>OX421857.1:12735000-13362500 GCA_949127965.1 Pandemis corylana | reverse complement strand
CGCCTACAACACTGCTAAGCGTGGCTTTTAGGTCTTGTTACCTTAAGCTCTGTCTACCCCGTAAGGGATAAAGACGTGATATATGTATGTATGTATCAGATTTTCTTTAAAAATACAGCCACACGGCTACATTCATACGTATAACAATGTGGCAATCACGATAATTAATTATTTCACACCTTACTAACAAAAGATTACTCATATCGATTCCTCCATTACCATAAGAATTAGACTAATAGCTTTTGTATCGAATAAAAAGTCGATTCTATCCAGTTTTTATGCGACGCAATGTACAGAGTGATTTCAAATTGATAGGTAATACAAAATGTTTTATTTCATCCAGTGTACGTATCTCAATATTTTAATCCGTAGGTATATCATTTTTTAACCAAACCGATATTAATAAGTTAAAACATACATAGAACACAAAACAAATCATCACTACATAGTATAAAACAAAGTCGCTTCCTCTGTCCCTATGTCCCTATGTATGCTTATATCTTCAAAACTACACAACGGATTTTGATGCGGTTTTTTTTAATAGATAGAGTGATTCAAGAGAAAGCTTTTATGTATAATACTACGCAGATGAAGTCGCTGGCAGAAGCTAGTAAAGTATAAAACAAAGTCGCTTTCCGCTGTCTGTCCGTCCCTATGTATGCTTAAATCTTTCAAACTACGCAACGGATTTTGATGCGGTTATTTTAACAAATAAAGCGATTTAAAAGGAAGGTTTACACACAATAACCTTCCTCTTGAATCACTCTATCTATTAAAAAAACCGCATCAAAATCCATTGCGTAGTTTTTAAGATCTAAGCATACATAGGGACCGACAGACAGACAATGGAAAGCGACTTTGTTTTATGCTATGTATTGATTTGAAGTCACCCTGTATTTGGACTCCCACGCTCTCGATAAGTATCTCTAGCCGCGATATAACGAACTTTTTTCATTATTTACGACACTGATTCAATCGAAACGTCAAAATATAACGTATTGTATGTGAACTTAGTTAGTTTTGCGGCTGGTTTAGCTATCACTTTCCTATTCGCAATCGTATTCAATCTACAGCAGTCGTACCTACTCCTGCGGCCCACCCGGCCTTTGTGAAAATGAATATTTATTTTTGCAAATTGGCCGCCAAGGGCTCTTTTACATGTCTTTTTGAAACTACCAGCACATTCGGAAAGACCATCATTGCCAAGAAGAATGCGCCGCAAGAAACTTGGCAGAAAGTCATTTTTTCAAAATAAAATACAGTAAGAATACTTAAATTCTACTTAAATTAAATACATTTATAAAAGGGATGTATAAGGTCCCCGAGCCTTGAATTATATTAATCTATAAATAGTAGAGATGTATAAAGTCTCTACTAGTCAAAATAAAAAATAATAATAATAATAGTAAGTTCAGTGGAGGTGTAAACGCCTCCACCGTCAAATAAACTAATTGGAGAGTTCTCCAATGTCGCAGGAAGAAAAAAAAAATATATAAAACAAAATTATGAAATATACATTTCATGTCAAGTAAGTAACCAATAAGCTTTTGGATTCCGAAGCCAAGCTTACGTCTGTGGTTGGCCCACCTACCTCTGCAACCTACCCCTAAATAATTTTTGCTTGTTGCCCGCGACTATGACTATGACTAAAACGTGTTTGTGGCCCGTATAAAAAAAGGTTTTAGTACCACTGGTCTACAGATTCTAGTTGTGAGTACCTAGTTCAAAGATTAATAATCGGTTCCCATTTTTTTACTGAAAAAATCTCGATCTCATTTTTTTTTTCTCTTAGTTACTCAAAGGTTAACTGGTAGAGATCCCTTATAGGGCTAAGTTCGCCTTTGTGCATATATTTAATGTATTTTTGTGATTTGTCTCTGTTTCTTTATATTAGTACAATAAAGCATTTACTTACTTACTTTTTCTCATGTAAATTCGAGAAATTAGCGCTGATTTTTCAATCTCCATATACACTTATCTGACAGTTACCCGTCATTCCCCCGTCTCCCATTCGCGGTTGTATCCGGTTTTTTTTTTATTCTGAACTGACCAGTGATTGACCTGACCTCTATCTCACTTGTTGGAAGGTGCAGAGGAGGCCAAAGGTGTAACTCACTGGTTCAGTAATAGCCTATTCACTCTAGCCTTGAAGAGCCCTAGGTTGTATCTGTCCGGAAATACAGACGATGGGAGCGAATTCCATTCCCTAGCAGTTCGCATTAGGAAGGATGAAGCAAACCGCCTCGGTTATTCGTCGAATAGAGACTATTTAAAAATATCGAAACTTTTTACTACTTTTTTAACTACACTGAAACCAGTGTGAGTAAGACAACCTCAACCTGTGAAAATACTGCCAAATTGCGCCGGGATTTAAGAAATGGAACGTTTGATCCACTTGTACAATCTAAACACAGATCTCTATTCAGTCTTGTTAGATCTCATCAAACGGCACCAATGCGCCATTATTCACGGCATAATAGTTATTCAATTAAGCTTGCTGGATAGCAAATTACGTCTGATTTGCTGTTCCATTGTGTAACGCGACGTTTCTCAGTAGCCGCCGCTAGCGAGCTCGATAGCATTAGCTTGATGCATCTACCGTTTGTGTTTGATCCATTCTGAAAATCGTATTGGAATTCTCATTTAAATTTATCACACAGAATTACGAACAGTATTTTAACAGCGTCATTCGACGGCCGATCATTTGACTCACGGTGTTTTTCTTCATCGAAAACACGGACTCTCTACCGTGGCTACCACGGGTTTTTAAAGCTAAAGTGATTATTTACTCTTATGCGGGTGGAAGGGCCTTGTGCAAGGTCCGTCCGGATCGCTACCACCATCTTACTCGCTAATCCTGCCGCTAAGTAGCAGTGCTTGCACTGCTGTGTTCCGGTGTGGAGAGTAAGACAGCCGGGGAAATTACGGGCACAAGAGGCATTGCATCTTAGTCTTCTAGGTTGGCAACGCATCTGCAACCCCTCCGGGGTTGCGGGTGTCTATGGGCAGTGGTGATCACTTACCATCAGGTGACCCACTTGCTCGTTTGCCTTCCTATTCATATAAAAAAAAAACTACAGTGGCGCCAACTGGTTCACAAATACGTTAACTCTCATTGTTCAAAGACCAATGTTATTCTATAATCGACTACGAAAGTGCTTATGTCGGCCACTTTTCACCAGCTTTCGGTCTATTTAAGCATTTAAGACGCATCCCAGTACCACCGACCCTGTGGTTTCGTTTAATTAAATTAATTAAACGTCTTGTGGTTTTAATTACCGCGGTGAGAAATTTGCGGCCACCAGCGGCAACTGGTACCTTATCCGCAGTGGACAGATTCCATACAGTAAAGCACTGGTGGTGCACTTATAATGCTTAATTATTGGAGATCCCTTATGAAATGAATGTTTATTCGTCATCATAGGTATTTGAAAAGATGATAGTAAAAGTATTGAGGTACATCAATAATTTGCCTTTTTGGCGTACGAATTGTTAGTGAGTTTAATGACTATTATTTTGAGCTATTAATTAGTGATTGATAGCATTATTGATAGATGATACAGCGTAAGTCAAAATGATTATAAATTGCAAAGTTATGTGTATGTAGGTATATATATCTTATCTTTAATGACAATTGTGTTTATTTTTTTGTACAATAAAAGCACTTACTTACTTACTTACAATCATCCTGTTTGTCGTTTAAAATCGGAATTGAAAATAAACCCGCAAAGGGCTCTTTTACACGCCTTTTCTTAATACTACCTGCGCTTTTAGAAAGAAGGAAGGAAGGAACGTGCATTGCCAGAAATATTTTTTATGCATTATTTCAGGGTTAATTGTGTTTTGGGTTTTATTTTGGATGAATATACAGATTTATATTTTTATTATACCTACAATACACCGTGCACAAAAATTTATTAGTATTGGAAAAAAATATAGTATAAATAAATCTGGTATCATTTAAATGTATGCACTCCTATCTGGACTTCCCGTTTTCTTTGTAGTTAATTCAAATAAAAACTTCTTATCATTAAACATTATTGAATTTATAAATTTAAAACAGGTAAAACCGTAAAAGTAAACATAAAAAATCAAGAACTAAAATTCTTGATTAATTTGATAGTAAACATTATTGACATGTGCCGCGTAGTGACCGCGTAGTCAAACTAAATAGATAATACTTACACAATGACGTGTGAACTCAGCGTTATGATACTGACACTGATCTGTATACTGGGATTATTACTTGTTACTTCCATTATGAAGCGATTCTTATAACTCTTGTATTTGTTCTTCTATCGCGTACATTCAACTCGGAAATGTAACGGATGAGCAAGAATTTCAAGCATTTCGAGCAAAACCGTTTCCATAATTTCCGCAAGCTTTAACGGATATTAAATAAACGACTTATTTTAAGCCGGGTACTCATCTGCGAACTATAACCGTGACCGTTACACTAAACAAAAACCCTAGTGTGTACGTGGCTCGCGAGCCTGCGGCGACCGGAACGTCGCGTCCACACTAGGGTCTTTGGTTAGGCACTGTAAAGTTCAACAGTTAACTTTTTCGACGCCAACGACCTAAATACGTCCATTATTTCAAAGCAAAAGCAACCTTCGTTCAATTGGGCCTAGTAGGCTTATTGTCTAACTCGCTCGCAACCGCCATCGCGTTCATTTTGACAGTTCATGTATGGGCTGACAAGTGGCTTCGGAATCAGCTAACTGTCACATTCATACAAGAACTGTCAAAATGAACACGATGGCGATTGCGAGCGAGTTAGACAATAAGCCTATAGGTTCAACTTAAGGCATCGCAATAAAGAAGTCTGGCGTATGGGTGACGTCTCTTGTATTGGCAGAGTGGAAAGCGGGTGGAGGGGGTAGCCTAAACGATCACAGCGCTCGCTACGGCTAAAATTGTCATTTTTGTCGCTGACTTGAGCTGTCAAATCCATATTGCAGTAAACATTTTCTAATCGTTTTTGAGATAAAAATATGGTCCTGGCAAGATGTGTTGTTGTGAATTGTAATAACACCAAGAAGAATAGCGACTGTAAATTTTACCAATTTCCAAGACCATGGTGGAAACGAGACCAAAGAAATAAGTGGATATTTGCCAAAAGAAAAAAAAAATAAGTTACCTAACCTCTAAAATTTCACTGAAAACAACAATTTTAATATTATTGGCAATAATGTTACTGACTACCATTGTCCAAAATTGTGTAATATAGTAAAATAACACAAGATTTCATTAATATTTTTCACAATATTTACTTACTTCTTGTTTGACAGCGGTGACAATATTGTCCATAATGGCCGCCTGTCACGTGGCGCTGTCGTCGCGCTCGGTCCCAATTTGACGTGGCGGCGAAAAGTTTAGTGAAATGAGATGAGTAGTTATCCGGTTTTAAGTGTTTATTTTTGTTCAAAGTTTCTGTTGACGACGGAATTTAAAAATGTTTCCGCTATGGTTTAAATGGTTTATAGACTACAAGCCCATGGAAAAAATACATGTGAAATGAACCAGCGTGAATGAAGCTTAGAAGGCAGTTACTATATCATAAAATAACTCTGAGCGCTATGCCGTCATTTCTGAGCGGTACATTTATGGGATTTCTCAGGTACAAGTGAGGAATTACGACTAATTATTAATTTACGGCGTTTTTATAGCTTATAGATGATTAAAAATAAATCGAAAAACCTAGTGCCGCTTTAAAGTGGTGGTGCCGGAACTGAGTGCATTTTTTTTTTTCAATGTAATGAGAAAAAATCTGTACCGCTCAGAAATGACGGCATAGCGCTCAGAGTTATTTTATGATACAGTAACAGCCTTCTAAGCGTGTTTCACGCTGGTTCATTTCACATGTTTTTTTTGTCCATGGGCTTGTAGTCTATTAGTAACACAAACTAACTCAAAAACAAAGTAACTTGGAGCCTAATGCGGAACAGCTGTTTATGTTAGCAACCTGACAACTGTCTTGGAAGTAGATGCCAGCACAAAATAAAGGTATTTTAAAACTGTAACTTAAGTAGTTAATATACAAACTACGTAGGTACTAAAAGGAGGCCAGCCAGTCGTAAAAAAGTATCAAGGATTTAATATTAAGTGCTTTTTTGTGGTAGGGGAAAAGAAAATGAGCATGAGGGTTAACTGATGGAAAGCTATTACCGTCACCTGTGGACGCTTATAATACTCATTAGAAGGTATTTTTAGATAAAAAAAAATTAAAACGGTTACAATTAGACATCAGGGGTCACGGCAGTGCCACCGCCAAGCAGCTTGTATAAAACAAAAGCCCCACAAGTTGCATACACGCAAATTATAAAGGGGAATCAAAATCAAGGTTAAGAAAGCAATTATTTTGTCATAAGTTAGCAATTCTTCTATTCCTCGAGGACTAGATTGTGACATTGTGTCGGTCATCAATGATTACTTGAACAGGTGTCCTGCTCCCCCTCCCCTTTCAAAAAAGAGACAGGTGAAGTGTGACCCACAAGTCACGTTTAAAGATCCCCTACAACAGACTGAGACGCAGTCTACCGAGACGCCACATCTGAATGCGCTGGCGCACGGCAAGGGTCAACGGATTCATTATGGTGTAATAAACTTCATTCTTGTAACGAAGATTGTCGTACGCGATGGTATCTTCAGATCTTTGTTTCTACACAAAAGTGTGATGTTAAGGCTTCCATGGGAGACTCTTCATCATCAGGGGGTTATCACAATCGGTTAATGCGTGCCAAGTTCCATTCATGATCTGTTTGTTCTTCCATGCTGGTCTGGGAGCAAAGAAAAAACATAGAATATACCAGTTGCTTCTCTACCCGCGCAGATGGTAAAAGCCATCGAGGGAATGTGCGAAAATCATAGGAATCATGTTATAGGCAATGAGGCTAGCAACCCATCACTATTTTGATTTCATTTTTCACCTATACGCCCACATTCTTGCTAAATGTGGCCTGTAAGTATCTGTTACCTTAGGCTCTGTCTACCCCGTAAGGGATAAAGACGGGATTTGTGTATGTGGGTATGTAAGTTCTATTCAGCGTAAGGGACAGAATGCAGCCATATAACTCCGTCCCTTACGCTACAGTAAATAAATAGAGCAGTATGGAAACTAGGCTTAGTATTTCAAATAAATACCTACGCTCCAACAGAGCTTTTTAGTGTTTTACGATAAACACCTTAATAGGTAACACATAGTGCCGTAAATAGGGCGGTGCCACCGGTGCCCAGGCACAGGGCTTAGGCTCTGGGGGGTGCAAGAATTAAATGGCCAGACCAGGCTAGCCAGACAATCCTTACTTATAAATGCGAAAGTAACTCTGTCTGTCTGTCTGTTACCTTTTCACGCTTAAACCGCTGGGCCGATTTAGTTGAAATTTGGTATACAGATAGTTTGAGTCCCGGGAAAGGACATTGGATAGTTTTTATCCCGGAAAATTGCATAGTTCCCGCGGGATAGCACAGCCCAAACCACTGGACTTAGAGACTTGAAATTTTGCACATAGATACCTTATACAATGTAGGCATCCACTAAGGAAGGGTTTTTGGAAATTCCCACGGGATAAGGAAAAAACGGGAATTATATATTCGATTCCGAGTGACGCTATCTCAGTAACTATAATAACTAGACTCTTCAAATTTGATACAAAATTAGGTGATTACAAAACTAAGAAACTAATTTTAGGATTTTTGGAAATTCCCACGGGATAAGGAAAAAAACGGGATTTATCTACGCGGACGAAGTCGCGGGCATAAGCTAGTATTAGATAATTGGTCCACCAACACCTAGTTCCTTGTGCTTTATTTAATCACCCTGAATGAAATAAAGTAGGCCTATACATAACATTGCTCTAGGGTACCTATAATATCTAAAAAAGACCAAGGGCGCAGTTATAGAAGCTCGCACAGGGCGCAGTAAAGGCTATGTACGGCACTGGTAACACCTAAGTATTCTTACAGCAACCCCGAGCTCATTTTTTCATGTTTGAACCAGTGATTGTCTTCATAGATATTCAGTCAAATCTCCTTGTATGGACGATATCCATTTAACTATTTACAACAATTTAAAAACCTATAAAATTAGCTCCAATTTTACCATAGTTAGCTACCCTGATTTACGCTACCATCCCTTTTTTAGGCAACGTAAAAAGTATAGCACCAAATATACGCTCATCGTGAAATATCCATACATACACTACACATACATACACAAATCACGTATTTATCCCTTACGGAGTTGGCCTTTTTTTATGGTGTGGAAAATGCGCCTTATGCATCCGCCCGGTACGGGTTTACCGGGGATATGTGGGGCTCTCCCGCGACGGCAGGCATTCCCACTAAAAACCACACGGATTCCCTATTCAGTCGTATGTGAGGCGTTACGGGAGCACTCGGTGTCACCGCGCCCCACGACCACCCCGGGATGGGGTTCCCTCTTCGCGGCACCTGTGCAATGCAGGTTTGGTAAATTTACGGAGTTGGCCTAAGGTAACAAGACCTAAGGGCACGTTTAGCATGATTGTGGGTGTATAGGTGGAAAATGGAATCAAAATAGTGATGGGTTACCAACTGGTACATTCTATGTTTTTCCTTTGCTCCCAGATCAGCATGAGATAAGATAAGATAAGATAAGATAAGATAACGTTTATTGCCATTAAAAATAAGAAATAAAGGAAATACAGACTTAACTTAAGAATTAACATTACGCATGGAAGAACGTTCGATCGTTAAATATACTACAAATTATAACTGACAATGGTTTCTATGTAGGTAGGTGTGATAACCCCGTTATAAGTGTGTGTCACGACAAACGTCACAAAGCGAGATATTATGTCAAATACAATTATAAAATAAACCAGCACGATGTCGGTAACATATAACATTAACATAATCTCAGATTTTAACATCATGTTCCTCATTTGTTTTACAAACTTTACGACGGCGCTGTTTCTCAGGGCTCAACAAGGCCTCTGTTAAATCGCTCGCCATTCAACAAAACTTTATTACCTCACGACTCCTTTAAACTAGATTCTCAAGCTGCTTAATATTATAACAAATTGCTATCAAAACTGCAAGATAACTATCGGCCTTTCTCTACAAAACTCGTCCACTGTTATTAAAGTACTATGAATATATAATTAAATATATGTAAGAACATGTTTCCGGCTAAAAAGATGTGGAAAGTAAGAGTGGTGTTTTAGCATCGGGTTCTTGATATTACGATAAATATTCGAATATTTAAAGGGCCAGTAGCCTTATCACCTAACTCGCTCGCAATCGCCATCGTGTTCATTTTGACAGTTCTTGTATGAATGTGACAGCTAGCTGATTCCGAAGCCAATTGTCAGCCCACACGTAAACTGTCAAAATGAACACGATAGCGATTGCGAGCGAGTTAGGTGATAAGGCTACAGGTTTGAATCAGTTATAAAAAGTCAGTCAGTCTAACTTTTTTAAATAATTGGGATTTGCTTTCAAATTTCGAGCTCTTGGCCTGGAAACTTCAAATGCTTTACGCGCTAACTTTTTTCTGTCAAACAATATAGGATGAGGGACAGAGAGACAGTGAATTTGACTAGGCAAAAACGCTACCAGGGCGTTTTGACAATAATGACCTGTAGTGTCAAATTTTTGGGCATTAGCTAATACGTATTTAAATTGGCTCTAGCCCGCTTTCAATGTTAAAAAATGACAAATCAAATTGGACATTTTAAAACCTGGAGCAAAGAAAAAACATAGAATGTACCAGTAGCTTCTCTTCCCGCGCTGATGATAGCCCATCGAGGGAATGGGCATAGGAATCATGACTTATAGGCGATGCGGCTAGCAACCCATCACTATTGTGATTCCCCTTTCTACCTATTCCCATGCCCACAATCATGCCAAACGTGGCCTTTAGGTCTTGTTACCTTAGGCTCTGTCTACCCCGTAAGGGATAAAGACGTGATTTTTGTGTGTGTGTGTGTGTGTGTGTGAATTCCTCCATCGGTGTCAAAAAGAGTCTCGAAACGGACACAAAAAATGTACCGTGAGACTTAATCATAATTACACAAACGGATAACTCACGTATAAAAAGTCGAGTGATGCTCGACATGTTTCGGACTATTTCGTAGTCCTTCCTGGAGCGCTCGCCCCGGCGGCAGCGAAACGAACACTCCAGCCAGAAAGAAAGAAAGGACTACGAAATAGTCCGAAACATGTCGAGCATCACTCGACTTTTTATACGTGAGTTATCCGTTTGTGTAATTACAAAAAAAAATATTTATCGTCTCAGAGAACCCTAATGATCTCGGCTCTTTGGCTATTACATTCACATCATCGGGCGATAGCATCAGTGGCTCGGCACAAAAGATGCTACCAGTGTAATCGTTCCACCGAGTTACGGCCGAATGGCGTCAAAACTGGAGCGTAGGAGTGTAACTGCCGCTTTAGTTTCTAAATAAAGAATGGAACATGACAAACCAATTTTGCATCGCGTCAACGTGTAAGGCGGTTATAATTAGCAACAACGATAGAAAAAAGCCATAGAGGGAATGGCAAAAATTTTAGAAATCATTTTATAGGCTATGCGGCTGGCAACCCATCACTATTTTGATTCCCCTTTCCACCTATACGCCTACAATCATGCTAAACGTGGCCTTTAGGTCTTGTTACCTCAGGCTCTGTCTACCCCGTAAGGGATATAGACATGATTTGTGTGTGTGTGTGTGTGTGTTTTATCTTATATCCATCGTAGTTGATTTGGGACAAGGGGGGCGTAGTATTTTAGCGCAAATTTGAGGGAGGCACATAGGGTAATAGGTTGGGAGCCCCTGCTCTATGACTTAACCCTTTAAATACAACATAAAGTTAGGGCGAATGCACGCTGTCGTGCTCCGGCGCATCCGAAATGCCGTTCCGTTCATTAACCCCCGAACGTAGGCTACTTTCTTCCGTCGGCTAATTTGACAGTAATTGTTAGTTTAACACTTACTTGCGCTCATACATTATTTATGTTGACGCAATTTGAGCAAACTGAAGTTTACGCGCCGTCAGTGGCGTAACTATACCATCTGGGGACCGTGGCAAATTCTTTTGATGGGGCCCTATCAGTAAAAATCATCACGTTGTACTCAGTTTAATTTTAATATTTCTGAGCTCGCGGGCTCTTGGGCCGGGGCCCTCTTGGGTCGGGGGCCCCTGGCATTTTGCCAGCCCTGCCACCCTATTGTTACGCCACTGCGCGCCGTAGACCAGGGCGGCTTTAAAATGTAGTTATAATTACGAAATCATTAATATTTGTATTTACTTCTTCCAATCGATGCTTCATTTGCTTAAGTTTTTCGGATGTTATGACTTGGTAGCCAGACTTTTAAGCTAAGTGACGTCACTTTAGCTTTATCCTATTAATATTATAAACTCGAAAGTTTGTAAGTATGGATGACTGGATAGATGTTTGTTACTCTTTCACGCCAGAACGGATGGACAGATCTGGATGAAATATGGAACATAGATAGTTTATAGTCTGGAATAACATAGGATACTTTTTATCCCGGAAAATTGCGTAATTCCTGCAGGATAGGGATAAACGAATTCTGTGCAGATGAAGTGGCGGGCAACAGCTAGTTAACCATATTTTACCAACAGTGCCTGCTTATTTAAAGACTTAATTATATTACTTGTAATCATGCTGAATTCTTCCACGCTGGTCTGGGAGTAAAGAAAAAACATAGAATTTACCAGTTGCTTCTCTTCCCGCGCAGATGGTAAAAGCCCATCGAGTCTTAGGAATCATGTTATAGGCGATGCGGCCAGCAACCCATCGCTATTTTGATTTCCCTTTCCACCTTTACTCCCTTAATCATGATAAACGTTGCCTTAAGGTTTTGTTATCTTAGGCTCTGTCTACTCCGTAAGGGATGAAGACGTGTTATATGTTGAAATCCATTTTAAACGAAGAATAGAAAAAAACTACGCATAAAAGTTGCTAAGCAGGTACAATATTCCCAGAAATGTGGCTGCAAATAAGAAATGTCTTAGAACACGAACTTCTAGCGGTCTGAACCACTTTCTACATGAAATTACCTAAACTATTATGATGTTAATATGCATATTAAATGTGAAAACGCCATAATTAGTAGTCAAAAGCTTCCACGCGCTTGTTAATCGCTTATTCAAATTCTCCACATAACGACTGGTAATACTTATTACGTGAATAGAATGAATAACAAAGATTAGGAGCTGTGAGGTGTTGATCTTCATACACTGAGGTGCACACAAAAATAAGGAAAATAAGGAAAGGAAACCAGCCGGCTTATTACCTAACTCGCTCGCAATCGCCATCGTGTTCATTTTGACAGTTCTTGTATGAATGTGACAGCTAGCTGATTCCGATGCCAATTCTCAGCCCATACATGAACCACAGTATATATATATGTATATAAGCTAAAGCAGTAGGGAACCTACGAACAAGTCGGTTGAAACGAAACACGCACACAGGCGCGCGCTTTACACGGCCCCTAAGCGGACCTCGTCCACTCCGCTCAGGCTCAGGTCCCCTTAGGGGCCGTGTAAAGCGCGCGCCTGTGTGCGTGTTTCGTTTCAACCGATTTGTTCGTAGGTTCCTTACTGCTTTAGCTTATATATATACTGTGCATGAACTGTCAAAATGAACAAGATGACGATTGCGAGCGAGTTAGGTAATAAGCCTACAGAACCACCAAGTGGAGTGCCACCAAATCAAAGCGTCGCCCGGCAGGCCTAGGCGACGAAGGCTGGCCGAGTTGGACGCCTTTTTGAAGGACTAACCACTCACCGCAGGCGTAAGGGACAGAGCTACATGGCTGCATAACTGTATCCCTTTCGCTGAATAGAACTTGGCTACCTTGGAACTTGTAACCCCCCAGCAGACCGTGAACACTGGCAGCTTTGGGGGGAGGCCTTTGCTTAGCAGTGGGACACAATAGGTTTATAATAATAATAAAAAGGACAGGAAAATTACGTACTGTCGACCATTAAAAATCCCTTGCTCTTCGTACATAACCAAGTTACATTGCTAGGACCTAAAGTAAAATAAACACGTTTGCGGCTTCGGGGTGGCCCAAGAGCCACCCCGCCGCACCTAAATCTAAATTAATCGGAATTAATCATCCAACGTCGGTTTTACCAGTGCTGGTAATATAACTTGGTTATGTACGAAGAACCAGCATAATAATGTTGAACATACTAGGAGCTTAGCTAGCTAGGTAATTAAGGTGATAAAGTACTAAATTGCTCAATATTTTCTTACACCTACTATATAGTGTTAAAATAAAT
Source organism: Pandemis corylana (assembly GCA_949127965.1). Taxonomy (NCBI): domain Eukaryota; kingdom Metazoa; phylum Arthropoda; class Insecta; order Lepidoptera; family Tortricidae; genus Pandemis; species Pandemis corylana. The sequence goes on along the minus strand of OX421857.1, from coordinate 13,349,198 downwards.
ATGCGTGTAACTACAACCGTTGAACATAGGTTGGTATCAATTTAAGATAATATAATATATAATTGAATAATAAATTATATGGCAGCCAGTACGACCGTGTTAAAGTTTTTTTTATGCTAAGGCCATAATTGATCGTTCAGCCTCGTAGCTCTTATTATCTAACTCTGACGGAATCACATCAATCACCATTCTTCTCTTTCAAAGGGTGAAAGATAAGGACAGAAAGAGATGAGAAAGCAATCGCGATCGCCTGCAGTTACACATAATGTCCAGGTCTAATTCTTCCACTAGCAAAATTCAATCATTCTTTTTTTACTTTCGAATTTTACGGTTACTTTGAATTTCTATCGCTCAAACAAGCTGATGTATTTCAACAATTTGGAGCTATTAATTATACTAACTGACTCATCAACCCCCAGTCCTTGTACCTAGCAAGCTCAAATTTGGCATAATATTTTACTTTTATGGGTTAGAAATGGTATAAGAATACCTTTTGCTTTTTTTTTTTGCTTATGCGGAACTTTGTCAGAAGCGAAATCGCTAGTTTAGAAAAATAGTGGAAATTAAAATAAGTCTAATTCACAGTATTCGCACCCGACCTAAAACTACTTGCTGACCCCTGCATCAGACTAATGTCTCTACCTACATACTTAGTATTTTTTTTTAAACTTGGGATAAATGACACCACTTGTTCCCGCCCCAAACTAAGCTAATCTTGTACTATGGGTACCAGGCAACAGATAAACATACTTATATAATGTACATACTTAAATACATACAACATCCATGACTCGGGCACAAATATTCGTATTCATCATACAACTGTCTGTCCCTATTCGAATCCCAGGACCTCTAACTTCATAGTCAGGGTCACTAACCACTAGGTTATCCGGTCGTCGATGTATAAAACAAAGCCGCTTTCCGCTGTCTGTCCCGTCCCTATGTATGCTTAGATCTTTAAAACTACGCAACGGATTTTGTTGCGGTTTATTTTAGTAGATAGGGTTCAAGGCGAAGGTTTATTATGTATAATTCTACGCAGACGAAGTTCCGGGCAGAAGCTAGTTCAGAATACACATAAATCACTTGGGGTGTCTCAGATTTTCAGTACCTAGATAGTAAGACATTATAGAAAGGCTAGAATTTCTACCCCGCTGACATTTTTCCCATCCATAAACTAATTTGCGCTAATAACGTACAAAACATCTCAGATCTGCACTAATGGATAATTTTTACAATGAATTGTCCAAATGTTTCACATAGCTTAAATACTTGAATATTGTTTGCGGCTTTCTCTGTTGTTCAACCACATTGTTCAACTGTTTGAGTGATGGGCGACCCGAAGTTCCCAGTTAATTTGTTATGATATGTTGTAGTGGCGGTGAAATTTGCAATTTACTAACAAAAGGCATTTTCTATACGTTTGCCGTGGTTGTATTAGCTTGGGTTGTCTAGACAGGGCTGATTTGCGGTTGTAACATCAAAGTTGTGACAGTTGTCGTTGCCACAAAATTAGCGTGTATATACATGCGTGGGCATAATATTGAAGAAAAAAAACACAAAATTCAAAATTTTATTTTCGCCTTTTTTGTAACTACCAGCGCATTCGGAAATACCATTATTGCCAACAAGAATGCGCCGCATTCTGCTTAAATTAAATACATTTATAAAGGGATGTATAAGGTCCCCGAGCCTTAAATTATATTAGTCTATAATAGACATGTATAAAGTCTCTACTAATCAAAGTTAAACAAAGTAGATATTATGGAAAAAATGAAAGAGAAAAAAACGATATAAATAATTTAAGTTCAGTGGAGGTGTAAAACGCCTCCACCGTAAAATAAATTAATTGGAGATGTCTCCAATGTATTAATAAAATATCCAGGTTTATGTATTAAGTATGTATAAAAAAATGTATTTTTAGGTTTTATTAAATAATGTATTTTGCCAATGTTCATTGTATTCGCCATTGATGATGATGATGATCATCCTTCCGACATTTCGACCACAGCGACCACTTCGACTCCTATTGAGTTTGATGCTCATGGTCCCGGAGATGGCATATATTATTATGTAGTCGATATTCGTCATTCATTTATTTTTAAATGACTGAAAATGACTCAAATTAAACGTTGCCAAACCAAAATGATGCCTGAATTTAAAATATATTTTTTAGATTCAATATGTTGATATATACAGCTGAACAAATCCCTATCCTTTGGGAACAACAGAAACATCTTGATTTCTTTTAGCCATCATAAATAAATGAACATGCAAAATTTAACTAAAGCTAGATGTTCAAGAGTCGGTCAGGACTTTCCTAGGTATGCTAAGATAAGCATTTTTTCAGAAACTTAGCATGTTTTAACGTTTGCAACCCTTGTTCTAGGAAAAGCAAAGACCACCGATATACAACCCTGAAGACTACGCGACGTCCCTGAAGAAATGGGGCAAGAAGGCAGGCGGGGGCAGTCTGTACGAGCCAGAGCAGGAGGCCGGGAAGGCCCGGACGCTTCCCATCCAGGGCAGCAAAGACTTCAGGTTAGTTTACAAGCCCTCTAGAGTGCTTCTAGTTGCTTAACGTGTTTGACAGATGTCGTGTTTTGAATAAACATGAATGAAAAATAATTTTGTTAAGATCGAGAGCAAATGTAACAGCTGCATCAAGCATCTCTGTCCAAACTACTCGATCTCATCCCCAATAAAGTACTTTTCAATATAGTTGCTCAAAAAGTGCTCTTTTTTTGGCTGTTTTGCGTGCGAAAAGTTCGTTTTTGCGCGCTAGTGATTTACTTTTCTACTTTTTTAATTTGTACCTACTTGATCCGATTCACGACTACTTACCGAAGAGTCTAAAGACCTAATGTATAACTGTAAAATATCACAATATTGAGATTTTATAAATTTTATTACTAGCCTCTACATCGTTATTTTTTAAATATTGAATTCCTAAAAACAGTTTTTATTAAGGTGTCTGAATGGAACGGAATAGCGTGGGAATAGCTGCCGAAACGCCTGTCAAAGTGGAGGTGTTTTTCCAACTGCAAGTAGGCTTTTAAGGTTCTTAAGGCAACAGTAGTTTTGTGTTTATTCAATTTAAATATACGCCCACGATCACGCTAAACGTGGCCTTTAGGTCTTGACCTTAGCCTTTGTCTACCCTTTTCATTACCTACCTGCATTGCACGGTCTCATCGTCTAAAGGAAGACGGGCCCAGCGTACGGGTCCTCCCCTTCTTGACGCGGTCCTGGCGGAAGCCGGGGCCACTGGGGGGGCGTCTGTGGTGAAACCGTAGTGGCATCCCACTGCGTCCCCGTCACACCGGTTTGAGGCAACGCCGGAGAGTTTTAATTTGGGTATACCCCTTCGGGGGGGTCCCACATAAGCCTAGACATCCCCGTGCCTAGGGCATCTGTAAGGGATGATATTATTTATGTGTGTGTGTGTGTTATATTACAGGAACCCATGTCTCGGCGTGGGCGAGGAGATGAGTCTGCGGCAGTTTGGCACACCGAGCGAGCTGTTAACGAAGCTCAGAGCTGATTTGAGACTCTCATTCCCAAGGTAAGGAAACTCATGTCCAATAAAATCTGCAGCGCCTTTATTTCCTAACTTCTCTCGGCATCATCGGACCATCTAAATGTTCTCAATTGTAGTTGAATCGCAGCTTGTATGTATCTAAAATGTCATTTTTAGGCAGTGGCGTAACTATAATGTCTGGGGCCCTTGGCAAATTCGTCAGATGGGGCCCCTTCCTCAACGTAAAGAAGTGCATCATTGTCACTCCTGTGCTCTAATCCAAGCCAGTACGGAGCCCCGTAGAGCTAGGGGCCCGTGGCATTTGCCACTCCTGCCACCCTATAGTCACGCCACTCTTTTTAGGTTAGGTTCCTTATTTTTCCATGCTGGTCTGGGAGCAAAGAAAAAACATAGAATAGATCTACCAGTTGCTTCTCTACCCGCGCAGGTGGCAAGAGCCCATCGAGGGAATGGGCGAAAATCATAGGAATCATGTTATAGTCGATGAGGCTAGCACCCATATTTTGATTCCATTTTCCACCTATACGCCCACAAACTTGCTAAATGTGGCCTGTAGGTACCTGTTACCATAGGCTCTGTCTACCCCGTAAGGGATAAAGCGATTTGTATGTATGTGTGTACCTATGTGTTACATATATGTAATTGTTTTGTTAGGGCAATATTAATATTGCGCATATTAAAACGAGTCTTAAACGGGTTAAGTTAAATGAAAATATCACATGATTATAAAGTGGTTCATTATCTGTGAACTATAAAAGTTAGGAGCATAAAACTATAAGTGGCTTAACCAGCTAAGTATCTTTATTGATGTACTTAATGTATTACTTAGTAGAGGAATCGTTAAACCGTGGTTTATGGCTTCGAAGTTAGTTTAAAATTAGCCTTTAGATGTTTTTTATAGTTAAGTGTAGTCGAAGACAGTACTTGTTTTAGAAAAGCGAAAGCAAAGAGCGAAAAATGGATAAATAGGATTTTTGACACAAGATTTTTTAATACTGTTTTATTAACACCATGTATGGGTGTAACAACATGTATGGGAAGCGAACCTGGAAATACCTTCTGCCCCAGATTCTAAATGGCTGGACTGGAACGGTTTGTGATAACCTAAATAACAACCCTCGAAACTGTAAAAAAAATTTAAAATCGATGCTGTTGGCAAATACTTAAGTGGTTATTTAGTATTTGATAATAGTTATGTAATAAATAACGCGCTGTGAGCGTGCGACAACTGTAGCAGATAAACCGATCGCGGTTTTCGCTCGCTGTTCACACATAATGTTTGTCTTTGTAATTGATTTGAATAAATAAAAAAAAAAAAAAAAAAATACTTTGACATTGGCGAAATCATCGCAACGATCGATGGGGCCATATTAAAAAGAAGAAGACAATGTTGTAAATGTAATGTTGCAGGCTACCGTAAAAAACACTTAAAAGCTTTAGTGCTCGCACCATGTTAACATTATGCATGTTTTCAGTTTTAGTGTTTCTGCCTACACTGTGAACTTAGTTTAGTTTCTAAATGTCTGTGAAAATCAGAACATAGAAAAATCCGAAAAGTAAAGCTATGGCCGGGAATCGAACCCGGATCCTCGTCATTCCGTGACGCGTGCTATACCACTACACCACCCATAGCAGGTGGGTAGTCTCCGAATTTTTCTACCTGTTACCGACCGTCACGTGACCTTTGTTACTATGCGAATTTTTTGTCGCTAAGCGTCATCTGTTTGAATGATGTGTCTGTACGACACAATTACAAACTCCCGTGGAACATCTACTGCTCACCAGGGACGAGAGAAGGCGCTGTTTTTCAAATGATAGGTACTATCAAATGAATCAAGAAATTTTTATTTCTTGATTTTTATGTTTTACTTTTACGGTTTTACCGTTAGAAATACTTACTTACTGTACCTGTGCTGTGTTGGCTGTTACTGTACTTAGTTTAGCTATAAAGATAAACCTCATCGAATTATAACCTCATACATACGTATATACATAGGTACTCGTATATCTTTACTCTCTTACTTCCACGTTGGTCTGGGAGCAAAGCAAAACAGCATGTACCAGTTGCTTCTCTTCCCGCGCAGATGATGAAACCCCATCGAGCATAATCGGCGAAAAACTGACATACATTTCATAAATCACGTCTTTATTCTTTACAGGGTAGACAGAGCTTAAGGTAACAAGACCTAAAGGTCTAGGCGTATAGGTGTAAGGGGAATCGAAACAGTGATGGGTTGCTAGCAACATCGCCTATATGGGCTTTTACCATCTGCGCGGGAAGAGAAGCGACTGGTACATTCTATGTTTTTTATTTGCTCCCATACCAGCTTGGAAGAAAACGTACAACGTATTTATTAACGCTAAAAAGCTACTGTTTCAATATGACAGCATTCCATGTACCTACGCTCAACAATTAAAATGTGGTCCAAACAATTTTTTAAGTTGCAAGACCATCCGCGACCGCTCATGACACAGACCCTGGAAGATTAACATTTAATCCTAATAACTGCAAAGTTCCTGTGTATTAAAAAAAATCTCATTCCTCGTAAAAGCCCTCAAGCGTAGGTATATTTTAAAGTGCATTACAGGAGCGCATTATAAAAGTGCATTACGTTATAAAGTGGCATGTTTCTAATAATAAGGCTTCACCTAATTACATCTCACTCGGATGTAAGCGCGGTTAGCGTTATTGTCGTGCCTGGCTTTGGGTCTAAGTCATAAGCTGTAGCGATCCAACACTAGCTGCGTACTTGCATTCATGAGAGCCGCGGATTTGTGAAGTGTTCAAATGTACCAACAGTAACTGTCTCGTGAGGTGACTGTCATTAATTGCTGTTAACATTTAGTGGGCAATACAGTTTAAGCTTCATGTTTTACCAGAAACGTAGACTTTGATTATGGGGCCTCCGCTTGTCCTCATATGAATACAACAACACTAACTCACTTCACTCCACTTTAGATACTATGTTGAATGAAAAATTACCCGTTCTTTTTGCACATTATACATACACATATACCTACCTACTAAAACATAGTGAAGTGCCACGCCTCGAGACAAAGTTACACTTCCTCACGAAATGGAGAATAGCATTTATATTCTTTTACATACGACGGTTTCTACAAATATGAAGGTTTCCCCGCCGTAGCTTCTACTTTGAACCACGCGCCAACTTTTTATATTTCAAATTGCCAGGACGTCTGAATCCGTGGTAATTTGTAAAAGAAATATTTCTTTATGCCGCCAAATTATACGGCCTGTATTATTGCTGGATACCATACCTGTCTAATGGAACGCTCGTTTGTTTGTTTTTTATTTTTTATTTATTTAACGGCCATGTTTATGACTGGCCAATGTTACATCGGCGCCAGACGTAAAAATTGAGATACGAGTAAGTAATAAACTCGTCCCATCATCCTCCGTTACTCTCGTATTTAATTTTTTTTTAAGATTATGGCCTGGATACAAGTCCTTTAAGCCAGTACTTCATTTGGTTTCACTTCATTTTCACTTTCAGAGTTTGACTCACTCATATTTAGTTGTTTTTTTATTGTACAGTGCCAAGCCATGGTTTCGTGTCAAAATTGTCGTAATGATGGCCATATTGTTTTAAAAATAAACCAACCAGACTACTGGCAAGTTGAGCTGCATTAAAACTTATAATGTTTAATGAGACTGGGTTAAGTATGAGTGTAAATTAAAAACAACTGTCAACAAATTTTACGGTCACCCTACATTTCTTGAGATGCACATCAGTTAAGACAAATAATGTAGTAACCACGCACAGGGTGACAATAATATTGATTTAAAATTAAATCCTAAATTAAATAAAGTGTATAATTTATAATATCACTTTCCAGTTTCGTGCAAGAGTTCGCGTGCGAGCCGCTAGATGGCGTAGCGTTGCTGCTTGAACTCCTGCGCAACGTGCAGCTCAGCCAGGCGGGGGAGGGGGCGCGCGGGCCGCCCGCCGTGCGCCGGCGACCGCTGTTGGATGAACTGGCTTGCTTGTAAGTGTGGCTGCGATTGGGTGTCTAATTAAATTGGCGTTCAGTACAATGAGAGCTTATCATAAAATATTTCAGACATACGTTTAAACTCTTGACTAACCTATGCCTGACTGCGTAGAATATAGAATTTGGTAAAGCATTTGTTCCGTGGGATCTCTGTCATTTTTTGAGGAAAAAATCCCCATTTTATTTTTCTAATCACAGTCTATCCTATGTATACCTATGTCTGTAGCTACTACAATTAAGTAACTAGCAGAATTTAATCAAAATGAATACTGTTTTCAAAGTGTACCATCGCACTCAGACTTTAAAATTAGAAATCGAAATATATCGAAACTGGTGAGACTTATGCCAATGTCATTTTTCAACATTTGGTAGACCTGCCCACCTCTCTCCCCCTTAGTTTCTCGTTCTACTTACGGGGCACGCCGCGTACAAATACAAGTTGGCAGTTCTGACGTATCCTGATTTCCAGGCAATGCCTTTGGAGCTGTAGCAGCAGATACCCTGACTGCGTGCGTCGGCTGGTGGCAGGCTCCAACGGCGTCTACACCCTCACCGTCTGCATCATGTCCACAGTCAACAAATCCAGGGTGCTGGCTTTACAGGTATGCTTAACAACCACTACAGCTGAAATGATTCCATTTTCATTTCAAAATCCAATATATCACAAATCAGTTCAAGCGATTTTGAATGATGTAAGCGATGAACCAACGCAGTTGAGCTGGCATTCTGAAATAAAAACAGAATTCAAATCGGCTCATCCTCTTAGGAGCTACGATACATAAATACATATATAATATTATTATATCACGTGTAAGTCTAAGGTAACAAGACACAAATGCCACGTTTAGCATGATTGTCGGCGTATAGGTGGAAAACGGAATCAAAATAGTAATGGGTTGCTAGCCGCATTGCCTATAATGATTCCTATGATTTTCGCCGATTCCCTTGATGGGCTTTTACCACGGCCTGCACGGGAAGCGAACCAATTGGTACATTCTATGTTTTTTACCAGTAAGGAAGTTACGTGTAGAGGCTACGAAGACACAGAGAAATCTTTTTCTTCTTCTTCATGTTCCTCTCCTTATCTAGAGCTAGCCAGAACAGTTGTTCCGATGTATTGATGCCAGCTCCCTGATATTAAAAAGCCATGACACAGAGCTTTCGAGAAAAAACCCTAAGAAAATAGCGATTCCTTGGATATAAAAACCACGTCGTGCTGTCAAAAGTCCCATACATAGCTCTAATTTTATTCCAAACGCAATTCTACTTTCAGCTCCTCACCAAATCTTGTTATCCTCCGGCCAACGGTCACGCCATGGTCTCCGAAGCGCTGTCAACTCTACGTCTCCGCTACGGGGAGCCGGTCCGCTTCAGGTTCCTGGTGGGAATGCTGCAGAGCACTGGGGGCTCGGGAGACCTGCAGGCAGCTGGTCTGGCCTTCATCAACGCTCTGCTCTGCAGTGCCCCCACGCCGCAGCGAAAGCTGTACATACAAGCCGAGCTGGAGCAAGCTGGATTTGACATCGTCACTTTGAAAAAGGTCAGTAGTAAATTAAATTTATAAGGTTCATCTAATTTGTAATACGCTTGACTGGCGATGGTCGTCCTTGAGGACCTGGGGCCTTGTGTAACACGCGAGAGCAATCACATTTATCATCTCTTTCTACCCGCAACCTTTACCGTTTGACAGAAAGGCACGGTAAACGCGTTTATGATTCCAAATATCTTATAAGCCTCCGAACCTTTAAACCAACTTTCACGGAAAATAGTCTGGTGGTAAAGAACCTTGCATACCGCAGTGCACGGATAGTACAGCACTGCTGGCCACTTTCACATTAGGTTTCCTAGTCGACCTTTAAGATACCCACAGGTACAGATGCGTCTGCCCTATTCTAGAACCGGGTACAGCATAGTCAATGGGGAGCGAGTCGGGTTACCTCCACGTGTGATTAAGAGCTGCGGTTCGTTTTTGGATCCGTCCGGGGGGAAGAGCAGTGCTTGGTCCGGTGCGCCCTGGGCAACGGCTAATGATTTCCTGGCAGTTTCTGAGGGATATCATTGACCGTTGGCTAAGAGCCCGACAGGGGGGGAGGGGGGTCTTTGACCATTACCGTACAACGTTGCCGAAATTTTGTCACAAGATTTTTTAATAAAAAATTTTACATTGACATTGGCGAAGTTGTCGTCGCTATAACGACTTGATACGTCACAAATAAACGAAGAAGAAGAAGCATAGTCAATTTGAAATTCAAACGGATTCATGGCGTTTGTAAATTACAAACGATGCTTATAAAGAACACCTACTTACAGACTTGTTTACCAAGGCTAGTAAACAAAAAAGCAGAAGTTTCCAAATTCTAAAAATCTTAACTACTTGGATTCGATCTGATAATTGAAACCTCTTCCAGCTCGTCGTCAAACTTCCGAATACAAACGACCACGTCACGAAAGAGATAGAAAGCTACGAGAAGCAGTTGATCGACATCGATACACTGAGTGAGAAGGCGCACGAGGCACAGAAAGAGAAAGATGATCTCAGGCACAAGCTGGACTTGCTTGAAAAGAGGGTCAAGGTGAGACTATGAATTATGACCAATCACTTTTTCTAAAGCTTTATTTCGTGAAATTATAATTATAAACATGCAATTGGCAGATAAATCTTAACAGTTGCGAAAGTGTCCAAATATATCGGAACAAGGCTCAAGGGTTTAAGAGCGTGTTACGAGATACCTAACGCCGACTGTAAAATCTATATAAATAAAAATTTATCGTCGAAATGTATGTACGCGCATAACTTCCAAACGACTGCTCCGAATTGGACAATTATTTTTAGTTGTTGTTGTTACTGTTTGGACAAGGTTTGCATAAAATAAAATTTTGATAAAAAAAATTGCAGGGGGGCGAAGCCCCGGGCAACATTAGTACGAGATAAAATTACGAGATTTTTTTAAACAGAAGTCACAAGTATATAATTGATATCAATTTGATGAAAGACTACAAACTCCACAAAAACATAATTATCTACATCCAATATCATTATTATGGCTACTGAAATCGTATTTTATTTAATAGTTACTATCATGGAAACAGTAATCTGACCTGACACCAGGTTTCATCATTTTTATGATTTTCAGATCCTCCAAGAAGAAAAGGGAATCCTGCTGTCCCTAGAAAAATGTTTGAAAGAGAAGTGCTGCGAGCTCCAGGAAGAGGTGTCAACACTGCGATCAGAGCACGGGAACTCCAACCGCAAGAAAACGTTCGTGGTTAAGAAAAAAAACGCCGTTCACAAAAATAGAGGTAATGCAAAAGCACTAAAAAAATGAAAAACCAAATCGCATATAAGTTTCATAAAAGTCATAATTACAATCGCACTTGTCAAATTACAGATGAGTCATCACCGCCTGAAGATGAAGGAATAAGTTCCTCAGAAAGATCTTTGAGCCCTGAAGGCGACCCGCAAAGAGAGTCCATGGTATACGAGGTATTTAATGTAAAGAACGAAACATTCGACATCATGAGAAACAAACGCAATCTTCACAAGAAACTGGAGTCTACAAAGAAAAGTCACGATATACAGAAATCATCAGATGAAGAAGAGGAGACGACCATAGATGAAGTGATTCAGGAACTAAGGAATATAGTTAATGATGCAGAATCCGAGCAGTACGCTAAGAACAGAACCTATGATGATAAGTCGTCAAGATTCAACGAGACTTCCGAAATCAATGTCCCGATTCACGCTTTGGAATGTCAAAAGCATAGACACCTAGAAAAAGAAGATTCGATAACCAGCACGAGACATAGTATCCAAATCACGAGCAGTACGGAATTTCTTAATGAAAATTCTAACGAAGATGATGAAGAAACTAAAATAGTTCCGAGCAAAATATTACCACATCCACCGAGGAAAGCCAAAAGCTTAATACATTTACTTGTCCCACCGGTCGACCATGGTTTGCTTTACAATAAACCACCGGACTTATACGACGATACGTACTTCTCGAGCGACGAGGGGTCAGATTCTTTGCTCAGTGCTTCACGTTGCCAAAACCCAATTGTTGCTAAGAAAAATTCAGTGTCTAGTTTCGATTTCAATGAATGCCGAGCCGTTTTTAATTCGCTGGCAGAGAAAGAAAAGGATGACAATAGAGTAAAACGATCGCGCACCAGGTCAAGAGAGGAGAACAGAAGAAACTCTGTAAAGCGGAGCGAGTCTTTTCAAACATCCGAAAAGGGTTCAAGACAGAGAGAGTATATAGATAGCATGTTCTACAACGAATCTCACAATTCTCTCAATGGTACAGGAACAGCTTTGCAGAGATCAAACTCTAAGTGCAGTCGCGTCGATGAGATAGTGAGTCTTATTGAATCCAAGAAACTGACCAAGAGCTTAGACAGGATTGACGAAGGCTTGAATTCCATGGTAGACATCGTAATGATGAATGAACCCAAAAAACCTCTATGGCCTTACGAGAGGAGGCAGAGATCTTGCTCGCGAACGAGCAGCGAGGCTGGTAAGGAAAGCCCTTTGATTCCAGTGACTAGATCTAATAGTAAAAGAAACGCCATCCATCAAAGATTCGACTCCAAATCATCAGACAAAAAACTGGAGCCGTTCAACAAGCCGGATTCTCCGCAGAAATTCTATATGCCCCAACCGAAATTGAGCACCGGATCCTTTGAAAATGCGTCGTCTTACAATAACTCGTTTCTCATGAAACGTGGTCATCTGAACGCTGGATTTTACTCCGGACCTCACATCATGAGGGATGCCCCAGCGAGTATGACCAGTTTGGTTATGACCGGGACACACAGCCACTCTGATCTGAAGAGGACTTTGTCTCCGATGAGTTCTTCGGGTTACGGCATCCACAAACTAGCGGACATGCCTTCAGGACTGTACTGATACTTTCATATTTTATTATGTACTCAAAACCAACGACTAATATAAGTTTTGCGTAGGTAAATATTTGACTAGTGCAATATAAACCCGTATGGGACTCTAGTATCGGAGTAAGTGCTCTGGGTTATGTAATGTAAAGTAAGTCTTGCGGTTAGTTAGTGGAATCTTGGTAATTTTGTATTGTAAGCAAAATTGGCTTAAGATCACAAAAACTTTCATTGCGATCATTTTGTTGAAAACATCATTCCTTTTTTTCCATTGTCTATTTCTTCAAACTTAGTTTAATATTTAGACACTTGTTTTCTGTTACGTATTTGGTATTTATTTCGTCTCTGAATCAGTTTTGGCTATTTACTTTATATTTAGTTTGTGAACCGATAGAATATTGATATGTTACGGTTTAATATTAAAAAGTTTCATAAAGCTTCGCTTTTATTTTTTGAAAACAATTTACAGCCGACCTGCTCTCTGAGTATCAACGGACCCTAGAGTGACCTCAGATGGAATCACCGCGATGAACTAACTAACCTTAGTATTGATATTTAGTCAACAACAAATTATCAATATAAACAGCCGAAACAATTACCCTTTACCAAAACAGCTCGTAACAAAAACAAAGCTGTGTCAACATTCTAAACGTGGGTGCTAAGGGCAGTCAGTTGCATTGTCTCCACCGCACGATGAACAGCCGAATAGTTCTGGCCATGTTTGTGTTTCACCTGGGCAGGGGACAATCCCGGAGCCCGATTGATGACGACCTGCAAGTTATACAAGTGTTTGACCTGACGCATCCTACGACTTGGAAGGACCTGACCGAGTATTTCAACGCGCTGGAAAGACAATGGTAAGATCTTCATCCTTCTTGAAGTAGGTAGGCTACCTCAAACTAGAAACATACTTCCGCCTTACTTCCGTACAGTGTCTTTATTTTCTTAATATCTCTTCTGCAATTTTCGTTTTACATAATAATAATAATAATAATAATAATAATAATATCTTTATTTGCAGTAAATGTAGTGAAAGGATGGTACATAATTCAGAGAACCATACATTCAGACTTTAATAAGCCATGCAAATTTGTTACAATTACTCAATACTACACATTAACAATTATAATATTACTAAGTTATCAAATAGGTTAATGATTATTAGAACCAATAAACAATTAAAAATTTAAATTCACAGAATGAGGTTTACAATAAAAAATATATATATATACAGGGTGTCAGAAAACCCTTTAACGTCCTTTTACAGAATTGTCAGGTAAGTCTATCTGAACACCCTGGCAAAGTTTGACGCTCGTGGTTAATTAATTGACCCTTTAATTAACGAATCTTAAGATGCATTTTAGGACTATGCTCTAGGTGTACCTTTTCATTCATAAGTTACGTGAGTAGCGCTACTCGAAACCTTAATATTGTTTGTAACTAAAACTTCACTAGCACTTACTTTCAAACTAACTAGGTACCATAAAACTTTGATCGGATTTCCTTAATGATAAATGATCATTTTAAATTATTCTAGATTCGTTTCAGAAAATCCACAATATGACCTGGCAAACGTTAACGTGCGTGTGAAGTGAATTGCGAAAATAATTGTAATCTAATTACAATTCTTTGTATGCTTTAAAAAAGTACCTAGAGATGATTTTAAAAGGATTATGTGTTAGGAGATGGAATAAAATGGATATCTGTAATTGTGGCTTATGATTATACTTACATTATTCTGTATCAATACGAAATCACGTAATACACTTAAAGCCACAATTATTAAACACTCTCTCTCACACACACACATTAATTGTTGAGCGGATATCGGCACAGAATCACAGTTTCATTTAGATTATTTCTCTTTTTTACATAAAATAAACTAAAATTGAATTCTACGTCGAAAATTACAAACACGATGTTTTGACAAATGTTTTTTGACTGTTCATATTTGAGTGAATACCGCGTGATCGCCCGCGCCCTCTGTAAGAGGTTGGTAGCTGTTTGTTTATGGTAGTTTCACTCTCTACTTGTGGGACGTGAACACTTAAGCATGAATGTGAGTGTGGGATGGCTTTTGAGTCTCTTATTTATTTATTCATACCCATTTTCACGCCTCAATTTCTGATTCATGAAGTCATCACTGCGCTTGGCAGACAATGTGTCTTGCTTGTTATCAGGCGCGTGGCACCCGAAAGAATCAAATCATTATTGTGTACCAATAAGCTCATTTATCCGTTCACTCATAATCATGAGTCTCGTTTAGAGAATCGCATAGTTGTCCTTTACACCCAGTCAGTTTTGGGCGTCTACATCAAAGGGTTGCTCGCCGGTTGCGAACCGTTATCACTATGTAATATGCGCGCTGTCCACTATGTCCTTTACTGTCGATTTATGGTCCAGAGTTTAGTAGTAGTAGTAGTAGTAGTAAATAGTAAATGCTTTATTGTACAAAAATAATGAAACAAAAACAACTGTCAAAGAAAGATAAGATACATCAACAAAGACAAACTTATCTCTGTTAAAGGATCTCTACCAGTTTACCTTTTAGTGGGTGCAAGCAGGCGATCGATTATAGACAAGCGAGAATACTGCTGAATTAGTAAAATTATCATATTGAAAATAGTTAGTCTTGTTACACAGTCGACAATTAAATTAAAAATAGTTTGAAATAACTTGAAAAATGTTGAATTTGACAATTATGGAAGGCATGAAGAGCTGTTAGGATACGACTAGTAGTGTCAGGACTGTGACAGGACTTGACAAAAACACTATTACATCAGACATGGCTGCCGGGCTTTGATCCCTTCGCCTTTCCTTAGTGGAGAAGATTATAAACCAAATAAAACTGACGGCCGTCAGTTGATATTGAGTGGCAATGTCTATTATTTTTTGTAATTATTTTAAATATTTGTATTAAAATAGTAAAGCGAAATGATGTTTGAGTGTGTACTGTGTGTGATTACGGGGTACTTCACGTTGAGTGGTAATGTGATTTGACATTGTGAGTGACTAAAACGGACACAATAACTGAAGGTCTGTAATCAATGCCTAAGTACTAAGGTACCTACTTCATAAGATTAGCAAGAAGTACAAAATATGCGAATGCTCACAACTTTAGGTTTTTGGCTTGTACTTCTAAATATTCACAGCAAAAGTTTAATTTTCCCGGTATAAAACTAGTTACGCTACCGGACATTGTGTGTCGCTTATGTTGCGAAAGCTTGATAGCTGATTGGCTGATTTACGAAACTTCCGTATGCCGAAGTAGTCACCAACAATAGTTTGACTTGTAGAACTATGAGTAGGAATGTGAGTAGCTTAAGCCTGTGGCACACTGAGCAAAGCTATTAAATTATTTTTTATAAATTTTTTTTTTTAGTTGCTATTAGGGTCTCATACTTTGCAGGGGTATTCGAACTAATATAGCGAACAAGCTCGTGAATTATCGTTAAAGGGTTTTGTGACACCCTGTATATACAATCATTTCATACTTAATAATCTAGAAATTCTTTTAAAGAATAGCAACATTTTCCCTTTAAATATGAGTGTAGTTCCTTTTTGAATTTAATCAGGGGTAATTTGCTGATCTCCTCAGGTAGGTAGGTGATTAAATATTTTAATACACATAGCGTAACAGCTACGCCTCTTCATGACTGTGTGCATTCTTGAGGGCACCAGTCTATGTGGGTATCGCGTATTAAAATTAGTTGTGTCGCTTTTCGTTTTAAACAAATCACGGTGCGTTTTAACAAAGACACATACTTCATATATATAGATTGAGTATACAGTTAACAAATTTAGTTCAATAAAATAGCTTTTGCACGATGTCCTTTGAGAAATATTGGAAATTGCTCTAATACATTGTTTCTGTGCGACAAAAATACGATTAATATGTGAGGAATTTCCCCAGATTATAATTCCATATCGTATATTGGACTCTACATATCCGTAGTATGCCTTTAGAGCGGTTTTTTTGTCAGTCACCTTAGTCAATCGCCATATAGCATAAGCAAATCTATTAATTTTTGAGCAGACTTTATCAACATGCGATTCCCAAGTGCATCGATCATCGAGAACGAAGCCCAGAAATGTAGTGCTATCACATTCTATTAGATTCTGATCATTGTAAATAATATTAATTGTATCTTTTTTCCCTCTTTGATTAATAAATTGAATATATTTTGTTTTTCCTATATTAGCTTGTAAATTATTATTCTGTAACCATTTCATTATTTCATTTATAGTATCATTAATAGCTTTGTTGTAGTTTAGATTATTCATGTCAGATATCACTATTGAAATGTCATCTGCAAATAAAGTGCAGTCGTGGACTGTAACCAAAGGCAGGTCATTTATATACAGCAGAAAAAGTATTGGGCCTAGGATAGTTCCTTGTGGTACACCCACTCTATTATATTTTAAGTCTGACCTATAGTTTTCTCGTATTTTTTTGGTATTTGCACCTGTTATTTCTACCATTTGACGTCGATTGCTGAGATAACTTTCAAGCCACTTATAAACTAAACCTCTTAGGCCATAGGTTTCACACTTTTTTAGTAATAACTTATGAGAAACATGATCAAAAGCTTTACTCATGTCGAAAAAGACCGCTACCGTTTTGTTTTTTTTGTCTACATTATCTACTATTTTGTTTATCAAGTTAAAAGTTGCTAGAGTTGTAGATTTACCTTTCTGAAAACCATTCTGTTGATTACATAAGATATTATACTTATTAATAAAATTCGTTATTCTTATGTACATAACCTTTTCTAGGACTTTGGCAAATATTGGTATTAGTGTAATAGGCCTGTGACTACCTGGAAGGTTTTTATCACCTGTTTTAAATATCGGTTTTACAATTGACACTTTTAAATTATCAGGGAATATTCCTTGTTGAAATGTGAGATTAATCAGAAATGAAAGTACTGGGGCAATGATATCACGGGTTAACTTAATTATATTTGTTGGAATGTCATCATAGCCCACGGAACGGGTATTACTAAGTCTCTTTATTATATTTGACACCTCTGTTGGGTCTGTAGGAGAGATGAACATGGTTACATTGTTATGTTTTAAGGTATGGCTATATTCCTTAAATTTTGTACTAAAATCGAAACCATTATTCGTAGTATTAATAAAATATTCATTGAAAGCATTGGCAATATCATATGGTTTCGTCAAGACGTTGTTGGAATGATTAATTTTGTCAATAAATTTATATTTTTTATTATGTTTTCCCATATCTTTATTTATTATGTCCCAGCTAGCTTTCGAAATGTTCTTAGCATTGTTTAAACAAGCTTTATTAACATTTTTTTTAGAGGTTGTTATACACTTCTTTAATAGTTTATTATAATTATTATAATTGAGCCTATTTTCAAGTGTTTTGCTTTTGTAATACAAAAATCTTAAGTGTCGCTTAGTTTTTAATGCATTTTTTAAACCCTTAGTGATCCATCTTGTATTTTTATATAATTTTGTAATTTTTGTTGTACTAATAGGAAAGCATAAGTTAAAAAGTAAAGTATACATCTCATGGAACTTATTGAATGCAATATCAGTATCGGATTCTGAGTAGATTTCCTTCCATGATAAGCTCTTCAAACATTCGCAGAACTTTTCAATGTATTCCTGACAAAAAATTCTTCTCTTGAGATATTTATAGGAAGGAGGAACATACTTGTCAGACTTCGGTATTCGAAGCAATTGACCCGTGTTGTGGTCAGAAAGACCTAATGGAAGCACTTCACCTGTTGCACTAGGGATATTTGATAATATTTGATCGATACAGGTATTTAACCTTGTTGGTGATGTAATGTGTGCTCGAAAGTTGTGATTTTGGATAATTCTATTGAATTCGTCTAGCGCTTTACTTGGTTTTAATATATCAATATTGAAATCACCCGCTATAATAATATTCTTTTTTCTCTTGCTCTTAAGAATTTCAAGTAATCTGTTGAGTTTATTTAAGAATATGTTATAATTGGAGTTTGGAATTCTGTATATACAAATAATAATGCATTTTATCTGTTTAATTTCAGTCCCACAAATTTCAAAGTCGAATTCGCTTTTTAGGTCATTAAGAATATTAAACATATGACTAGATGTCAGTCAAATGAAGATTGCCGAGGATATTAAGAAACTACAAGCATAAGTACGTGTCTTCTCGGTCAAGGATCTTGGTGTGCTCTTTGACCCCAAATTCACCTTTCATGACCACATAGTGGAGCTCTCTGTCAGTTGTTTCCGGAGACTTGGCTTCGTTGTCCGTAATGTACGAGACTTTGATGACGTTGGAGCTATAAAGTTGGTTTATAATGTGTTGCTTAGAATCAAACTAGTTGTTATTCGTGACTTCATCTGCGCAGAAATCGATTGTCGTTAACCCGCGGAAACTATGTCAGTGTATAAACAACTACGACATTCTATTTCATCAAGATCGGTAGACTACTCTTGTGTACTGAAGGGGTAACTTCCTGATAAGAATCCGCTTCTTTAGAGTCACGGTTTCAAATGTCTTCAGTGCTCCACTATTCATGTAATGAGTTCATGTCTGTGAACAAAGTCATGGTAAGGCAATGTTAACTTTGTGTATGTAATGTATACACAACACACACAAGAAACTCAGTTACTTCAGGCTTGTTAGCTACTTTCAATTTTACTACGCTAAGCGGCACAGCAGTAACAAAGAGACACGCTTACTTCGGTCTTTTACTTACTTATTTTAACCGTGAAAGTAAACATAAAAAATCAAGAAATAATATTCTGGATTAATTTGATAGTACTTACCTATAATTTGAAAAACAGTGCCTACTCTCGTCCCTGGTGAACAGTAGATGTTCCACGGGAGTTTGTAATTGTGTCGTACAGACACATCATTCTGAAACAGATGACGCTTGGCGACAAAAATCGCATAGTAACAAGGTCACGTGACAGCTAGTAACAGATATAAAAATTCGAAGGCTTACTCACCTGGTGTGTGGTGTGCAGCGGTGTAGAACGCATCACGGAACAATGAGGATCCGGGTTCGATTCCCGGCCATAGCTTCACTTTTCGGTTTTTTTTTATATGTTTAAAGAGACACTTCATTTTAATTCCCTGGATTGGCAGCATCTAGCTACAATCCATCTGTAGTTTATTTCTAATGATCACATAGATCCCTTGCCTGCCCTCAGGGTGCGTATTTTTCAAATAAACACCAGACCGTCTTATTCTTCTTGATTCTTGCTGCAGGAAAATCTGCTACAACTGCGGCTTCCCGGGCATTGGGACCGGCATGCACCTCGAATTCTCGGGCCCACCGGACTCCATGCAGCCAGCCATCATTCCCTCAGAATACTTGCTGACTAGACGTGAGTTTAATTGCTATCTCAATCATGGTGATTAAAGTATTATTAGTCATGAAGAGAATCTACGCTCCAGCCTTAGGCTGGGTTATCTGAAATAAAATAAATTTTGGTTCAACTGTTGCCACTGAAATGTAGTTTTTGAACGTCCACCTAGTACTTCATATTTTATGTTGTAGTTTAGAAGTAGTTTTTGTTTATTTAATGGTTCAAATTCAAAACACAAATTAGTACACTTCAGTCGCAAAAAAAATCCGATTGTCTGCAAAGTCGGTGTACGAGCGATAGTTTTACGTGATACATCATAAAGAAACATTCGAACTGCTAGCTCTGACGTAACGCGAGAAGATCGTGCCTTTCTATCCCTTGTTCCGAGCTCTCGCTTGCACACTGACGTCACGCGGAACGTAACGCAATGAGTCATGCTTTTTCGTGGGTGCAGCCGGAGTTCATCGATTAATAAGACGTTATCACGTCAATAATACGAAAACAGTTAAAGTCATTGATGGTTTTGTTGATCTTTCTTTAAGTTTATCAACCATTTTCTCGGTAGGTAACTAGTAGTTACCTATAAAAATATCGAAAACTTTTTATAATGAAAAAATATCTCTCTTTAAATTAATTAGAACCAAAAATCCTTTGATTTCTCATAAATAATGTTAGTTAGGAACCCTGAGTGGACCCTAAATTAAATAATAGGACTGTACTTAGGTACGCAAAATAATACCTTGGGCAATCCAATTTATCCGCATCCTTTTGTTCGCACTGCAAACTGCTGGGAAAACAAGATGAGACGATGAATTCCCACTGGGTTACCAGCTAACAAAAGGGTGCAAGTGAGAATAACCCAGTCTAAATCTCACGATACAATACAAACCAATGATTTCCCACAGTTGTCGTGATCGACGTGACTTCTATAACAAAGATAAATCCGGACCTGGCGCTGTCTTTGGAGGTGGCGCGACAGTGGATAGCCGTGAAGCAGGATCCCACGGAGCCAACGCTGCTGGTCTTCAAGTTTGGATGGACCGAACAACAGCCTTATTACAAAAGGAACAAGTGCATATGTCGGATACCAGGTAAGTGATACTGTTCAAATAGGTGTATTAGCTTGTGGGGGTATTCGTAACAGGTTAGGTATTTTATAATACCTGCCTTACTAAAGAAAGTCTTTTTTGAGCTGGTAAGCAGTAGTTATGACCTGTAGGCTTATTACCTAACTCGTTCGCAATCGCCATCGTGTTCATTTTGACAGTTCTTGTATATATGTGACAGCTAGCTGATTCCGATGCCAACTGTCAGCCCATACATGAACTGTCAAAATGAACACTATGGCGAGTTAGTTAATAAGCCTACTGGTTGCACGCATAATGTTTTTTTTAACATTGACCTATATAATACTGCTTATGTATGCTTGGTTTGCAAGATCGTCAATTAGGTATTATAATCGTAGCAGAATGCCGTAGTTGCACAATGACTAGGTGGATTTGGGACCATAATGCCTGGACTATTGACGTTCTGCAAACTATTCCTTACTAGACCTGAAATGGGGTATTAATTCCAGGACTCAGCTACGAGCTGGCGCAGTGGATAGCGGCAAACTTGAGCCACGTTGTGGGCGTCGCCACGGACGCACCCAGTTTGGAGTCCGAGGAGACCAGGGAGCTCACCACGCGGACCGTGGCTAATCTGCTCGGCCGCAGCGGGATCTACATGATCGAGAATGTCAACTTGAGAAGGAAAATACCAGGTGAGATTGCAGATTGATAGTTTAGTAAAATAGGGGAGCTAATATTCTTATATTATATTTGACGACCGGATAGCCTAGTGGTTAGAGAACCTGACTATGTAGCTTGAGGTCCCGGGTTCGATCCCCGGTCGGGGCAGATATTTGTATGTAAAATACGTACGTTTGTTCTCGAGTCTTGGATGTTTAATATGTATTTAAGTACGTATTTATCTATATAAGTATGTTTAACCGTTGTCTAGTGCCCATATTACAAGCTTTGCTTAGTTTCATCTGTAGTCAATTATTGGTGTCAATTGTCCCAAGATATTATTATTATTCCAATTTCGAAATTCGAAGTTCCTATACCGTTTTTCTTTCTTCCAGTAACGGACTGGCCTAACACTCGTAAAATTAAAAATTCAAATTTCGCGGCACTTGAACTCCGAAAAGGGATCCTAATTTCGTACTGTGCTGTCGCGTACGCAGATCGTCTAGTTTTCAATGGGAGTAACGGAATGTAAAATTTGCAAGTATAGATCCCCAGAGCCCTATCTATTTCTACTCTCACGTTATACAAGTACGTTGTACAAAAAGCGATGTTGAATGTTTCTGGACGCGTTAGACAAGGTTCGATTCGATGCATCAATTATCAACTGTTCGGATTTTAAACTTCTGGTCGATAACAAAAAATCTATGGTAGCTTTTTTTTTTCAGAAACCGGTTGCATGGCAATAGCGATGCCCCTCAAAATGCTAAGCGCGACGTACGTCCCCACCAGACTGACGTGCTTCTGCCCGCCGTACCACAGCGCGGAACGGGTCGTGCTGGCTCAACGCAAACCACAACGTTCCCGCGACCAAAGCCGCCTCTATGACATCAACTTGGACGAGATGTTGAATTAAAAAATGAACCTGGATTTCTTCTTTTATTTTTTTAAAACCATTCTTTTTTCAGCCGGTTGGTGTTCTAATACTAGGCAAAGGCCAGTGGCGTCACTATAACGTCTGGGGCCCGCGGCAAATTCGTCAGATGGGGCTCCTTCCTCAATATGTATAAAGAAGTGCATCAGCGTCCCTTCTGTGCTCTGAACCAAGCCAGTTCGGGGCCCCTGACATTTTGCCACCCCTGCCACCCTATAGTTACGCCACTGGAAAAGGCCTCCATCTCTTCCCTCAACTTATTCACCATTCGCGATCATCTTAATTGAAACCAAAAATGGGAAGGCTAAAAATATTCCGCAAAAGTAAAGTTAGGTTTGGGGTCCTATCCTGGGGCACCAGTAGGAGTCACTGGTGTCACTTTATGCATCCGTGGCGCCCCACCAGGAGAACGGTTGTGGTTTTTAGTACGTAGCCGCGGCATAGCTTGGACGAGTCGCTTCGAACACGACGTTCCCACATTTTCCACACGTATTCCCTGATTTTCAAATAAAATGGTCAAAATTACAACTCAATTAGGAAGGAGTAGCGGTACGAATAAAACATCAAAAGTTGAATAAATAAGCTTTATTTTTGGCCAAACTATTACATTTCATAAAACTTTACACATCTATTGACATATTCCATTACTATTTGTTGTAACAAATAAAAATTATAAAAAAATATAGCACAAAAAAACTGTAGACCCAACATTTGAAGCTACAAGTTCTAAACCAAGTGATCCCACTAATCTAGTTCTGCGAAAATCTATTCTACATACACTATGTTTAAGTAAAAATATTATAAATGTCAAAGATAAACCAAGCGTTGGGTCTTATGACATTTCAAAATAGGGAAATAGTATTTAAGTTTTTAGTACAATAGATACCAATAAAACGGAAGCCATACTAGTTCCACCACACCTTCGCTAGCACTTCACTTCTTCAAATTGTATTTGCGTCTCTTTCAATTTTAACTTAAACGACTGAGATGCAATGACCCAAAGACTACAGTGAAGTGATATTCTTAGATCACTGACTGAACTTTCCGATAGTATCAAAACCATAGAGTGGTGAAACAGTTTATAATACTTATAATTAAGACCAGAAGAGCACCAGTGGTGTTCACTGAGGCACCTTCCCTTTTTAAATTTACATCCGAGGCCCGGGATAAAAATACTAAGCGAAAATATCTACATTCCGAAATACAAAAAATATAACGTCATAAGTAAAAAATTTAAGAGAGAAATATACATACCAACATTAATCTTAGATAGTGACAAATCTTTTTCTGCGAATTCTAAGTATTTTATTCACACGCATATTCCTCTTCTACACTTTTTCATTTATAACTTTGTGAAAGTTTATGAAGACTTAGCAGAATTACCAATTCATAGGAACCACATTTGAACTAATACTGTACCAAAACCGAGCCTCAGGCTTAAAGAAATTATCAAATTCATTTTAAATGCCATTCTAGTGGAAAGCATACTGACACGATTCCCCAAGTCCTTACGATGCTTGGTACTCAAGGATGCCAGGACATACGATAATTCCGTCTCCGGTACATCACGATACAATATGTAATATCGTAGCTAAACAAGGGTACGATAATTTGCAACCCTTACCAAATAATACTGTTAACGTCGTCGACACTCCCACGTTCAAATGACTATTCAGAAAAACAAGGTAAGGAAATTCTGGGTTAGACTTTTTAGAGCATTGCCATACGTGACAGTTTTACGATAACAGGTCAGGACTTTAGTACGATAATGCACTCTCGTCTGGCATCCGTGGTACTCGTAAAAACCTAGAACACAGTATAAACCAGTAAAATATTCACATTACAGCGCGTTTCTCGCGCGAATTGCACCCGGAGATCACATACTCGGTTCACACTTAGGTTATATTGCATAGTGGTCAGTGCTTCCAACTGCTTCCAACTGCTTCCAACATCCGACCAAGCCTTTAAAATGTACTTTATTGCGAATACTTAGGTCTAAATCCGGAAAATCCGTTCACGCAATAATACTTTCATTAATTATTGCCACGATTACTCTATCTGGCACTCGTTTGCGTTAAGAAGCACTGTGACATTAAAATAAACACATTTTGGTGCACCAATATATTTATAAGTAAACACTAATTATTTGGTAACCGCGCAAGCTACCGGCCTGACATATCGACGTATGAATTTTTATACAAGCAACAAACTTCCATTTCATGTTTTTCAAGACAAAGAAAATCTTATAAACTTCAAACGGTGTTAAATCGCGAATAAAACCGACCTTCCCCTTAAATATCAGCAATAAACAGACGCTTTAAGGTCCGAAACAAGCACTTCAGGAAGCGCTTTTTTGGTTATAAATTTAAAAAAACCGACGAATTTGCTCAAACAATTCCAAATCCAAATATTGCTATTCAAATCAGAGAACGCTAGAGCCGCATAATACAGAGTACAGTCGAAAAAATAACGTTCCATTACACCAATTGTCTTTTGCATTCATACGTCAGTCTTAACATTATTTCTCAGACTGTACCTCAAATACAAACAGATACCATGCTTGAAACAGCAAGAGAGTTCATCGGTTAGATCTTCAACTCATGCAATAAGATGTATAACAATGACATCACTATTTCGTAGGTGGAAAGCAAAACTACATTTTACAGTTTAAATGATACGAGTTCAATAATTGCTTTGTACGTGGCGAGGACCTTTATTACCTATACCTTACTTCTTCCAGCTCATGGTAAACAGTTAAGTTAGAGTAGATCTAACTGATGTCCTCAGTAGCTTTTTTACATGCTATCTACCTGCACAATCACGCATATTTTCAGCTTGGCTTGAAATGCTTTTTAGGAATGCTAGTTGATAGCATAATTATTGTGTCGCTATTAAAGTGGACTGACTATTAAATCTGCGTATACTAATACTATGTCGCATTCTATAATTATAATACTTGCATACTATGATATTCAAATTACACATACAACAGGGTCCAAGGTTCAATCGTGTTAGATTCAGCTTGTTCCCCGTACATAACCAAGTTACTTAACCGGCACTGGTAAAATTATGATTATTTTAGATTAATTTAGGTTTAGGTGCGGCGGGGGTGGCCCTTGGGCCAGCCCTAAGCCGCGAACATGTTTGTTTTAATTTAGAAATAGTCTTTATTTTATCTTAGAATGTCCTGGTTATGTAAAATAGTTATGTACGGAGAACAAGCGTTTGACTCCTGGGCCATTTTTGACCGGGGTATATTGTGATTTTTAGTATCCTATAATAAATAAATAATTTGCATATATTGATCTTCCGTACATCTAATATACGCTAGGGTTTTGAGTATTTGAATGTATCTAATAGGTACAAAAATATGGTAGGAAATATATTTATACTTTAAACATTCTAATGTTGATTCGAATAAGGCGCATTACAATGACCTACATACAGAAAAAAAAGGAAAAATGCACTATATTATGACAATGTAAGTTTGTGTATAGCCAATTTTGTATATAAATACTAGACACTTTCAAAAAGGTACAAGCCTATCCAAAGCTTACTTACAAATACATCTTATAAAGGATTACGCGATTTTGATCAACAAATGGGGTTATTACAATTAATGAAAACCCCATAGTTTGTTCTATAATAAGAAAACGAAAATAATGAAATGTCGGATATATCTAGTGACTCTTATACTCTAAATTTGTCAATATTTAATATTTCAGTCAGCCACCATAAACGACACAAGCCTAAACAGGTTACAACTGGATTGGATATTTAAAAACTACCTATCTCACTAGGAAAAAATACAAAGTTGACACTTTAAAGACTCTAAATTTAATCACAATATATTTAAACTGAATGTATTATGCCAATGGAATGACGACAGGAGTGAAAACAACATATCACTTTGTTCTATCAATTATCACTTTAAAATATACTTCATCCTACAAAACAATCTAAGTGTTCTACCGTTCAAAAATTCCACACCTGTCAACATACCATTTAAATCGCTGAAAATGGAATCCCGATTCTTAATCATAGTTTAAATTCCATGCGGAAGTGTGTGGTCAGAAATCATAACTGGTTTTAGTGATGTAATGACTCGATAAATTCATAGTAAACCGTCTGACAGCAAGCATCCAATCCAGTCTGTTCTACGAGCCAAACTTAATCTTTCCAGTCCTTCTTGATCTCGAAGCTCCACTCCCACTGGAGGTGGACATTTTTGTCATCATCTGTGAACAGGCTGTTGACGGTGTAGGAGCCCCGGGCCATCAGGCCAGAAGGAGCATCCTCTGGAGGCGTCGTGTATGACTGGATCTCAGTTTTGGGTGGGTAAGAGCCGACCATGTGGGTCATTTTGTCCACTGAAATAAATATGAATGTGTTAGTGACGACAGGGATCTACTGTCTAATTCGAAACTAGTATCATACAGTCTCTTTCACTCTCTCATTAAGCACAATTAGTGTGAGCGGGACGAGAAAGCTTAATACTAAATTCGAATTTCGATGTTCTGAGTACTTATAAGTTCAGATCTGTGGCTGTGGATTACTATGGATTTGAAGGTACCACAGAATAGGTATGTAACCTACAAAATCACCCGTGAGGTGAATGGGCGGGCTCACTTGTACGAATACTAATTCAGAACACACTTCATTTTTTTTTTAAATTAGAAATAAAGGTAAAGAAGCAGTGGTCATAGTGTTTGAGGTTCTTTTTCATCAAGACAACATGTTCAAAAAATTTAAAAGAATACTTTCTGTGAAATCACAGATAAGGACAAACGATTGCTAAGTTAGTAGAGGCCTACAGAGCGTTTATGAATAAGGGGGTAAATTTTTAAAAGTTCAAGTATTTTTATAATTGTATACGTTTACTTCTTTCTAATCTAAATAAAATGAAGTTTGTGTTTTGTTCATGCTGATTTAATGGTACACGTCAAAAGCGATAAAGTGCATCTCTTTTGCTCACGCAAATAATCAACGAATATGTTAAAGAGCAGTAGCAACATGCAATCAATTTTAAAAACCCGCTAAAAAAATTATTTCGCTGGAAATTACACTCAAAACTGTGGAGATCAGTGACCCCAAATCCTCAGGGCTAGCATTTCACAAAGTGCAAATATTGCAATGAAATCGGTGTTGTTAGGTCAGTGGATCCTTGAAAATTCCCTAACGCACACAACCACATGCGATCCATGAGTCTGCGTGACAATGACAAGGCTGTCGCAATGCGATGTGACTTACATACTATACAACAACAGTCAGTGACAACACCGTTACTAGTTAAACCGCCGGGATAGTGCCATACCGCGTAACTAGCACTGGTAAAAACTGCGTATGTGCACAACACCCATAGGTAAAATCCGCGTAACTGGCATTAGTTAATACCGAGTATCTACCAAAATGTAGCCAAATTAAGATTTCCCGCCAACGAACGTAAAATCCTGATTAGATTATACCAGTTTACTTTTAATGTCCTAAGATATCAGTAATAATTTCGGCAGAGAAAAGTGTGCACAACAACACAGTAGGCAACAAAGGGGCCCGAGAGAGGTGCGGGCGGGTAGTGCGCCTGCCATAATATAGGTAGTGCACCTCTTTCGGTCCCCTTTGTCGTCCTACCCCGCGCCTCTGTGGGGCCATTCAAGTATTACGTAAGCAGATTTTTTACGATTATTTACCCCCCCCCCCCCCTTGTCAGCAAAAGTAAGCAAACCTCTAACCCCCCCCCCCTCCTCCCATGCTTACGTAATCATTGGTACCTATATGCATTTTTCTTTTAAAGGATTCTGTTTTTTTATTGATTCGTGAGCAGCAGTTCGAATCGAAGCTGCTGACGTAATCACCATATCGACCCCCCCTCCCCCCATGTCATCAAAAATAAGCAAAGCAAAGACCCCCCCCGCCCCCCTCAAGCGCTTACGTAATACTTGAACGCCCCCTGTGCCGCGCGGTCGAGAACTCATTTAAGCGGTCGGTCTATAGCTTCTGCCATAATATACTTTGTGGCATCAGCAAAAACAAAATAGCTAAGCTCTATGCAAACTGCATTTCCAAACAACATTATTCTAGTACTACTTGGGAAGGGTTTCACTCGCATCTAACCTCACTTGGACAAAAGCAAAACGGTAACCTGTAATTTCACATTTTGTGCACCATTAGGCATGTTTATATCCGAAATAAAATACTCGGATACCACAACTCACAAACCAACTGTGATTGTAATGCCAAAAAGCAAAATTTCAGGTTATATTTTTGCATACAATAGGCAGAAGGGCACAAGCTAGAAAAACTCAAAATTTCAATTGTTAAATCGCCAACAATTTTCTTAGCCTCTAGTGTAAGTTTTCACATATAAAAACGTCTCGAACGCGTTCGCGTAAACGTGTCAATTACTATGGAAAAATTGGCAGCGCCACTTGCGGATCGAAACGGCAACAAACTGTTCTAGTATTTGGCATTTTAACGCAAACGCGTTCACGACGTATTTTGTGACCGAAAACCTACACTAGCATAGGTACTGTTGTAGTCACCCAAACACCTCTTTTTTAGTCACGTAATGTGTGGATGGCCCCAAAGATGAATCTACTCTAGCGACTAATAACGATATCTAACTGACTGTATGTATGTGTGTATTGGAATACCATACGGTACGTACCGGGCACTGTCCGCGTAGAAGCGTGAAACAATACAATAACATGTTAATCACGAACTATGAATACCAATAACTTACAACGGATGTAAAGTGGTCAACAAAAGTATCTGTCAATGATAATTTATTTACAACGTATTTATAAACCTGATGCAACAGCATAAATATAGTTTTTACTCAGGTCCCATTTAGCTACAACGCATTGACAATAATATTTTTGTAACAGTGATTTCTTTTTGTATTCTTTCTTTTGTCTTAATAAATCTGGAATATTTCAAAAGGGTTAGTTTGATTGAACTGTTAAGATTTTTCATCGTAATTTTTGATTCAAAACTAAGACACCATATAGGTGAAAAACTTAAGTAAATGACCTGTTGTATGTAGTAGTGTACAGAACTGACATGGGACTTGAGTCATTTTTCTAATTTGTAACGTCAATTTGTCTATTCGCACACATTACTCACACATACAACAGGTAATTTATTCAAGTTTTTCACCTGTACACTGATCATCAGCTTGTTCCCCGTACATAACCAAGTTACATAACCGGCACTGGTAAAACTAATGTAGGATGATTAATTTGGATCACTTAAGGTTTAGATGCAGCGGGGGTGGTCCTCGGGCCACCCCTAAGCCGCGAAGATGTTTGTTTTAATTTAGAAATAGTCTTTATTTTACCTTAGAACGTGCTGGTAATGTAAAATAGTTATCTACGGGGAACAAGCGTGATCATTGACCAATGTACGGACACATTTGACGACGGCAGTTAAAAAAAACTGACAAACATTTACAGGAGCGTTCTGACGAACAAACCCAACCACATAATGAAGTACTGCAGATTCGTTTTAAGACAAAAGTGTCATGCGATTGCCATTTTGACAGATTCTAAGGTTATAATCTATATATAAAGGTTCTTTGGAGTTTTAAATAACAATTGAATTAACATATGTGTTGATATCCTAACAGAAATACCCTCTCAATCTGTTCAAAGAAGTCACAGATCGTGTGGCGAATAAAAACACAACACTTAATTGTCCTTGGTTATATCGATTCACTGTCGGCCTGCAACCATCTAGCAACCCCGGAAATCGCTAACACATATAAGTCTTCCCCGATTAAACAGAGGCGTGTGGAAAATAAGATTATTTTCTGATTGGTCACTTCTACTTTTCTTTTAAGTAAAATGTTCGGTAATAGAAGAATAAACAAGATTATAAGTATCCCGTTTTAAAATAGTTTCGTACACTTCGTCTATTTACAATTTACTAGCTGTTGCCCGCGACTCCGTCTGCGTGGAATTAGCATTTTGCGTAAGCAAACATTTCAATTTATTTTAATAAAGTTACCTTCGAACGATACATTTTCATACAAACTTTCACCCCAATGTAAACTCCCTTGGTTGGGTTACTTTGACTAAATAGACATGTAAAAGATTTTCGAAATTTTTGAATCATATCTATTTAAAGTGAACGGCGTCAAAGGCGGGACTAAGTTTTAAATAAAAAAATTAATTGAAAATCTTTGTAGGGACATTCACTAATCCAACCACCCTATTTTCCGGAAAAATTCAGAAAGATCTTGTAAATATAGTTTAAAGGTCCGACCACACCGGTGCGTAAAAGATGTTGACGGTGCCTTTACGCTACAAAATGTATAAAAAAACGGTGAGAAAACTTGACGCCTACGACACGTCACTGCATACGCGGCGGTGTGATTGCTCCTTTATTTTACGCGACGTTGTCCCAGTGCCGCGATTTAAGAGCGATCGTCGAGTATACTCCGTACCGTGTTTTGTTATTGTAACAAAATTTACAAGCTCTCACATCAAGACTATACCACAGGTCACACCGTGAGATTTAGATCATACTCGCGATTCTCGTATAAATTGTGGAAACGGACGGTAGTTTACGATTTATCTTTAAAAATATCGTACGCACGCCAAGTGTGCCAAAAAACACAAGGCGGTTCAAACGAGTGAAAAACAGTCTGTTTTAATTGGATTGCGTTAGTAATAAATTAAAAAAGTTACGATTTGATCTCATATTCCATTCTTTTTAACCGACTTCAAAAAAGGGGTAGGTTCGCAATTCGACTCTTTTTAATTTAATTAGGTTAATTACCGGAAAACTCAGTAGAAATTTCAGCAATTACGTTTTTATTTGAAACCTTTTTATATATTTTGTGCTACAAATGCGAATATTTTTATTAGACACAAACTTTAATTTTTAATTTTGCTTGCCAGATACTGGAGAAATGTGTGAGACAAATTATGTATGAGATCAGTGCAATACACCACATTTTATGCGAAATAAAGAGAATTTGAATTTGAATTTGAATAAAATTATAATCATCGACCACCTAACGGGAAGCATCGAGATTGGTTTACGGCGTGTGAAGATATCGACGAACATACATACAAACGGGTGCAATGGAGATTGTACTTATTAGAAGTCGTTTCAAAATCATTATCATGGTAGACTATTGATAGTCTTGCAGAATTATCGTATAATATTTTACATACTTTACAAACAATTATCAATTTACCTGGCACGCCGAGCCGGTAGGTTTTCTGCACGTACTTGAGTCCGTGTACGATCTCACGCTGAACAATGAAATCGATCCTTATCCGGTACTGCACGCCTTCCTTTATCACAAACACCTGGAATAAAATGACAAAACGTGAGTCATCTGCTACCGTCATACTTTATAATCAATAATCAATGATAATTTATTCATTTGTCCAACATAGGTAATTCATTTAGATCTCGAATACATTTTGAGTATCACTATGTGGTGCCCCAGGGCATACAAATATGTCTGTTTACATACATTATTATGCATGTAGGTACACGCCGCGTGCATATTAATTTCTTTCATAACCCACCCAATTATCACCCAAAAATTCATTAACAGAGTAGTATGCCTTTTCTATCAAAAAAAGTGTTTAAATGTTTCTTAAAATCGTACGTATTGATGTTATCAATTTCATGCATAGCCTTAGGTAATTTATTATAGATTCTGGGAGCCATTCCAAGTACACTTTTCCTTAGTAAAGCTGTTTACCTACTTATTTGGATAAATCAGGGGGTGTTATTCTTCCATGTTGGTCTAGGAGCAAAGAAAAATGATAGAATGTACCAGTTGCTTCTCTTCCCACGCAGATGGTAAAAGCCCATCGAGGGAATGGGCGGAAATGTTAGGAATCATGTTATAGGCGATGCGGCCAGCATCCCATTACTATTTTGATTCCCCTTTCCACCTATACGCCCACAATCATGCTAAACGTGACCTTTACGTCGTTTGTATGTATGTACCTATGTTATTTTTTGTGTGGGAGTTGCAACAAGCTAAAAGATAACAAAATATTATTATTTACGTACTAGCGGTTGCCAAGGGGAATCAAAAATTGTACCCTAGTACTTATTTATTAAACCCATTTTATTAAAGCCCATCGAGGGAAGGGGCGAGTCTTAGGAATCATGTTATAGGCGATGCGGCTAGCAACCCATAACTATTTTGATTTCCCTTTCCACCTATTCGCCCTTAATCATGCTAAACATGGCCTTCAGATTTTGTTACCTTCGGCTCTGTCTACCCAAAGAATAAAGACGTGATATATGTATGTATGTATGTATTTATAACCCTCAGTAACTGAAATTAAACTCTGATAAGACAGTAACCAAACAGTTCCGCGCGCCTATCGCCGTTTTAAACATGTCGTTATAGGCGCGTGCATTTTGCATACAATCGGCACGGGTTCAACCGCCGAGCACTATTTAGTTTAGGACGACTGCGGCGCGAGCGACGACAGCTCCAGTCACAGGCGATACAGGGTGTCGACTAGCTTCACAGGGCGAAGGTTAGTGGAATGACCACCACTGACCTTAGAGAAATTTAGGATAGTTTGAATCACAGGGCGAAGGTTAGCGCTGGAATGACCAGCACTGACCTTAGAGAAATTTAGGATAGTTTGAATGACAGGGTTAGCGCTGGAATGACAACCACTGACCTTAGAGAAATTTAGGATAGTTTGAATCACAGGGCGAAGGTTAGCGCTGGAATGACCACCACTGACCTTAGAGAAATTTAGGATAGTTTGAATCACAGGGCGAAGCTTAGCGCTGGAATGACCACCACTGACCTTAGAGAAATTTAGGATAGTTTGAATCACAGGGCGAAGCTTAGCGCTGGAATGACCACCACTGACCTTAGAGAAATTTAGGATAGTTTGAATCACAGGGCGAAGCTTAGCGCTGGAATGACCACCACTGACCTTAGAGAAATTTAGGATAGTTTGAATCACAGGGCGAAGGTTAGCGCTGGAATGACCACCACTGACCTTAGAGAAATTTAGGATAGTTTGAATCACAGGGCGAAGCTTAGCGCTGGAATGACCACCACTGACCTTAGAGAAATTTAGGATAGTTTGAATCACAGGGCGAAGGTTAGCGCTGGAATGACCACCACTGACCTTAGAGAAATTTAGGATAGTTTGAATCACAGGGCGAAGCTTAGCGCTGGAATGACCACCACTGACCTTAGAGAAATTTAGGATAGTTTGAATCACAGGGCGAAGGTTAGCGCTGGAATGACCACCACTGACCTTAGAGAAATTTAGGATAGTTTGAATCACAGGGCGAAGGTTAGCGCTGGAATGACCACCACTGACCTTAGAGAAATTTAGGATAGTTTGAACATTAAGGATAATATGCTAGTGGCGTGGCGTCCATAGAATTCGATTCCCACCGACTTGTCAATTTTAAGGCAGTTGGGCACTTTTACTGCGAAGAATTAGAGGAAAAAGCAAGTTAAATTCCCTTCGGCTTGCATTCAGATATACTTGACGCCACGCCACTGGTACCTACATGCATAAATCACGTATTTATCCCTTACAGGGTAGACAGAGCCTAAAGTTTAGCATAACTGTGGTTGAATAGTTGGAAGGGGAATCAAATAACTATACTCTAACGTAAAGCTTCGAAAATAATTTTTAATCAATTTAAATTACTCAATGTCGATCATATGCAAACTTAATAATAAGTACAGAAACTCATTCAGATCCACGGTGACTAAGTAATTAACAAGTCTAACTCGACATTATCAACGGAAGGAAAACCACAAACGACAAGCCTTAAAAAATATAACATACTAGTTTCTGCCCGCGACTTCGTCTGCGTAGAATAAATTAGACTTAAGAACTGACGTCGATAGTATATGCTGCAATAATTGTTAACGTCGAGACTCTAGGCAGCTTTTTTCGGGATAAAAAGTAGCCTATATGTTAATCTAGGGCAGGTACCAGCTATTTCCGTTCCAAATTTTATCCAAATCCGTCCAGACGTTTCAGCGTGAAGGAACAAACATATACACTCACAAACACTTTGGCATTTATAATATTAGTAGGATAAGTAGGGTTTTTAGCTATTCTTTAATATAAATAAGTCGCTGTGTTCTGTGTTGACATTAAGGTAAAATTTTAGTATAAATAAATAAACATAAACACCCTTTTTATATTTCATAGTCTCATCCTGTGCGCGTGCGGCGCTTTGGGCGACTGCCAACTAAAATGTAATAACGTAGCTAATTGCGACAAGCGACTTTATGGAGGTGATGGTGTAACGTCCACCTGTTTCACTAGATATCGCTTTGGTGGTGATTTATTACATACATACATAAATCACGTCTTTATCCCTTACGGGGTAGACAAAGCCTAAGGTGACAAGACCTAAAGGCCACGTTTAGCATGATTGTGGGCGTATAGGCGGCAAGGGGAAACAAAATAGTGAGTCGCTAGCCGCATCGCCTATAACATGATTCCTACGATTTTCGCTGATTTCCTCGATGGGCTTTTACCATCTGGGCGGGAAGAGAAGCAACTGTACATTCTATGTTTTTCTTTGCTCCCAGACCAGTGGGCTTATTATTATTACCTAACTCGCTCGCAATCGCCATCGTTTTCATTTTGACAGTTCTTGTATGAATGTGACAGCCAAATGATTCCGATGCCAATTGGCTAAAAAAAGTTTTTCCAAGAGGTGCAAATAATATTTTTTTCGACAGTCGACGTCTTAATAATCAAGGAACTGCAGCTCTTTCATTTCTATTTCCTATTATTAATTAGAAATAATTTTTTTAATGGTCGATATGACATTTGTGAGATTTAATGGCTGGATGAGCGTCGTGCCTACAAGTAGCTTAGAATTAACAAAAAACACGTCTACTGTCACGACATTGTCAAAAAATAATACTTACGTCCTTTTTTGGACTTTATGATTGCTATATACAAAATTTACCTTTTTTTTAGAAGCACAGATAAAAATGGCGTTTGAGCCAAAAGGTGCGAAGATGGAAACATAGGTACGATGTTGGTATGGTAAGGGCTACATCAGATATGCTATCAGCCATCAAAGTAGCCAAGTGGTACACGCTCTTAATTCTATGAATGAAATTGATGAATTAGAAGATGTATATGATAAAACAGTTCTTGCAAGACATTAAACGTCATGTTATTAAAACACCGATATTTTACAACTCTATTTTGTCTTAACATGTCTGTATACTCGACGCAAAAAATGGGGCATGCAATAAACCTACATTTTCCCAGCCTCATTATGTCTATAAACATAGCAACATTAATTACTTTTACCAGCTGTCTAGAACTATTACTACTAATGACGAAAAGCCCGTCAGCTCGTTAATTTGTTCAGCTTTCATAGTACACTGTAAAAAAAATTTGGTTGGCCCTATCAATATCTTGATATTCATAATCAAGCATCTTGATTCCATACGAGCCTAACAAGGACTTAGACACATCAAATAAAGTAATTCTGATTGCTCTTACTATTGCTATGTAACTGAGCCAATTAAGATCTTGTTAAATATTTACATGAAAAATAATTATGCCAACTAATTGATCCTAGCAAGATCAACTAAGCGCTTCATAATTATTATCATGATACGTAGCTGAACCAACGAATACAAACAAGTCAATTCAACTAAGATATAGATCAATATTAACATGAAGAATTACTGTATTAACTATTTGGCCCAAATAAGTTCAACTAAGAACATGATTACAGCGACTTATGCACCATATTAGACTGAAATAAGATATTGGTCAATTTGAATCTTGATTGTTTAATCATTTCAACTAAGATGTAGATCAATATTGACATGAAGAATTACTGTATTAACTATTTGACCCAAATAAGTTTAACTAAGAACATGATTACAGCGACTTATGCATCATATTAGACTGAACTAAGATTTTGGTCAATTTAAATCTTAATTGTTTAATCATTTGGACTAAGTAGCTTATTCACTGCAATACCATTCTTGTTCAATGGTACTATGCCTCACTTTGTCCCATTTACTAAGACATTTCTTTCAGATCTAGTTTTTTGGCGGTCGACCTAGACCGGTTTAGCTTCACAAACACGGTAGGAGGCGTGTTTATGAAGCCAAACCGGCCTAGGTCGATCCTCAAAAAGATCTGAAATAAATGTATATCTTAGTACCTATTTAAGACCAATGTCTTTAGTATGACATGAGTAAGAGGACCAGCATTATTCAGCACGGCGCGTATAAAAACTAGCACAAAGGAAATTTATCAAATTTAAACGAATAAGTAGTTAAGAGTCACAGTACGCCCAATGCTTCATACAAACGTAGTTGCGTTCTCATTTTTAAACAGCATGCTGGAATAACATGATACTTTGTGTAGGTAAACCATAGGATCCGGCATATTATTATCTAGGCTTGAAACTAGTTTCTGTTAAAAATCATAATAGAGAAAAAAATACAGCCGTTGTAAAGGTTTTTAAGCAGCATCTAAAAGACTGATAAACTTGCGCTATTTTTTTTCCATTCAGCAACAGAAACTAGTTTTTCAAGTCTGGACATCCATGGCAAAATTTCATGTTATTCCAGCATGCTGTTTCAAAATGAGAACGAAACTACGTTTGTATGCAGAGTTGAGTTCAGTATGCTGATATCATTTTAAGCAGGTATGTTATACTCGTACAAGTTTAAATAAATAAAACAAAAACATTAATACCAAGATGTTATTTATTCATTTTAAACATTTTGCAAGTAAACTTTTGCATTTAAAAATTAAACTTTCTGTCACACACTGTATTATAATTTAAATTTTAATATTTTTTTTTAAATAATCATTTTATGCTTAAAGATGGAACTTTGTGTTACTTAATTTTTAAAAAGCTGATGTCACTCCAAAAATCTTAAATTCTAAGTTCTTGGTCCATTACCAATCTGTTCGCAACAATTAAAAACGTATCGATTTTGAGACTCACCCACTACAATAATGTATGGCTGGGCTGACAATCCTATTTTTTGTAGTGTGGTTACTCGAAGTTCGATGGTCTGGGTAATTTCTGCACTGGACCTGACATGCTTTATGAAACCTTCCCTTACTTCCACTTTGCTGGGCTTCCAACTTCGACTTGCACCCGAACCTCGCTTCTTCTTTTGGCGGACTGCCGCAGTGTTCAGCAACAGTGGAATGGTGAGAAAAGCGGCTATATTCGTAGTTTCCTCATTGGACGCTAAAACAAAAATTGCGGCTAGTTAGGAGCTACCTTAATTTAAGAACACCTTAAACTTTAGAGATTACAGAACCCTAAAAAATAATCACGAGGCTTTAAAACTTTTGCTATAATATTAATCGCTATAACGCTCAGTTGATATAATTATTGAATCATACATATTACAACATTTAACATATTTAAATTTAATATTAATTATCATTTTCTATAACGATCATTTAATCTAAAAATATTTCTCTGACCCTCTGACCAAACAAACAAACAAACACAAACAATGAGATACATATAATGTACTTACTGGTGAATTCCGGTATCAAGTTATCCAACTCCCAAGTCTTCAGTAATTCTATTACATCCTCCATTATTATCGGCACACGTGGTCACAGTTCACACAGACTTGGATAATACGTATACGTACTAATTCCCGACAGTACAGACAGTGTCTCAAGAGCGAAAAATAAATAAATAACTATTTGTGACCGCCGCACCGAAATAAACAAGTTCGCTCGCGCTCACAGGGCATGGCGATGGATGACGCAACGCAACTAACCGAGCGGGTGTACAGGCGCTCTCCTCCTACTTTTTTATATTTTATTTAATTTAATTATTATGAAAATCGTTTTAACAAATAATTCTTAGTAGAATGGAATAAAAGTTTCGTAATTCAATACAATAACTTGATCATAATGGAATTGAATGTTTTATCTTCGTTGTTCTAAATATTAATGTTTAGTAGATTAAAATACCAAATCTTATGTGAATCAACAAAGACAAAAATAATCAAATAAACTATGAAAATGTTCATAACTATCAACATACTTATCTGTGATAATGAATTTGTTAGGGATTGAATTAACCTACGTTACATAATTATATCAACAAGTTAAATAATAGATGCAAGGTATACAACTGTTAGGATTAATAACATACTTACTTTATTAGTTCAATCACAGATACACTTATTGTTTTAAGTGATCACCTTTGTTTGATTTACATAAAATCTTAATTATTATAATTAATTTTACGTCAACTAAGAGAAAACTGCTCTTAGTTGGTCTTCATTTTTTAGAGTGTAAATCAAACCGGTCACGGGAATTATAAATATTGTATAATATAGCCCCTCTTATTCCGTTGCGCTACAATTTCAGTACATTGTGTAGTGTTTTTTTTATAAATTATCGCGTAATTCGGCGTGCCTCATAGGCCTCCTCCATTTATTAGTGTTTGGGCTATAGTTCCCACGCGGGCCCAGTGCGGATTTTGAGACATCGTTTCGCATTGGTAGTCCAAGTGCGACTGCACAAAAAAAAGCTCTCAAAGCCACTTTGAGAACTGTTTTGCCGGCACTCTTTTGACCGACTGACTTGATAGGAATTTCTTTCTATTTTCACTTTACCGATGACACCCTGTTCGCCTCTGTTTTGTTTTTTTAGTAGTACCTACTCATACAAAATATCAATTTGTTGCACGTATTGTGGGGAGGCCGCAATAGAGATCTCTCTCCAGGCAGATGTTATGCCTGGGGACCGAAGTCCGAAGGAAGAGAGTGGGAAGTTGTATTTATGCAGCCGCATTGAGAAACTTCGTTAGCGGGATGTAGAACGATGTGACAGCTGTCACTAGAACTGGCGCTAGCTAGTCGTGCGTCGTAGTAGTTATGTAGAGGCCAACTAGGTGGCGCTGGGATCGCTACAGTGTGATCGTTCATCGCTTGAGCGGGAAGTTTGAAGGCTACTTTATCGAGGGGCGAAGTGAGGTGCGGGGAGGTCACACATGCAGATAACGAACAGTCTTCTATACTCTCCCCGCGCCTCCTACTCACCCCGGCTCTCGACCAAGTTATATAGCTACAATAAAAGTCCCATGTTACGAATTCGCACGCGTGAATAAAACGGTATTAATAACTCTTCGTGACGAGAGTTCAATGCAATGGCGTCACAAACCTAAATAAAGGAAGTTCATAACTCGATTAGAGCACTGTGGTAACACAAATCAACTCATTTACTAATTGGCGATCGATTGTGCATAAACTTTACAAGAAGTCGGACATTTTAATAATTATTGATATGAGTTGAAAATATTTTGGACATTTGTGATATTATCAAACAGATGGCAAAAAAACTTGGAGACTGCAACAAGTAGGGATATAAAATATGTTCATCTGAGATGTTCATTTAAAGTACCCAGCCTTTAAGATTCCACATCAGTGTTCTCGCTCGGCTAATTTCGGCTACGTAGAGCGTTGTCTCGCTCTAACTTACGTGACACCAATTGTCTCTTTCAAAAGACCGAAGTGCAATATTTACAGCCGGGTACTGTAAGTCAGTATTTAATTAACTAAACTCCCTCATTCCTGTATCGCGTTGAATTATTTTGTGTTGTATGTGGCGCATTCATTTTGTCAACGACGGTCTTTCCTTTTCTGTCCTACTAGAGAATAAAGATTTTGATTTTAGGTGTAGCTATGCTATGCTAAAAGTTAAAATCGCATCCGCTCACTACAAAAAGAGCAACCCCCTGCCGATTAAACCTGCAAAAAAATAGAGCCCGTTGCATACAATTGCGGCGCTAGATCGAACACTTCTGAATCGTTCGCTACACCGCCATACAATACAACACACAAAATCCGCTAAACCACCAAGATGGCGGCTTAAGTTACTTGGAGTTTCCTATACACCAAAGCCGCCAATCATGCTGCCGACGTACACCGGAAGTTGGTAACAAGTATAGAGATCGGAACGCTGCATAATTTTGTAGATGCGCCTCAGGCTCCGTAGAATGACAACACAGGATAGGGCGCACCAACGTATAATAAAGATATAACAAAACGAATAGAATATTAACAATAAATCAATGTAAGAAACTGTAAATGCAATTAAGTTGGGAAGCTATATCGGGGATCGACTGCAGCAGTAAGGGCTAGATCGTGAGACGTACTGGTTCGAAGGCGAATAGGGTCCTCGGCATTTTGAACGGCCGCGCAGTTCCACGCGCCTTTTGGCAGATGTTCCGACATTAGCCTGCCAGCGCGCTTAACCGACTGCGTCTAGGGGGGGTAATGAATGTATCTGGCCGCTTCAATTTCAATTGGGCTTAACGACTGTCACGACTGTACATTGCGTGTTCTCCGCAAACAGCTGTGGTGTGGCTGTCTCGAGCAAGCAATGAACTGAGTCGCGCGTAATCATAGCCTGGTGGTAAAACAGTTCTTCTACTAACCTGCTTCTTGAGGTCAGTGAGGTCGCCAGACAGGTCTAGTTCCAGATCGTCCCTGCCGACAACGCAAAGCGCCAGTTTCTTCACGATCACCTTACGTGGGTCGCTGGCATCTGTGGAAGACAGGCACTTTGTCAAATCAAAAATACTTTAAAGTGTCTCTAATTGCCCATTATTTTGTAAAACATTTATGAATAAATTATCTTTATCTTTATCTTTATTGTTAAGCTTATGGATTACTGTTTTCATTTGTTGTTTTATTTTTTTCATTTTGTATTTTGCTCCTTCATGGCAAAACGGCTAACACCGATTTTATTGAAATTTTGTATAGTGATAGTTACAGTACCGGAAAAGGACATAGGACAGTTTTTACCCCCGAATTCTACGCGGACAGAGTCACGGGCAACAGCAAGTTTATTCTACAAGGCTACAGTGTACGAAACTGTAAAATAATGATTATACATATGTATCATAGTCACATGCTAACTACTTTATACTGAAAAAGTGTAAATGTAACAGGAAAATTGTTACAACTACCTATTCAATGGATGTATGTCAACAACAGGTTAGGAAACTAATGTTTTATATACCTATTCAATTAATGTCGCATATTTAAACTGGGAGTAGTATTATAACAACAACAACAAAAACCATAAAAACCAAGGAAATACAGGAAAAAAAGACAATCTAAAACCACAAACAATTGTCTCCCACCATGGCTGGTCCCCACGGGAGCACTAGACCAAACCCCTCCAGCAAGCTGGAGGAGGCATATGCCAAGAGGCACGCCGAATTATGCGTTTTTATAAATATATACTGAAAAAACTGTAGCAATTTCGGAATAAAGAGGCTATATTATTATTATTATAGTATTATAATACATACATATACACACATCACGTCTTTATGCCTTACGGGGTTAACAGAGCCCAACAAGACCTACAGGCCATGTTTAGCAAGACTGTGAGCTTATAGGTGGAAAATGGAATCAAAATAGTGATGGGTAGCCGCATCGCCTATAACATGATTTCTATGATTTTCGCCTATTCCCTGGATGGGCTTTTACCATCTGCCGCGGGAAGAGAAGCAACTGGTACATTCCATGTTATTTTTTTGCTCCCAGACCAACATGGAAGTTATAGTATTATAAATAATATGATATTCCAATATAATAGTATTTTATAGGCGCATTAAACTCTCTGTAAAGAAAATTCTGAAGGGACTTGCCTAGGGGCACAATAAAAACTTGAAAAGCTTTTTTTTTATGTTAGAGAGGACAGACAAACGAACTAGTGGGTCACCTGATGTTAAATGAATGAAGCTTCTTCCAACTATCATTATGAATGAATGGCTCAAATGAAAATTTCAAATAGAATATTGATTATTTAGAACTCTAAATTTCTTCTATTCCTTTCGAGTTTCTAATTCAAGCCCAATACTTTACCACTATTGGAAGGTATTTGCCAGCAATGCAAGAAACATAGAAACTACGTACATCGAACTTTTTTTAACTGGCCTCCATGAAAACAAACTTCAAATAAGGTATTTTTCCGTCAAAATCTCTTCTGAGACCTGCTATGGGTGGTGCAGGGATATAGCACGCGTCACGGAATAACAAGGATCCGGGTTCGATTCCCGGCCATAGCTTTACTTTTCGGATTTTTCTGTGTTCTAATTTTCAGTGACGTTCGAATTCTGATTTCTGTATTTATTTAACAGTTTACCCGTTAGAAATTATATTTGTAAACAATTTTGAACATTATATTTGAAATAAAACTTTCATTAATAAATCTTCTTATTTAACAGAAATATAATTCAAATGGCCGACATTGACTCATTGCTATAACTGTTGTTATCACATTACCAAAAGGTCTGCATTCAATTGATAATATAAATCCTAATAAGTGAACCAGGAAATACCTAATATAATATTTGCTGATACTGTTACTGATAAAAGATAAACCTGTCAAATTCGTCATTTGGCAGGGCCAGTCCAATCTAAGGCATTCAAGAATCATTGAAGCATGTGATAAGTAATATATTAATTTAATATTGCTAGCAAATTTGGACCATTTCATGACATACATCCATAAATCACTTCTTTATCCCTTACGGGGTAGACTGAGCCTAAAGTAACAAAACCTTAAGGCTATGTTTAGTATGATTTAGGGTGTATAGCTGGAATGGGAAATCAAAACAGTGATGGGTTGCTAGCCGCATCGCCTATAACATGATTCCTAAGACTTTCGCCCATTCCCTCGATGGGCTTTTACCATCCGCGCGGGAAGAGACGCAACTGGCAAATTCTATGTTTTTTAATTTAATACTGCTAGCAAATTTTTACCATTTATTGACATACATACATAAATCACGTCTTTATCCCGTACGGGGTAGACAGTGCCTAAAATAACAAGACCAAA
Organism: Pandemis corylana; assembly: GCA_949127965.1. Lineage (NCBI taxonomy): Eukaryota > Metazoa > Arthropoda > Insecta > Lepidoptera > Tortricidae > Pandemis > Pandemis corylana. The sequence continues at coordinate 13,305,893 of OX421857.1, read as the reverse complement.
ATAGTGATGGGTTGCTAGCCACATCGCCTATAACATGATTCCTAAGATTTTCGCCCATTCCCTCAATTAACTTTTACCATCTGCGCAGTACAAGAAGCAACTGGTACATTCTATGTTTTTCTTTACTACCAGACCAGCATCTTTCTATTTGTTTAATGAGGCTTATGTTAAAGAAATAGATCTATCTGTTTAATGTGTACCAAATTTCAAGTCAAATAAAAATTTGAAGCAACTTAAATTATACATTAAAAATAATGTAACTTCAAGTTCAAGCAAAAGTATAATTTTAAAAATTTGTGATGGAATAGAATAAATGGTTAAATTAATTTTATACTTTCTCCTGTAATAAGGGACTGAAAAGAAAATTACACTTACCAACAATAACAGTCCCAGTTTGAGCCTGGCCCAGGAGGGCTTCTTTGTACTTTCTCAGGGACTCATCCTCCTGGTCTGCGGCGAGGATCTCCTCAATTGTCTTCTCCGGAGGAGGTTTGTATGTAGACTTGATTTCCTCCTCTCCTTCAGGAGTGTGCGCTACATCAGGCTCACCAGACATGGTTCTAAAAGAGAACTATTTATGTAATTGAATCTTAGAAGGACCTTAGCTTCTAAATTTAAAATATTTGTAACAGTTTTCAGCAAACAAATTTAAATTTGAAGTTTGAATAATACCATTTTATTCATATTAATAGTTAATAGTGTCTAATATTAGGGTGACAGGGAGGGAGTAAACTCACAGTGAGAACATGAATATAAAACTAACAAAAACTGTGATATTTACATTTCCACATAATATTATTCCAAACCTACCCTTACCTAATTACCTAAGGGGATAAATATGTGTAGTGTATGTATGTATTATTTCAAAAGGTCTAGATGTTAATAAACTTTACCTCACAATTATCTAGTATAATTTCCTAATAATAAACAAGCTGCATACAAATCAGTATGTGCCTAAGGGAGCAATGTTGCCAGAATAAGTACACACATTGACACATTATTAAATTACACTTGCAACAGCCCTGTTTTGTATCTGCAGTCAAAAAAGTTACAATAAAATGAAGAACTAGAATTAACGTTTGCTACAACTCCGTTAGGTGTTAAATAATAAATCCTAGACTTGGGTTCAAAACCAGTTTTTAATAAGGTAGGTAAAGGTACAATAGCTTGGAGTTCGAGTACTACATTGGAGTCAATAACAATAGATTCTAATTAGGTACTGAAAAAGCAAACGTTTTTTTTCACCTACAAAGATTATTTTTTTTTATTTTAAAAGATTTTTGTCTGTCGTAAACATCTTATCAGATTTTTTTAGCCAAATTAATGTAGTTCAACGACGCAAGTTGAAATTTAATCAATCATGCCGCGCTGTTGAACAAATGCATGTGGAACATAATAATGTGGTTTCTGGAACCGCCCAAGCTACCAGCAATCTATTTCATGATGAAAAAAACTCTGTATCATCCCTGGATTAAAGCGGTGAATGGAATCGTTATTTATATCCATGAAAGTGCATTGACAATGACGCACGGTTCAATAGTTTTTACAATAACAGATATAAACGGCTTCGGCTCGGCGCCGTCATTCCAAGCCCAAGCTTATCAGAATCTGAGAGCGAACGCGAAATGTAATGTAACTAAAGAAAGTTGCCACATACCTTTCTCGGAGTTTTAAATGTCACAAGAAAAATCAGTTGCTTGAATAAGCAATTACAGCTATTAATTCAATAAAAGCACACGATTAACGCACAAAATTAGCAATCAAAATTATAGCGACTTCTAAAATCTATAGATCAAAAATGACGGACGAAATACTTCCGGCCACAGTCAGTAATATTTTAAAACTGAATCTCTCGTTTCCGGTAACTTGTCTATGGTAGGTACTTAAGCGCCCACCACACGGTTTAATAACTAACTTACCCAGCAATAAAATAGTGAGTCGCACCAAAGAGTTATTATAATCATATTATGTAGGCAAGAATATTAGAATTTATGCACACAAAGTTACTTTAATTTTAAATTCGAACCAATCCAACCAGTTTAAGTAGCCATTTTTGCAATGGCAATACTGCACATTTTGTAAATAGGAAGTCCAGAACAGTCAGGATTTCTCAAACTAATTTATACTCTGGGCCGGCCACTAGTTCGAATAATGATGAGCGATAATAGAAATAATGTTAATTAATAAATATTCCAAAAGTAGATTCACAAGGTAGGTAAATAATGAAACACAACATAAATTAGAATTGTTTATTTTCTTTCTATTTACTTAAAACTTACTTTCCAAAAAGGAAATTATTTTGAAAATCTTATTTCTCACTTTTACAACAGACTATTGCTAATTGCTCATCACCTTTTACAAATTTCTACTTTTCCCGATGCGGGGACGGTTGCAAAGGAGTTCCCTTGGTACTTTCATTATTAGTTCCACTAAATACCATTAATGCACTGTGACGACCCTAAAGTGCTCAGCAAGCATATCACATCAATCGAATCGCAACCTTTGAAATACTTACTACCCAGTAGTTTAATAACAATTGGCATTGTTCATTTTTTTTAGTATGCTCCAATTCGAAAACCATTTCGAGGAAAACCATCAATTATCCGATTTATCTTGTCCGATTTCAAAAATACTTCATGATTGCAGATATTTTTGTAAAAGTACTTTGAACCTTTGTTTGACCGAACGACCGGGTTTTTAGACAGAATCCAGCATCGAATGTTTGCCACAAAAATGAAAAAAAAAGTTTGGCTACGGCAACTGTCACGTGTCACTGTCAAATCTACAAAACCATAGACAAAGCCGTTTTTTTTATAGCCAGCCGAACGAAGGCGATTGGGATTCTGTCTAAATTCACGAATTATCAAACAGCGAAAAAATATTTATTATTAATTAACAAAGCTACGTAAAAGCATAATATTCAAATTAGTTGCTTGAAATAGTCCATTTTATCGAATAAAGGTGTTAAAAGCACAGCTTAAAAAAAATGAACAATGCCAATTCATCAAAATGTGGTTTCCAAAAGCGAATGGATTCAAGGTCACATTAAAAAATACTCCAATCCGTAGTCGTTAATATTCGTGCCCATAAATAAATAAATCATATCCTGAAATCTAGATAGCAAACTTTAAATTATTATTTGTCTTATTTACACGAAATGCGAATAACTACAACGAAAACGAATGAGACGAATCAACGTGATACCAAAAAAACGGAATTGAGAACCTCCTCTTATTTTTCGAATCTGTTAAACATTTTTTTTTTCAAAAACTTTCTTTTCTAGCTTTCAGTATTTCAACTTCTAATTCTAATTTTAAAAGCTCCAGCTTATGCTTTTCCTCATTGTGCCTTAACACCTGTTCATGAAGTTCTTTTTGATGCTTTATGCTTAATTTTATTTTTTCCATTTCCAACTCATTTAGATGTTTTAGTACATTTATTTTGTGTTCCCGTAGTGCTTGTTTAATTAAATTATTCTTTTCAATCTGTTTCTTCATGATTTTACCTAAAACATAAATATGAATAAATTAATACAAATCTTCACATTTGTTAGGTTCCATTAATGTGCAAGCTGGAATAACATTACCTCAAATAATCGTTATGCCTGCTTGCAACACTTGCTGATTGGGTTTTGGCGGCAAAGCCGATATACTTTTGACAGTCGCTAGCTTGGGGCGATTCCGAAATGGGGATGATGATGGGAGGTTTACTTTAGAGATAAGAAAACGAATATTAGGATTAAGAGTACTAGATTATGGTATTGTATGGTTGCCCTAGAGAAGGAATATACTAATGTAAACAGGTGAGTGTGTTTTATTATATTTCAGAAGTGCGAACTAAGCCTACTAAAGTTAATACTTAGTGAAATTGATGCTGTCAATATATCTCGGTTGTACGAGTATTGTGTAAAATAGTTGGGAGTGTTTTCTCGTAAAAGCACTGATAACTGCTAAAGTACTTTATACCCTAAAATGAAGTATGATTTACATAGTAAAGTGAGATCGTAATAAAGTCACTCAAAAGTTCGCTGAATGTGAGGAAAATAGGCCTTTGACACAAAACGGCGTTCGACCTTTGCCAATTATTAGTATTACCTAAACGATGGGGTAAGCTCAACATCCATGTTTCTTTCATAAGAAGGTAAGGACTGCCTCATGGTGATTGATTATACCTACTCAAAATGCAACTTTTGGTGCAATTCTATCTGACTAAGAAGGTCCTAGGACCTAGTGATGTTGTATGAGTTTGAAATATTTATACAGCTAACCTATAGTACTCTAGGCATAAAGCCCAAGTTGTTCAAGCAATTTTGGGTTGAGCATTCTGCTCACTTGCTGAGTTGAGTTTACATCATATTTTAGTATAAATGCTTGTTGTGAGAATAGTGAGTATGAGTTTTTAATTTTTACCCCAAAGTGAAGACCTATTAATTTCATAGTTAAGTAGAATTTTCCAATCAAAGTAAAAGTTGAACGACCAACTCATGGCTGGTTTGGAATTATTTCTATCTATTTTAATTGTGAGTGCTACAAGTTGTAATCAATTCCTAACCATTACTGGTAGTATAAACCTTAAATTAATTTTATATTTATTTTGAAAACAAAGTTGAAGCTATCTTAAAACAAAATTATGTTTCATCATAAGTTTGTGCTGGGTGATATTAATCTATTGCTGTAAAATAAAATAACAGATTACAACAGAATAATAAAATGATATACAAAATTGCTTTATTGTTGATATTAGATATAACAGTTTGCCTTAATGTGGAAATTAGAAATAATTTGCATTGATTGAGACTAAATGCTTCAAGTTACAAGTGTAGTAAACTCTCTGAAGTGTAAAGTATACAGTAATAGTTATTAAAGTGAAGTTGAGATAAATAACAAAGTCAGAATTTGTTTGACTTGACTTGAAGTGTTACTGTATCTCGAATCATGATAAAGTTAGCCCAATATCAGGTTTAACATATTTGTATGTGTATGAGGACATACACGAGGTCAGGATGGTCGAGTGTTAGGTTCCATTAATGTGCAAGCTGGAATAACATTACCTCAAATAATCGTTATGCCTGCTTGCAACACTTGCTGATTGGGTTTTGGCGGCAAAGCCGATATACTTTTGACAGTCGCTAGCTTGGGGCGATTCCGAAATGGGGATGATGATGGGAGGTTTACTTTAGAGATAAGAAAACGAATATTAGGATTAAGAGTACTAGATTATGGTATTGTATGGTTGCCCTAGAGAAGGAATATACTAATGTAAACAGGTGAGTGTGTTTTATTATACATTCCTTCTGGCTCTTACAGCTTGCTACTCCAATTGTAAAATATGTAGGCGAGTACAATAGAAAATTCATCTTCATACCCATATTCAGGTTAAAACCTCGAAAAGTTCAGATATTAACATTCCTAGAATTAAAACAAATTTCTTATATAAGGGTTATTTTATGAACTTTTAGCCGTTTTATTTTCTTGAACCCCCCAATACTAAAATCTGACTAAGCCCGTAGTCATAGTCTAAACCTACCTTTATGGTTCACGCGAGCAAAGCTGGATAGTAAATAGTATAGGAATTGCTTACGAGTCAATGCGGGTGCCAAGGGTCTCTTTTGAGAAGAATGGGGTGTGCTGCTGTCAATTGGTTCTGGTTGCTGAAATAAATTACGTTACGTTACGTTACATTTACGTTACGTTACTGAATTGCGTCTAACTTTGTACAATTCACCTCTGTGGTCAACAAAAAAAAAATATTAGCAGAATAAAAGTTATGTCCGAAGCTGCCGTACTAATATACATTTGTTTTATGACTAGGCATATGTATATAAAAAAGCATGCATGTGTATCACAGTCTAGTGCCTATCTTTTGAATCTGCTAGGGGTGTATGTGTCAAGGAACTAAGCAAACTGAAACTTGTAATGAAATAATTTGTTACACCACCATCAACAATTTTTAATTTTGTTAATCACAATACATAATAAGCTTCTTTAAAAAATTACCTTTTGTAAATCCTTCGTTTCATGACCATCACCAGTAACTTCATTTTCCAGTTTAGTTTTCTGAAAAATTATGAAAAAAAAAAGTATATTTTTGTTTTCAACACTTCTACATCTGTGGCTTAATAAAGAGGAAAGATTTGATTGTTTGTTTGCACTGAAGTGAATAAGCTCCGAAACTAACGGACCGATTTGAAAAATTCTGATGAACATAGACTATATTTAATTCTGCGCGGACGAAGTCGCGGGCATCAGCAATTATTTTGAAGCGTGCCAACACTGGCATGCGTGCCATTGGTTCGCCATCCCTGGTCTAGGGCCATGTCTATACACCATCGTGTCGAGCCCTTGGCTGAATCGTGCTTCTTTTTTCTTAAACACTCGGCACACTTCGTGTTTAAGCAGTTTCAAATGTTAATCATATAAAAAATGAAGTTTGTTGATGCATTAAGAAAATAGCACTGTATGTACCTTTTCCTGTGGTGAAATTTCTTCATCTTCAAACTTAACAGCAACAAAATTAGCAGCATTAATATCACTAACCTGAAGCAAGGATAAAGTGAATTAGAATTTAAATATCTATATAACTTTACGTAATCTCTCATGGAAAGGAGCATGATGGGAAAAAAGCTGTCTGATAAAGTTAGAAATACAACCATAAAGAAGTATACAAAGACGAAAGATGTCACAACAACAATTATAATATTAAAATGGTGGTCTGGACACACATCGAGGCCATAGCAAAGAACAAGGAGTAGCCAAGGATAGAGAGAAGTGGATACAGTTGGAGGATAATCTCACTTATCATTGTCAACTATTGTGAAGACTGTTGATAAGTCTGGGTATGTATATGGGTTATGTGTTATGGGTTATTGCTAATGTCGACTCCGAGTGCATTGAAAAGTCCAATACCTAATAATAACTTACTGAATCTGATTCTGGACTTTTCACAATATCGTCGTCGTAAACAGGCTCATTTCCATCCATTGAGACGGACATCATTGACCTCACCCAATCACTAGAATCTTCTGCTGCTGGAGGGAGTATGGGAGGTCTACCTCCTCCTGTGCATATCTTTTCCTGAAAAGTAAAATGGGATTACAAAAACTAAATAATCTAATTGCATGTTTTCTTTTAATACATGACAAGGAAGGCAATCAAAAAGTGGGTCTCCACCACCACTCATGGATACTTGCAGCACATGGGGATTGTAGATGCATTGTTACGTAAGTAAGTATCTCGACCAAGGCTGCACAACCTTTTTATAAGTTGGGCAAAAAGGAAACTTCAGATATTTCTGGTGGGCCATAGATAGTTCACAATTGTACACGGACTCTCAACTTCATGGGTATTTTCAGGCTTGTGCGGCCTTTTAAGTTGAGCAGTGATGATCTAAACCAGTGTTTCTTAACCTTTTTCAGCCACGGACCCCAAGGAACACAAGTACAACTTTCAAGGACACCCCAATAAAAAAAAAATTGACAAATGGCTATTACAACACACTTAGTGGCATTTATTTTGTATTGTCAAATGGCCTAGTTAGAAATGAGGGTGTGGACCCCAATGAGAATGTACACTCACGGACCCCCAGGGGTCAGCAGACCACAGGTTAAAAAACATTGATCTAAACTATTATATACCTTCTTTGCATTCCTTTTCATATTTTCAAATTTGTATTTTAACTGTTTGAGTGTTCTTGGTTTGGTTTTCCCAATTGCATTAAACTCTTTGCTGATGTCCCACCAAGCCTGTTGTTTTTGCTTGCTGCTGCTCATGTCTGTTTTCCTGCACATCAATATATGCTTGTATTTCGCAACAAGTGCCAGCAATATTCTCACTTCTTCTTGACTGAAGTTTACACTTCTTTCTCTGAAAAAGCTGTGCTGAATTTGAAATACGAGTAGAATAGAAGAAATGGTACTGCTTCTATTTATTGAATTAGTCAAACATTTTATTTGAGCCATAGTTTTATTTTACAATACATAGTTTTTTTTTTTAAATTTTACTGGAGATACCAACAGTTGCTGAAGAGATAGACCGCTACAAGATAAAGCATAAGGAGAGGTTGAATATTCACCCCAACCCTCTGGCGAGCATGCTGCTAAATGCAGGCACAACCAAAAGACTGAAACGGGTGCATGTGCTCCCTGACTGAAAGAGAACTGGGCAATGGTCCAGCCTCTCTTCTATGACATAGGCCTACAAAATATCTAATTAAAGTCTGGTGACTGATTGTAGAGGAGCATAAAAAAATAATTTTTTTGAGTAATGTGTGTAATGTGTGTGTTGCACTAGTGTGCGTGTAACTGTACTTTACGCACACGGCAAGGCGTAGTTTAATCCGGCCTCACTGTGCCGTTCGCAGTACTGTCTGGACTTTTTATTAGCTCTGTGGGGCGATAATAAATCGACAATTGATTATATATGTAAGTGTAAAGTATGTAAGACTCACTTTATGTTGCCGTTTTCCATTAGGATGGCGATGGAATTTTCAGCTGTAATGTCCATTTCCATTACTTTTTCGTCGACCATTTGTTCCCGTTCGACAAAAATCAACTAAAACGGTAAAGACGTTGTTGTTGTTGATGTTTAATGATCATAACAATGACATCTGACACTGACAGTGACATCTCATAAAGGCGCGACCAGACATGCAGGGACTCGCGCAGCATTCGCCAAGTGACGTGCTAGGCGTCGTACTCGCCAAGTTGCGAATTAATCCATACCACACATGCGAGCCCTGTCTAAGTACAAAGTTGTTTTTGGGATCTGTGAAATGCGATTACCACATGAACTGCCGAGCTCTGCTGCCATACATGAAATTATATTTGCTGCGAATTCATATAATTTTTAAGCCTTCCTCTACCGATCAAATAAATAACAATAGAATTAGCGGTAACTACGTTAATATTAATGACGATCGTTGCTGGCCGATTTGAGGTACCCAGCCACACTACTAGCTATTCGGTGAATAATTGGCTCGCTTGGCACTCGGTGAGTCTCGCATGTCTGAACGCATCTTTAGGCGGAAAAAGAGCAGGAGCGTTTGGCGCATTGTTTTTTCTGCTTCAACGCTTTAATAATAACTCTTAAAGTGACAAAATTACAATGAGTTAAAAGACAAGACATGAAGTGTAAAACGTCTTTTGTCTGATAATAAAATATTCAAAATATTCACTTTACTAAAATTTGGATGAAGTGCCAAGTAACTATGCTATGATGCAAGACTTCGGATCGAATCACTCTTTAGTATTAAAGTGAATAGCATAAACAATGACTTTGCAAGGTGATAAATTCATATTAAGTTGTGTATTAATTTGAACTCTAATTGCAATATGTATGTAAGTATGAAATCATCTGTATTTTTTTAAAAAACGCCAATAATATACCTACATCAAATAGTCTTAATTTCTTACCTCAAAATTTATTTATTTTGTTGCAGAGGTCCAGGTTCTTGCCGTTACAACCGGCCATAAAAAATAAATTAAAATGTCGAATCAACGGTTGTACTACAACCGATGCGGAGGCTGAAAAAGAAAAAGAATTGGCAAGAATAGCTAAAGATGTAGGTAATAAATACATCTGTAAACCTTATTTCATGCTGTTTGCTGTTATAATTTGCAATGGTACAGTAAAGTTGAAGAAACTGAAACGCATTTCTCTGTGGAACCTATTCTCAAATTTGCAATAATTTGTTTGGCAGGTGGATGGTAAGTTGTTTTGACATTTGCAGTGAAAAGGTTCCATAGTGGTATGCAATTCAGTTTCATTTACCGTAGTGGTCCAGCCATCATGTTATAATAGCCATTGGAGGTTAAATTTTAAAATACCATTGAAGATTAGTAAATATCTTTCAAATTCTAAATGAGTGTCTGGAATATTAGAAATTACCATAATCAATTAAATTTCAATAGCAATTTTGAAGGTATACAGATATTTGCCATTTTGAATGGTGTTGTCAATTTTTTTTTCAAAAGCTTCACCCAGAACTAAATAATAATATGTAAACAAAATTTATTTGAAATAGAAAACTATCATGAGACACATGATCAATGCACTAAAACTGATTAACTCACTAAAAAAAAAAAAATGTCTCAGGATAAACAAATATTACAAATATTTTTGAATTGAGTTGTAATTATACCCTTTGTTTGTTTCAAAGTCTTATAGTACCCCAGCATTGGCGATGAAGTAAAAAATAAATAAATTTGTGACCAATTTCTTGCTATGATTTGTGTCAATATTTTGTGACTTACCTCTTTTTATCATATTCAAAAATGCTTCTACCATATATTCTTAATTACATTTTAGGCATCAATAAATGAACCTCCAACAGCATGCTGCCAGTCAGGCTGTGCCAACTGCGTCTTCATCGTTTGGGCAGAGACACTGACCAAGAAACTCGATAATGCTGGACCTGAGATAGCTGAGAAAATATTGAAGATGGTAGAAGACCCGTCTATGAAAGCTTACTTAGAATTAGAACTTAGGATAAGAGGATTGAAGAAATAATATATTTTGTAGCAATTTAAAGTGTAAATAAAATTAGTTTGTAAATATTTTTGTGTAATTAGATGCTTGCTTAAATTTGCCTATTTTTTTCTCAATTAAAATGCTCCAGTTATGGACAAGGAATCAATGCACAATAACTTTGTTTTAAGTAATTTTTTAGGCATTATTATCTTTAAATTAAGAATGAAGTGTCAGTGGGGAGTGCCACAATAGAGAGATCTCTCCAGGCAGATGCTATGCCTGGGGACCGAAGTCCGAAGGAGGAGAGTTGAAAGTTGTATTTATGCAGCCGCATTGAGAACTTCGTTAGCGGGATATAGAACGATGTGACAGCTGTCATTAGAGCTAGCGCTAGCTACTCGTGTGTCGTAGTAGTTATGTAGAGGCCAACTAGGTGGCGCTAGGGTCGCTACATGTCCATTACTCAACTGGTGCTTGTCAGCTTAAAGTGTCCAAGACGGGTGCCCATTCGAGAAATGTACCCATACATACAAAAATTGTTGCCATGTTCATTCAAAATTGCCAGTTACGAAAAAAATTTGCCTTTACTTTAATCGTACTCTTTAATGTGGGAATATACCTACATTATATTTCTGAGAAGAAATTTCGATGTAAGTACGTAAATAATAAAAATCTAGTCCACAAAAAATTAAAACACACACGTACACACATGCCTAAAAAAGCCAGCTACAAGATTCATGCACAAGATGACAGATAGTGCTCCTTCAACATAGATTTAAATATGGGTAAAGATTTAGCGCGCTTTATGATTATAGGCAGGGAATTCCACAACCGTAAAGCCGGAACAGTATAAGAATAGACATAGAATTTGGAATTAGAAAGAGGTAGGTACAGTAAGGAGAAAAAATTGAGAACATCTTACAGAGGTAACGTAACTAAATCTAAAGCTATATTATAAAGGCACATTTATTTAGAAGTAACTAGTAAGAATATAATAGAAAACAAATTTTAATTTCTATGAATCGTGAATAATTTATCTTCCGAAAATAGCTTCACCTCTAAACGACTGGCAAAGATTAAAATAAAACAGATCATCAGATCGACCTTTTGGCAAGCGATGAGTTTTGTTTTTTTTAGACAAGGAAGGCAAACGCGCAAGTGGATTACCTGATGGTAAGTGAACCCCATCACCCATGGACATCCCGCACCACTAGGGGATTGCAGATGCCTTGCCAGCCTCGACGGCTAAGATAGAATACCTAACTGCGTAATGCTGAGCCAGCGACCGTTTTACTTTTGCGAAGACACACAACGCTGATGATCTATTTTTCATGTCTGTGTTTTTTATTTTGTTTCTTTTCTATAAAATTGTGTACCTATGTGCACTTAGATTTGTGTCTTGCAAAAAGAAATAAATGTGTTCTTTCTTTCTCTACCTCACGTGCTAGTCATTTGACCGATTTTCATACCTTCCACGCCGCAACATAGCACTGCTGCTTGGCGGAAGGACTCGTGTGTTATGTTTTTGCTGAAATATTGATCTGCATCTGTGGTCCAACGACTGTGGTGAAAACGACTCTTATTAGAGCGACTTTAACAGTATTGCCAACTTAGCGACTTTGTCGGTAGATAGTGACTTCTGGGACTATGTTAGAGACTTTTTTTTCAGCTGGTGTTCCATACATTTTGCCACTTTTGGAAGATATTTTCTACAATCTAGCGACTTATTTTAAATAGGTATGCTAGCGACTTTGGGGGCGTTCAAGTATTACGTAAGCGCTTGAGGGGGGCGGGGGGTCTTTGCTTTGCTTATTTTTGATGACATGGTGGGTGGGGGGTCGATCGATATGGTGATTATCTTACATCAGCAGTTATTATTCACTTTTTTATACAAATGGCAACCCACAATGTGTCTATGCTTGAAAACAAAACACATGTCGGGGATTCCCAAAAGTAAATCCTACTAATATTATAAATGTGAAAGTTTGTGAGTTTGGAAGTTTGTTACTCTTTCACGTCAGAACGGCTGGACAGATCTGGATGAAATTTGGAACATAGATAGATTATAGTCTGGAATAACACATAGGCTACTTTTTATCCCGGAAAAATGAACGGTTCCCGAGGTATATATGATGATGATGATGATGAATATATTACTACTAAGTGGGTACTATTACTACTATTTATTACGTTGAGATTTGTGATTGCAGGTAAGAAATCAAATTATTAGTAAAATTAGTAAAATATGTCCTACTAATATTATAATTGTGAAAGTTTGTATGGATGTTTGGATATTTGTTACTCTTTCACGCCAGAACGGCCGGACAGATCTGGATGAAATTTGGAACATAGATAGATTATAGTCTGGAATAACACATGGCTAATTTCTTTCTTTCTTATTCCGGAAAATTACGTAATTCCTGCGGGATAGCGATAAAGTTAAAGCTAGATAAAGCTATTTAGGATATATTTTAGGACAGCCCTATAGGTTAGGTTGGGTTTGTTTTATAAAAATCCTGCAATATTTAGTTTCAGAAAAATTAAGGCAGCGGGGCAATGCGGGGGGCTTGCTTGCATGTTTGCTTGAGTCCTTGCTTTGCATGCTTGATTGCATACTTGCTTTCATGCATGCTTGCATGCTTGCGTGCTTACTTGCATGCATGGATGCTTGCGTGCTTGCTTGCACGCTTGCTTGCATGCTTGCTTGCCTGCTTGCATGCCTGCTTACATACTTACATGCTTGCATGCATGCTTGAAAACTTGCAGGTTTGGTTGCTCGCTTGCTTGCATGCTTGCTTGCATGTTTGCTTGCATGTTTGCTTGCCTGCTTTCATGCCTGCTTGCATGCCTGCTTGCATGCCTGCTTGCATACTTACATGATTGCATGCTTGCTTGAAAGCTTGCAGGTTCGCTTGCTCGCTTGCATACCTGCTTGCATGCCTGCTTGCATACTTACATGCTTGTATGCATGCTTGAAAGCTTGCAGGTTTGGTTGCTCGCTTGCTTGATTGCTTCATGTTCCGGTTCATGCATTCTCGCTGGGTGCTTGCTTGCATGCTTGCTTGCCTGCTTTCATGCCTGCTTGCTTACTTACATGCTTGCATGCTTGCTTGAAAGCTTGCAGGTTCGCTTGCTCGCTTGCATGCCTGCTTGCATGCCTGCTTGCATACTTACATGCTTGCATGCATGCTTGAAAGCTTGCAGGTTTGGTTGCTCGCTTGCTTGATTGCTTCATGTTCAGGTTCATGCATTCTCGCTGAGTGCTTGCTTGCACGCTTGCTTGCATGCTTGCTTGCATGCTTGCTTGCATGCTTGCTTGCCTGCTTTCATGCCTGCTTGCATGCCTGCTTGCATACTTACATGCTTGCATGCTTGCTTGCTTCTTTGAAATGCTCATGGTTCACGCGTGCGAAGCCGCGGGCAAAAGCTAGCTTTAGCTTTCATGCCTGCTTGCATGCCTGCTTGCATGCCTGCTTGCATGCTTGCTTGCATACTTACAAGCTTGCATGCTTGCTTGAAAGCTTGCAGGTTCGCTTGCTCGCTTGCTTGCTTCTTTGAAATGCTCATGGTTCACGCGTGCGAAGCCGCGGGCAAAAGCTAGTAATAAATACGTTATAAGTACTCGCTTAGAAGCGAGTGGGGGAATTACCACGCGCCACTTACTTGTCACTTGTCTAAATTTCTACCGTCAATCTATTGTTTCGTTTCGATTCGAACTGCTGCTCACGAATCAATAAAAAACAGGATACATTACAAGAAAAATGCATATAGGTAGCAATGATTACGTAAGCATGATTGGGGGGGAGGTAAATAATTGTAAAAATCTGCTTACGTAATACTGAATGGCCCCTTTTGCAAAAATTGGTTGGCAACACTGTTAGAAAATGGTTTTACCCGCACACTTTCATGTTACGATCTTGATGACGTCAGAAATTTTGTAAAATAATTTAAAGATATTTTTTCAATAATTTATTCTGACAAGTTACAGCAATTACGTGTGAGAATCGCAATAGTTTATAAGAAGGAAAGGGTGACATCAACAGACATAAATTTAATTTCTTTATTTTTTTTAGAATAATCATTTAGGATCTAAGCTCGTTCAGTTAAAATGCCCATTATTCTAATGCATGTTGAGAACTTAAATTAGCAAGTAATCTTTAAGATCAAAGAACGTAAAGCTCTTTATGATCAGCTTAATCCCTGAATTAAATGCTTGCCGTTCTCAATAGGTTATACATAAAAGGAGCACTTCAAAGATAATTTACAGGAAGATTTTAATACTTAGCTCTGAAGTAAGTATAGGCTGGCTGTTTCATTTCATTTTACTAGCTACGAAGTGGCATAATTATTGAGACTCGACAGAACTCTAGGATCTTTCTTTACTTTCATAAGTAGGTAGGTATTGTGAATTTAGTTATGACATTTATATTGAAAAGTAGTAAGCAGTTTATTTTATTGTAGCAACTTTAATTTGGACGTAGGTATATTGTGTTTTCGTTCCTTCTTTATCGTCCGAACAGACCTTAATAATATATGAAAATTGACTGTATAGGTAAGTTCATTTCGTGCCGTTCCGCTCTCTCTAATAATCATTAATATGAGTATGAGAGAGACGAT
This sequence comes from Pandemis corylana, assembly GCA_949127965.1. NCBI lineage: Eukaryota > Metazoa > Arthropoda > Insecta > Lepidoptera > Tortricidae > Pandemis > Pandemis corylana. The sequence goes on along the minus strand of OX421857.1, from coordinate 13,290,810 downwards.
ATGATACGAACTTCGAAAGTCAAATTTCGGGTACCCAGCTATGGATTGGAATTCCATGCCTGCGTCTGTTCCCTGAACGTTAAAATCTATCTGTCTTCAAGGGTATTTGCAAGGCTCGTGTGCACCATATAAGGCCCCCATTCGCTTCGGTACTATCAGACGTGAGAAAAAAATTAAGTAAATTACTTGTCAAATTTTTCAAGTTACGGTCTGGCCAAGGGAAATAGGGATTTTTTATTGGGTACAAGTGACTAGATTGGTGCGTAAGCATAGCCACCGATGCCGTAATCTACGGCTTTTTAATATAGGTTAGGTATAGGTAGAAATATACCCATTATTACCTACGTGCCCTGTCTGTCACTGCCTCATCTCCAACTTCAGTTTACATTTCATTCAGCACATGTTCAGTTCCCGGGCACACCGTGGCGTAAAATCAACCGGCAACGCATGACCTGGAATTAATTCAACAGCAACATTCATCAGCTTTTGCCAACCCCGCTTTGTGATTTCATTGTAGGTATATACGGGGTATGCCGTAACAAATATGACCTAGAGATTGCTGGGGTAGCCAACTAGCGCTGGTTTCAGTGGCGTAACTATAGGGTGGCAGGGGTGGCAAAATGCCAGGGGCCCCTAGCTCTACGGGGCCCCAAACGGGCTTGGTTTAGAGCACAGAAGGGACGCTGATGCACTTCTTTAGGTACTATATTGAGGAAGGAGCCCCAACGAATTTGCCGCGGGCCCCAAACGTTATAGTTACGCCACTGGCTGGTTTAAGGGTTCTGTACCTCTAAAGGGAAACCGTATAAGATTACTTCGTTATCCGTCTGTCTGGCCATCAAGACCCATTTTATCAGGAATGCGTAGAGGTATTAAGTTGAAATTAACACGAAAATAAATACATACAGAGGTCCGCAGTCCCTTGGAGCTGTGAAAAACCTACCCTTTTCTCCCGTTCTCCCAGAAATACAGGGTCCCTCCAGTTGTTCTAGAAATTGGTATGAAGGTAGCTCAATTGAGTAAGAAACTACACTTTTGAGGCGTGAATTACTATTAAAAACCGATCGTCTGCAAAGTCGGTTTACGAACGATAGTTTTACGTGATAACGTCGTAAAGAAACATATTCGAACTCAGTGGCGGATTTACAAATTTTCAAGGTATAGGCTGAATTTTTGCCGCCCTTGCAAAATCTGTTGCAGACTTCTTAAAATTTTTATTATGAGGTAAAAAATAAAAGGTCGTGCCCCCAAAATCCCAAATTTGCCGCCCCCAAAATCTGCGCCCTAGGCTCGAGCCTTCTCAGCCTTATGGTAAATCCGCCACTGTTCGAACTGCTAGCTCTGTCGTCACGCGCGAAGATCGTGCCTTCTATCGCTTGTTCCGCGCTCTCGCTTGCACACTGACGTCACGCGAAATGAGTCGTGCTTTTTCGTGGGTGCAGCCGGCGTTCATCGATTCATAAGACTATCACGTCAAAAAATAAAATAGCGTTGTTGATATAAATTTTATTTCTCATAAATAAAGTCACATCGATTTTAACATTGACATACTTATGAGCTATTGTCAAATATTGTATTTACAACTTTGTTTTTGGATGGATTTTTAAATGTAACAGGTAACATTCAATTAGGTGCAATACCTAGTTAGTTAACAATAAAAAATATCGCTCTTTTAAAGGAGCTAACATTACAATCGACCCAAACATCAAAAAAACAATTAAGTCATATCTTATCATTATTATACAAGATAGTGCCTTAGATGATCAAGATCGCAATTTCGGTTATAATTAAGTACAAACATACAAAATATTAATATTAATAAGTTCATGTATACATTTAATTGTTTCCACATTATATATTTATTATTATACAAATATTCATCACTCCGTGATATCGTTTCACTTCATTTTATCAGAGCTTGGCCCAATAAGTCAACTTCTGGACTAGATATACGAGTAGGCAGTGGCGTCGCGTCCTTAGAACTCGATTTCCACCGGCTTGCCTATTTTAAGGCATGGGCACTTTGTGCAAAATTAGAGGGAACGGCTAGTTAAATACTGATTTGCCTTCTGATATACTTGACGCCACGCCACTGCGAGTAGGCATCTAGCTATTATAATTAATTTAAGTCGGTAGTGTTGGTACTGTTGGAATAGGTAGGACATTTTATCGGGCTGACTGGTAAGAGGCTCGAGGCTTAGGATGATTGTTTTTAAAACGGAGACACGTGCCTCAAACCAGCATTGACGGTGATCAAAATCACTCCCCTTCTTATTATAATGTTTCAATGAAACAATTAAAAAAAAAGTGATCTGTCAATCCAGCGTAGTGCTGAGCCAGCGACCGTTTCACTTTTGTGAAGACACAACGCTGATGATCTATTTTTCATGTCTGTGTTTATTTTTCTATAAATGTGTATATATTCTCTTATATTTGTGTGTCTTGCAAAAAGGAATAAATGTCTTCTTTCTTTCAGTATTTAAGCTGAAGCCCCCTACAAGTTTCATTAGGATTTTATTATCGTTCCCGGTACTAAGAGCGAGTACCTCAAGGTAGCTTCACAGTACCTACGATCTATTTAAGTATGTACGAGTGGGTCCTTACTATGACGTCTGAATGCGATTCAACTCCGACTTAGTTCAGATTTTAGCTGTCATTTTTATTATGGATCTGGGGTGCGAGTCGGGTTCCCTCCGCGTGTGGTCAAGAGCTGCGGTTCGTTTTTGGGTCCGTCAGAGAGGAAGAGCAGTGCTTGGTCCGGTACACCCTGGGCATCGGTTAATGATTTCCTGGCAGATTCCGTGGGATATCATTATCCGTTGAAGAGCCCGACGGGGGGAGGGGTCTTTTAACCGTGTTCTACCGTACAACCTTGTCAATATTTTTGTCACAAGATTTTTGAATACTGTGTTCATTATTTCGACATTGGCGAAATCATCGCATCGATCGATGGGGCCATAATAATAAAAAAAAGAGTACTGATCTGACAGCGAGCAAACCTAAACTGAATCGGAATTGAATCGCATTTAGACCTTAAAACGTCATGGTAAGGCCCCTAGTAAAGATCGCAGGAAGCCATTGGTTTGAAATTGTAGAGAATTAAAAGTCAGCCCCATACTTATTAATTAAAACGATCAAGACGCTATCAAGATTATTATTTTGTTTCTGTTTATGTTTAGTTGTTCTCTGCCTTTTTTGCCCGTAGCAGTGTGGCGTAACTATAACGTCTGGCGCCCGTGGCAAATTCGTCAGATGGGGCTCCTTCCTCAATATAAAGAAGTGCATCAGCGTCCCTTCTGTGCTCTAAACCAAGCTAGTACGAGGCCTAATAGAGCTAGGGGCCCCTGGCATTTTGCCACCCCCTATAGTTACGCCACTGGCCCGTGGTCTGCCTACAGTTTGTCCTACTGGTTTTCGACGGAGCTCCGCCCTAGAGTGGAGATCCTTTTTCTGGGTATCTTACCCTTCGGGCAACGGAAGCTACATAACTAACCTACCCTACCTATTTTTACCCGACTGCGCCAGAAGGAGAGTTAAGTTTTTCGAGTGTATGTATGCATGTATATTTCTTTGGCACGCTCTGGTTGTATTAAAATATTATTGAATGATTTAAAATAATGACAGCATTTATAAGAGTAGGACAAAATAGTAAGACCTCGGGCAATACATTGTTATAATACATTCGGGCAATATTCTGTATACCATTTTTCTGTTTTGGTTGATACACATATGTGGTGTTCATAAAGAGTTATTGTATTGTATTGTTGTTTTCCGTACCTATATTATAACACCTAAATTTAAATTACTAACAAGTGTTTCCGCCAGTTTTCTCTATCGTTACATCTCGATTTACGTAATTTTGCACTTAACTACAATTATAAATATCCTATTGCCTACAATCCTTCTCTTCTAACATAAAGTTAGTTAATCTGCCTAAAACTATACAATAATTTAACTTCATTTGCATGAACACCCACTAGACTCACCGAATTGACCGATCCTCCATCTTTATGCAATACATACCTAATTATAATCCTACTTAACAACCTATATGTACCTATGCCAAAAGGTGATTGTTACTATATTTGTTCCCTCCTCAACTTTGACATGGAAAAGCATACCTATAGCCTTTTAACAAGGAAAAGATCGCTGCCTTTCATCGATTTTTTTAAGTAGGTAACTCCTGTGGTACCTACTGTCAAATAACAGATTACTACTGCAATGGTTCGTTTTAAGGCTAAATAAACTTGCAAATATATCTGAGGGCACGGCAGTGCCATCGCCAAGTTGAGCAAAACAAATGCACGGCCGTACTTACCTACCATAGGTATTCTCGAAAATTCTTTGACTCAACTTTCCAGTAAGTATCGCTTTTGCCCGCGACTTCGTCTGCGTGAAATTAGCATTTCGGGTAGGTTATCTTCAGTGGCAAACATTCAATCAGAGTACGAATTCGGGTATCGCATCTTCACCCCCCCCCCCCCCCCCCCCTTAAAGGATGATTCCTGCAATCAAAAGCTAATTTCTATCCTTCCCTAGAACCATAACTATATCCAAATCAAAATTCTACTGGTGAACATTTTTAAAACTATAAATGTCATACTTATTTATTGTGTAATCGAAAGCCGGAAAAAACTTTCGTCCCCTATTTCAACCCCTTCAAGTTTTTTTTTTCTAAAACTAGCCTAGCCCCTAGTCCTTTCTCAATGCCTATTTTATCTCTGTAACAATTTCATAAAATCGGGCTCAGTGCTTCAAGATTAAAGACACTGTTAAAAAAACCGGCCAAGTGCAAGTCGGGCTCGCACACTGAGAGTTCCGCTTGAATTCGGATTAACACTGGCAGTATCTACCTACCCCATAATTCTTGCGAGCACGGCGCCGTTTCTAATGACTGTACCCTGTAATTGCGTTAACTTAGAGGGTGGGTAGTTTTTGCGTAACTCGCTAACAAACATACAGACCGACAGACAGACAGACAAACAAAGTATTGTTGGCACTATAGTGCTTATAGAGGCCCCTTTATTATTTTTTCTTTAATATCTCCCATGTACCTGTAACAATTTTATCATAATAATATGTATAGATAGGAATGACACGTAACTGCTACTTATTCGATGCATAAAATCTTTTATCTCGGATACTAAATTGACAAGTGCAAATGTCAAGTTGTCAAAGAGTGATACCAGATTTTATTGTCTGTGTACTCGAAACTATCGACAATGTTTGTGACCTAGATACAAGGAGTTTGGCCATGTTAGATTTAAAAAAAAGTTTAAAACACTAACTTAAAATGCTGACTATAAATCGTGTATAAAGTAAAGTACCAAAAAAAACATACCACATTTAAGTAACTAATAATTATTAATATAAGTTTTAAAATAGTATTTATATAGGATAAATTACAAAAATCTGTACTAAATTTAATTTATTGTTAATTTTGGATAGTGGTGACACAGCACTATTTTTGAATTGCAAATAACATGCAACACAGGTAATGTAATTTTTGTACCCGAGATGAAAGAATAGACTAAGTAGTTCTATCAATAAATCACATACACAGATCAATATAACCTTAACCATTTCATTAACCTATGTCTCATAGTTTTATACTAGCTACTTATATTTTAACCGAGACTAGAGATAACATATATACCTGCATGAGCACATTGAAATCTTAAGCTACACAGTAAGACTTCTATACGAAAACTTTACAACCATTCAAAATTGGTAAGTAGTCAGAAAATAACACGCTTTCCTTAAACTCCGAAATTAAATAGAAATACATATTGCGCCGTTTCACTCGAAATAACATTCATTAATAGGAGTGAAAAGGACGGTACGATACGAACGAAATTCGAATGTAAACCGTCAGAGACACCAACAACAATTCGTTACGAATCAAAATTAAAGATGGCGCTGGTAGAGCGCACTCTAACATTTACACACATGCAGAACATACTACACCACTGAGGTGGGCTTCCTTTGAAACAGCGGAGCGGAAAAGTGTATAATCAACCAATCATAATACCAGCTTTTGTACACTTATCACTAGATCTGTGGGGAGAGGCCATAATAGAGAGATCTCTCTCCAGGCAGATGTTATGCCTGGGGACCGAAGCCCGAAGGACGAGAGTTGGAAGTTGTATTTATGCAGCCGCATTGAGAAACTTCGTTGGCATGCTGTAGAACAATGTGACAGCTGTCATTAGAACTGGCGCTGGCTCCTCGTGCGTCGTAGTAATTACGCAGTCGACAACTAGGTGGCGCTAGGGTCGCTATAGATAATTTTAAGCAATAAAAAAAGTAGTTTCTTTGTTCTGTGGTTACTATTTTAGTGGTTACTTTGGACTCGCATTATGTAATAAATGAAATTTGTGTTTCTCGCCAGTCAAAATTGGGATTTACTTACATTAAGTACCTATATGGGGAGCGGGAGAGATGTATTTTGAATTTATGTGATTGTTCAACATTGCATCTCCGTTTCAAAGGAAATCCACCCTAATATCAAAAGGTGCATTTATAAGAAAAGATCGGTTAATGATCTGATACAATACGATTCCACAAATGTAGATATCACAATTAAACACTATTTAACGTCAACCATTAAAGTTTTGATGAACTCTTTAAACTAGCACAATAACAAATTACAATACGTAGTTACCTATCCACCCACAATCATGCTAAACATGGCCTTTAGGTATTTACCTTAGGCTATGTCTACCCCGTAAGGGATAGACGGTATATGCATGTAGTAACTAACGTTGATTGGGTATCAGAAATATTATCACTAGGTATTATTTTATTACTATCTAAAAGATATTCTGCTAAGAGAACCATCATAATACAATTACCATGACAAATATTATGCTAAGAAGATTTCACATAAAATTTACATATAGATTGATTTTATCATAAATTAACATTTACACAAAGTTCATGAAAAACCCTCCTCTTTAAAATAACATAAACTTCAGACAAATCTTTTGAATAGGTCAAATTTACACTTCATCTTATCGTCTCTAGCCTATATACGTCCCATGCTGGGCACAGGCCTCCTCACAGAATGAAAGGGTTTGGGCTATAGTTTCCACGCAGGCCCAGTGCGGATCGGGAACTTCACACACACCATTGAATTGCATCGCAGATGTGTGCTTTCCCCACGACATTATCCTTCACCGAAAATTTCAAATGTAACATTGCACATAAATTTCAAATGTAACATTGCACATAAATTCAGAAAAACTCAGAGGTGAGAGCCCGGGCTCGAACCCACGATCCTCTGTTTGAGAGGCCACAGTTCAAACCACTAGGCCACCACGGATTTCACGGCTTTGCTGGTTAAAACTTGCCCCATTAAAATACCTATGCCACTGTGAATATTGAGTGTCCTCGTCTCATAAATTTGATCTAGACGTTTTTTTACAGTAAACTAACAAGCGATTGACTCCATCGGTGTAAAATTTTACTTGGCTGACCCGCTCCCGCGTGTCTTGATAATAATGATTGACAATTCAATTTTTGTCCAATAAACTACTTAGCCAAGGTTCTTTGATGACACTTATCATTGACAGGATTTCCATTAAAGGTTCGTGAAGATAATTTCTGCCAACTTTTGAAGTATTACTACCAATTTCCGGGACTTTATCACGTAAAATAAATTGTTTAATCAAAGTCCTGAAACATAAAAAGCTAAATATTGACTAGAAGGTTAATATAGCCCATTGTGTCTACAAATAGGTATTAGTACCTAATAGGGAATATGCATTTAAAAAAATGACACATTTCTGAATGAAATATGAAAATATAGCAAATAAGATGGCAAAAAGTAAATTAAAAGTAACATCGGTTACGAAATGTGGTAAGTATAAAAGTTTTAAACTACTAATTAGTCAACGATTAAAAAGAGAGATCCGATATGACAATGTGACGTCATTTGTCACAACGCCCATATAAAAAATTCGTTTTTCTAGAAAGAGAGATTTGCATCTTTGATAGCTTATATCTCGGTTGTTTTTATTGTTCTTTAAATAATATAATTCCTTAACGAAAGCCATGAAAAAAAATCACGAACATTCCTAAGTGTAGGTACCTGTGTATATTCTATACAATAAAAAAATCCTTATCTAGGCTTTTGCAAATAGTAATCCTTAATGTCTGTAAATATTTGAACTCAAATACTTTGACAATAGTCGGCGACAAGTGGCAATTCAAAATGCAATTCGTAGTCAATATAAAGCCAACCGGCGTAGATACTTGTCGAGTTTGTAATATAAAGAGAATTGTCACATGTCAGCGACTATTGTCGCGTTGGTGAAATTGGAGCCAGGTATCATAATCAAAATCGACAGTGCATAGCCTCTGCATGGCAGCCAAGCCTCTCGCTCTAGCATCAGCATCTTCCTTCAACCTCCTTATTTCCTCTACCTCCGAGCCACATTCATAAACCATGTAAGATTTATCGTTGAAATAATTAACATTGACTACTTGTAGTTCAGATTCTGTCGTTCTAGACAGTTCTAGATCAGTCTTTTCCTCATTATGTGAGAAGGGTCGGTCGGTGGGCGGTTATCGTCAGTCATCGCAGAAGGTGACAGTGGGGGCGGAGTGATGGTCGCGGGGGGGAACGAAGCAGGCGCACGCGGGGGGACCGGGGGACGACAGCGCGGACCCCGGGCCTAAGGATCCCCCGCAGGAGAGACGGGCGCGATCCCGTATATTCTGGATGGAGCGGTTGGGGTTCCACCAGGGCTCGTAGTTGTCGCTTTCTGATGCCGGCTCTAGACCTGGCTCTGGAACAAAATCAAGTGTTTTATTATCTAAGTTTGATTGTAAACGCTTTAGCAGGCTGTTCGGTGCAACCGAACACCTTTATGACGTCAGTCACTGGCGGCTCCCGCCTTTTAAAGTTTAGTGCTCTTTAGGCTTGATTTCCTCCTACGCTAACGTCGGTCGCTGACGTCGGTCGCGCGTACGAATATCCACAATATCAATGGGCATCCGCACTGCAACGCCGACGTCGGCGGCAGATTTTTGAATGTCATACGCGGCCGATGGTACGCGCGACCGACGTCAGCGTAGGAGCACAGTATATATACAGGGTGTCAGAAAACCCTTTAACGTCCTTTTACAGAATTGTCAGGTAAGTCTATCTGAACACCCTGGCAAAGTTTGACGCTCGTGGTTAATTAATTGACCGTTTAATTAACGAATCTTAAGATGCATTTAAGGACTATGCTCTCAGTGTACCTTTTCATTCATAAGTTACGTGAGTAGCGCTACTCGAAACGTTATTGTTTGTAACTAAACACTAAAACTTCGCTCGCACTTGCTTTCAAACTACCATAAAACTTTGACCGGATTTCCTTATTGATAAATGATCTTTTCAAATTATTCAAGATTCGTTTTAGAAAATCCTCAGTACGACCTGGCAAACGTTAGCGTGCGTGTGAAGCGAATTGCGAAAATAATTGTAATCTAATTACAATTCTTTGTGTGCATTAAAAAAGGACCTAGAGATGTTTTTAAAAGGATTGTGTTAGGAGATGGAATAAAATGGATATCTGTAATTGTTGCTTATGATTATACTTACATTATTCTGTATCAATACAAAATCACGTAATACACTTAAAGCCACAATTATTAAACACTCTCTTACACACACACATTAATTGTTGAGCGGATATCCGCAAAGAATCACAGTTTTATTTAGATTATTTCTCTTTTTTACATAAAAGAAACTAAAATTGGATTCTACATCGAAAATTACAAACACGATGTTTTGACAAATGTTTTTTGACTGTTCATATTTGAGTGAACACCACGTGATCGCCCGCGTCTTCTAGAAGAGGTTAACGTGCTTGTTTGTGGTAGCTCCATTGCGGTACATAATTCATCGTTCGTCTGTCTGGCCTCTCTAACATAAAAAAAAACATCATTGTGGTACCTGTGAGACGGCAACACCTAAGCATGAATGTGAGTGTGGGATGGCTTTTGAGTCTCTTCACGCGTGAACGCTTGGGCTGTGCATTTTGATATTCTCTAAACGAAACTGATCCATGAAGTCATCGATAGTAGTAAATAGTAAATGCTTTATTCTACAAAAAAAAAGAAAGAACAGTTGTGTAACTGTCAAAAAAGATACATACATAAATAACAAAGTCTGAATCAACAATATCAGTGAAAAATGGCGGCAGATATTATTTCTCCGCGCCAATCCGCGCGCAGCACTCGCGCATGCGCGCTGTGCACTTAGCACGCGCGTGACGAAGACACTGACAACAGACTGCTAACAGCCTAATATTAAAATGATAATAAAAAATAATTAATCAATGCCTGAAATATGCAAATTATGGTCACTTTTAGATAAAAATGAATAATTTGTCGAAATTAAATGTTTATTTATTATCTTTTACCTAAAATAGTTTAATAGTCACGAAAATATTCCTTGTTCCTATACATAACTGAACTTTTTGCTGAGATTAAAAAAAAAAATTACCGCACTCGTGCGGTAATATATTATTTGCGTAATAAGCTGAATTATGAGCTTAAATGCGGTGCAATAAGACTCAATTTACGAGCAAGTGTGTTGAAAAAAAAATACCGAAACAATAGACAACGGGTTGATTTTAAATTTGACCTCATTGTGTTTTCAAATAAAATAGATTTTAAGAATAGATTTACAGCATGACATGACATGACGTAGTATCTCTTAGTAGTCTGTGCATTGAACCCTTTGTCTTTTCTTAGTGGAAAAGATAATAAAACAAAATAAAACTGACGGCCGTCAGTTGATATTGAGTGGCAATGTTTATTATTTTTTGTAACTATTTTAAATATTTATATTAAAATAGTAAAGCGAAATGATGTTTGAGTGTATACTGTGTGTGTGATTACGGGGTTTACTTCACGTTGAGTGGTGGTGTGATTTGACATGAGCGACTAAAACGGACACAATAACTGAAGGTCTGTAATCAATAAGATTAGCATGAAATACAAAATATGCGAATGCTCACAACTTTAGGTTTTTGGCTTGTACTTCTAAATATTCACAGCAAAAGTTTAATTTTCCCGGTATAAAACTAGTTACGCTACCGGACATTGTGTGTCGCTTATGTTGCGAAAGCTTGATACATAGCTGATTGGTTGATTTTGAACTAATTCATTAAGGCTGATTGGCTGATTTGCGAAACTTCCGTATGCCGAAGTAGTCACCAACAATAGTTTGACGGGTAGAACTATGAGTAGGCATGTGAGTAGCTTAAGCCTGTGGCACACTGAGCAAAGCTATTAAATTATTTTTTATAATTTTTTTTTTTAGTTCTAATCAGGGTCTCATACTTTGCAGGGGTGTTCAAATCAATATACCGAACAAGTTGGTGAATTATCGTTAAAGGGTTTTATGACACCCTGTATAAGCTAAAGCAGTAAGGAAACTACGAACAAAGCGGTTGAAACGAAACACGCACACAGGCGCGCGCTTTACACGGCCCCTAAGCGGACCTCGTGCGGAAGGTCCGCACGATTTGTTCGTAGTTTCCTTACTGCTTTTAGCTTATATATACCTATACTGTGGTAGGAGGAAATCAAGCCTAACGGTATTATCGCAACCGGGTACATTCATAACATATTTTTTTTTCCTTATACTATTAAAGAAACATTAAAGTAGAGTTTATTCGTGCTTACTTGAAGTAAATTTACTGACATGACAGCCTTGAGCCTGCTAGCGTAGGCACTATTTTTGGCTTTGACGAATTATAATTTTTGGGTAGTTTTGCAACACCTCGTATTTTTGAGCGACAAAATAATTATTATACAAACATTAAAAAAACAAACATTAATGTACCAGTTGCTTCTCGTCCCGCGCAGATGGTATATAAAAGCCCATCGAGGGAATGGGCGAAATTCTTAGGAATCATGTTATAGGCGATGCGGCTGGCAACCCATCACTATTTTGATTACATTTTCCATATACGCCTACAATCATGCTAAACGTGGCCTTTAGGTTTTGTTACCTGAGGCTCTGTCTACCCCGTAAGGGATATAGACGTGATTTGTGTATGTATGTATGCATGTATGTTTGTGTACAAACATTAAACTTGGGAGCAGCACCGAGTATCGAAGTCAGCCGAACTTTCTAAATTATTCTCGTACCCCGCAACTAAATAGCGTAATGAAGTCTAGACACCTACGTAAGAAAATTTTAGGAGAGATTTTAACATAATTAATTTTCCAACACGAAGCACGAAATACTTCGCATCATACCTCGCATGCATTTATCCTGCTAATAATTATAAATGGGAAAGTTTGTGAGTGAGTGTGTATGTTTGTTCCTTCTTCACGCTGAAACGTCTGGACGGATTTGGATCAAATTCGGAACGAAGCTGGTACCCTAGATTAAAACATAGGCTACTTTTTATCCTAGTGTTGCATAGTTCCCGCGGTATAGCTATATATATGTCAAAGGTGCCTAGAGTCGCAACGTAGGTACCTAAATAATTATTGAAGAATGTACTCTCAACATCAGTTAAGTCTAATACCTACTACGCGGATGAAGTAGCAGTAGCTCTCTCTTTCTAACTTTCTGCGTGTGTGCTGCTGTTAGGCAAAAACGGCTTGACCTGTAAATATCGAATACTAGCTTTCGCTCGCGACTTCGTCCGCGCAGATAACGTCAGAGTGACGACATATTTTTTTTTTAATAAAAAGTATCCTATGTTACTTCTAATACCTCCAAGAACATGTGTACAAAATTTCATGATGATCGGTTGAGTAGTTTTTGCGTGAAAGCGTAACAAACAAACTTACATTCGCATTTAGTATGATGTAAGACATGTTCTATTTTTTATCCCAATATTCCACATGATCCGGATCTAGTGATAAAGACTTAAACTCTCAAAACTGCTTAGTTTATAAAAATCAAAATTTGCATGTTCCTCATGCAAGGTAAATAAAAACCAAACATAATAGGTACTTTCGTTAACTGCCATGGTAATTCAGTAAATTGCCAGATCTAATGATTTACGCAAGCGAAGTCACAGGCAAAAGCTTGTACGTAAGGCATAAAACGTAGACGTAACCTGAATTGTTCCCGTGACCTAAATGCCTTTTGTGCCTTTGGTAATTCTCAGTTATTTTATAACCCAGCCAAATTGAGAATCCAAACTTTCTGAAGCCTGACAAATAAAATGAGAAATACCATGCCTTCTCAAGGTTGTCTGTTTTTTTCTCCACGTATTTTGCAAAGCCATGCCCGCTCATAACGAAAAAATACTCTGAATTTGTGTTAAATTTTCTTTGGTTTGACACGTTCCCTTTTGTTCTTAAAATAGTAAAGCGGAAGAAAGAATTTTGTTGAGTTACACGTTACACGTGGCTTGTTGTCGTTGTTCCATTTTTCTTTGAACGTTTACTTTATGCAAAGTGAGAGACACTTGAATTATTTCTTAGACAACATTATTTCTCAGTAAACTTGTGTTTCCGTGCAAGAGTAATTAACTAGTACATTCTAACAAAGGTTTAAACAACACACTACAAGATTAACTCTTGAAGGCCATGCGTCTAGCAACCCATCACTATTTTGATTCCATTTTCCACCTATACGCCCACAATCTTGCCAAACGTGGCCTGTAAGTATTGTTACCTTAGGCTCTGTCTACCCAGTAAGGAATAAAGACGTGATTTGTGCATGTATGTATGTATTGTGTTAAAGCTAGGCTGTACTCAAATTTAAAAAGCTTCTCTATATATCTATTCAACATTGTGGCTCATATCGCAGTGCACGCGCACTAGGATATGAGCTGACGCAGCCAGGTGGCGGTCGGCACACGTAGGGCCGAGGGGCAGTCGTCCTGCGCCCTCCCTTGTGATCACTTACATTTCGTGAATAAACTCTTACTATACTATTTGGCGTTTGGACTCATATCCGCTGTATACCCTAAAAACATCTCAATTTGTGTATATTACTAGATGTTGCCCGCGACTCCGCCTGCACAGAATTCGCGTAGCACTATCCCGCGGGGCTATGCGATTTTCCTGGATAAAAACTATCCCATGTCCCTAGGACTATAACTATCTGTGTACCATTTTTTTTTTAATTGGTTCACTGGCTTAGGGCGTGAAAGCGTAACAGACAGTGTGACTTTAAAATTTAGAGATGTATTTTGGGCTCTCTCTCAAGTTATTTTAGTACACTTCCATGCTGGTCTGGGAGCAAAGAAAAAACATAGAATGTACCAATTGCTTCTCTTCCCGCGCAAATGGTAAAAACCAATCGAGGGAATGGCAGAAAATCATAGGAATCATGTTATAGGCGATGCGGCTAGCAAAGCAACCCATCACTCTATTGATTCCACTTTCCACCTATACGCCCACAATCTTGCTAAACGTGGCCTGTAGGAATTGTTACCTTAGGCCTGACCCCGTAATAAAGACGTGATTTGTGTATGTGTATGTGTGTATGTATTTTAGTAACTATGCATTGCTAGTTCCGAATGTCATAAAATAAACGACCAATTGATTAAAAAGTTTTAACAAATATTAAGAGCCAAATTGAAAATGCTTGTCTTAAAACATAAACAAACAAATTTAACTTCAAACGTAAAACTTTGGAAGCGCCGGTTTTCGTACCTGCTCATGATTGAATTAGTCCAAGCGCTGAATATTCACAACTGATATTTCTGAAGAAACGAAAACGAGACGGAAACCCTTTTATTATGGGCATCGTCTCGTCTTCAAGGATTTCGGAAGTACAATTCGTGACCGAATTATAAAAGAAAGAAAGAAAGAAGACATTTATTCCTTTTTGCAAGACACACAAATATAAGATAATATACACAATTTTATAGAAAATAAACAAGGTATAACAAAAAAAACATAGACATGAAAAATAGATCATCAGCGTTGTGTGTCTTCGCAAAAGTGAAACGGTCGCTGGCTCAGCATTACGCTGAAGTGTTAGACTGCAGCACTGATTTTCAGCCAGAACCGTCTATGACTCACGAAACGATACACATATAAAATATACTACATAATATATAGGCATAATATATAGGTTAGGGTATAAATATACAGGCTGCTAGGCAGATTAATGGACAACCCGTGAAGCAAACTATACCTACTGACGAGGAATAATAACGGGCCACCTTTCATACAACCTTACATGGGATGTGAACAGTTATTTTTGCCCGATAGTGTAATATTACGGAGGTTAAGTCTTTTCAGAAAACGACACGTTATGACGCGCAGCATCACAAAAAGTCAGTATTCTAAACAGTGGCATAACTATAACGTCTGGGGCCCGTGGCAAATTGGTCGGATGGGACTCCTTCCTCAGTATAAAGAAGTGCATCAGCGTCCCTTCTGTGCTCTAAACCAAGCCAGTTGGGGGCCCCGTAGAGCTAGGAACCCCTGGCATTTTGCCACCCCTGCCACCCTATAGTTACGCCACTGATTCTAAAGGCTATGATTCCCACCGTTTTTGAATGAGAATGCGCTTTCAAAAGGTTGTACTTTTTGACGGTGTCAACTAAGAAACTTTATTTGTTACGGTTGAAACTATAGCCTTATGTATTGAGCGTACTTTATAACAAATTAAACGTGATACCTTCACAAGTCCCCGAAAAAAAAGTCCTGAGAAACAGGATAGACGTCCAGATGGACGTCAAAGTGATCTTAAAAGTGTTCAATTCTAATTTTGAGGTGCTGACCCACCTTAGTCATACTCGTTTGATTAATAAGTAGGTATGTAAGTAAGTAAGGAAATGCATTATTGTACAAATATAAGGAAACAGACACAATTCACAAAAAAATATTAATAATTAAATTATAATTAATTTATTAGGCTTTCACTAGGTATCTAGAATTTGAAACTCACACTATGTCAGTCCCTCGTTTAGTGCTCTTCTCACCAACTCAAAAGGTTAACTGGTAGAGATCCCTTAAGTTCGCCTTTGTGAATATATTAGTGTTATTTTTTTATTATTTTGATTCCCATTACCACCTATACGCCCACAATCATGCTAAACGTGGCCTTTAGCTCCTGTTACCCTAGGCTCTGTCTCCCCCTTAAGATATCAAGACGTGATTTATGTACCTATGTATGTATGTATGATTTATTTTTTTGTGAATTGTATCTGTTTATTTATATTTGTACAATAAAGCATTTACTTATAGTACATTGGGGTAAATTCGAATTTGGGGGTATTCCGAAACTCGTGGATATCCACTAAACGGGGCACAATTACATAATCTAGCAGCGCTAACTTAGAAGCTCCCCCAATACCCCACTACCCTAATGCACCCTACATACTTACTTATCTACGCAATAATCTATATATGTAAAAGTCGTGTTAGTTACACTATTTATAACTCGAGAACGGCTGAACCGATTTGGCTGAAAATTGGTAGGGAGGTTGGCTTAGAACCAGGAGACGGACATAGGATACTTTTTATCCCGATTTTCCCACGGGATTGTAAAATTCCGAAATGTTGTACTAATAAAGCTACAGACATTAAATTTAGCATGCCTACACATTATTCCTTGATTAGTATAAAGATGCACTTACAAAGGAATTTTTCAAACTTCCCACGGGATAAAAACACAAGGTAAATAATTAAGACTATAATTAGTAAATAATATTCCTAGAGGATCTGTAGGTGCTCTAAGAAGGGATTTTCCGAATTTCCCACGGGATAGGCAATAAAAACCTTATACTTGGAGACATGAGTGGATGTATGGGGTGTATCGTCACTCTGACTTTATGTGCGCGGACGAAGTCGCGGGGAAAAGCTAGTTGATAATATTTAGCAGTCCGAGGTTAGATCTTTGGCGGTCGGTAAACGGAACGCGATCAGCCTGTCGCCGACCTTCTATGTATAGGTATACATATAAGTAAATGCACAAACAATACTTACGATATCGGGACAATGAGTTTCTTCTCCTCTCGTGGTCCTCTCCCACGAGCCACCATGTCCGCATGTCGCCTTTACCCTAAACAATTGAAATACAGTTAGATAGTAACATAAATGTGAATGGTTACGTTGGGAGGGGAAGGCCTAGACGGACGTTCCGAGACCAAATAGGAGACGTTTTGGAAAAAGGTCAGGTCAGGAGTACCCGAAACCGACGAGCATGTATGAAGAGATTGATGACTGTGGATGAAGCGAAAGAAATATGTCAGGATCGTAGCAAGTGGAATAAAGTAGTCTCTGCCTACCCCTGTGGGAAAGAGGCGTGACGGTATGTATGTATGTATGTAGTAACATAAAATGGCATGACTCTTAAGGATCAGGGTCGGCGCGCGAAAAATAACATTGGACATCCCAAAAAACTCCTACTTGCTAATTAAAGCGTTTCGATTCTGTTGCGCAACCAAATTCATGTAATGAAATACAACTTTGTCCTACATGTTTCCGACTTTGATAATGTTCACGAGTCGAATTAGTGAGGTAAATATTATGGAAGAACACCGATCTATTCCAAACACAGTCGTAATCCGAAAATATTAGGCATACTTTTTGTTTGCAACGGTTAACTTTGAAAAACGTCTCGTTCATCGATTCATCTAGCAATTAAGTATTCTATGTATGAACTAAAGCAGCCATTACCAAAAGATATCATTTTTCAGAGAAAATTACTAGTAAACCTAAATTGAAACACAAAACAAGATTTTTTATTTTCTTTATTTTTATGTTTACTTTTACGGTTAAATTAAATTTTTAAACTACACTGAACATTAGATAGAACACATAGAAAAATCCGAAAAGTAAAGCTATGGGCGGGAATCGAACCCGGATCCTCGTCATTCCGTGACGCGTGCTATACCCCTACACCACCCATAGGAGGTAACCTGCTATATGTACCTATAGTACGTCAGCACGAGCAGTGGCGTGGCCATCCCGATTTTTGGAGCCGTGGGATTTTTACTAAATTGGACTTGAAGGGTATAACAATAAGAACTATGAGAAGTGAGAATCGTATTCATATTACTAACCTACGGGTTGTAATGAAATCCAGTACAATATTACTACCCGGCTAAAGCCAAGGGCTACAACGAGTTACTTTGAGTAAGGTTTACATGATAAATATATAATTAGCCATTGTCGAGCAGGTGGTGTAAAAAGGTCATTACCACCCCGCGCTCAAAAAGTTACGGCGTTTCGTAAATCATTCTTTTAAAATAAAAAACTTCAAATTGCAATGTTGTGGTTTATTTACTAACAGGTTTTAAAATTTAAGCAATAAATTAAAAGAGTAAAATCAAAACCAATGTTACTTTTTGAACATATTTTTGCCACAGTTTTTATTACAGGCAATGTCAGCTATGTTCTGTATTACCAAAAATGAGAAACTCGATTTATTCTGCTTACCTATTTGTGCCAATGTGAGGGTGTATATTACGGAATGGTTACGTAGTGATATGCTATGAATGTGTGGGTGCATTTTGAGTGATTTCAATGTGTGCTCGCCCGATTTATCAATGAAAGTTAACCCAATATTTGGCGAGTTATTTCTTAATGCGTGTTTCGTGCGCGTTGTGATTGGTTGGAGTGTTTTGGAAAACCTATATAAAACAAAACAGTGCAAGTGTAATATTACGGATTTTATCTACGATGACACGTTGAAACTCAGAGGTAACTTGAAGGGAATCGGGTTACTTCTACGCGCCGGCACTGTAAGAGTCTTACCCTTCCATTTGTTGCGTCGAAGCCGAGCATAAACGTTATCTTTTGTGAAAATAAACAAGCATGCCAAGGACGGGAACAAATCACGATTTATGTTATTATGTTTCTCGAGGCTCTTCACGTTTCAATTCGCCTTTTCGACTATGAACACGTACAACATAGATCTCCTTTTAAGGTATTTATGATGCTCTAATCCGAATTCCGTGAAAGTAAAAAATTGTGTCACGTACCTACCAAAATATTGAGGGCATGAATCCGATTTGTCCGTAATCGAGGTTTTGCGAATAGACTCGTAAATAATTATATATAAAAGATTCATGTGTCAATCAATTCCTGTGTTTGTAGTCATGTTATTACGTAGTAAGTACATGCAGCAGGCACGTAAAAATAATTTAGATTAAGAAAATTCAGTTTTACGCCTAAAATGCCTAACATCGTTTTGGAAAAGAGCTGATAATCTTCAAACCGCGGGACCGATTTTCACCAAACATGACCAAAAACCACCACAAGGATGGACTTCGAATGACAAAAACCGTCTCAAAATCGGCCCTTCATTTGGGAGCTACGACGCCACACACACAGACACCAACGTTAAGAACAATAACTGGTATCATCACCGGCCATAACATGCTAAATAGGCACTTAAACATAATAGGTATAAAGAACGACCCCTCCTGCCCACACTGTGGGAAAGAGGACGCGAGCAAACATGTCCTCACTGAGTGCGTCATGTACGCGGCAGCGCGGCGTGAAGCATTCGGGAGTGACGAACTGAAGGGCGAGCTAAGGGATGTCGAACTAAAAGATGTCCTTATGTTCGGCAGAATAAGAAGATTCGAGGAGAGTTGCTGTGTGGGAGCTCTGCTGGGACAGTAACCGGCGGCTCTAACCAAGGGGAATCGGGCTGAATGATCGCCAAAGGGGATCGACAGCCAGCCTGACACAGCTAGGCGTCCCCACCCAACATCATCAACGTCAAACTCATAACACCAGGCAGTTTCTCTTTTCAACAGATTGCCCGTTGAATTGAAGTCACTCACAAATAGCAATACCTTTAATGGGAAATTAAAAGCTTTTTTGCTGAAGGAGTGTTTCTACTCTGTGGACACGAAGGAATGTGTAGGGTAACCTTAACATGGCGTTCTAAATAGATCTTGAATATAATGTTTAATAATACTTACTTTAGAACGAGACTGCCGGTCGAATAAAAATTAAGAAATTAATTATAGTAAATTGAATAGAACTTAATTTAATTGACATGTGTAAATGTATAATCATTATCTTGTCTGTAAAATTTGTATTATCAATGTAAATATTTAAGTTAATTCCTATCCTGTTTTTTCAAACACAATATATATTGTTTCTGAATTAATAAATTAAATTTAAAAAAAAACCCTTCTTTTTGCGTCTGGGGTTAAAAATATGTCTATGGAAGCCTTACCTTGATATTGACGATCCCTCTCTCCTTGAAGTGGTATCCTCCGTGCTGTCGCAGCAATGTGTACGTGTCGTTGCTGACGTGGATGCGCTGAGGCTCCCCACTGGACTCCATGCGAGCTGCCGTGTTCACTGTGTCACCAAACAGGCAATACCGCGGCATCTTGACGCCCACCACGCCTGCTGCGCACTGTCCGCTGTGTATACCTGAGTAACACCATTTATATGTAAAAGAGTTTGAGATAAGCCAACGTAAGATTATCGGCGTAAAACAATAGACAAACCGTCTCAGTTTTTTTTCGAAATATTTGAGCAGGTAAGGTTGGGTAAGGTCGGCTGAACACCCCCACAAAGTCAACTATGATTCAAATATCCTGAATTCTTCAGACACGTTATATCATCATTATTAACTTAACTACTATCTAAATGCAACAAATTGTGATATAACTGTAAATAAAAAAGTTGCCCTAAATCGCTGCCCGGTGGCATAGTGCCCAGAAGGCGGGCAGCATTACCGCGTCATGTGCTTACCCTTTGTGCTTAAAAAAAACCAGCCCTCTGGTCACCCGAAGCTTCATTCAGCTTGGTCGACCACGACCCGTATAACCCGCGCGCACTTGGCCACACACCCATGGTTTCTACCCCAAATGGCTCAAACATATGTAGGCACTGCTAATGCCCGCATATTTGCGCCGCTTGAGGGATTCCGCAGAGTCCGCTGCGACACCAGCCCTGTTCTCTGTAGATGGAAGGTGGGACGGCGCGAGTATGTCGACGCAAGTGGCGTCCCAAACCAAAGGCCGTCCCATCTTCCATGGCACAAGCGTCATTCACAGAGATATTAAGGCAAATTAACCTAATTAAACTAAATTAATTTTAAGAGGCCTTTGTCCCTATTTACTACAGACTCGGAGGAGTAACAGACTAAAGACGAATTATGGCGTACCGTCTGGGAGACCGCGTCTTCTGTGACTATATACAACGATGCAAGAGGGACATACTCTGTCACAGGCCTGTGATGAGAAGTTTGCGATGGTTGTTACCGAGCCACCTTCACGTCACTTATTCTGTCTCGTTTTCAGCAAGTGTCTAGAACCAGGTTTTATCGCGACAATATTATTGTACAATAATACAGGGTACTAACTATATTGTACAAAGTCCACAAATAATCCTAATCTAATAAATCCGAGTTAATAAATCGCATGAATTCTGTAAACCTACGTCCAAAGGTTCATTTCCCAATGTTTGATACGGAAGACCTTCATATATTAGTCGAAAACAGATAAGTCAAATTATCGACATTGTCTATCTAGCATTCGTTCAAACACGTCGTCATGAGTTTTGCTGACAAAGTGATAATAGTGACTGGAGCCAGCTCTGGTATAGGAGCTGCGGCCGCCATATCTTTTGCCAAAGAAGGTGCCAAAGTTGCCCTCGTCGCTAGAAACGAAACAAAGCTAAAAGAAGTCGTTAAGCTATGCGAACAGCACGGCAAGAAACCCCTAGCCATAATAGCAGACGTTTCTAAAGATGAAGAAGCTAGAACGATCGTGAAAAGAACGGTGGATCACTTCGGACAGTTAGACATTCTCATCAACAATGCTGGAATCGCCCGGAACGCATCGGTGGCAGATGAAAAACTGATGCAGTATTTCGACGCAGTAATGAACACGAATCTACGCTCAGTTGTCCTCCTAACAAGCTTAGCTGCTCCTCATTTGGTGAAGAGTAAGGGGAACGTGATAAACATTTCGAGTGTTGTTGCTTTGACTGTACCAGGAGAGAGATATATGAGTTATGCAGTGTCAAAAGCAGGGTTGGATCATTTTACTAGGTGTATTGCTTTGGAGTTAGCTCCACACGGTGTAAGAGTGAATGGTATCAATCCAGGCCCAGTTAAAACTGATATAGCGGTACACGCTCCTAATCCAGAGTTAGTGTGGGAAGCATTTAAAGCTAGCACTGCATTGAAAAGAATAGCAGAATCAGAAGAAATAGCTGACTTAATTCTGTTCCTAGCCAGCGAAAAGGCTAAAAGCATTACAGGCTCCTCGTTCGTTTCAGATAATGGAGTACTTTTGAAATAATTTATTTTGATCGAATCTATTCTGCTACAGTGTGGGTGAAAACGTAAGCTACTGATATGATATGATGATTATGATAAGCATTAGTTATAAGTAAGTGGATAGCCGCGTTATCGTCACTTCTATTGTATCCCCATTCGGTGTGTCCGCAATGAGTTTTGCTGATAAAGTGGTCATCGTGACAGGAGCCAGCTCAGGACTAGGAGCTGCTGCAGCTATAGCTTATGCTAGAGAGGGCGCTAAAGTTGCCGTGGTTGCTAGAAATGAGGAAAAACTAGCCGAAGTTGCCAAGCTATGTGAACAACATGGCAAGAAACCTCTCGTAATCAAAGCAGACGTTTCTAACGATGCGGAAGCAAGAACTATTGTGAAAAAAACAGTGGACCATTTTGGACAACTAGATATTCTAATTAATAACGCTGGAATCGCGCGGAACGCAAACGTGGCCGATGAGAAAATACTGGAATACTTCGATCAAGTCATGAACACGAATCTACGTTCAGCTATACTCTTGACAAGTCTGGCTGCACCGCATCTTGTTAAGACTAAGGGAAACGTGATTAATATGTCCAGTTCGTTCGGTATGACTGTTCCAGGCGAGAGATACATGTCTTATTCTGTTTCAAAGGCAGCGTTGGATCATTTCACGAGATGCGTAGCGTTGGAACTTGCTCCGCATGGAGTCAGAGTGAACAGTGTCAACCCGGGACCTGTACAAACTGATATAGTGACAAATGCAGGTGCCCCAAAACCGGACCTAGTGTGGGAGGCCTTTAAAGCTAGAACTGCTTTAAACAGAATCGGAGAACCTGAAGAGATCGCTGATTTGATGTTATTCCTATCCAGCGAAAAAGCCAAGAGTATAACTGGATCTTCGTATGTTTCAGATAATGGCTGGCTTTTAAAGTAAATATTATTGTTCGAAGTGTGTTGACTTTGTTCAGAACCAATCTCTCAATATTGTTATTAAATAATTTACCACCGTTGAGTTTAGTTTAATTAATAGTACGAGTTAATTACATTGTCGGATCGGATAATCATAAACAGATAAATAGTGATAGCAAATTTGCTTATCTAAAATATTTAACAGATTGGCATCGCGATTTGGTATGATGCCGATAAAATCATTATATAACGTAAACATATTTTTATTGCTTTTTACCTACTGCTATGGCAGGGTTTCTTAAAGTGGGGTCCATGGTCCGTAACATGCGTGCCAGGAGTTCGTAGCAACAAATTAAGCCTTAATATATTTACTGGTTGATTTTGTTTAAGTTAGGCATTGTTTTCTTTTTCTATAATAAGCTTTGACAGGGATCGATGGACTTTTTGAAATTCAGCAAGTTTAGTGGTCCGTGACTGCAAAAAAATTGAGAAACACTGTGCTATTGACGGTTGAACTTTTTCCTAATAAATACCACAATGAAAAATCATTCAGATGTCAAGGAAAATCGTTAAGATGTTTACTGTGAGAACGTTCTACGAGGTCACAATTCAAGTGGTAAATGATACAAGGTTATGATAAGGATAAATTATTATCGACCGTGCGATGAAAATTGTATCGAATTTAAAAATAGATACGTTAATATTCCACACATTGTTTTGTAACTTTTATACGGCGCCTTTTACCTGATCACAATAAAAGGTCGCAAAATAAATCCAGGAATTTGATACGAAATATTAAGTAAGTCAAGTTAGAGCTCTCTCCTCACTCGGAAGATACTTTATATACCCACACTTAAGAGGATTATTGGGGGAATGTTTTGCCAAATACAAAGAGCGAGCCGGTTAAAATGCTTACCTACCTTTATCCGCACCTAGTACTTAAGAAGCTCGTTCTTGTCGGTGGAGTCGCCAGCCATTCCTGTTTTCTGACAACTGCTTCATTTCCTGGTAGAACCTCAACCGTCTCCTTAATTTGCTGCGTACAACTTCACCTTGTTCTTTCTCTTCCTCTCATTCCTATCTTTACCTCTACAAAATGCTTACCTATCCGTATATAAAGACGTGCAGCAGGCATGTTCCTCGTGCGAATCTTCGGAACTGCATCGAGGACGTGCAAGGCTAGCGAAGCCACCTCGGCGGCGTGGCGGGAACACCGCTCCGGTACGCCTCCCACCACCATATAGGCATCCCCTATCGTCTCTACCTGTCCGACAAAGACAAAATACACTGACAAACAAAAAACGTTTTATATAAGCTTCTTTTATTGACTGTAATTGTATAGTCATCTGGGTTTGGAACAGGTGCCGAAAGTACCTGTAAAAACCGGTATTGCTTCTCTTCGTTTCGGTATCAGAGAAGCGCTAGCCAAAATACCTGTATTAAAACCCAAAAATACCGGTTCTCTATAAAGGTTTCTAAACGACACTGAAAATTAGAACACATAAATCTGAAAAGTAAAGCTATGGCCGGGAATCGAACCCGGATCCTACTATAGCAGACTCTACCAGGTGGGTAAGCCTTTGAATTTTCCATCTGTTACTAGCTGTCACGTGACCTTGTTACTATGCGATTTTTTGTCGCCAAGCGTCATCTGTTTGAATGATGTGTCCGTACGACACAATTACAAACTCCCGTGGAACATCTACTGCTTACCAGAGACGAGAGAAGGCCAGAGAGAAGGTCAAATGATTAGGTACCTACTATGAAATGAATGAAGAATTTTTACTTCTTGATTTTTTACGTTTATTTTTACGGTTCTTACGCTGCCGTTTCGTGCTTCATCGGAACCTTGTTGGATACCTGGCGCCTATTTCACCATCATGACAATTGTCTGTGACAAGTGACAACTCTGTTTACATAACAAACTCAACCAGAATCTCTGCCAGTTGGCTTCATACTGACTACGCCTTCATTTTGAATTGTCACATGTCGCCGACATATGTCAAGTTGGTTAAATAGGGGCCAGTTCCTAAACTTGGTACTGGTACCGCGGAAGCGGTTCCTGGTTCAAGGCTACGATACCGGTTCTGAAAAATACCGGTATACTTGTAATCAGGAGCACAAAACTGGGTCACTTTATACAACTTTCTGAGGGAAGTGACCCGGTTTCTTTGTTCCCGAGTACATAACGTCCTCTTTAAAATTATCCGGAACAGTACAACAAGTTGATGGCTTAGTTTAACAGAATACGTATGTAAATGATTTTCAGGATTTTTTACTGTGGCTGGTTCACCTCACAGGCCTCTCAGAACGAGGGCTTGAGCTATAGTCCCCAGTCGCCCAGTGCAGATTGGGAACTTTACACACACCATTGAATTGCTTCGAAGATGTGTGCAGACAACCTCGCGATGTTTACCTTCACCGAAAAGCTCATGGGAAATTACAAAATGTAATGTCGCATATAAATTGCCAAAAACTCAGAGGTGCGAACCCAGGATCCGAACCCACAGCCCTCTGCTTGAGAGGCCACAAGTCAAACCACCAGGCTACCACGGCTTTTTCAAAACACAATATTCATATTAAATTCTACTTACTGAAACACTAATACCGAAAACTAAGCTACTAATGACAAAAAGTAAGTGTCAAATGAATTAAAAGGCTCAAATTAAACTGGTCTACACTACCTACAACTATGTTATTGGACGTAGAGGGTCCCCAAGTTAAGTAATACTCGAGAACCCTCGGGGATCCCCTCCTTAAGGCTCTCCTAGAGCCCGGGCTCGACTGGGCCAACTGTGGTTGGTTATTTAATTTAATTTAATTTACTCGTGACGATTTCAATCTAAATTCTCTCAACTTGACAATGTACAATTTACGATGTAATATTTATTGAATGAATAAATAAATCTAATCTAATCTGTTCAATGTCGATGCTCAAAGCTTACAGCGTCAAAAGGACGACTTAATTTTGAATCAAGAATCATTAAGAAATCATCCATGCTGGTCTGGGAGCAAACAAAAACATAGAATATACCAGTTGCTTGTCTACCGCGCAGATGGTAAAAGCCCATCGAGGGAATGGGCGAAAATCATAGGAATCATGTTATAGGCGATGAGGCTACCAACCCATCGCCATTTTGATTTCATTTTTCACCTATACGCGCACAATCTTGCTAAATATGGCCTGTAGGTATCTGTTACCTTAGAGGTCTATCTCGTAAGGTATAAAGACGTGATTTGTGTATGTGTGCGTGTGTGTATCATTAAGAAAAATCTTTAGAGGAGTATTCATCATCATCTGACTCCACTAACTGAAAAAATATTCCAGACTGATTCCAAAATACCTTGTATACGTTCAACTGCTTCACAGGGGTGTTACCATGACGTCTTAATGCGATTCAATTCCGATTCAGTTTAGGTTCGCTCGCTGTCAGATCCATACTAAAATGACAGCTAAAACCAGAACGGCGTGATATGGCCGAGTCTTCATAATAAGGCTTGGGTTTTAACATAATAAATTTCAAACGTTATCTCGCACATAAGTTTCGAAAAAGTCAGAGGCTCGAACCAGCGACCCTTTGCTTTAACAGCTGGATAGCAATGACAAATTTTATTTTTGTAAATCTTTTGCAAAGCAAAACCGTCGTTCGGCTCAATGTATTTTGTTTTTTAAGAAAGCATCTTCTTAGTTTACCGTATGAAAGAATAAACATAAAACTTAATTAGATTTCAACTTCAGCGTTCTTAATTAATTTATATCACGTTTCCAAAGATATCAGAAATATCAAAGTGTGATCAGTAATTCGAAAGTTATCTACATTATTACCGCAAGAAAGTTACATTGTTTGTAGACCGATATCGAATTTACTTACGTCGTCGAGTACCATTATTAGAGGAACGATTAATTGTCATTTTTGTCTTTACTAAGTAATGATGTTGTGCAAACTCGGATTTTATTACTTAAGTAACTTTGTGGTGATCAAAGGCTATAATTGTCACCACGAAAAATACAGTCGAGTTTTTCCGCTAGTTCACCGTACATAATAGTATTTTGCAACAGTTGTATAAGAGGGATCAAAAAAGGCGAGTGGTGTGGGTTACACAAGACTCCACGGTAATACAAGACTCCACGAGCTTTTATTCACTTAATTATACAACGTTGCATACAATACTTTTTCTACGACTTCTTTAACATTATTATCATCATCGTCATCATCAACAGCTGAAAGGTGTTTACCGTTATACCGGGGCCTATGTACTGTAAATAAAACATAAATAATGCCAAATTCGGGTCCAGAGCCACCAAATTAGACGAAAATGACACCCAATGACCATTTTTGTGTCAAAGTGTCAAAATGTCATCCACCATCTTGGATTCATAAAATTATGCCAAATTCGTGCTCAGAGCCACGAAATTACTCAAAAACGATACCCATCAACATTTTTATGTCAAAAGTAGGTATCATGTTGTCATCCGTCATCTTGGATCCAAAAAAATAATCCAAATTCGTGATCAGAGCCACCTAATTACACCCATCAACATTATGTCTAATAATTTGTGAAAATGTCATCTTGGCACCAAAAAAAATATGCTAAATTTGAGCTCAGCGCCAACAAATTACCTGAAAACGACACCCAATCCATTTTCGTCTCAAGTGTCAAATTATGTCCGCCATCTTGAATCCTAAGCATTTAGGTAATTGTCAAATTGAAATATTGAATATAATTGAAATATTTTATCTTGTTTGCTTTCTAAATAAGTACCTACCACCGTATTCGGTCCTGAACATCTGAATGGTTTTTGAGCATAGCCGGTCTGAATGGACAAATAAAAAAAAAACTCATCGGCAGTAAAAAATTTACCTACGTAACGATGGAGCACTTTTAGTCATAAGTCAACATGTGCTTTTAGAGGGAATAGACAATATAGACTTATCCAAAGTCTTTTTATGAGTGTTCTAATAGTGGTGCTCGCGATTACACAAATCACAGATATAAGTACAGGAGTAGAAAAACTATTTTACATAACCAGAACATTCTAAGGTAAAATTGTATAAATAAAGACAGTTTTTAAATTAAAACATGTTCGCGGCTTAGGGGTGGCCCAAGGGCCAGCCCCGCCGCACCTAAACCTAAATTAATCCAAATTAATCATTCTACATTGGTTTTACCAGTGCCGGTTATGTAACTTGGTTATGTACGGGGACCAACTAGTTTTTCATTATCTTCTACAGCGAACCATGTATAGATCTAAACACGCACATCAGTGGTAGACATCTTTGAATTATTAGCAGTATAGACATCGGAGAACTCGACTATACCTACTCAATAATCTAGGTTAATACGCAATCAGCTCCCACACTACGCATAGAAACAGCGGGGAATATTATAACGACATGTCTGGGTCAAATGTCTATCTCGCATGAGATATCTTCGGTTGTTAATTAGACTAGAGTTTACCGAGTTAAATCCTAGCTTCGCAATTAAAATCCAACGTTGTGACGACACGCTTCATTTTCTTTTATAATTAGTCTAGGACATTAGGTAGCACGCCGTGGATCTACAAGCTATGGAATCGCACTTTTTAAAAATAAATTTAAAACTATGTACTTGTATGACGTACCTACATTTGACATTGTTTGCGGATTTTTCCTCCTACATACATACACGCACAAATCACGTCTGTATCCCTTACGGGGTGGACAGAGCTTATGGTAACAAGACTTAAAGGCCACGTTTAGCGTGATTGTGGGCGTATAGGTGGAAAGGGCAATGAAAATGATTTTTTGCCTGTTCTCTC
Source organism: Pandemis corylana (assembly GCA_949127965.1). Lineage (NCBI taxonomy): Eukaryota > Metazoa > Arthropoda > Insecta > Lepidoptera > Tortricidae > Pandemis > Pandemis corylana. The sequence goes on along the minus strand of OX421857.1, from coordinate 13,261,920 downwards.
GATGGGCTTGCTACATGCATACCTATAGGTAATATTGCGTAACCACTTAATTTTTTCATGATTTTATTATTTTTATTTAATTATACAGTGATGAAATAAGAAAAAAACACAACAATATCAAACGTATTACGTGATACACATTTTTAAATTGAAAATAATTTTAAACAAACGGCGACTCCATGGATCCTGGAACCAAGTGTAAACTAGCAACACCGGCCCAATCAACCAATAGGTTTTTTTTTTTGGATTTTTGGCCTGTCTTCTGAACCATTAAGCAAAAATCAGTGGTTGAGGTTTGACCAACTTGTAGCTTGTAGCGAAATAATCATGCTAAGCGTGGCCTTAAAGTTTTGTTACCTTAGGCTCTGTTTACCCCGTAAGGGATAATTAGACGTGATATACGTATTTATGTATGTTGTAGTGAGAGACGGACGAGCTGCATCGGCTTTCATGTTTAGGAAAGCATGAGAGCTGATGTGGTTTCCCGAGCTCTGTCTCTGGATCAGTGTTGCCGTTTGGTTCCGTTTCTTCCGTTTTGCGGAACTTTTGACACCCCCGCGGAACTTGGAAGGAACTTTGTATTTTGGAACAATTTTCGGAACTTTTAAGGTCCCGGCATAAAGATACATGGTAAAAAACTTTACATACTACACACTAAAAAATACAGACAAATTTTCCTGTTATTAACACAAATATTATTCCTAATTCCTATGATGAGGTAAAAAAAAGCTCGTTCCCCAAGATTTAAATGAAACTGGAACTTTTCTACCAAAATTGGAACTTTTTAGGGATCGCAATGTATTTTCAAGGGAAGTGGCCTGGCAACACTGCTCTGGATGTACCTACTAATATCAAGCGACGCAGCGACGTAAAAAACAGATGTATTTTTGTTCGCTCCTTTTGAAGTGTTTTTGTGGACCACTTATGTTTATGAATAAATAAAAAAAAGCGTTTATAAATCTTACTTCCATGCTGGTCTGGGAGCAAAGAAAAAACATAGAATGTACCAGTTGCTTCTCTTCCCGCGCAAATGGTAAAAACCCATCGAGGGAACGGGCGAAAATCATAGGAATCATGTTATAGGCGACGCGGCTAGCAACCCATTACTATTTTGATTCCACTTTCCACCTCTACGCCCTCAGTGTCTTGCTAAACGTGACATGTAGGTCTTGTTACCTGAGGCTCTATCTACCCCGTAAGGGATAAAGACGTGATTTGTGTATGTATGTGTATGTTTATAAATCTTTAGTTAATTAATACATTAAAATAAAATAAATCAGATCACGCAATAACCTAGATGTTGAATATTATTATCTTTGTTGACCTCACCTTAGGCTATTTTAAGGATGATATAGGTAGTACCAGCTGTATCCCGTGACTCTGTCTGCGATGATTTCCCTTATGTTTTGCTTATGTTTTTTTCCGGGATAAAAACTATCCTATGTCCTTCATCGGGACGTTAACTACCTCTGTACCAGCTTTCAATGAAATCGGTTTAGCCGTTTTGCCACGAAAGAGCAACAAACATCCATACATTCGCCTAGATAATATTAGTTAGAAGTAAGATGATCTACGTGCTCACGTAAAAGTATTAAATCAATCATAAAACAATTTTTTAATTTGCAAATCGAGCCAGTAACGCTATTTACATGCGCATTATTTCTTTGAAAATTACTTACTCATAAAATATGTATAATTATTTTAAATGAAATTACATTTTAAATGAAATTAAATAAAATTAGATTTTAAATTAAGTAAATTAAATTAAATTATATTTTAAATTAAGTAAATTAAATTAAAATTTTAATTGAATATATTATTATTATTATCCACATCAATAAATTCAGGCACACTTTGAAAGGATTTGTGACACGAATAAAATATTAGCAATTTTCATACCTACTATTATAATGAAAAGCGATACCTAATAACAAATCACCCCTAGGACCAAAGTAAATATAAAACCAAACACAATAGTATAATCAGACAATTATAGCATCACAAATTGCTCAAGTACAAAACAAACTGTTATACCTAATACAACTAAGTTATAGAAATTGTCTAGACAATTTGTCCCCCGAATCGTCATATTTTTCTTGACAACGTAGGACGCGAAACAGATGACTAAGGTCGTGACACTTTGCCGGCTGGTACAAGGATACTCCAGAACTTTGTAATAATATGCGACGAGAGAGATTGACAAAAGAATTCGCAATTTCACATCGCCAGGTTACGAGTAAGGGGAGTTGAGAATGCTGTGCATATTTAATTTTCAAGTGTTTTGTAATTCAATAATTTATGCCTACGCGTTTTTGTTCGTGATATATTCTGAACTAGCTTCTGCCCGCGACTTCGTCTGCGTAGAATTATACATAAAAACCTTCCTCTTGAATCACTCTATCTATTTAAAAAACCGCATCAAAATCCGTTGTGTAGTTTTGAAGATATAAGCATACAAAGGGACATAGGGACATGGGGACAGAGAAAGCGACTTTGTTTTATACTATGTAGTAAAGACGAAGGTGCGTGTCAAGATCATTATTTCTTATAACTCAACTAGCTATTGAACGCGGCTGCGCCCCCGTTCCTGTTTTTATGCCGTTTAAACCTTCCCTAGACTTGCACACAAATGTTTCAAAACAAAAATTATTCAAATCGGTACAGCGGTCCTGTTTTAGCCAGACAAACGAACAGCAATACATTTTGATATGTGTCTAAAATTCAGTAATTAGATGTAAGTACCTACCTGCTTAGTAAAATAAATGATAATATTTATAATAATAACAGAGTTCTTGATATATTATAAGATACCAAAAAAGTATCCCTAAATTATGCTCCTATCTGGCAGATCATTATGTTAACCTACTTTAATAGAGAGAGAGAGAGAGAGAGAGAGAGAAACATTTATTTACACACATATTTATTTCTGGTTCTCGTTTTTGTTGCGTGTTATTTTTCCAGCCACTGCTTAAAATAACATTATAAAAATAACTTTTCCACACCTCTCATTCAGAAAATTTTTCATCGTTTCATTTGTGACACAAATAAGTATTTCACACCGACCTCATTCCATTTATCTTCCTACATGCAACATTAGGGGAGTCATAAAGCACCATATTTCCTTCATAAAATGAATACTTACAAAATATTGTACGAAAGAAATGCTCACCTTGTAAACGTTATAATATGATATGATGGCGTCGCAGCACGTGTACAAATCGTTCAGGATCTCCACCACCTGCGGAAAAACAAAAGGAAGTAAGTAAATGCTTTATTGTATGCTAGCTTCTGCCCGCAACTTCGTCTGCGTAGAATTATACATAAAAACCTTCCTCTTGAATCATTCTATCTATTAAAAAAAAACGCATCAAAATCCGTTGTGTAGCTTTGAAGATATAAGCATACATAGGGACATAGGGACATGGGGACAGAGAAAGCGACTTTGTTTTATACTATGTAGTGATAAATATAAAGAAGCAGAGACAAATCACAAAAAAGACCAAAAAGGTGATCAAAATAAAAAGAAAAAAAAGTGAAAAAAAAAGAAAAGTTGGTGAAAATAGTGATTAGGTACATTCAAAAAATGATAAAATATGTCATTGTTTAGTTTACTAAGTGTAAAGAACGGTCATCTTGATAAAATTATATTTTATCTATTTCGAAAATAATGTCACTATTTTCACAAAACACAAATATAATTATATTATATTATATTACTTTCACTAGGTTCAAAAGCCCATAACCAATGTAAAGAATTGATCTTTACCCTAGTAATTAAATAACGTTTTTGTAAATTATAATTTAATCGAATAACACATTAAAGACATTTTGAGAGAGAGTGACATATTTAAAATATAATATTGTTCTTAAAAACTGCCATAGACAAAACTCTAAAAAGGTTATTCTAACACTAAGGTAACAAGACCTAAAGGCCTGGTGGTATAAAGAATGTCTCAGATCGCAGGAACTTGTCGCACGAGCCACAAGCGAGGGCGATAAACGTGCGACAGTAGTTTATCATCGCCCAAGGTGTGCACACAGTTTTACGTCTCGCGCAGCGGGCGGTAAATTGCTACTTTCGGCCCGGGGTGACGTAAACTATTTTCGTCACCCTAGGCTGTAATAGGGAAAATCTCACTTTATGGCCAAGGCAAGACGTAAAACTTCATACAAACCACGGTCGGTAATTCGTAAAGCCCCAGATTGCATATTTATGGCCCTCACCTTCGGTTCGGGCCACCAATACCTGCGATTTGGGACAATAACGAGTTCACCGCCCTAGGTCTGTAATGTACTATTGTGAATTTCAATATACCTTATTTGCTATACAAAAATGTCGTGAGCACCGACACGTGTAAACTCATGTAATTGTTATTCTTCTTCCGCATTCTGGCATCAATGAATTCGTATTTTTATCGTTCTTTCCGTAGACAATGGTCGTTTCAACTCAATTCATTTCATTCGTTTTTCTTTTGTTTTTTTCTATTATTTTTAGTAAAAACATTTCTGCCTCATCACATCGAGATAGAGCAGCTTTAACAGCTTTTATTACACCGAGCTTCGACTAAGAGATTTTGTTTGAATTATAAAACTGTGTTATAAAAACAAAATTCGTTTATATAGTCTATAGAGCTATATAGCTTCCATGCTGGTCTGGGAGTAAAGAAACAGAATGAACCAGTTGCTTCTCTTCCCGCGCAGATGGTAGACCATCGAGGGAATGGGCATAGGAGTCATGACTTTTATAGGCGATGCAGCTAGCGACCCATCACTATTTTGATTCCATTTTCCACCTATACGCTCACAATAAATGTATACAGAATGTCACGTCGGGTCAAACCGTCACGCTGACATTGCTCATATAATCAGAAAATAAATGTTGCAACATAAACTGACTGTACTACTGACATTCATCTTTTATTTAAAATCCCAACGAATTTATCTAGACAAAAAAAACTGATCTAGATAGATTCAAAATAACAATTGACGGATTATTTAGCTACTTCAAATAAAAGATGATTTAGTTATCTTCCCGGTTTTTCGTAAATAGATAATTTTTGCCCAACTCTCACCGGATTGATGCAACGCCGGAGAGTTATAGTTTGGGTATAACCCTTCGGAGGCGAGTCCCACACGACCCTAGGATCCCCGTGCCTAAGATTAACTCTCCGTTAAAAAAAAGGCAGGAACCGTGATAGCTAGACAGTTGAAATTTTCACAATTGATGTATTCACGTTGCTGCTATAACAACAAATGTGACCTCCCACTGCCCACATTTTGCTTATCAGCCAGGGTTCTGCTAACGCTGGATTAAATATTCACTTGCCGAATTTGTACGGGACCCTCGCACACGTCCGGTTTTTATGTCTACATCACGCTACATTCACACGAAACGATTGCGCCACCAAGAATTTCATCGACAGGTAACGGCAGAATATCACAGCGACGTTATGCTATGAAGCGCGTGATATTCAAACCAAGGATGTAACGGAGGTAGTTTTATCGGAACCGAAAGCAGAGACGGAGTTTTTAAATTTGCTTTATCGGAGTCGGAATCGGAGTCGGAGGCAGAGTCGGATAATTGACAATAGAGTGCACGTAGTGGGAGTCGGGGGGATTCCCCGCGTGACATGTATGAACCTGTTCATAACAGTCGACACAGGCCGCCGCCCCCGCTGTGTTATGCTTCGACCTCCGATTAAAACCTTCGATTTAAAAGTGTCGGAGCCGAAGTCGGAACCGAAGGTGTAATAATAATCGGAAGTTCCGACTTAACGGAACCAGAGTCGTAGCTCCGTAACATCCTTGATTCAAACCCCAGAATAGCGCTCATCAATTCCGTCTTAGAGCCCATTTTGAGCGCGGCACAACATCTTAATGGCATTTCATGGGCTTTATAGGAACACGGTGTCCCGTGACGTTATAATTAAACGACGATTAGGGAATATAGGCGACTAGGGAATATTGTTTTCACACCACCTGCTCGACAATGGCTAATTATATATCATGTATTGTAAACCTTACTCAAAGTAACTCGTTATAGCCCTTGGCTTTAGCCGGGTAGTAACATTGTACTGGATTTCATTACAACCCGTAGGTTAGTAATATGAATGTCACTTCTCATGGTTTTTATTGTAATACTATTAAAGTCCAGTTGCGTAAAAATCGCACGGCTCCGAAAATCGAGATGGCCACGCCACGGCAAGCGGCGTTCGATTTTCGAACGAATGAAACAAATTTCAAATAAAACAAAAGCCGCCAATGTTTGCTGACGCTGTAATATAATACGCATCGAACTGCTAAGATTCCAAATAACAATATTGCTGTACTAATGTCTCAAACAAAAAAAAATATTTTAATTTTGTTTTACTGTTGTTTTCATTAAATTATTCTCTAGTTACCTTGGTTTTTATTGTCTCGCAAAAGGTGAAAAAGTAGAGTATACTTCTCGGATATAAAACTGTTTGTCTTGGGTGCGCTTAAATGCTTCGCTCCTCTCAGGACTCAATCTAATTCCCTAGCTACGCTCAGGAATTAACTAAAAACACCCTCGCTACGCTCGGGAGTTAAGTCTAGAGTCCTTCGCTGCGCTTAGGATTCAATATTGCGCCCGTGACATAATACAGTTCTTTATCCCCCTCGGTGTATAATCTACTATTTTTTTGGCTTTCCTTAAAAGCTAATTCAAACTACCAAAAACCACTTTAGAAAATAAGTTAATGTTTGCATGCCAATTTATTTGGTTAGACGCGTCGCCGGACATAATACTAAATACTAGATCACTTTTTCACCATGTCTAAAGCAAAATAAATTATTGCATTTCATTTCAAAGCTCATTAATTATGTAATAAACAATACATGTAAAAAAGTTTTCAAGTATCTATAAAAATAACCGAGATATAAGCTATCAAAGATTTGTCTCTGTCTTTTTCTAGAAAAAAAGAAATTAAAAATGGAGTGTGTATATGGGCGTTGTGACAAATGACGTCACATGTCATATCAGATGTCTCTTTCTAGTCGCTTACTAATTAGTAGTTTAAAACTCTTATATTTTCCGTATTTCTTGACCGACATTACTTTTCATCATTTTTTTCACCGTCTTTACTCCCTACTAATACCTATTATAAATGCGAAAGTAACTCTGTCCGTCTGTTACCTTTTGACACTTAAACCGCTGGACCAATTTGGATGAAATTTTGTGCAGAGATAGTTTTAGTCCCAGGGAAGGACATAGGATAGTTTACATATAATATTTTTAGATTTTTAAATATTCTGAGTTTGCTTGAAACAAGATCAGACTTACCAAAACAGATATTGTGTATGTTTTCTTATAATTAATGCAAATAAAGATGAAATAATTTTACTGGTGCTTTCCAATTTTATTCGAAAAAAAAATGATTCACAACTTTTTTTAGTAAAGCACTGAGATTTGTCTTTGATCTAATACCCAACGATTGCGTAATCAATCCTAATTGAGTACTTATTTATTCTGGCAATTTTATTTCAAAATGGATTTCGTACGGTTTGCTTAAAGAAATAGCAAGACATTTATTTAATCTTTACAGATTCGCTTGCTAATCTATTGGAAGTACCTATCTCCAACCTATTTCTATTTCATCCCGAGTTTTCTATTTTTCTAACGCCCACGACGAAAACAAACGCAACTACATGCCCTCGGTTTGTTAGCGTTTAAATATTATTATTCATTCTCAACAAAATTTTATGTGAATTATCTCTTCCGAATTTGTAAGTAAGTAAGTAAATGCTTTATTGTACAAATATAAAGAAACAGAGACAAATCACAAAAAAGACCTTAAATATATGCACAAAGGCGGACTTATCCAGTTAACGTTAGTATAAATGAGAGGAGCATTAAGCGAGAGACCGACAAAGAGTGAGTTTAAAATATCCATATAGTGAAAGCCACAATAGAGCGTACATCTCAAAATAAACAAAGAATTCATAAATAAACTACTAAATATCATTACACACATGCATATATACACACTACATACAATATGAGTACACGTATACAATATTTAAGGAGATGGTGTGAGCCACATCTTTCTCAAGCCTTTCTGTTAATAAACGTATTTTTTTTACCTGCATAGGCGTATTTGTGGCAGCCAGCTTAGTGAATCCCACGATATCGCTGAAATATATGGTGACGCATTCGTAGCTTTCGGCTTGAACAGGTTCGCCCCGCTTCAGCGCCTCTGCCACCGTCCTGTTCGAGAAAAACAAACATTAAACACCGTACAGGGTTTTCCAAATTCCAAATATGTATTATTTTTCATCACACTTGCTCGTAAACGGTATCAAAACATACAGGTTAACTTGGCCGTAACGCCCCATATAAAACCCTCGGGCTTTTTTCTTGCCATGATACCCTAGGGCGGTAAGTAACGCCCGCGCCTGTTACCCCGCAGTACACAGCAGCCCACCACTGCCTCGACAACAGTCCCCCCGGCATCCGCGCGCCGCCGCCCCCCGCGGCCCCCTCCTGGACAAACGGCGCGTCTCCGGCACGCGGTTTTACTGCCCCATAATTTTATTTGTTTACTCGCAAATGTGATGAAAAACATTGTATGTTTCACGAGCGGTACTGGAATTACGAATCTCGTCTCAAAAAGCCCTCAGTCTTCGACTTCGGGCTTCTACTAGAGACTCGGTTGTAATTCCGTACTTACCGCCCTTAATACACAATGTACTATTAGCGTCTTTTTCACTCATATTAATGACGATTAGTGTAAACGGAACGACACGATACAAACTAACTTCCTAACTTCGGAATATAAGGCGAATATTGTTCTTTGGCGGAATATAAACAGGGTTAGAGCCTTTTTACAAAAAAGTGTGCCTTTTTACAGAATTGTTTACCCTATCGAATCTCATACAAGGAAAAATGTGTCCCAGATTTTACTATGGAATTTTTCCTGTTCGTCACATTCCATACATATAATAACGACGAACAAAATAGTGACGAACCGGAACAGAAGTTTTTAGACAAACGATTCTGAGTAAGAAAAACCCAAAATAGTAAAATTCTGGAAATTAAACCATGTAGGTAGACTTTTATTTTACCAAAAACTATCGTCAGCACAGCATGTCGGGATTTATTAGGGATATAAAACATGGTTTTCGTCCATTACACCATTTCATAACAGTCTCTAAAGTAAAGTATATATTAAATTTCAAGTGAACCCGACCGCTAAATTTAGTTCAAATTGGACAGAAAGAAGACCTTAGCAAATAAACAAAAATGGCGGATTGTGTGAGGTCCGCCCGGATCCCTATCAACATCTAACTTGTTAATCCTGCTGCCAAGCAGCAGTGCTTGAGGCCCTACCACCCGACCCAGAGTGCAAAACTTGTTCGTTTTCCATTCCATTTCATTGATAAAATGCTTGTAAAAATAACGCCCACTACGTAACACTGAGAAAAATACACGTACCACCGTAGGACCCTGTCGTAATTGACAGGCCGCCGTCACTAAAACTCGAGTGATGCGTTATTTTATTGCGACAGGGTTCTGCGGACGTGCTTATATCGATTGACGAAGAGGACAATACTACAGAAAGCCATTTCGGAAAATGAATGAAGCCAATTTCCAACTTGTTCGGGGTCGCCACGATTACAAATTACGCAACGGTGAAGACGCAATATTTTTGGCATTTCGCGACTGAATTAATTTTTCAATCCCAAAGTTATTCAAAGTAGAAATGTAAACAACAAGCAGTGGCGTAACTACAGGGTGGCAGAGGTGGCAAAATGCCAGGGCCCCTAGCTCTACGGGGCCCCGAACTGGCTTGGTTTGGAGCACAGAAGGGACGCTGATGCACTTCTTTATATTGAGGAAGGAGCCTCATCTGACGAATTTGCCACGGGCCCCAGATGTTATAGTTACGCTACTGACAATAAGCTAAATTTTCACTATGGCTGACTGATTAACTGATTCTGAAGTTACTACGTGGTCACAGTATATATTTAAGCTAAAGCAGTAAGGAAACTACGAACAAATCGGTTGAAACGAACACGCACACAGGCGCGCGCTTTTACACGGCCCCTAAGCGCACCTCGTGGTGCCGTCAGTCGCGAGTGCCGCGTTGTTTGCAATTAGTCAAAACCACAGTTACCTCTGATAACTCTGACAACTCATAAACACAACAAACAAACATCACAGAAGGTCAATTGTTGCATCCGCATCTCAATTATTTATTTATTAGCTGTTGCCCGCGGCTTCGCTCCCGTTTTTTTTCTTGTAAATTTCAATATTTTCTCACCGTTTAAACCTTCCCTGGGCTTCCACGAATAAAATAGACAAAACTAAAATTAGACAAATCGGTTCAGCCGTTCTTGAGTTTTAGCGAGACTAACGAACAGCAATTCATTTTTATTTATACATATAGATTTATTAATTAAACTTAGCTTAGGTTTTTTTTGTATTACTTGATTTCGTTAATTGGAACGCGGCCGTCAGTTTATTAGTGGCAGTTATTCGCGGTAGATCTAGATTTATTATTATTGCCATTTAAAGGTAGATCGTTGCGTGAGCGGCTCTAGAACAGTCGCATTTTGGCCGCGTGTCGTGCTTGTTGTGTACCACAACATGGAAATGGTGGGGAAATTACGGGCACAAAAGGCATTTCATCTTAGTCCTCTAGGTTGGCAACGCATCTGCAATCGCTCCGGGGTTGCGGGTGTCTATGGGCAGTGGTGATCACTTACCATCAGGTGACCCACTTGCTCGTTTGCCTTCCTATTCATATAAAAAAAAAAAAAAAAAAACACCCAATTTCGAAGCCTCTGTACTAAGTTCCCGTGCAGCATCAGCTCAAATCAAGGACGTTGGTCTCACAAAACAAGGATTGCATGAAAAACATATATATTTCGCACAGGCTGGGTTATTTGCGCGTGAGTAGCGGAGTAGCAAGGTAAATATTTTTTGTTCACAAGTTAATTCATAGATCCACGAGTAGCTCTACCTACATATCGTCTCCATCGAACACCATTGTCTAAAAAGAAAACTAATGGCGCGTGAAAGTTACGAAAAAATTGACGCGAGATCGTTTAAGGAAAAAATGCGACTTTTTTAGGAGATTACTAGAAACGTTCTTTTCGTGACGTATTAGCAGCGGCTTCAACTATAGGTACATATAGATACACAAATCACGTCTATATCCCTTACGGGGTAGAAAGAGCCTAAGGTAACAAGACGTTAAGGCCACATTTAGCATGATCGTGGGCGTATAAGATGGGTTGCTAGCCGCATCGTCTGTACCTTGATTCCTAAGATTTTCACCCTCGATGGGCTTTTACCATCTGCGCGGGAAGGGAAGCAACTGGTACTATTGCCTATACACCTATTTGAGTTTATCTAAACCTTCACCTTGAGTTTTCTGCGACACAAGTTGCAGGACCTTTGGGAAATGTATTTCTCATTCATTTTTAATGAAGTCCAAGTAGCTAACGTAATTATGACGGCAGTCTTTAACAAGAAGTGTACGTCAACTAATGAGCAACGAGCGGTGTTTCACAGAACTAGCTTGAAAAGCAATTAATTAGTGTTGCAAAGTATCTTGTTTCAAACATACGCAAGATGTTATAAAATTGGCAAAGTAAAGTTTTTTGAAGAGGGTCCAATTCCAATTATATTTTTTTCCGGCAGTCGACGTCTTAATAATCGAGGAACTGCAGCTCTTTTAATTTTATTTCCTATTATTAATTAAAACATTTTTTTAAGTGGTCGATATGACGTTTGTGCGATTTAAGGGGCTACCGGGTAAATTTACGCTGTTTTCAAGCCAGATGAAGTATGCTTAAATATGGTAGCAGAACTATGAAACTAATATATATTGTAGAATGGTATGTATTCTTCAATTTGATTCATTGGGGTGTAAAAAATAATAATAACTTAAGAGAAAAAAGAATAATCCCAAACCCCTTTTCGCCAGTTAAACTCCGCTATAATTCCATTATTACACGACTTGAAGACACACTACTTTTTATATTAGTAGACAATAGCGAACACTACAGTTTGTACTACTGAAATTTTAATTAACTTTGTAGTTTTTAATAAAAAGGCATAATTTAGTGCTACGCACGAATCCTTGCTCGCGGTAGTCTGTGCGGGCGACGGGCGGCAGTCGCCGTTTGGCTTTCAGACGGGGAACCCGTGTCGCTCCGCTGCAACCCACTACGCTTGCGCAAACGTTGGTCCGTCCGATTTGACAACTGTCATTTTTATTTAGACACTTTCTTTATAGTCTAAGATCCGAATATAACGTCGATCTGCACCGAGCTGATAATAGAATGAAACACATTTTATAATAAATTCAGTATATTAGAATAGTACATTATGATACAAGTGTGCTATGTTGGTAATTACACACGAGGCGTATTGTACGCGCGAGCGACAGCGAGCGCGGGTAAGAGAGCCGAGATGTGTAATTTTACCAAAGCACACGCGTCGCATACGACGTTTTTCAACACATTTGCGAGGAAAAATAAATAAAATTTAGTTAATAAAAGGACTTTAAGAACTTTAGTTTACCTTTGTTACCAGAAATTGCTTACCTGGAGCAGAGCTGCTTTAGAACTTTACTTTATCATTTGGTAATTAACACCTTGGATTTCTTACTGATATAACTGTCCGAACATTGTCCGAACATATTTTAGTATTTCTAGCGACGGACACTACATTTCTTTATTACAATACAATACAATACAATACAAATACTCTTTATTGAACACCACAAATCAGTACAAAACAATACAGAAACAAAGAACAAAGTAGACAATAGGCGGTCTTATCGCTTAATAGCGATCTCTTCCAGACAACCAATACAAGAAATAAGTTGGAGACAGTTTAAGTAGGTGGCGGAAACAAATAGACAGGATAAACGCAGGGATAATAAAAACAACAATATCAACAAAAATATAATACATAGCTAAATAAATAAAATAAAATAATACATACATATACACATAACATAATACTTAGGATAAAATAAATGTGAGAAGCAATGAAAAATAAGAAGGCCATACAACAGAAAAGGACTTCATCAGAAGCAAAGAGAATATATGAGGTACTAAAGACAGGGAGTGGATTAAATTAGTGATAAATAGTGAGGTTTGAGTTGGTTTTTAAAAATAGGTAGACTTGAAATAGATAGGTTGAACTCGTAATTTTTAAAGTAATAAAATAACAATGTCTGAATCAACAATATCAGTGAAAAATGGCGGCAGATATTATTTCTCCGCGTCAACCCGCACGCAGCACTCGCGCATGCGCGCTGTGCACTTAGCACGCGCGTGACGAAGACACTGACAACAGGCTGCTAAACAGCCTAATATAAAAATTATAATAAAAAAATAAAATAATTAATCAATGCTTGAAATCGCCTGCTGAATGCAAAAAGGGCCTTACTAAAAATTTTCGGTTTTTGAGTTTATCCCGGAATCGTGTTCTAATTTGATCGTTTTATCGTATACATTAAAGACTATTTTCAAAAGTTAACTCTAGCGGAATATAGAGGGCATAAATGCCCTTCTTGCAAGTGACGAAATGGCCTACCCTGTTCATGCAATAACGGCATTTCTTAGTTGTGCCCTTATTGCATAATCATTCGAGTTAAATTTTAAGTTGTGTCTTGTGATATTATGTTCTTAGGACACTTATGAACATTGATTGTGCATAATGAATTCACGAAAATATACAAGAAAAACAATGAGCCAGATATTATATGTCTCACAGAAACTTTCATCGAATCTGGAAATGAAAAAAAATATATAAGTTCACAATTACGCATTGACCAGTAGCTATTCCCGAGACCAAAATAGAGGCTGAGTCTGTATCTTGGCAAAGCCAGAGGTAACTTTTAAGGAACTCTATTTTGTGCAGAAAATGTCGGTATCGAGGATCTTTGAGTACTGTGGTATTGAGGTACCCAAACATAATCCTGTAGTAATTTGTTTGTACAGAATTCCAAGTTCATCCGCTAACTTATTTCTTGACAAGCTAGATATTTTACTACGCGAATTGAACACTAAATCTAAATTTAAAAAATATTCGTATGTGGTGACTTCAACATTAATACACTAGCAATTAGTAACGACTGTAACAGACTAATAAACATATCGAATAATTATAATTTAACAATTCATTTAAAACAACCAACAAGGGATAAAACCTGCATAGACAATAAATATTGAGCAATGTAAAAAGGGCCTATGCTGCCATTAAATTTTACCTCTCGGCATTTCTGATCATGGCACAGCACAAATGTTAAGGTTAATGTTAAGGTCCAAGGACATTGTTTTAAATATAAAAGAGATTTTAACATTGATAATATAAAAACAGTTTCAAAATACGTCTGCGCATCCGTTTACTGCAATGCTATACATGGCCCATACTTCTATACGGATGCGAAGCCTGGACCCTTAAAGAGCTACTCAGTAAACGTGTAGAAGCATTTGAAATGTGGGCATATAGACGCATGTTGGCCATAAGATGGACGGATCGGGTGACCAATGTTGAGGTCCTGCGTCGGGTTGGAAAGGAGTGTGAACTGATGCAGACCATCAAAAAAAGAAAAGTTGCTTATTTGGGACATGTGCTGAGGCACACAAGATACGAGCTTTTACAGCTTATAATCTTGGGCAAAGTGGCTGGAAAAAGAACTGTTTGGCGCAGGAAGAAATCTTGTCTGCGAAATATCCGGGAATGGACTGGAATCACAAGTGCAGCGGAGCTTTTCAACCTGGCCAGGGACCGTGTAAAGTATGCGGAGCTGACTGCCAACCTTCACTAGATGGAGAGGCACCATAAGAAGAAGAAGAATATAAATAAATTTCAGAAATGTTTGTCAAGTCTATCTTTTTCAGATATATATTTAGAAAGTGATTTCAATGTCGCATTCAATCAGTTTCACGACTTGATCGTATTGTTTTATAAGCTATGTTTCCCTGTTATGCGGAAAAAATAACAATACAAATCATAATTCTCCAAAATGGATGACAACAAGAGTAAAAATTAGCTGCAAAAGAAAAGATTACTTCGTTTTCGATATTATAAAAACCAAGAACCGAACAAAATAAACATGAATATTACAGATACACTAAATTATTAAAAAATGCATGGATACTGCGAAAAGATTAAATAATAACAAATATTTGATCAACATTAAAAATAAATGCAGAGCCTCGTGGCAAATAATAAGTATGAGTTTATAATTATGAGTATCGCTGTCTAGTACCCATAACACAACCCTTACTAGCGCTTACTTTGGGATTAGCTTAGGTTGTGTGTAAATTGTTCCCTGATATTTATTTATTTATTTATTTAAATAATAAAAAAATAAACTAATAATACTATAAACACACCGCAATATTAATAAACTGGTAATAAAACATAAAATGATAACGGACCCCTTTGAAATAGCATCAAATTTTAATACTTACTACACAGAACTAGCAGGTTCAGTTAAACAACCCCAAACACCCCAAATGCACATACATGGTAATGCACAAAATAATAGCATCTTCATAACACCGGTGTCAGAAAAAGAAATGCATAGGATGTCATTAAATAATACGAAATCTATAGGGTACGACGAAATTAATACTGATATTATAAAAAAAATAGAAAACAATTGATACCAATCCTAACCTATTTGGTGTGTTTTTGATTTAGATTTTATTTTATATTAGCATTTTCTTAAATTTGTCATTAATTTATTGCATTTGTATTATTGATTATACTTATAATAATTAGGATGACTTCAGGCACATCACGAAATTGCATAAAATACTTTCTGCAACAAAGGCACAACACTAAGTACCCATGTTTAGGCCATTACAATTTCAAATCTATATTATTATAAATGAAATTAACGGATTCATTCGAAGCTATCTATGCCAAAGAAAAAGAAAATCTCAGGAACAGGTACGTTTTTCTAAAATAAAAAATAATATAGCCAATTTGGTGGTCATACACCTGTTTCTCAAAACTTTAAGTAGCCGTTTCTCGACTTATTGGTTTTTTGACTTGTGCCCTTATTGCATTCGGCAGGCGAAATATGCAAATTATGGTCACTTTTAGATAAAAATGAATAATTTGTCGAAATAAAATGATTATTTTATCGTCTTTTACCTAAAATACATAGTTTAATATTCACGAAAATATTCCTTGTTCCAATACATAACTGAACTTTTTGCTGAGATTAAAAAAAAAAAACTATTATATATTACAATAACACTTGTGCGTAATAAGCTGAATTATGAGCTTAAATGCGGTGCAATAAGACTCAATTTACGAGCAAGTGTGTTGAAAAATATAATAAAAATGGGTTGGCTAAAAAATCTTGGACAGACTATTTAAATATATTACGTATGTAAAAAGATGGGAATTATTCGAAGAATTTTATGTTGGTAGCAATGTAATATCTTTATAATTTGTTGTGTTGGCAACACTTCTTTTTACAAAAAAAATATGGCGACTGGCCTATTTTTGTCTGCGGTGTAAGAACTTCTAATTACTTAAATAAAAGTCTGTTTCGTGTTAAACAATTGTTTTACTTATATTTCAATAGGTTATGGGCCCAGGCACATAATCCTGAAAAAAAAAAAAAGTAAAACAATCAAAACTGTTTTTTCGTCAAGAAAATAAAAGTGTAAATTGACCGCGTGCGGTTTGAGGTTAGAAACCGGTTGCGGGAAGAAAAATACTTGCGAGTCATTGAAGCAAGGTCGGGACAAAAAAAAAAAACAGGAAGATGGCAGACGAAAATTCTTTGAAACTCCAGACGTACATAAAGCTCGAGGGAACATCCAATTGGAATATTTGGAAATTCCAAACCATCGTCTTGTTACGGAGTCAAGGCTTACTGGAAGTGACAGACGGAAGCAGTGTGAAACCAGAGGAGGCCGTTCAGAAGGCTGCATGGGAAAAGAAAGACGCGAAGGCTCAATCATGGCTTGTTACAAGAATGTCAGAAAGCGTGATGATGCATATCATAACATGTACTACGTCAGCTGAAATGTGGCGAAAACTTGCGAGCGTGTATGAGCAAAAATCTGAAACAAGTATACATATCGTACAACAACGTTTCTTCCAATACAAGTACGAGGAGGGCACGGCGATGTCTACGTTCTTATCTAAAATAGAAGAATTAAGAAACCAGCTCAAACAGATGGGAGAAGACATTTCAGAAAAATTCGTGATAACAAAAGTGCTAATGTCTCTTCCAGATGCCTATAAACATTTTGTGTCGGCGTGGGAGTCCGCGCCCGACGATAAACAAACGCTAGAAAATCTCGTCGCGAGATTACTGATTGAAGAAGAACGTATTAACGAAAAGGAGCCTCAAAACTCGTCAGCATCAGCGTTTGTAGCTAAGAAAAACATTAAGTGTTATAAGTGTAATAAGCTGGGACACTATCAAAGTGAGTGTAATCAAAACAAGAGCTCGGGACATGACAATAGACCGGTTAAAAAGTGTTATTACTGTAAAAAAATAGGACATACTAAAAGTGAGTGCTACTTCAAGAAGAATCGGGAAAAAGACAGTACGAGTAATGCATTTATGGTAATAAACTCAAATAGTAACGTCCAAGAATCAAAGTGGTTAGTGGACTCGGGCGCTAGTCAACATATGTGCCGTGATCGTTATCTGTTTACATCATATGTATCGTTGAGCAATAAAACAGTGATAGTCGGAAACGGCGAGCAGATTAGTGCGCTCGGGTGTGGACAGGTGGCGGTACAGGTCTACAATGGCCGCGGATGGGTAAACACAACCATAGATAATGTACTCTACGTTCCGGAATTAAAAACAAACCTGTTATCTGTCAAATGCGCTACAGAAAGAGGTTATGTTGTTAAAATGGACAATAATTTGTGTAAATTCTACAAAGAAAATACTGTGAGTGCCGTAGCAAGTCATAACGGAGATATGTACTATATGAACGTGCGTTACAAATGTGAGATAGCGAACGCGACTGAAGTAAAATCTGGTCTTAAAGAGTGGCACGAAAAACTAGCTCATCAAAACTTACAGTATGTGAGAATGGTACTTAAAAACAACAACATTGAAGTGAAAGACTCGGACTTTAAGTGTGAGGGTTGCTTGGAGGGCAAAATACATCGGTTGCCTTTCAGTGCCAGTGAAAATACAACGAGTAGGCCATGTGAGTTGATACATGCAGATACGTGCGGACCTATGGAGGTGCCGTCCGTTGGAGGATCCCGATACTTCGTAATTCTAAAGGATGACTTCTCTAACTACAGGTCAGTGTACTTCGTTAAAGGCAAAGATGAAGTTAAGAAGTGTATTGAGAACTTTTTGTACAAGGCCGAAAATGTAACCAAAAACAAAGTATTGTGTTTTAGAAGTGATAATGGATTAGAGTTTGTGAACAAAGAAGTTCAAAATTTGTTTGAGAAACGTGGAATAACTCATCAAACCACGGTGCCATATACTCCTGAACAAAATGGCAAGGCGGAGCGAGAGAATCGAACTCTAATAGAATCAGCACGTACAATGTTGTGTGCAGCAGGTCTACCTAAGAAGCTGTGGGCGGAAGCTGTTCATACTGCGGCATACGTACTAAATAGAACAAGTAAAAGCAATGAAACCGGAAAGACCCCATATGAAACATGGACAGGCAAACAATTTGATATAACGGGCCTTAAAATATTTGGAAATCCCGTGTATGTCCATGTTCCAAAGGAGAAGAGGAAGAAATGGGATCCTAAAGGGGAGAAAGCAATCATGGTCGGATACGAGGAAAATGTCAAGGGCTACAGGATATTTTTCTCAGAAAAGAACACTGTTGAGGTAAAAAGAGATGTCATATTTCTAGAAAAAGGTGAACAGAAGGAGCAATTAGTTATGCTGGACACTACTTTGCAGGAGAAGAATGACACTAGTCAAGAGCATCCTAAAGCACAAGAAGAAGCACAGACTGAAGAGGAAGAGGTAGAGGAAACCCTTAATGTGTCTAGCGAAAGTGACTACATACCATGTCCTAGTGATGACGAATTCAGCAACGATGATAATGGAGAGATACAGACACGTGAGAAGAATACTCGAACTAGGAAACAAACTTCATTTTACAGGTGTCATCATGTCTATGTTGAGGGAAATGAACCAAAGACTTACCAAGATGCTACGCAACGGAACGATGCGAGTAAATGGAAAGAAGCAATGCAGAGAGAATTGAATACCCTCAAAGAAAATAATACTTGGACTGTGTGTGAAGAACCTGTAACTGAAGAGACTGTAAGTAGTAGGTGGGTATTTAAAATCAAAACCTCTAATAATAATGTAGAATATAAAGCGAGACTAGTAGCAAGAGGTTTTGAGCAGTGTGATACAATGGAACTATGCGAGTTATATGCACCAGTAGCTAAATTGGCAACTTTCAGGTTATTTGTTTGTATAGCAGCAAAATTAAACTTGCCGATAAGTCAAATGGATGTTACCGGTGCCTTCTTATATGGAGAAATTGATGAAAAAGTGAATTTAGAATTGCCAGAAGGTGCATATAGCGGTGATAAAAATATTGTTAAATTAAATAAATCTCTGTATGGGTTAAAAAAATCACCAAAATATTGGAATGACAAATTCAATTCAGTAATCATGAAACAAGGTTTTGTAAAATCAAAAAGTGATTCTTGTCTGTACACAAAATGTGAAGGTGAAGCCCGAACATATGTCTTACTGTATGTCGATGATTTATTAATATTTGGAAATAATCAAAAGCAGATTTGTGACCTTAAGTCATTATTGAATAAAGAATTCAAAATGAAGGATTTGGGCTTAGTTTCAAATTTCTTAGGTATTCATGTGAAACAAGATTTAAGTACAGGGATCACTGAACTTAATCAAAAGAAATATTTGGAAAGTGTATTACAAAAATTTGATATGCAAAATTGTAAGGAAATATGTACACCAATGGATCTGAACTTTAACACTAAAATATTAGAAGATAACAGGGATTCTGTAATTGATAAAAACATTGAAAATAAATGTAGAAAAATTATAGGTTGCTTGTCTTATGCTGTATTAGGAACAAGGCCTGACTTGTGTGTTGCTGTGTCAATTTTGAGCAGATACCAAAATAATGCAAATAATGTTTTATTAACTGCCTTAAAGAGAGTATTAAGATATGTAAAACATACAATTAAATACAAACTTGTTTACAAATGTAATAGCAACTTATTAGTGGGATATTGTGATGCAAATTGGGGAGGAGACTTGAAGGACAGAAGGTCGACAACTGGTTACTGTTTTAAGTTTGCAGATTGCTTAATTTCATGGTCCTCTAAAAAACAGGCCAGCGTTAGTCTATCTTCTACCGAGTCAGAGTACATAGCTATAAGTATGGCTACTAGCGAAGCGTGTTGGTTGATTAATTTGCTTAAAGATTTTAATATTGTAAAGGTGTGTCCTGTCCAAATGTTTTGTGACAATCAGAGTGCCATAATGGTAGCGAACACTGAAAGTGTCAAAAGATTAAAACATATAGATATTAGATATCATTTCATAAAAGAGTTGATTAAACGTGGAAAATTGATGTTAAAATATATTAAAACTGAAGACCAAACCGCAGATATGTTCACAAAAGCATTAAATAAAACTTTACTGTTAAGATTTATTAAAAACTGTGGTTTGTATGAATAAGATAAATAAATATGTAACTGTAAGGGTATATTACATTGAGAGGGGGTGTTGGTAGCAATGTAATATCTTTATAATTTGTTGTGTTGGCAACACTTCTTTTTACAAAAAAAATATGGCGACTGGCCTATTTTTGTCTGCGGTGTAAGAACTTCTAATTACTTAAATAAAAGTCTGTTTCGTGTTAAACAATTGTTTTACTTATATTTCAATATTTTATTATAAGTATTGTACCAAATCTATCAAAAAAACATACTTGTCCTTTCCACCTATACGCCCTTAATCATGCTAAACGTGGCCTTAAGGTTTTGTTACCTTAGGCTCTGTCTACCTCTTACGGGCCGTAAGGGACAAAGACGTGATTTATGTGTGTGTATGTATGTACCAAATCTAAGGGGACCGATTAAATAAAAAGTTTACGCAAAAATACGGATTTTCAATTTCCCTTCCATTTTATGAGTGGTTCGCACTAATTTTAAACCTAATAAAAATTTAAAATGTTTAATTGCAAATCGGACGGAATTTTGTCCCGGAACATAAAAGTATTTACGTTGTATTTGGGCTGCCAGCTCCTTGCCTATATAATTCAAATATAAGGCGGCCAACCGTCCCGCATTCTGCGGGACCGTCCCGTAATGACAGTTGTAATCCCGCATTGCAATATTTAATAAAATAGTCCCGCAAATCGTCTAAGGTGTCCCGTATGTCCCGCATTCCTCGTTTCCCATCGTCGCGCTCGCATAAAAGTGTTCCACATAGTATTATAGAGAAATCATATCATTCTCTTCGTTTATATAAATAATCTCACATTTTTTTCTTCCGAGACAAACAAGATTTGATCTTTTTGTTGGTATTTTTTTTTTATTTTAGCTACTTTAGTATCCTTTTTTAACTTCCTTACAAGGAAGCTTTCAAGTTATTGAGTTCACCTCGAAAACCAAAACTGGGAATGACGTCATATTTTGAAGTTTTAAAGGTACCAAAATTGTTGTCTGTGTGTGTGTGTGTTTGTGTGTGTGTGTGTGACGTTTCGAGACTCCCGAGAGTTAGAGGGTTAAGTACACCACCATCAATTCCAACAAATCCTCAGTCTTATTGTGGATAGGGGTGGGTGTCCCGCATTGACTTATTTGCAAGTTGGCCGCCTTATTCAAATATGTTTCTTGTGACAGTAGGATGTCGTAGCTTGTCAACGTGTACATAAGCAAGGGTGCGGGGGGTTGTGGAGCCGAAACGCTCGAGGTCATTGGCGTAGGGTAGCCCCTTAATGGCTGAATAAGCTTCGTTCCTAGAACTAACATAGAATTTTTAAAAAAACTGCGTATACTGTCAAAAAAAATACTATGGTGTAGTTTATTTCCGTTTCCGTTATAATCAGTGTTAGCAGTATGTTTGTTAAGATTATTTCAATGACCTCAGCAGAACCTCCGCGGACTTTCAATAGTACCGCACTTCTCGACTTTTGCACGATATTTAGACTACGATTTCAGCTAATTTCGACAACTTAAGCACTGGTTCTTGGACAACGTTTTTCAGCTTTCACGACTACGCCATCTGTGAGTTTTGGACTGCTACACGAGTACATACAATGGATTTGGACGATCCCCAAAGCACTACAGAGAAAATGGAGTATTACAGGGATATAATCCAATGCTTTGTACCGTACACTGATTCAATTCAATTCAATTTTTGGTAATATAGCTACATCGATATCGATGATTCCGCCAATGTCGAGGTTGAAGAAGACACTATTTGTTTTTAATCAGCCGTTGTTCGGCCGTACACTGATAATAAAAAGAACCGCGGTATAATTTTTTTTTTGACAATGTAAAAGTGACAGTTGACGTAGTTTTTTTTTAATTCTAAGCTAGTTCTAGGCTCGAAGCTTATCAGCCGTTAAATCTCACAAATGTCATATCGACCACTTAAAAAAATATTTCTAATTAACAATAGGAAATAAAAATTAAAGAGCCAGAAGAAGAAGAAAAATTATTAAGACGTCGACTGTCGAAAAAAATATATAATTTGCAACTTTTCAAAAAACGTTACTTAGCCAACGAGTTAGTCGTGCGCTCTGAACATCGACCAACGCAAATAAATTGGAAACATTTTGTGCTATTTTCTTTTTAGTGTTGTGCTTTTGAGAAGACACACAACGCTGATATCTATTTTTCATGTCTGTGTTTTATTCTTCCATGCTGTTCTGGGAGCAAAGAAAAAACATAGAATGTACCAATTGCTTCTCTACCCGCGCAGATGGTAAAAGCCCATCGAGGGATTGGGCGAAAAAAATTGTGTTAAATGTATTATTTCATTATTGGGATGGTCACGAACGTTGAACAATAAATGAGAATACCAAAACATCGTATGAAAATATTACAGAATTGAATTAATTATTTAAATACGAAAAATATTTACAAAAATAAATAAATAAATACCATGGGACAAATTACACCAATTGACCTAATCCCAGGTAACGGATAAATATACTTATAAATATAACGGAGATAAATACATACTTAAATATATATATGTAACGTCCATGGCTCGGGTATAAATATTCGTATTCATTATACAAATGCCTGCCCCTACCGGGATTAGAACCCGGGACCTCTAGCTAACCAACACTAAGCCAAGCAATGAGAATTTCGTTTCTTTATCCAATTTAGCGGAAAATAAAAGATTGCCATCAATGATGAGTCGGTGAAATGGTCCTCTAATTTCCAATGCTTCACGTTTCTAATGAGAAAGGGTTTTATTTTGGAGAAATTCTAAACACGCTCGCGGTCGGCTGTCATGAACAGCATCTTGGTAGGCGCGTGACTTGAGTTTTCGTGAAAATTTATTGTGCAAACTCCGCTTTTCGCGCTAAATTTCCCTTGAGAACAAAATCATGAATTGTGGGGCCACTTGGCACACCGGCAAGGTTAACGACGGTCCCTTAATCCGATAATGATTCATTAAAGCTGACAGGCATCTGAACTAAATCGGAGATTGACGTATCTACTTAGGCGTGCTCTATGAAACGACGGAAGCTACGTTCGTTTCTTTTTCCTTACACAAATATTTGCCCACTTGTATTTCGTTTATGATCCAACAGATTGTCAATATTATGTTTACCGTATATAATATACCTACAGAATGTTGCGTCAGTACATTCTATGTTTTGTCTTTGCTTCCAGACCAGCATGGAAGCTTTGTTTTATAATATTTAGTGACTAGCTTCTGCCCACGACGTCGTCCATGTAGAATTAGAAATTGACATGTTTTTCGCTATCCCGCGGGAACTTTGCAATTTTCCGGGATAAATAGTGGCCAGGTTAAAGGCCGGTAATTTTCTCAACACATTAGTAAAGTTTGCATCAAATTCGTTCAGCCGTTTTCACGTGATGCGCTCGCAAATATACAGACAAACAGACAAAAAAATCTAAAAATTGTTGGAACGTGTTCTTTTATCGATTCTAAGTATCCCCAGCCATTTTTTTTAAATATCTTCCACTAGCTGTTGCCCGCAACATCGTCTGCATAGAATTCGTTTATCGCTATCCTGCAGGAATTACGCAATTTTCCTGGATAAAAAGTAGCCTATGTGTTATTCCAGACTATAATCCATCTATGCTCCAAATTTCATCCAGATCTGACCAGCCGTTCTGGCGTGAAAGAGTAACAAACATCCATACATCCATACTCACAAACTTTCGCCCTTATAATATTAGTAGGGTAGGATGTACAAGCTGAAGTGGCAGTGGGCTGGCCATATCTCGCGAAGAACCGACAACCGCTGGGGTAAACGTGTTCTTGAGTGGAGACCGCAACTTGGCAAACGTAGTGTAGGACGCCCTCCGGCCAGGTGGGATGACGATCTGCGAAAGGCTGCAGGCAGATGCTGGATGCGTCTAACTGAAGACAGGGCGCTATGGCGCTCATTAGGGGAGGCCTATGTCCAGCAGTGGACTAACATAGGCTGATGATGATGATGATGATGATGAGGATGTACAACCTTTCGACCCTCTTCAGCTTTATTATATGTATAGATATTATTAGTTATGTAACTTGTTTGTTATAGTTACCTCGGCAGCATCCGGTGGAGCAGGTCATCTGTTCTCCGCTTCTCCTGTACCAGCTGTTCAGTCCTCGCAGCCACCAGCGCCTCCAAGTTGCAGGCGTACTTCTCCATCATGGCCAGCATGTTGTCGAATATGTTCGACTTCCTGCCAAAAAAAAAACTCTTATCTTCACGTGGAAATGTCAATGGACGCAATCGCTGCCAGAAGTGGCATGAGGTGTCGCCAGGGTACGCTGTAGGATACTAGCATCGCGTAAATGCATTTGAGAGAGAGAGAGAGAGAGAGAGAGAGAGAGAGAGAGAGAGAAACATTTATTTAGTACCGATACCGTCACATCGTCATCATCGTCGTACGTCTGTAACGTAAAATTGAGAGGACGATAGAATAATTCCACACAGTCAGGCCAACCGCTCAGTTTTCATCATCTTCTTCTTCTTCTTATTTGAGGCGTATCAAGTCGTTATAGCGACGACAACTTCGCCAGTGTTAAAGTAAAAAAAATAGAATTAAAAAATCTTATGACAAAATATCGGCAACAATGTACGGTAGGTAATGGTCAAAGACCCCCCTCCCCCCCTGTCGGGGGCCAATGGTCAATGATATCCCTCAGAAACTGCCAGGAAATCATTAGCCGTGCACCGGACCAAGCACTGCTCTTCCCCCCGGACGGATCCAAAAGCGAACCGCAGCTCTTGACCACACGTGAAGGTAACCCGACTCGCACCCCACAGTTTTCATCGTTTTGTACGTGACTGAATTTATTTGTTTAAGGTTTTGTTTTATTATTAACTATTTTTTATTTCCTCGTATTGTTTGAGAACAGCACTATACATTCCTTGATGGAAACATGAATTGCCTGACTCGTCTCTTCACAAGCCTCGCGTTGATCGGCTTGCAAACCACCTCATCAGGCAATTCCCAACTTTCCAGTCCTCGGCAGGCAAGGTACTATTACTATTTTCCTTCGACCCTATTCTATTTACTGAAAGGTTTTAGCAAACGATGGGCCGACTCGTAACAAATTAATTCAAATAATGAGTTGGTACTTAATAAAGCTTAGGGTTGCTTAAGGGTACAAATTGGGTGTATTGAACTTCGCCAATTTTCTATTGGCTCACCCTTGTAAATAAAACTTAGAGTAAGTTAACTATGTTAAAACTGTATAGATTCTGGTGTTACTTTGAGGAGTAAAGTTACCCATTTATTTTTAACTAGCTTCTGCCCGCGACTTTTTCTGCGTAGAATTATACATAAAAACCTTCCTCTTGAATCACTATTAAAAAAACCGCATCAAAATCCGTTCTGTAGTTTTGAAGATATAAGCATACATAGGGACAACGCACTGGCATCGCGTAAAGCGCTGCGGGTGTCTATGGACAGTGGTGATCATTTACCATCAGGTGACCCACTAGTTCGTTTGTCTGGCCTCTCTATCATAAAAAAAAGGGACAGAGAAAGCGACTTTATTCCATACTATGTAGTGCGCGCGAGTCAGCGCCCTGCGCCGCTTAAACGACCCAGCAGCAACTCTCCCTCCGTCTTACGAAATTTCGATCAGATCGCATGACCTGACGCGAACCTAACATTTTTTACCCATCCCAAAAAGTGCACAACGCGGTTAAAGAACTTTTCACTTCAAAAACATTTAATTCGCATAAAATTAGCATTCACAGTAAATAAACGAATTTCACCAGGGTCTCTTAATTTGTTAAATATTTCTGCAGGTTGTAGGGTTCATCATCATTATCTCCAGGTTATATGCGTCCCACTGCTAGGCACAGACCTCCTCCCAGAATGAGAGGGCTTGGACTATAGTTCCCACGCGGGCCCGGGGACCGAAAAGCTCATGGCAAATTTGCAAATGTAAATATTTGACAAATGTTTCCAAGTGAAGATGTCCAAAGTCCGCGTCAAGGGAGGGTTTTTTCTTTAATTTAAATGGAAAATCTTTTATCAAAGTGTACCATAAACAAACTTCCAATTTTGTCGTTTGTCGTTTTCATGTTTCCCGCTCGTGTTTTGTTTGACTTGTTTGTTGTTTGATTGCAATGGTTTTAACAAAGTTTTGTTAAGTATAATAAAGCATGGATGCAAACGAAATTAAATCAACGCCGAAAAAAATATCCGCTGCGGCCCAGGAAGTGATGGAAAATTGGTAGCCTAGAAAATATCGGCTAATTTATGATAATTTGTCCCTTTCGGTGGTGAGACCCTTGGTCCGTGGGGTCCTAGCGCTATAAGTCTCTTCAAAGATATTTCGAAGAGGCTAATAGACGCTACGGGTGACCGCAGAGCTGGCAGCTTCCTTGGACAACGTATTAGCATCGCTGTCCAAAGGGGGAATGCTTCCTTTTTTAATTATTTTATTTTAAGATTAGTTTTAGTTTAGTTTTGTTTTTTAATTTAATCGTAGTTTTATTTTTCAGTTTTCACTTAAATTTGAATAAGCTTAGATCTGCTATATCAGCGAAATAAAAATCACATTTATGATAAAGCCTATGAAAATTACATGGCGTGGAGACTGGTACACCGGACTTCTTCATTTTCGGAGAACGTTTTAGGTACTTTCATTTACTAAGCACCTAGTCGTAGAGGTTCTATTAAAGTATAACACACTATAATAGAACCTTAACGCGAACTCATTAGAGACGTTTTGTTACTACGAAACTTAAACGAGATATTCCGTTCGGAGTACGTGCTCTTTGGTGATTTAAAAACGTGACATACGGCCATAGATCAAATGCTCATCCATATTTGAATACAAAAGTGAATACAGTATTGACTTCTTGGAATTTATTTCACGGAACATAAAAAGATAAGAAAGCTAAGCGTACATGTAATATTAAATATTAAGGAACTACAGAATAGGTAAAACTAGAAAAATATGTCGCCGAAAATAGGCTCACTAACGCGCTTAAATACGATACTCTGGTAACGTGATTCTGGCCTAGAAAGATAAGAGAACTAAGACCCTCTGAAAAAACAAGTAAATAGAGCTGTTGAGAGCACACGAGTATGTAAACAATCACCCACATCATGTCAAGGTTTAGCCTAGTAACGAAAACACTGGCCTCTATAAAATATTAACGAATTTTATTGTGATTTAGAAAAGACTGGCATCATTTTAATCGCGACCCAAGATCTTAGAGGGATAATGCAAACTAAGTGTGTAGTATAAGCGTACATACATACAGCGTGGTGTGATTTTGTAACACATTAAACCTTGGGGTGAAAAATGCCATATAGGAAGGCCACAAATGCCGGGCGACGCTTTGAGTTGGTGGGACTCCACTTGGTGGTTCTGTAGGCTTATTATGTAACTCGCTCGCAATCGCCATCGTGTTCATTTTGACAGTTCATGTATGGGCCGACAATTGGGATCGGAATCGGCTTACTGTCACATTCATACAAGAACTGTCAAAATGAACACGATGGCGATTGCGAGCGAGTTACATAATAAGCCTACACGAAAGGATGACGTCGAGGCAATCGCAAGGACGAACTGGATGCAAGTGGCGCAAGGCAGATAGGTCAGAGGTGAAGACGAGGTAAAAAGAAGAGATGTAAAGATTATGTAATATAATATTTCAATGAGTTTGATAGCACTTAAAGCATGAAACTACGGTGCAAAACACGTACGTAACGTAAATACAGAATTTGAATAGTGCAAACATCACGCGTCAAATTAATTAGAGTCCCAAACAAACATGCGCGGAAACAGAAATGCGCAGCGAAATGAGTCTAGCGTAAAATACTACTCGAAAAATGTAATGCTGCAAATTATTTATAGCACTAATGCAAAAAGCTACAAGAAAAATTGCGTCAAGTACAAGATTCAAATGAAATTTTCTTAGTTCGAGATAAAATGCGGTTCGGAGAATCGCTGCAAGAAAAAAAATGGTAAAAGACTAACAAATGATGAGGATGTTTAATACTTACATGCCAGCGTGCATGCCCTTCCAGCGTAGGCACACCAGCCGCAAGTCAGGACGGTGGTCCGACTGCTTGCTACAGTACGCGTTGAGCACGGCGAGCACAGACGGCCGTGCCACCAATCCGCTCATCGGGGGACGTAATACTTACATGCCAGCGTGCATGTCCTTCAAGCGCAGCCGCACTAGCCGCAAGTCAGGCCGGCGGTCCGGTCGCTCGCTCCAGCACGCGTTGAGCACGGCGAGCACAGACGGCCGTGCCACCAATCCGCTCACCGGGGGACGTAATACTTACATGCCAGCGTGCATGTCCTTCAAGCGCAGCCGCACTAGTCGCAAGTCAGGCCGGCGGTCCGGTCGCTCGCTCCAGCACGCGTTGAGCACGGCGAGCACAGACGGCCGCGCCACCAATCCGCTCATCGGTGGACGGAAGAGAACGCCGCCGATTGGCTGGCGGACACGCCCGATTATTTCTGTTAAAAAAGATCTATTTCAGTTCCGAGTTAGAAGGTCAGATATACATATCGACGGTCCCTATTAAAAGAGTCGGATGTGCAAAACTGCTACTTTTCAGGAGAAGCAATCGAAGATTTTTGAACAACATTTTTGTGTACAAAATTGTCAATTCTTGGAATTTTACTATGAAATTTGGCATGAGTTAATATTTTTATTGTACTGTGAGGTATGTATGTAAACATTTATCAACCTCCTTTTAGAACATGCTTAAAAGCGACTTGACACTATTTTAACTGGAACTACATCAACGAGATTTGTCGGAAGTGTCACATACCACAATTTTGATCGGACTTGGTAAAGTAAAATTTGTCGGATGTGTCACTAACGACATTATTAAATGAACATCGTCGAGAACTTTTTGTCGTAACAGTAACATATGACATTTATATTCGGATATAATATATGTTTTAATGATAGATCCGACACACTTGAATGACTTTTTTGGTGTAAATCGAACATTAATCTTAATTTTACTGTTTTTATTTAGAGTTAACTTTACCTCATTTATCCCAAAATACAAAATAGGTAGAAAATTGCTTAGGTACAGGCGTATCAAAAAAAAATCTTATCCAAAACTTAAAAGCTCTCTTCTTAAACAAATAAAAACACCGTATAAAAATAAAAAGTCGACAAAGAACTTAAGGTAATAAGTACGTTTTTTTTCCTTTATAAATCTCAATTTTTGCACAGCAATACAAGATTTCAACAGTATAATGTATCGTTACAAAAATATCATAATTTAGTCACAGCCATAAATCAGTCTAATAATTATATTTTTCTAAAGTTAATCAACATTTAGGCTTAATAATACAGTAACAATATAATATGTATTAATAATATAGTAATTAACAGAAAACAATCGTAAAAATCCTCACTAGAAATAATAAAATTAGGTTAGGTTAGTTACATACATACATACCGTCACGCCTCTTTCCCACAGGGGTAGGCCGAGACTACTTTGTTCCACTTGCTACGATCCTGACTACAGTTGCAAAACTTCTGAAAAATTCTGAATTATTCCGGAATACTTCTGGGAAAGTTTCTTTAAATCAGAATTATTCAAAATGAATTTAATTAAGATTTTTTTTTTGCTGAAAAATCGTATTTTGCATCGATCGTCGATCGTCGCCGCCGCTGCGCTCCTCGAGTCGTGGGTGCAGGCAATGGCGGTGCGGGGTGCGGTAAGACGGGAGATGCTCCCCGGAGAAGTTTTCCCTCGCCCCGCGAGAAAGATTCGTACCCCGCAATCGAATGTTTCCGCGGAATATTTCGCCTGAATAATTCAATGGGAATAAACGTGTTTGTTTGTGGTGTGGTGGGTGAGTTCACACTCCGCCTAGGCCTTCCCCTCCCAACGTAACCATTCACACTCCCCCTAGATAGATCTGTTTAGTTAGTCTACTTTCATTCATCCTCTCTACGTGACCAAACCAACTAAGCATACTTATTTCTATCCTAGCCGTTATATCCTCTTTCACACCAGCACGTTCCCTTATCACACTCTTTCTTATTCTATTTTTCAGTGATACACCTTTCATACTTCTTAACACTCTCATTTCTACTGCATTTATTCTACCTTCATGCTTCTTTGGCCATACCCAAGTTTCGCTGCCGTACATTAATGTTGGAACAAGCACCCCTCTGTGGGCAGCTAGTCGCGCCATCTTCGACACCTTCTCACTGCTCACAAAGGTGCGCAGCGCCCCATTCACCATGTTTCCTGCATTCACTGTTCTTTCAATATCACTTTCACACTTCCCATCTTTCGTAAATGCGGAGCCCAGGTAGGTATACAAACTCTTTTACTTGTTCTACTTTCTTACCCGCAATCACAATTTCACATTCTGTCAGTTAGGAGTTAGGTTAGTTAGGTAGCTACAAATGCCCGAAGGGCAAACCGCATAGAAATAGGAGCCCCGTGAAAGCGGGGTTCATTCGAACTTATGGTGAAGTATAATTCGTCATTTTTGTGACAGTGGGACCACGAGTCCATAGGGGGTATTAGACGCCTTCAAATGTATCCTAAATCCTCCTAATGATTTCATAAATTGCATTAATTACGCTGCTTTAGAAATGTCAAATTCAAATTATTTTTCGGCGCGTCCTACCTACCTACTTGTTTATATGTGTGAAGGCGGTGCCTCAGCCCAAATAGTTCCAAGGTCAAAAGGTACTATTAGGCAGATAGACTAGGTCCACTTCTGCCACGCATGCTACACATAAACATAACGATGTTACGATGAGAGCGTGTTTGATGGTGCGGGCTGAGACACCGACTTCAAACAATTATAAGTAAACTTAATACCTAGATAGAACTCAGAACCTGTGCAAATAAAAAGTATGCCTAATATTTTCGGATTATGACAGTGTTTGGAATATACCGGTGTTCTTCGATATTAATGATCTCACTAATTTGACTCGTAAACACTTTCAAAGTGAGAAACGTGTAGGGACGAAGTTGTATTTTATTATAATGAATTTTGATGCAACAGTAAATTAGTCGCTGTGCTGGCAGGCCTCCAACCAGGTGGACCGACGACATCGTGAAAGTTGCGGAAAACCGGTGGTTGCAGGTGGCGAGTTGCCTTTCATTATGGTGTTCTAAGGGGGAGGCCTCTGTTCAACAGTGGACGTCTTCAGGCTGATGATGATGATGAAGAGGTGTTTTTTTGGTAGGGTCGGATTGTCCAGTGTATATTTTCACCCTCCGCCACTTCTACTTTATTTGACACATTCAGCAGAAATGTTCATGTTATCGAACGTGATGTCGCTGTTATAAAATTTATTTTTGTCATTAAACACATCCCCGAGTAAATCTTGAAGTTGAATTAATTCATCGTCCAAATGTCTTGGAATAAGTGACACATTTTCCTTAAAAAAATAGATTAAAGCAAAATTTTGTATGCAAAAGCAACATAAGACAGAAAAAAAAATTGGTTGAGCCCTCTTACATTGTCGGTAAATGCATTTCCTACACTTATAAATAGCACCCGTCCAATTAAGATTGTCAGATTTACCACATAAAACAAAAAATGCCAAACAATATCCAATGAAAACAGTCGAATGTGGCACTACCGACAAAAGCAGTTAAAAATTTCCTATTAAAAATGTCTGTTATGCCACATCCGACAAAAAAACTTACGAAAAAGCTATTAAAATTGTCGGAACTACCGCAACCGACATTTATGAGTGGGAATACCCAAATTTGATTTTTTATTAAGCAAAACTTAATTTTTAAGCATATTATTAGCATATTATTATAAATCGCGCGAAGCGTACCTGGCGACCACCTCTCCGCGCAACATGGCCAGTAGTGGCAGTTCCGCGTAGTTGGCCGCCCCTCGCGCCCCGCCAACATTGTCGTTACTTTACAACCGACTTTATTAAGCGGCCATTGTACCAACATCCGACTTTTTTAACCAAAATATCTCGGAAAATAGCCAAGATAATGATATTTTTTTAATGCAGTATTAAAGTTTATTGTTTTTTATTGACATTAACGCAATAATCCCAAAATGGCCAAAATGGAGATCCGACTCTTTTAATAGGGACCGTCGATATAATGTTTTGAAGTTCTGTGCCACAAGAACTGAGATAACAAAGAATACATTCATCTTAACGCTATCGGCTGCCAGATACGGACAAAACATAATTTAGTACGCCTTATTGTGTAACTCGCTCGCAATCACCAATCTATTTACTAATAAAGGCTCTCCTCATATTATGAAACGTATAATAAGACGTTTATAGTGTGCGTGTCACGGACGCGGCCTTATTCGCTGTCGGCGGTGCCAGTCACAAACACTAAGACATCTTTTAAGCACGTCCTTTATGATATCGATTTGATATGGAGACGCTAGTCTTCACGACTAAATAAATATGATGCCGAGAGAGATTGAGAAACTAGAAGCACTGTACATAAGTTATTGTGAAGGAAGTAAAACTATTTTATTATTATTGCAAGCTTTATATTAACTTGCATTGTATATCCGGGTGGAATCTTGCGACTCAATTTTGAAGCACATGTCTCCATCCGATTGAGCTGCAATTTTGCATACTTATGTAAGTCAGTTGACAATTCAATGACCTGGTAGTTGAATTCTGGTGGTCCAAGCAAGACCGTCACCGCAGGAGGGAACTCGTCAACTCGTGGAGGCAAAATACGCGAAATGTCACTTAAGTCAGGAAATAATTATAAGAACTGATAAAAACAATTGTTTTTGATTTGTATGGGTTAGAAATGGAACCTAATACAGCACTTGATAGATTCAACCCCCCGGAAAGGGGTGGAATTGGTTGCAAACTGTGTAATAGTAATAACTAAGAAGAGAAAATAGGTGTAGTCTGTGCAATTTGCCATACGTACCAAAGGGGGCCCTTCACGTGGCTAAACTTGCGCCTAATACCTTTTTTCATACTCCAAAATAACGGCATTTGAAGTTCATACCTAATATTTTAAAATGTTCCGTATATGATAGAAACGGTGCAAACCGAGGGAAACCATCTAGTCGTGCCCTCTAACGATTCCACAAAAAAACACGACTACACGAATTACTTCCATACTTTTCCTTAATTCGACTATACTAAACGGTTTATACGATTGACTTGAAATTTGGTTCATATATGTAAGACGGATGACAATGCAAGTACAGTCAACAAAAAGTACAGTCGACAAAAAGGCTTGTATCTGAAATGAAAATTTTAGGTTAGTTTATTTTCTTACCAGCGTTGGTCAAATTAGTGTAACCCCAGGGGCCATTTCGGCCCAAAATCTCGTAAAGTATTATGCCGAAGGAGTAGACGTCCCCCTTCTGGGATCCCCTGGACAGAGCGTTGGGGTCCCTGAGGAGCTCAGGTGCCCGCCACAGCATCCGATGTTCCATACGCAACGCGTCCTCAGCATCGATGCATTCATCTGTTAAAGGGGTTGTACACAATACAACGTGTTTTTTTTATTTCCGATAGCTAAACTAAGTGGTACATTCGATTTTTAAATGTTGCAAAAATGTATTGCGCTGAATCTGAGTTACCTATAGGTGAGAAACTTAAGTAAATGACCTGTTGTATGTGTGAGTGATGTGTGCGAATAGACAAATTGACGCTCCAATTAGAAAAATGACTTAAATCCCATATCAGTTCTGGACACTACATACAACAAGTCATTTAAGAATAAGAATAGAATAAGAAACTTTATTTTCACCACAGAAATTACGAAGCGCATAACAAGAACACATTGTTACATAGAGATAGGTAGATGACATTTTATGCTGTAAATGAAACAGCGGCCTTCGCACTAGACTCAGGGTCTGTATCGCGAGTGCCAAGTGAAGTAAGTAAAACACAAGAATAATTAGAAAGTGCGTGTCAGTGTGTGTGTGTGTTTGTGTGTGCGTGTATGCGTGTGGCTACACTTTACTTAAGTTTTTCATCTATGTTTATCAGTTAATTTGAGTTAAAAATATTGCAATACGAACAAATGACTTTGTCACACAGCCAAATGAAAGGTGGGACTTCGATTAAATATTGTCATTATTAAACGTACTTATTTTCTAAATTGAAAAAAATGATAATTAAGCTCTCATGCGACTTTATTTACGAGTATAATGAATAAAAATTAAACATCGCAATTCCCGATTTATTAACTTGCTAAAATAAGCAATGGTTCGGAACGCCCCGCCTGAGCCATTTCCGCATTAATTAAGAAAATTCACGGATCCTTAGATTTAAATTACAAAATTTATCCTCAATCACAATATTCAAAGGCTTGAGATATAATGTGAGATTAATCTGATTTTGATTCGTGTTTATTGTCTAGGCAACCATCAACAATATTGATGACAATTTTGCCCAAATTTATATTATAAAAAATATACGTAGCGACACAAAATTTTAACCAGTTTCCATACGCAATTGCCTACATTGCATACATATAAGTACCTATAGGTAGTTAAGTATTCTCGTTTTCTCAAAACGTATATATTTAAGTCATTCCTAAGTAGGCTTATGAGTCTTGTGCCTTTCCGAGAACGCTGTCAAAATTCCGTTTGTAAAGATACCAAAATAACTTTCCACATAAATAATAACTTGGCAGCTTAATTTCGCTTGGGGCCTTCGATGCTACGAGTCAATGAGCCACAGATATCATCGAGGAAGATCGGAGATCAGCCGTTATTTGGCAACTTCGTAGTTTGGAGCTCAGGTCCTTAGATGTAGGAGTGTTTTTATTAAATACCGGTTACTATAGTCAGGGACATAGTAAGTTTGGAATAATTAATCAGGCATTTTACTTCTAGATTTGTTTATAATGTACTAGCTTTTCCCTGCGACTTCGTCCGCGCACATAACGTCAGAGTGACGACACACCCCATACATCCACTCATGTCTCCTAGTATAAGGTTTTTGTTGCCTATCCCGTGGGAAATTCGGAAAATCCCTTCTTAGAGCACCTACAGATCCTCTAGGAATATTATCTACTAATTATAGTCTTAATTATTTCCCTTGTGTTTTTATCCCGTGGGAAATTTGAAAAATTCCTTTGTAAGTGCATCTTTATACTAATCAAGGAATAATGTGTAGGCATGCTAAATTTAATGTCTGTAGCTTTATTAGAACAACATTTCGGAATTTTCCAATCCCGCTGGGAAATCGGGATAAAAATTATTCTATGTCCGTCTCCTGGTTCTAAGCTACCTCCCTACCAATTTTCAGCCAAATCGGTTCAGCCGTTCTCGAGTTATAAATAGTGTAACTAACACGACTTTCTTTTATATATATAGAAGATTACGGTTTTAAATTAAGTTTCTAAACGACACTGAAAACTAAAACACATAGGATGACCCGAAAAGCAAAGCTATGGCTGGTAATAACCATAGCTTTATTTTTCAATCAAGCAGTTCGCGGCGAAAATCGGGTCTGATTTAAAAAATCATGACTAGTTTCAGTTGCATTCTTAAAAGTCCTGGCTTGATTTTTTCTACGACAATGTCTTGTCTCGTGTAATAATAAAAAAAATATGCCAATCGTTGCCAGCTCGCCCTAACCAAGGCTTTGTTTTCCTAGAGAATTGAAAAACCACGGTTTGTGAAAGCATGTGTCTTGCAATGGAGTGTATACAGTAGACTTATTGTCTAACTCGCTCGCAATCGCCATCCTGTTCATTTTGACAATTCTTGTATGAATGTGACAGTTAGCTAATTCCGATGCCAATTGTCAGCCCATACATGAACTGTCAAAATGAACACGATGGCGATTGCGAGCGAGTTAGACAATAAGCCTACAGGCTACGTTATGTGATGTAAGAAAATACAAAACCTAATTACAAAGAATTTATACAGTTCACAATAAAATTTGTCTGTCTAGACTTAAGGCAGCTTCAGCATTGGTACTTACATTTCAGATTGTGTAACCCACAGTCAGCTATTTGGAGTACCCAGCGGCTGTCGACTAGGCAGTTGCTTGATGTCAGGTTACCGTGGGATATGAGGGCCGAATCGTGGAGGTACGTAAGACCTCTTAACAAATCGGCCACCTGGTACAAAGATAACTGATTAGGACCGCAATCCAGAGGACGAATGTTGCGTAAATTCGGAAAGTCTGCATGCATCGATTTAGTTTAGACATCCACAGTCGCTTCCGCGTCTGCGATGAATGATCAATGCAGATCTGCGACATTCCTTATACAAACATATTGTCATGCATCTTTCCCACAGGAGGCAGAGACAACGTCGTTCCACTTGCTGCGATCCTGACATACGTTTTTCGTTTCATCCACGTACATGGTTAGGGTACTCTCGACCAGACTTTTTGTCAACAAGTCCGCAATATGATCGCGGAACGTCCGTCTCGGTCTAGGTCTTCCCCTTCCAACACACCCAATCAAACTCGCCATATAAATCTGTTTAGATTCTTCTTTCATCAACTCTCTTTGCGTGACCAAACCGACTAAGCATGCTTATTCCTACCCAGATACTAAGCATACTACTACAGTCGGTCCCTCATTTCTGAGGATCGTGGTCATTAATTTCTGATTTGCATCTTGAACGGATGATCTGTCTCCATCGGTTTCTGTTCTGCTCGTCCCTTACGACTGAGTAGACAAAACAGTGAGTGAATGACAGAGCATATAGAACATTTGAAGACAGTTACCAGGCTGGCGACGAACATGTCGTCGAGACGCAGGTCCCGATCCGCCAGGACCCTCGCCAAGGAGCCCCTGGAGCAGTATGCTGAGACGATGCAGGTCGAGCCAGCCTCCACGCAGACCCCAACGAACGCGTTGATGTTCTCATGACGGAGCTCACGGATCTAAAAAAAATAGCACTGTATTGCACTTAACTGCCGCCGGAAAAGACCGGATAGCTTAGTGGTTAGTGACTGACTATGAAGCAAGAGGTCCCGGGTTTGAATATAGCAGCGCAAGCTCTGCTGCTTGTCTCAATGTTGACTTTGGGCAAATGTTATGTGTTTGCGTAGGTACTTATGTAAATATAAATTTTGATACGTCGCTCCAACAACCTACAGCTTTCCTGGTATACAGCGTGGATTTGGAGTAAGGGCGAGTCTCACAACAGCGTTATGTTTAGGTCCAAAAGAGTTAATTAAGGTATCCCTTATTTAAAAAATAAGACGAAATAAAACATAAAATTATTCAGCACGCAATAAATAAATAAATAAATATCTTGGGATAAATTACACCAATTGACCCAGCCCCAAACTAAGCAAAGCTTGTACCTACTATGGGTTCCAGGCAACGGATAAACATACTTATATAATGTAGATAAATACATACTTAAATACATATAACATCCATGACTCGGGCACAAACATTCGTATTCATCATACAACTGTCTGCCCCTACCGGGATTCGAACCTCTAGCTTCATAGTCAGGGTCACTAACCACTAGGCTATCAGGTCGTCGATATAGTATAGTCGGTATAGTAAACAATGCAGTTATGATAACAAGTTTGACATGTGACAGAATGTGAAAACCAAAATAAATTTGCGTTACATTGTTTCTCAACAGCATCTTAAAAAAATAATTAGGTATCGTTTGTACCGCTAAAGCCTATGTCTAGTTATTTTCGCCCGTATTCCAAATCCACGCTGTATAATGTATATTGTTTCAACGTTGTTATGACAGGGGTTTTGTTTGGCTGACGTGTGTTCTTGTCTAATCCTAATACACCAGCCTCATCAAATAACTACACACTCGCAACATCAAACCCAATCGAGTACAGAAGTAACCTGTAGGTAGCTAGGTACTTTTTGCTTTGGGTCGCTGTGTCCATATTTCTATCTACAAAATGTATTGTAAGCCGGGTGTATACAGTCAAAGGCATATAAATATAATATGTACGTTACCAAAACGTGCAAACATTTATACGTCTTTATGCCACAAACAATACACACGGCTGCCACAAACAATACATTTGACACGACGGCTGTATCTTTATTTAGGCCTTCGACTGTATTCAACTGCGAGCTATTGTAACCGTGACCGTCGCACGTTACAGTAATCAAAAACCCTAGTGTGGACACACGGTTACAGCTCGCAGGTGAGCACAGGGGCTTTAGTAATGCTTACAAGTCGCTTGGCCAAAAAGTAAATCACACCATCATGAAGAAACAAATCAAAGTACAAGATATTACAGTAAAAAAATGGAGATGTGCAGGTCATACAGCGAGAGAAGAAAAATGGAGTAAGAAAGTGTTATCATTGTGTCCTAGAGAAGGCAAGAGATAGAGGAAGACAAAGGAAGAGATGGGAGGATAAAATAGTTAAAATGGCCGGCAGGACGTCGACAAGACAAGCACAAAACAGAGAAGAGTGGAAGACTTTGGGGGTGGCCTTTGCCGCCTAGCAAACAGATAAATAAATGGAAAATAATAATAATAGTAATAGTTAAAAATTATGTAATTTTTTAAATAATTAATAGTAAGTGTATTTAAATTGTATCTGAATAAAGGCTAATAATAATAAGTCGCTTGCCCTGTAGGCTCTCAAGCAGAGGGACGTCCCCATGCTTGCACCTCGTGAGTTTTTCAGAATTTATGTGCGAAATCCTATCATGAGTTTTTCGATAAATTAACTCACTGCAGAGATTGATTTGATAAACCTGTAATATTATCTTAAGAACAGCTACATCATTAGATGAATTTCCGAGCCTGTTTTGTACATAATATAAACTTTGTTTATTCCGTATCTAACAACATAATGCAAAGTTGGCAACAAAGTTCGTTAAGCAACACAATTAGGTACCTATTCAAAACATTTACGTATTGTTGTTTCATAACTACGAAGTCACGTTGTGCCCCATTGTCTTCTTTTTTTATATGACAAGAAGGCAAACGAGCAGGTGATGTTTAGCGAGCAGCACCACCCACAAACGCCCGTAACACTAGAGGATTGTATATGCGTTGCCACTCTAGAGGGTTAAGCATCTCATGCATGTGACAGTATATTACAGTATACAGCTTAGCGGCAGGATTAGGTCCCCAGGTCATCAGATCTTACCACCCTCAGGTAGGTTAAGCTACGATACGTAAGTCACACCCGCTAGGCCTTTCCAACATTTTTCTCGTGCATGGTTCTAGCAGTGGTACGTAATGTGCTGGAAAGAATAGTGCAGGCTTCTACTGGAAAGAGAAGACCATATCATTCTGTACCTGTTTCAGCTCCTTCTTGATGGCTCTGGTGACGTCAATGCTCTTCTTCTGAAGCCCCTTCACGGCTACAATGTTTCCCCTATACAGCGCTATAGTTGTGTGCGCTCGCCTCGCTTCAGTATCCTGAGGTACATGCATCTGTGGACAAAGTCATAGAATAAGTGGCATCATGGGCGTACGCAGGGTGGGGCAGGGGGGGGCAGCTGCCCCCCCTGGATAATGTTGACGTCCCTACTAATTAAAGAATTTATATAAAATATATCTATTTTAATTTAATTTTTTTTAAGCACCTAGCTTATAAAAAATCTGATTAGCCCCCCCCTGGCCCAGAACCTGGGTACGCCCATGAGTGGCATCACACATTGGAAGCTTTTAGCAACACATATTATAATTTGTCGAATTTCAAAGGTTACAATAAAAAAAAAGTTACATGCATTGCAATGAAAAATGCTACCACGTGTGATTAAAGTTTATGAAACGTATGAGAATTGAGCGTGTAAATTGTGATATGTCATCGTCTGTTAAAAGTAACTTCCGCATTATTTCTGACGTCAGAATTTTACATTATTGTGAAATGATTTTTTAGTTGAATTTTAATATTCTTGTTTATATTATTTATATTTACAGGTAAGTTGACAATCCTTTTGTGAAAAAAAAACGACGGGTAGCACTCCAGGAGTAGAGTGCCGGCAGCAGTGATAACTACACACGCACACATGCGCAAGCGCCCAGCATCACTTACGACCAGCAGCAACTCTCGACGGTCACGTGACCGTCCGGATCTGATGCGTCAGAATCTGACGCGAGTTTAAAAAATTTTACCCATTCAAAAGTGCACTCACATTCACTTAAAAAAAAAACATGTTTAACAACTTTATTACTCCGCTACTGTACTGGTGCCCGACTTTTGAAAGCACTTCACTCGAAAGTAGTATAAATATGTTTATATCTTCAAAACTACAACTCTAATCAAATTTTTGACTACTTCACAAGAAATGAGAGCAGTAATTACCTTCTAACCTTCTCGAATTTCAAATTCAGCACAATTTTTCACCACTTTCGAGTGGTGTTTGTTTACACGTGTCATAATAATGTGCTTTAAAAAATTGGGCCCCCTGGTTCGTTAATTGAACTTCCGCAAAATAACGCCTGATCGAATCAATGTTTAGTGCAAAGTGAAATGTATTATTTCAGAAATAAATTGGTATGGAGAATTCAATAAAAGCTTCCTTTTTCATTACAAAACCGGAAATTAAGACAAACCTTGTAAAATACAAATAACACGCGTAATTGAGGTTGTCTAAAAAAATACCTATCCTTTTTATATTTTTTTTGTGCGGAAATGACAATTATATGAAATTAATTTCGATATTTTCTCATATAACTCGGTATTTTTTTTACTGTTAATTATTGAAAGTATTTTGGTTGATGACGTCAGAGTTTCCACTGCCGGTGCCCCACATCTGCTTATTGGATAAATTGATCATAAAACGTATGTAAAGCACGGCCATTAACGTATTTTCTATCTGTGGCGAAGTTGGCAAACTGTCATTATAGTTGTTCCAATCATTTATTTTCTCGATGACAGATGTAGTTTGATAGTTATAGTGTTGTGACCTAATAAGTGATCAGTAGATACGATATCAATTCAATTTTATATATACGAGTAGTTGAGAAGTATTCAGCTATGGAGCGAATAAAACAACCGACTTGAATGCTAATTTATTTCTAATGGCCGAATGGCAGTATGTTTGTAATTAATAAACTAAAAACTACTGGACAAACAAAAAATATGTCACCCTTAGAATGCTACATTATTCCTGAGTAATATAGGCTATTTTTCATCCCGATAAAAAATTACAACGCGTCCAAAGTCGCGGGAACACATCTAGTTCAATATATGCAATACCGATACAATATCGATATTTCAATCATAACATCACTATTTGTATTCCCACAGAATGTAACTTTATTAAAACGTTTATTGTTTATTGTACTTTAAAAAGATATTACTGCATATATGTCATGTTATATATTAAAAGATAAATAAATAAATAAATAAATAAATATGGACTCAATTGGTCTTAGATGAATATTAAATGGGATCAAGGAACAAAATTAGGCAGTTGTCATATTTTTTATACCTCGCATTTAAAAGTTAATTTTTGCGTAAAAAGCGCAGTTACATTCTACGGGAGCTGTCATCGAGAAAATAAATGATTGGAAATACTATAGTATCAATGTCAACATGATGCAACAATAACACAGGAAGATTCGCGCGATCTTCTCTTATGAATTTTATGTTTTCACAGCCGTTATAGGTACATGCCATAACATTCTGCGCGAAGCATATACCAAGTATGAGTGAAAGAGAAATAAAACAGTAAACTCAGTAGGCGAAAGTAAACCGAAAACTAAATATTTTCGCTCTCCATTAAAATATTTAGCGGAAAATCTTTCATGTGAGCGAAGCACATCGCTGCGCGGCTACACTTCGTCGTTTTCAAGACAGTTGTGGCTGTAAAATTGAGTTTCTCGGTTTCTAATGCTTTCAAAGCCATTTTCAAGGTAACATTGTTAGCTCCCCAAAACTCTGTTAAATTAATTTCCAAGGCCATTGGCGACAAGACATTTCAAACCTAACACAAAGCAGAGCTAACTAGGAAAGCCTTAGGAGGGGATTCCCAAGGGTTCTCGAGTATTACTTAACTTGGTGACCCTCTACGTCCAATACAATAGTTGTAAGTAGTGTAGACCCGTTTAATTTGACCCTTTTAATTCATTTGAAACTTAGTTTTTGTCATTAGTAGCTTAGTTTTCGTATTAGTGGTTCAGTAAGTAGAATTTAATATGAAAATTGTGTTTTGAAAACGCCGTGCTAGCCTAGTGGTTTGACCTTTGGCCTCTCAAGCAGAGGGTTGCGGGTTCGAATCCTGGGTTCGCACCTCTGAGTTTTTCGAAATTTATGTGCGAAATTACATTTGAAATTTGCCTTGAGCTTTTTGGGTGAAGGAAAATATCGTGAGGAAACTTTCACACCTGCGAAGCAATTCAATGGTGTGTGTGAAGTTTTCATTCCATTGGTTGGTTGGTTCGATTACTTGATTTCACTTTGTAATCCACTACTGGTTGTCAGATTACTTGTATGTAATGTAATCAAACGAAACGGCGAATTACGATTACATATTAAGGAATCAGTAATCATCTATACAAATATTATAATTACTAGTAATTGGGAATCAATGTCGATTTCAAATTACTGGAATTGTTGACTTGATTACTTATTAACGGATTCAACACCAAAATTTAATGTGAAAGTGAAACGCTCAATCTAACAATTAATGATGTAAACCAAAAACCATTTTATTTGAGTGACATTAACCAAATTATAAAATAAGCTTTGCCAATGAAGTAATCTAGTGGAACTGGAGTTAAGTAATTCAGATTACCGAGGAATCAAGATTACAGTAATAGCTGACAATACTGATTCCAAAGGAATGAATTACAAAGTGTAATCATAGTACAGTATTACAGTAATTTTGACTATACAAGTAATCGATTACTGACGAATCACGATTACTGTAATGAAATGAAAGAATTAAATTAATTCTGACTGTAATTATTACTATAATGTATTATATGTATAGTATGTATATTGTATTGTATGTATAGTATTACTGTAATGAAATCGTGTAATTAATTCGAAAAGTAATTTATTACGCCCAACTCTGATGGAAGGCTACATACTCGGAATATTTAACAAAACGGAGGGTTCGGCGAACCTTAGATGATGATGATAATGGCATAAAGATCGACGCATGTATGCACACACAAAAGAACAATGAAGTTAATGTTCCAGTAAGTATCCCTTTTTATGAGAGTACCTAACCCTTACATAAAAAAAATATTGAAGTAATAATGAGAATCCAACGAAGCTTGAAATCGCCGAGAAAAACGTCAAAATACAGTAAATTAAAGAATAATAGGACTCATTGCTTGGGTAGGCTCGCAAACTCAAGAAAGTAGGTAGTCTTAATAATCATCGTTTGTTAAAGCTATAGGTACTAATTTAAATATTTTACTTTTTATTTTCTTCCATGCTGGTCTGGGAGTAAAGAAAAAACATAGAATGTACCAGTTGCTTCTGACCCGCGCAGATGGTAAAAGCCCGTCGAGGGAATGGGCAAAAATCACAGAAATCATGTTATAGGCGATGAGGCTAGCAACCCATCAATATTTTGATTCCATTTTCCACCTATACGCCTACAGTCTTGCTAAATGTGGCATGTAAGTACCGTTACCTTAAGCTCTGTCTACCCCGTAAGGGATAAAGA
This sequence comes from Pandemis corylana, assembly GCA_949127965.1. NCBI lineage: Eukaryota > Metazoa > Arthropoda > Insecta > Lepidoptera > Tortricidae > Pandemis > Pandemis corylana. The sequence goes on along the minus strand of OX421857.1, from coordinate 13,217,721 downwards.
CGTGATGTGCGTGTGTGTGCGTGTGTGTGTGTGTGTGTGTGTGTTATTTTCTACGTGTGCGTTCGTTTCAGCCGTTTTGTTCGTAGTTTCCTTAATGCTTTAGCTTATATATATACTGTGATGTAGGTCTGTGTTTCAATTTGTTATCAAAGGCAGCTGTGAAACGTACCTTATAAATATAAAACGGTCCTTTCATCGTTATCGAAGTGATTTTCTTAAATACCATTTGTGTTTGGTTGTATGTTTTTCCAAGCGTAATAGGCCAGGCGTCCTTGAGTGGGGCTATTAAGAACTACTTAAGAGTTTTGACACAATCAATATTTATTCAAGCTTAAGTTCGATTCATAGCACAGAATATTTATACTACGTACTTCGCTAAATGAAAAGAAATATAAACATTTTTATAGAGTTGTTTGATTTGAGTATCACTCAATTTTTTATTTTATTCTTCCATGCTGGAGTAAAAAAAAAAACAGAATTTACCAGTTGCTTCTCTTCCCGCGCAGAAAGTTAAAGCCCATCGAGGGAATGGGCGAGTCTTAGGAATCATGTTTTAGGCGATGCGGCTAGCAACCCACTATTTTGATTTCCCTTTCCGTCTATACGCCCTTAGTCATGCTAAAAGTAGCCTTAAGGTTTTGTTACCTTAGGCTCTGTCTACCCCGTAAGGGATAAAGACGTGATATATGAATGTGTTTGTTTGTGTGTCTTGCAAAAAGGAATAAATGTCTTCTTTCTTTCTTTTCCTATTATTATACCAACATGCCATGTTATTTTTATTTTTTACTAGGTAGCTGTTGCCCGCAGCTTCGCTCCCGTTTTTTTTCTTCTAAATTTTAATATTTTCTCACCGTTTAAACCTTCCCTGGGCTTCCACGAATATTTCAAGATTAAAATTAGACAAATCGGTTCAGCCGTTCTCGAGTTTTAGCGTGACTAACGAACAGCAATTCATTTTTATTTATATAGATTTTTGGTAGGTACTTACACAATAAAACTCTACAGTCAGACACGAGGAGAGCATACAATAAAAAAATGTGCTGAGAATTCTTCCCTTACATTTTCCGAGCAACTTATCCAATTTTTCTCTCCATAAGAACCTTTCACGGACACCAATAAATATTTTACAAAATACCAAGCTCCAGCCGTGGAGTATACCTACTGCTGACCTACGCATTCATTTTTACTTACAGTTTGACAACAAAAATAATGCTCCACGATGTACCTGCGCAGTATACCAATTTTAGTAGCGCGGGAAACTCTGGCGCTGTTATTGGTCGATCGGTTTCGTACCAACAATGGCAAAATCGTGTAAGCGGGACAGAGCTAAGAATGCAAAGCAAGCAATACTCTGCCAGTTGCGCTTGCAAATAAAGTTCAATATAGATTATTTACACGTTCGGCTACCATCGGAAACTGGTCTGCGCTTCTCTGCGCAAACGAATACTGCCGATGCGCATTATATTTGTTGTCAAACTGTACAAATGGTTTTATTGCACTTACTTTATCATTGTCATTGAATGCGGGTATAAACGTGATATCCTTGGCCTCTATGCGCCAGAGCACGCTCGCCAGCTTCTGCTCGTATCGGTAGTGCCTCAGCAGCAGCGCCCCGGCCAACATGGCGGCCGCAGCCACCGCGGCCACCGCCGAGAGCACCCCGGGGTCGTGCGGCAGCGAGCACTTGGCCCCGTCGAAGCCGCACGGAGGCTCGGCCGCTGGCGGCTTGCCGTTAAGCCACGCTATGTTGCTACTGCCCACCAGTTCCTGTTAAAAAAGTATGTACTATAGAACAGTTTGAATCCTGGCCCATTGTAGAGCCTTTTCACAGTAAATGTCATAATACATACATGTAAGAGAGAGAGAGAGGGGGGGGGGAGAGGGGGGGGAGAGAGAGGGAGAGAGAGAGAGAGGGGGGGAGGGAGAGAGAGAGAGAGAGAAAAACATTTATTTACACACATTCGATACACGTAGACATATAACAGGAAGAAATACAATATACTTAGGAATAGTACCGATATAGGTAGGTAGGTTGTGTGTGAAAGAGATAGTAATGTGAGAAAGAGAGAAAGAAAGAGGGACTTGCATAGATGGGTGTGCACGCGCTCGTAGCCGCTGTTGCAAATTTTGATTTAAAATTTAATAAAAGCAGTTTGTGAAGCATAATTCTTATTTTTCATTCATCCCGGTCCTACATACATAAATCACGTCTTTATTCCTAACGGGGTAGACAGAGCCTAAGGTAACAGGGCCTAAAGGCTACGTTTAGCATGATTGTGGGTGTATAGGTGGAAAGGGTAATCGAAATAGCGATGGCTTTCTAACCGCATCGCCTATATCACGATTCCTACGATTTTGTCCATTCCCTCGATGGGCTTTTACCATCTGCATTCCATCAAGCATGGAAGAAAAAATCCCAGTATTAAAAAATGAGAACGACGTTGGTTTGCTTGTTTAACAGGTGTGCTCACTTTGGAAATGGTCCCGTAGAGGAATCGAAACGCGTCAGTGTTTGTGTGGTGGAAGGGATAATTAAGTTCATAGACATCCTGCTATGCTCCCTTCATTTTTTCTTCGAGAAAAAAATCCGATGCGTTTCGCTTTGTCAGGTATAGAGAAACTAAACTAAACGAATAGAGTTTATTCTCCTTCTCGAAGTTATTTATGGTGATGGGATATTGTATTGTATTGTATGGTAATGGTTGTAATGCCGGTTCACTATTACACTGTTTTGAATTTATATTATAGTTTTTAAAATGTGCTTAAGTAGCACTTGGTGGTCCCATCGGAAGACCAGCGCTGGCTGCAAGGCCAGCATTATGCTGAGATGGGACCATTTCTTTCTACCTCTTTTTCTTGTCTTTGTAACTATTATCTATGTCACGAATAAATGTTTTATTTCTTTCTTTTCTTTCTTTCTTTACAGCACTTTGAAAGCATGTGATAAATTGCACTGAATTTCAAATACAAACAGACTACAAGATAATTACTGCTCTAATTAATCTAAATACAACTCGATTTGTTTATTTGATCTGTAGATTTGCACTACACAAATTTATACAACTTTCAAGTGATGTGCTTTCGATAATCGCGTCACATTCGATTTGAGTCACAAATTAAGGTTTTTTTTTATTGGGCTTGGACATTTTGTTCAGTATCATTTTTTTACAATTTTGTTACAATTGACGATCCTTTTGTGAATTACTACTTATGTTTGACATTTAATTGTATTTTTAAAAGGGTGATAAATAAATCTATCTATCTATCTATCTATGCCATGACACAAAACATTTTACCGTCGATACCAAACGTCGTCCCGTATATTTCTGAAAAGAAACACAGTCTCAAGAGTAAGAAAGACACTCTAGTGTCGAAGTGTAAACGACGACATGTTGTTTTGACAGCGAGCGATTAGTGCAAGGAATCCACTATTAGGGACTAACTTTGTATTGAAACGAAATAAAAAGTGAATTCTGCGAACACGGCCTCATATTGTTGCTCTTTGAATACTGTATTGCTTTTTGTTTGACCTGAGTTTTCAGCATGTCAGATTTATTTTGTTAAAATATTCATTTTTAATACTTTTCAGTGGCGTGGCGTCCGAACTCGATTCCCATTGGCTTGCCTATTTTAGGCAGTTGGGCACTTTTATTGTGCAGATTAGAGGAAAAGCCTATTTAAATTCCCTTCGGCTTGCCATCTGATATACTTGAAGCCACGATACTTATAACTATAAGGTTTTTATTGAACGTAGGTACCTTTTTTAAAAGTAGCAGTTTATTGGGTACCTTCATTTGAATAGGTAAACTTGGAACTGCTATCCAGATAAAGCGCCTGCAGTAACAAATCAACACAATCTTTGGAATAATATCGAAACTTCATAACAATTCTTAGTTTTACAAACGTTTGAAACCCGTCATACTAAATTTATACTGTTTGAATTAAATCTTGATACTAAAAGCACTTTATTCAATCTCAGGAGCAGACAAACAATTTTTCCGTCGACGCTTTTCGGCGCTCGTTTTATCTTCATCTCGAAATTTTTGGACTCGCCAAGTGCGAATATTATGCAAGAAAATTCTATTCAGTTAAGTCCCCAGGCCGGTTTCGCGTCTGATGAAATTATTATTTGTTTTTAAAGCAGCACGCCTGCTTAAAGTCGCTTTTAATAGAACTTTGTAGTTATTTTTGCTCGTCAGTGTTTACATTTAATTTTTATAAATGAAAAAGTTATTATTACGAAACGCACTACTACTTAAACGTATTTTCTAGATGACAGCTCCCCTACTCCGAAATTTGAACTTCGTTTCGTGCCAACTCGCTTACACTTATAGTGTTTAACACGAGAGAGAGGGATGATACGAAGTTCGTATTCCAAACTTGAGAGTAGCACTTAAGCACAATAGATATAAAGAAAGAGCCCTCCTGCCCACACTGTGAGGAGGAGGAGACGAGCAAACACGGCGCGATGCATTCGGGACTGACGAACTGGAGGAGGACGAGCTAAGGGATGTCGAACTTAAAGATGTCCTTATGTTCAGCAGGAGAATAAGAAGATTCGAAGAGAGTTGCTGTGGGGAACACTGCTGGGACAGTAACCGGCGGCTCCAACCAAGGGGAACTGGGCTATCATCCAACCAAAGAGATCGACAGCCCGCCTGCCCCAGCTAGGTGTCCCCACCCAACATCATCAGGTAGGGAGCGTTCAAGTATTACGTAACGCAATTATTGAAGATTTTTGACCCTCCCTCCCCCCCTTGTAACGCGCCGTAACGTTTTTCTGTAACCCCCCCCCCCCCCCTCCCCCTCTAAACGTTACGTAACACTCAAGTGACCATTTTTACCCAAAAGTGTCAAAATTTATGTTGCGCAAAGCACAAGAAAGTACAAGAAAGCCTTGGCGGTAATAATATTAAATAACACAAGAGATGTTTAACCCGCAATACATGCGTAGTTTGTTAACTTGGCAGTTTTAATTCCATATTTTTTTTAAAAAAAAAAGATAACGTTACGTAACGTGTTGTAAGAATGACCCCCCCCCCCCCCTCTGTAACGCATCGTAACGTTTTACGATACCCCCCCCCCCCCTACCCCCAAATTGCGTTACGTAATACTTGAACGCCCCCGTAGCACTGGTATTCTGTGGTTTAAAAAAGCTGTCTCACGAACCGGCAGCATGTCCGAGGAGTTGGCGTATCGGAAGGTAGCAACCGGACGGGCGCTCCATCCCCCAGGAGCTGAGGGGTCCTCCACCAGACCGATCACCGTGAAGTTGCCTTCGGCGTCACCAGCACTGTCCATGTGGACCTGTACGCAGAAAATATATATCATGAAGAAACTGCGACTTTTTGTCTCATAATTTTCATTGGTCATAATAATCGTTCGTCATAATGTTTTTGGTCATAAAACTTTTTTTATTTTTTATTTATTGAAAACAAATTAATAATATACAGTTTAAAGGATGAAATCGTGCATTTTTCAGCATGTCCATCCGAGGCACCCGTCATAAATGGAAGCCAGCAGCGACGCTGTTTGGCTGTGATGATGGTGCTGCCCTACCACACTCCGACTGACAGGCTGACTTGACAATTTTTTCATAGTCAATTAATTTATTAGTTTTCAATTTTTATTTGTTATTACTTTCTAACTAGCTTCTGCCCGCGACTTCGTCTGCGTAGAATTAAACATAAAAACCTTCCTCTTGAATCACTCTATCTATTAAAAAAACCGCATCAAAATCCGTTGTGTAGTTTTGAAGATATAAGCATACATAGGGACGTAGGGACAGAGAAAGCGACTTTATTTTATACTATGTAGTGATAGTGATGTGTCTTTCTATGTATAGTTTATAGAATATGTGTAAATAAATTATTATTTTGTCTATTTTGGAAAAGTCATCGGAATGTGTGGTAGGTTAGATTAGTTTACTGCCAAGTATAAATCAATACTTACTATTTTACGTAAGCGAAACGCTTTATGACAAACAAAAATTATGGCAAACCGTAGGTACATTCGCAACTTCATTTTATGGGACAAAATATTGTCCCCAATAGAAGACAGCCGAGTGAACTGATTTATTTATTTATTGTAAATATATTTTACACCGCATTACAGTTAAAAACCAATACACCGAGAAACAACAGTTTAAAAACTAATAACAAAGGTAAAATCACTTAAAAAGACTGGATTGCCTAACATCCATCATCTCGCAGAATCTCAAGCATTCAGAGCACACAGTCGGCCATCGGCAAGCGAGCAGGTCACACTCTACCCGGCTAGCACGAGAACGCACGAAAGTCGTTGGACTATCCGTCTCTTTCTTGTAGATATAGTAAGAAAAGGACGGGCAATCTATCTCGCGCGACGCGACTGTTGTGCGCTCTCGTGCTAGACGTGCAGGAGCGCAGCGTCTCTTTCTAAAACGAACAGTAAGAAAAAGACGGGCAATCTATCTCGCGCACGACGCGACTCTTGTGCGCTCTCGTGCTAGACGTGCAGGTGCTGCCGTGTGGAGCGCGTTCAGCAGCGCCAGCGCGCGCGGCAGCGGCGAGTTGTGATGGCCCGGTTCTCGAAGTTACTAGTTACAATTTTACCATCTTATGTTTACTTGTATATAAGTATGCATGTCGGGTGGAATCTTGACAGTCAATTTTGAAGCAGATTATCTTCAACTGATTAAGCTGAAATTACGCGTACTTTAGTAAGTCGGATGACAATACAATAATCTGGCAGAGGAGTTCTGGTGACCCAGCCTGTCTCCGCACGAAGGAACCCTTCAACGGTTGGCCCGATTGGCTTGAAATTTGGTAGGTACACATTGGTCCTGTTCCTCAAAGGGCCGGCAACGCACTTGTGATTCCCAGGTTTTGCAGGTGTCCCTGGGCGACGGTGATTGCTTTCCATCAGTTGAGCCGTCTACTCGTTTGCCCCCTCTTATATAAAAAAAAAATAAAAAAAATATGTAAGATGGATGACAATGCAAGTGCAGTCAGCGAAAAAACATACATACACATACACAAATCGCGTCTTTATCCCTTACGGGGTAGACAGAGCCTAAGGTAACAAGACCTACAGGCCACGTTTAGCAAGACACTGAGGGCGTATAGGAGGAAACTGGAATCAAAATAGTGATGGGTTGCTAGCCGCATCGTCTATAACATGATTCCTAATGATTTTCGCCCATTCCCTCAACGGGTTTTTACCATTTAGCAAAAAAAGCTTGTATTAAAAATACCATTTTTGGCAGAAACTTATTTACTTGATTTGTGTGTGTGTGTGTGTGTGTATTTAGTGTGTGTGTGTGTGTGTGTGTGTGTGTGTGTTTTAGTTATTTTAAAGACGGAACCCTTGAAAAAGGTGTCTTAACAACCTCTTACACTGACTCGTAAGATAATTCTTAACACGTCTTGCTATCGATATATTCTGTCATGCTTGGTTATTGGATGCTCTAAGTATATTTGTCGAATACTCGCACATTATTTAGTAAACCCAATGTAATAGAAACCTCTAGAACAACTGTCGAAGTGCGGCAAATTAAGTTATCTTGAAACATCGGAGATAATATCTCATGCCCTTTGGGTTGTAACTCTGGAGTTTCTAGCAGGGATCTGAAACCGATTTCGGGTCAATGACCGAAACCGAAATGGATTGCGGTTTACGGTTTCGTTACCGGTTTTTAACCGGTATCAAAGAAACCGGTTATCGCACCACTTCAGGTTTTATGATCGAAATTAACCTGTTAACTGGGATTAAAACGCCATCTCTTATCATCTCTCTGTAACCGGTGATGGGTTCCCTCCAGCAGGGACCCTGGCTGGATCACCAGAACTCTATTACCGGATTATTGTACTGGAGCGTTTAAAAAAAAAACACGTTTTTTTCCAGAATTTAACTATTTTGGGTTTTTCTTGCTCAGAATCGTTTACCCTATCGATCCTTATAAAAGAAAAAATGTGTCCCAAAATTTAACTTTTTTTTTCATATAGGTACCTACCTATGTATGGAACGTGACGAGTACACATACACAAATCACTTCTTTATCCCTTACGGGATAGACAGAGCCTAAGGTAACAAGACCTACAGGCCACATTTAGCAAGATTGTGGGCGTAGGTACCTATAGGTGGAAAAAGGAATCAAAATAGTGATGGGTTGCTAACCGCATCGCCTATAATAATAATAATAATAATAAAGATATTTATTGCCACAAGACAAAAAACACATGATACATATTTATCCAAAAGATGCACACAATAATAATTTTGAAAAAAAAAAGAAACAACAATATATAACATAATTGCAAGGAATTACGCCCATTCCCTCGATGGGCTTTTACCATCTTTAGCTTTATAAGTACAACATTTCGAAATTTTCCAATCCCGTGGGAAAATCGGGATAAAAAGTATCCTATGTCCGTCCAATTTTCAGCCAAATCGGTTCAGCCGTTCTCGAGTTATAAATAGTGTAACTAACACGACTTTCTTTTATATAGGTATGTATAGATTATAGATTATTCTGAGCTAATAAATAAATCTAATCTAATCATGCCAACAGCTGCACCGGATAGAAAGAAGCAAATATCGTGGTATCTTGATAAGAGGTTTGTCGGTACAATTTGTCAGAAGCACCCTCATTTAAAATTTAAAACTGGCCATTCTTACACGGATCCCTTCATTTATTAAAAAGGAAAAGGCCAACCTACGTAATTTCCGACAACACCGAAGAATCGTTTGTTGAATAACCTCGAAAACAAAACGAAGGCTCAAAGCAGATGATGATAATTATTTATCTACATCTATCTATATCACTACATAGTATAAAACAAGTCGCTTTCCGCTGTCTGTCTTTCCCTATGTATGCTTAGATCTTTAAAACTAAGCAACGTATTTAGATGCGGTTTTTTAAATAGATATACTTCATTTAATTTAGGATGAGAAACCACAACAACATTATATTGCGGCTCATGAAGTGTACTCTCTTTACAATTTGTACTAGAGTAATTGTAAACGACACGAAAATAAAGTGACATTAAAACAATTTTATTTTGCAGCTCCCCGACTATTGCACTGTACTAATTGCTGGGTAAGAAATAGTTGACCAGACGCAATATAATGTTGTTGTGGTTTCTCATCCTAAAATAAATGAAGTATAGAGTGATTCAAGAGGAAGTTTTGTATGTATAAAACATGCATAATATAAGGGCGTATATTCCTACGTAGTACCGTACATTCTTCCATGCTGGTCTGGGAGTAAAGAAAAAACATAGAATGCACCAGTTGCTTCTCTTTCCGCGCAGATGGTAAAAGCCCATTGAGGGAATGGGCGAAAATCTTAGGAATCACATTATAGGCGATGCGGCTAAGCAACCCATCACTATTTTGATACCCCTTCCTACCGATATGCCCACAATCATGCTAAACGTGACCTTTGGTTTTTATGTGTAGAGGAAGGTGTTACGCAGACGAAGTCACGGGCAGAAGCTAGTTAAACATAATCCAGACATTTGAAATGCCCTGTCAACCAATGATGGAAGGTATTATACAAAGTAGCAAAATTATAATTATTGATTAGGTCCCAAAAAAATATTAAGATAAAGCCAAGGAGCGTTTCAACCGCCTCACCTTCTGCATTTCCAAAAACGACGCATAAGGAAATGTTATTCCTTAATTAAACTCTATACCTCAAATCTTACGGCAACAACTTTGAACTTAATATTCTTTTGACGATACGAAAATCTAATTTTAAAGCGTCAACACAATCAGTGGCTGACGGAGTCTCCCAAGAGTTTAATGGCCATCTATTGGGTACGATGTTAAAATTAGTCGCAGTTTGTTTGCAAGTATTGTTTGGAAAGCAAAATTAAATTAATGAATTCACTGTCGGCGAATCAAACTCCGCTCCGTGCTCCGTGCTCCGTTGAACTTTTTAACCTTGTTCCAGCTGCCAAGTTCCATCACCGTTCTACTCGACGTAAAAGTAGTTTCCACCAACATCACCTCGATAGTCGGTGCTCCAACACCGTGCGATTCAAGCGGTCTTTCTTGCCCCGTACGTGCAAAATTTGGAATGGGATGGCGGCTGGGGTATTTCCAACTGGCTATGGCATGGGTACCTTTAAGAGGCGAGTGTACCATTTCTTGCAAGGCCGGCAGCGCGCTAGCAGTCCCATTGGTGCTGTAGTTGTCCATGGGCGGCGGTGATCACTTACCATCAGGTGCACCGCATGCCCGTTTGTCGGTTTTAACATAAAAAAAAAGAAAAAAAACTCTGACAGTAACAACATAAGCGCTCGCCCTTGACTCCACGTTTGTGAAATTAAGAAAACGCGTTTTCCAGAGATTGGCGTTTCGCTCCCATCACATACACATACACAAAAAATCACGTCTGTCCCTTACGTGGTAGAAAGAACTTTAGGCAAGAAAGAAGGTAGAAAGAACTTCAGCAAGATTGTAAGTGTCAAAAAAAAAATTTTTGCAAATTGGCCGCCAAGGTCTCTTCGACATGTCTTTTTGAAACTACCAGCGCATTCAGAAAGACCACCATTGCCAAGAAGAATGCGCCGCAAGAAACTTGTATATGGGTGTATAGATGTAAAATGGAATTTAAATTTTCACCGAAAGTTAGAAAGAAATAAAAAGTTTATCTATGACAAACTACAAAAAACCAAAAAGAACAATTTAAAAACCTACAGATAAATAGTTTGTCACAAAATGGTCCCAACTCAGCACTTGCTGGCTTTACAGCCAGCGCTGGTCTTCCGTTGGGGCCATCGGGTGATACAAACAATTAAAAAGTAAAATTTGTAGGCTCATCGTCTCATCCCTAGTCTACATAAGTTCCAATGCTGGGCATAGGCCTCCTCTCAGAATGAGAGGTCTTGGGCTGGCGTTCCCACGCAAGCTGGACATAAAAATTTCGATTAAACTTGCATTAACAGGACTATGTCAATTTTATAGGGCAGACCAGGGATGTTGCGGATCCACTTTTTTCCACATCCGCGGATGCGGATGCGGATCTGTTTAAAAAACTTAAGTGTTGGGTTGGTAGAGTTAAAAAAACACAGTAGGGCGAGTCAGATCTTGTCAGTTGTCACAACAAAACCGTAGCGAGCCGCCTCACCGTCACCGATTCACCGAAGTCCGAAACAAAATTACCGCTTTCCTATTGGTCAATCAGCACGCGCGGTCGACACGTGCCACTCACCGGGCCCTCCCCTTTCTTCCATGTCGCGACCTGCTACACATCCGCATCCGCTTCAGCTCCACATCAATTTATGCGGATGCAGATGCAGATGCGGATCTCGAAATTGATGCGGATGTTCCGCATGTGCGGATGCGGATGCGAATATTCGCAACATTCCTGGGGCAGACACGTTGGTGTAAGGTATCCAAGATTAAACCCTTACATACATAAAAATGTACATAGCGTAAATCACGTCTTTATCCCTTGCACTAGACATAGCCTAACGTAAAAATACCTTAAGGCCACGTTTCGCATGATGAAAATGAAAATGAAAATGTATTTTTGCAAATTGGCCGCCAAGGGTCTTTTAGGTACATGTCTTTTTGAAACTACCAGCGCATTCGGAAAGACCATCATTGCCAAGAAGACTGCGCCGCAAGAAACTTGGCAGAAAGTCATTTTTTCAAAATAAAATTGTAGACATATAGGTGGAAAGGGCAATCAAAATAGTGATGGGTTGCTCTGTATCGCCTATATTTTTGGCCATTCCCTCAATTAGCTTTTAACATCTACGCGGGTAGAGAAGGAACTGGTACATTCTGTTTTCTTTTCTCCCAGACCTGCTTGGAAGGGGATGAAACTTGGTTTAACTGAACTATGTAAACTTTGTCGGACGGTCTCGTCGATCTTAGGCGGTCATGATAAAACCTATTCCAGTAAATTAGTCTCACCTCTACCCAGTCTGATGGAGAAATGTTTAGCTAGTTCGCGTGTGTTATTCGTAAAAAATAATATTGACATTTCGTCGTTCGCCTGCGTAGGGTTGGGAGGGATGATCGGTCGTTGGTTCAATAGGTCGTTCAACTTAGTTGGTAATTAATAGGATCCGTAGTCAAGGAAGGATGTTTTGTTCTACTTGATGAACTTTAATTGAAAATTCACGTGTCAAGCTTACAACGGCCGGCGTCAATCGGGAAATTCGGGTTAAAGAACCTCTTTAATATTAGACAGGACCTTCCTTTAATTACGTAGTAAATTAAGAACCACGGTGGGTGTCACCTAAGTGGCATCTACAATATTAAATACTAGCTGCCCGCCCCGACAATAACAAAATCTAAAAGCCGTTACTCGAATTGGCATTGTTCATTTTTTTGAGTATGCTCCAATTCTAAAACCATTTCGAGGAAAACCATCAATTATCCGATTTATCTTGTCCGATTTCAAAAATACTTTATGATTGCAGATATTTTTGTAAAAGTACTTTGAACCTTTGTTTGACCTAACGACCGGGTTTTTAGACAGAATCCAGCATCGAATGTTTGCCACAAAAATGAAAAAAAAAGTTTGGCTACGGCAACTGTCACGTGTCACTGTCAAATCTACAAAACCATAGACAAAGCCGTTTTTTTTATAGCCAGCCGAACGAAGGCGATTGGGATTCTGTCTAAATTCACGAATTATCAAACAGCGAAAAAATATTTATTATTAATTAACGAAGCTACGTAAAAGCATAATATTCAAATTAGTTGCTTGAAATAGTCCATTTTATCAAATAAAGGTGTTAAAAGCACAGCTTAAAAAAAATGAACAATGCCAATTATCATACGTAAATATTTTGCCAAAAATGCATTACATCACGACAACGACACTGAAAATTAGAACACACACAAAAATCCAAAAATTAAAGCTATGGCCGGGAATCGAACCCAGATCTTCGTCATTCCGTGACGCGTGCTTAACTGCTTACCCCTACACCACCCATAGCAGGTGGATAAGCCTTCGATTTTTTCTATCTGTTACTAGCTGTCACGTGACTTTGTTAGTATGCGATTTTTTGTCGCCAAGCGTCATCTGTTTGAACGACGTGTCCGTACGACACAATTACAAACTCCCGTGGAACATCTACTGTTCACCAGGGATGAGAGAAGGCGTTGTTTTTCAAATGATAGGTACTATCAAATGAATCAAGACTTTTACTTCTTAATTTTTTTATGTTTACATTTACGGTTTTACCGTGGGTTCACTGTAGCATAATGTAAAGACAAACCAATAAGATATTTGGTTTTAATTAGCTTGAATCCGATATACAATAGTAAATAATAAATGTCACGTTTCAACTTGACAATACACACAAACGAAACATAGAGAATAATGTCAGCCAGCTCTAGTAAAGAGCCAAGCGTGGCCTTTAGGTCTTGTTATCTCAGGCTCTGTCTACCCCGTAAGGGATATAGACGTGATTTGTGTGTGTGTGTGTGTGTGTGTGCTAGTAAAGAGGTTTACATATATCATTCTCCCCATCTATGTTTTCATCTCCCCCGACAAAGTCATGTAGGCGAAAAGGCAGCCGGCGATTCCTCTTAGGTCTTTCGAGAGCAGATGTTTCTTCTCTTACTTCAGATATGATGATCGGAAGATTTATTTCTTGAGGACGATCTGAAATAGTGCTATCTGGATTCACCAAAGACTCGGAAGCATCTTCAAACGATTCTTGGAGATCAGTCAAAGAATGAGAATCATGCGGGAGTGGGGCTAAATGTCTATTGGACACTGTACTCTCCATGCCGTTTGACCTTCGAATTGTCGAATAGTGTAGGCTATAGTCAAGTTCAGCTTCCTCCACCATGGGATCATTTTTCGAGCGAACGTTGTTTTTTACGAGAACTGGTCCTGGCGCTAGCCATGTAGGCATCGATTCTCCATTAGGCGACCTCCGTGGGTAGTTAAATAGTCTCTCATGAGGAGTCGCATTGATGGACGTGCAAAGGAATGAACGGATAGAGTGAAGTGCGTTTTTCAAGACTCGTTCCCAGTATTCAACTGCCATGTTGTTGAAACGCAAGCTGAGTTGTAGGTATCGCACGCCACAGAGTTCCATTTAGGCGTTCTACCTGGCCATTGCCTCGTGGATTACTTATATATGGAGTAGTTCGGGAAGAGGCAATTCTGTTAGCCCTCAAAAAGTTTTCAGTTCTTCGGACATAAAAGAGCTCCCTCTGTCACTATGAATGTACAGCGGTTGTCCAAATGTACTAAAAAGGTCTCGTAAGCATTTGATAGTCCCCGATGTCATATCTTTACAAGGGTAAGCCCATGGGAAGCGGCTATACTCGTCAATTACCGTGAGTAAATACTTCTTCCCTGAATTCGATGAAAGAGGTCCTTTAAAATCTATATTCAGCCTTTCAAAGGGGGCCAATACTTTTATAAGTTGTCCTTTTGTCGCCATAAAGCGGGGTTTTAGTTCAGCACACGCTCTACACGAGCTCGTCATGGTCTTTATGTCATTATTCTGGGTACATATTAAAATACATAAAGTTTAAAATGTATAATGGATTAAAATACATATTGGTTTATAATATATAATGCGATTTTCTCAGAAAGTTACAAATTAACAGGATTGTTATAAAACAAACCTAACCTAACCTAAACCAATCTATAGATTACGATATCAACAAAGTTCATTTAGCTAATAGTTTTACAGAAAATTGCGTTATATATTTTGAACCATTATGTATTTTAACCCATTATACATTTTAAACTTTATGTATTCTGATCCGCTCCCCATTATTCTTGATAGTGTAGCCCAGCAAACTTATTGTTTCTTGGCGAAATTTACATTTTTGATCATTCAATGTTAGACTATACTTTTTTGCGGCAGCTTGAAAATTAAGTAGATTCTGATCGTGATCGCTTTTATCTTTTCCGCATACAGTAACATCGGCGAGGCTGCCTTCCCGCCTCCATATTTAATAACTTATCTAGATAGCTGTCAAGTCCAGACATTATAGCGAGCAAGACGAAAAATACATCACGGAAGAAGTTTCAAAGCTAATTAAATTGTAGCATAATTTAATGACAAACCAATAAGATATTTGGTTTTAATTAGCTTGATCCGACATACAATAGTCACTACATAGTATAAAATAAACTCGCTTTTTCTGTCCCCGTGTCCGTATGTATGCTTATATCTTCAAAACCAGTCAACGGATTTTGATGCGGTTTTTTTTTAATAGATAGAGTGATTCAAGAGGAAGGTTTATATGTATAATACATGTATAATATACCGTGTGAAGCCGGGGCGGGTCGCTAGTAAATAATATATGTCACGTTTCAACTTGACAATACACACAAACGAAGCATAGAGAATAATTGCAGCTAGTAAAGAGGTTTACATATCATTCATCATTTTGTAAAAGAGCTGATAGTCTAAGATCCGAACCTAAGTAGACCTGCACCGAGCTGATAATAGAATGAAACATATTTTATAATAAATTTAGTATATTAGAAAATATAATAAAAATGGGTTGGCTAAAAAAAGGACTATTTAAATATATTAATTCTTATAGGCTGGAATTTTTGGCAATAATAGTATTCCCGGCCCATAGCTTTACTTTTCGGATTTTTCTATGTGTTCTAATTTTCACTGACATTTAGAAAAATAATAGTATGTTCTGCAAATTCGTACAGCATTATTTTGTTCTATTCTATTCTATTGATAGTTTAACAGCGCAAGCGATATAAGGAATTGTTTAGGTATTTTTTTACATCTTGTTGGGTTGGATTATTGGAGTTTTAGTAAGGGTCCCTGATTTGTTTGAAAATATAATATCTATAGCCTATGTTCATCAGGGATAATGTAGGATTCTAATGGTGAAATAATTTTTCAAATTAGTCCAGTAGTTACAGAGCCTATTCAATACAAACAAAGAAACAAACAAACATTTTATTTTATGTTATTGAATTAATAGGTGTTACTAATATGTATGTATGTTTTTCATGCAACTTTCCCTCCACTACTGCCACATAAAACACATAAAAATCCTACAACCTACTTAATTATCCCTTACACCATACAAACACTGATGCATTTCGATCCCTCTACGGGATCATTAACAAAGTGTAATGAGCACACCTGTTATACATACTTATACAAACCAACATCGTACTGATTTGAAAACATAAATAAACATAATGTACCCACATCCATATATTTTCCCAAACCACCCTTTTATTTATGATTTTTACTGTAGACAAACAACTACCTTCAAAAAAAATCCAACTACAGCAAAAACAAAAAGGGTTAACCCTTTGCATGAAAAACATAATATATTTCACACAGGCTTGGATCTTGCACGTGAGTAGCGGAGTAGCAAGGTAAATATTTTTTGTTCAAACAAACAAACAAACAATCAAATCTTTCCTTTTTATATATTAGTGTAGATATAGATAGATACTATCCCATCAAAAACAAAACTTGTAAAAAAACCAAGTCTCGCAACTCAGTTCTTCTACCGTAAAAAGTTGTGAGATCCATGTAATACCAAGTCGGTTAATTTATTCAGTCCCTATTAAAGAAACCTCCTGTCTTAAGTTATTACGTAATTAGCTTACCTAACAACATAATAATGCCCATATCAAAATTAAAAATCGTTTATGTTATAAATAAATGAATTGATTTGGCATTCGCATTAACCCATCAATTTAATATAAACTGTATTACTTGTGAGAAAAATTGTGTTTTATACATTAGTGTATATATAGATAGATAGTATAGATATAGATGAGGCTTCACGAGGTCACGTTACTACAAAAGACAAAATATACTCTTTATAAAAGCGAATATTTCGTTTAAACGCGGGCGGAATTTGCGAACAGAAGAATATTCAACTAAGATGTAACCCTGGATAAGAGTAACTTGTGTTTATGCAAATTTGAACCCTCGACTTTTATATCCATTATCTCAACCGAGTAAATCCCTGGGCATCAGCATGGGAAATAGAAGGATTACACAGAACACCAATTTCAAGTAGCCGATCGCTAAAATACCGAAATTTCGGGTGATTTGGAATTGTGCTATTGCTATGCTGATTAAAATACACTAGTTTTTTATACATTAAACGGCAAAGAAAATGAGCAAATGGGTCACGTCATGGTAAGTGAGCACCACCCAACACCCGCAACACTAGAGGATTGCTGATGCCTTGCCAGCTTAGAGGGCAAAGAATACCCCATGTGCCAGTAATTTCACCGTCAGTCTTACTCTCCACGCCGGAACACAGTATTCGCAAGTAAGACAGCAATTATTGGCCATTAAAATGTAGGTTTATAAAGAACAAAATCACGTTTTGCGCTCGCCTGAAAACCTCTGTTTAACACTCAATTAGGTTATTATTTTCTTCTAGTCACGATTCAACTCGAATCGACGGTAGCTATTCTGTATCGCTCAGATGCTGGTACCTGTCTTACGGTATCAAGGTAACTTGGCTTTGATTTAGTTTTACACTTACGTCGAATCCCTGCACAGATCTGTAGGTGGTGGGGCGGAGCAGCCGCATCAGCGCAGCCCCGTCGGTAGCCGGTACCCCAGCCCTCATGGCCGCTGTGGCGGCTCTGGCCCACAGTATAACTGCGTCGTACAGGTGGGCTGATTCTATCGGCACCTGTCGTGTATAAATATTGTATTAACGAGGATATATAGACTACAAGCCCATGGACAAAAAAAACATGTGACATGAACCAGCGTGAATGAAGCTTAGAAGGCTGTTACTATATCATAAAATAACTCTGAGCGCTATGCCGTCACTTCTGAGCAGTACAGATTTTTTCTCATTCATTGAAAAAAAATATGCACTAACTTAATGCAACACCACTTTAAAGCGGCACTAGGTCTTTCGACATTTATTTTTAATCATCTATAAGCTATTTATTATTTTTCGTCGTAATTCCTCACTTGTAGCTGAGAAATTCCATAAATGTACCGCTCAGAAATGACGGCATAGCACTCAGAGTTATTTTATGATATAGTAACAGCCTTCTAAGCTTCATTCACGCTGGTTCATTTCATTTCACATGTTTTTTCCCATGGGCTTGTAGTCTAATAGTGACTAGGATAGAAAAAAGTATGCTTAGTTGGTTTGGTCACGTAGAGCGGATGGATGAAAGTAGACTAACTAACAGAGATGCGATTTATTTGAAATACTTCTATTTAAAATGCAAATACAAAATGCAAAATACGTATTTTGTATTTTGCATTTAAATGCCTTTTAGTAAAAACCATTTTGTATTTTATTTGAAATACCTTTCGAGACGTATTTTGCATTTTCATATTCATTTCAAAATGCAAAATACTTTTTGATTAAGTTTAGCCAACATTACCAGTCAAACAAAATGAAATGAACGAATGACGCTTGTATTGCCGCACTAGATGCACAATCAACCGAAATAAATGGCCACACAATTCACAAAATGGAGCCATGGCTCTCTTTTCATTAGTCTACTTGCTTTACATTATTTTAAGTGAGTATTATTATTCATTACACATAAACGGATAACTCACGTATAAAAAGTCGAGTGATGCTCGACATGTTTCGGACTATTTCGTAGTCCTTCTTCTTGGAGCGCTCGCCCCGGCGGCAGCGAAACGAACACAAAAAAACGTTAAAAATGACGATGAAAACAAGGGTATTTGTGCGCCGCTGTCAGTTGCGTCGAACAGCCGTGCGAGCAGAGCGCTCGCTGCCGCCAGGGCGAGCGCTCCAAGAAGAAGGACCACGAAATAGTCCGAAACATGTCGAGCATCACTCGACTTTTTATACGTGACTTATCCGTTTATGTGTAATGATGATTAAGTCTCACGGTAGTTTCATGTTGAGAGGAGTATTATTATTATTAATTATTAACGTAACAGAATTTATTGCTACGCGTACTGATAAATTTGACCAAAATGTCATGTATAAGGTGCCATGTTATTAGACGTTTTTGTTCGGCTCGCCATTGTGTCTCTATTTCTCATGATAAATACCTAAAATAAATAAAAATGTCTGATATTTGATCAAAAGGTATTTTATTTTGAAAAAGTATTTTGAAAATACCTATTTTGCATTTAGCATTTGAAATACAAAACGCAAAACTATTTGGTATTTTGCATTTGAAATAGTAAATCTGAAAAGTATTTTGCATTTTGTATTTAAATGCTTTTTTAAAACCATTTTGTACATCTCTGCTAACTAAACAGATCTATCTGGGGAGTGTGAATGGTTGCGTTAAGAGGGTAAGTACACGGACGTTCCGAGACCAAATAGGAAACGTTTTGGGAAAAGGTCAGGTCAGGAGTACCCGAAGCCGACGAGCATGTTATGAAGAGATTGATGAAGTAAATAAGTAAGTAAGCAAATGCTTTATTGTACAAATATAAAGAAACAGATACAATTCACAAAAAAAAATACATTTGTATATGCATAAAGGGATCTCTACCAGTTAACCTTTGAGTAGATGAGAGAAGCAATACACGAGGGATCGACAAAGTGTAAGTTTAAAATTCCAGATAGTGAAAGATTGATGAAATATGTCAGGATTGTAGCAAGTAGAACAAATTAGTCTCTGCGTACCCCTGTGGGTAAGAGGCGTGACGGTATGTATGTTTGAATGTATGTATTAACGAAATAATTACAAAATACAGCTAGCCATAAAGATTGAAAATCGGTCTTCTCGTCTAATTTCGGTTTCGTAGAGCGTTGTCTCGCTCAAACTGCCGAGACGCTGCAAGACGACGATTATCTCTTTCCTAAGACCGAAGTCACAGTATATATATAAGCTAAAGCAGTGAGGAAACTACGAACAAATCGGTTGAAACGAAAGCGCACACAGGCGCGCGCTTTACACGGCCCCTAAGCGGACCTCGTCCACTCCGCTCAGGATCAGGTCCGCTTAGGGGCCGTGTAAAGCGCGCGCCTGTGTGCGTGTTTCGTTTCAACCGATTTGTTCGTAGTTTCCTTACTGCTTTAGCTTATATATATATACTGTGCCGAAGTGCAATCTTTATAGACTGTAGACGGTTTAACACACGATTTTAAGGCTTCAATCGTTCTTACCCGCCAAAACGCGACGGGCGGTAACGACCGCTCCCGAACATTCACTTATATATCACTAGCAAACCCGGCGAACTCCGTTTCGCCACCAGATTGAAAAAAGATTTTCCCGCTTTTCTGTTGAAATTTTTCCTGAATTTTCTTTGCTATAAACCTCACGGAGCCCGAGACCTTTCCAACGAATGCAAAACCGTGGAAATCGGTTCGTGCGTTCTGGAGTTGTAGCGTCAGGAAGGAAAACCCGACTTATTTTTATATAGTAGATTATAGTCGTCACGCGGCAAACATGGCGGCACGAATAACGTAAAATTTTGCCACGTGCCAAAATTTCAACGTTATCCAATATAAAGCCGCAACTATCTCTGTTGTTAATTAAAGTTGGGACAATACAACTGGTAAACTAACGCCGGAATCGGGTCTATTTCGTAATACCGTATGTTTTGTCGTTCGAAATTGCTGAGGGGATAAATCACATCGCACGTGTGACTTTGCACGGTTGTTGAACTGATTTTGTGATGTAATTCTGTTATTTCCCTTCGGAGGTAGTGTTGGAAACCAAATACTTTTTTTCTACTCGTTGATTTTAATCTGTCAATTATGTGTTTATAGACAAAATTGCAATCACATACTTTTTAATCTTGGATAGTCTATGGCACTTCGAACTCAACTATAATGATTATTAAACAACGCTCTAGACGACTATAATAATTTCAAAATTAGAACTTAGTTACTTCGATTGAGCGTCGCGAGCGCTTAGTGGAACGCACCCAATGTAAAGTTGGAAATATCTGGCAAATTTGCTTCCATTTGAACAAACTAACTTTTTCTTCTGTTACGTGATTGGTTAGTAATTGAAGTAATTGGCCAATAAGAAACAGTATTATAACAACATCTCATTAGTTCTTTTTTGTGCTACGAAAATTAAAAAGTTTTGTTTGTTATTTGACGCGAAATCGATGGTGTTAAATAAATAATCCCTAATTCGAATTAAACATGTGTGACAGTGACGAGATTAGTTTCGCCGGTACTTCAGAGGAGATAACTACTAATAATTCATAAGTGGAAGGTACAATTTTCAAACTTAACCCAATGTACTTTACAAAAAGTTATGTATGTACCTCGATAGACGATGATGATGATGACTCGTAGAAAAAGTATTGGATACAATAGTTACATAATTAGCTCTTAAAATCTCGTACCTTACTTAAACACGGTACTCGACTTTAAGAGCCTTCATTATGCAACGATTGTGTAAGATACTATTAAGCTGTCATTAGAAACCGACGCAAAAATTATAAGTTTGTGTGTACAAAAGGGATGTATAAAGTCCCCGAGCCTTAAAGTATATTAATATATAGTACAGATGTATAAATTCTCTACTAGTCAAAACAACAAAAAAAGAATTTAAGTTCAGTGGAGGTGTGAAACGCCTCCATCGTCAAATAAATTAATTATTAAGTACCTATAATTATCATGCGTCGCATTCTCGTATGCCAGCAAATTGTTACATGGAGACAATTATGAAAAGAACAGGGGAGCCAAGTTTAATAAAGAAACTCTCTTTTTTCTCTTAATTTATGTACAATAAAGGTAACATCTTGAAGCCTGTCATGTTATTGGGACGGATAGCCGGTTTTTGTTAGTGCAAGAGAAACCAAGCTTAAATCGTATAGTGAATAGTGAATGAACATCCTTCATTTACTCTACTTTTTTGATTATGGTTATTGTCTTTGCCCTGCTAGATATAATGTATGTATGTATAACTCTTTATCACTACATAGTATAAAACAAAGTCGCTTTTTCTGTCCCCAAGCCCGTTTGTATGCTTATATCTTCAAAACTACACAACGGATTTTGATGCGGGTTTTTTTAATAGATAGAGTGATTCAAGAGAAAGGTTTATGTGTATAATACATGCATAATATACCGTGCGAAGCCGGGGCGGGTCGCTAGTTGTACATAAAACACAAGAAAAAAGATGAACACAGGATAACACACATGACATGCATAATGTCTCTGTTCGCCTGCCCTTTCTCTTTTCCTGTGTGCTTGCTCCGGTGCCGGACGATAAACGAAACTTGTAAGTCTTTAAAGTTAAATAAATATCTTGAGACAATGGACACCAATTGATCTAGTCCCAAACTAAGCAAAGCTTGTAATATGGGCACTAGACAACGGATAAACATACTCATATAAATAAATACATATTAGACATCCAAGACTCGAGAACAGACATTCGTATTTTTCATACAAATATCTGCCCCGACCGGGGATCGAACCCGGAACCTCAAGCTTCGTAGTCAGGTTCTCTAACCGCTAGGCCATCCGGTCGTCGAATTGTTTCTTTCACCAACTACCCCGTTCTAACTTCAAACACCAATAGTTTTAACCGGTTTATAGCTCTGAGAATCTTTGATTTAATCCAGAAAAATGTATTGACTTTTAAAGTTTCCAAGTAGTAAGTAAGTAAGTAAGTAAGTAAATGCTTTATTGTACAAATATAAAGAAACAGATACAATATAGTAGTTACACGCCCGGTGGTGCATCCCCACTCTAAAGCCCTCTAATCCGTGGGATATTTGCTTTTTTGTACCCACTTTTTCTACATCAGGGGTTGTAAAATTTTAGCTTTGTAGTTTCAAGGATTTTTTACTGGGTATTATTGAGTTAATCAGTGTTTTTTTTTCAATTAGGTACCTATAGATATACTACACTGACGAGCAAAAATAACAGGTCACTATCCATACAAATGGCTACTCAATCAAATCAATGCAAGTCGAATTTTACTTTATTTCAGTTGTCGGATTGACTTGAAACTTGGTATATTTGCACTATTTACACTCGTTCACCAAAAAGTTTATTCTGAAAAGAAAAAACCATTACAATCATTTTGATAACAACAGCTTATTAAACTTTTTCTATTACTATTCTGTTTGAATGTTACTGTTTACATTCGGTATTGTTAGGATTGTTGAATAAACTACAGGGACTTTCTTTTGTTTCGAGCTTCATTTGTTTTGAGTTATCCTGATCGAATATAAAGCCCATGGATACATACCTCCATAGGTATAAAAGTTCATAAGTTAAACTGGGTTTTTAAAGGTTTCTTTTTATTTTAAGTAAAATTGCCAAACTAAACTAAAATATTCATTGCCTTTTATAATTGTGAACCATTGCTAAGTTTATACATCTTCAAAAAAATTAGGAAGCTCTCAATTTGTTGGAATCTTTATTAAATAGTAAATATTGCGCGAGCAATTTGTGTGTGGTGTATCTGAACAAATTTCCGACTGCGACCTTGTGGGCTTGTGACAGTTTCATCAATGGTTTTAGTACCTGTCTATTCCACGAATTACTATGCCTAGTCAGAAAGTCATTGGAGTGAAATGTTCCTGAAGGAATAAGGGATGAGTTCGTACTCCGGTCACGGTCGGATGGGGTTGTCAGTCGGGGAGAATTGATGGACATCTTAGACCAGTGTATTATCTATCTATCTTCTTTATATATAAAAATTAATCCCTATTTCCCTTGGTCACGGCTGGACCGATTTCGCTAATTCTTTTTTTGTTGTGTTCGTTATTGTCAGAAGAAGGTTCTTATGTAGGTAACAATATTTTGAAAAAAACTGGTACGGGGCGAAGACGCGGGTAACAGTAATGTAATAGAATGTGTCCGTAAAACTCTAGTTTTCTGAGAGATCAGAATAAAATAATCTTTAATTTTATTTAACTTTAATTCAATAATCAGACGGTTGCAAAATGCTGGTAGGTATAGATTTACCTGTTTATACCTGGCAACCCGGTAGTTGTGACCGGAAAAGAATAGGCAACCTAACGTTTGCATATTCTATGGGCTTCATACTTTAGATTGGTATAGAATTTATCTAATAATCAAACCGGTGAAATGTATTTTTTTTAATGAATAATTAAACATACCCTGGACTAAAATTTGCTAGGCAACCCATATGCAATGTATTTATTGATATATTAAATTAAATATAAAATACATTTCATCAAATAAACATCTAGGTGAAGGTCGTTGTATGGCGGGATCTTAGGCTAATATACCTAAACTACATAAATATACACACACAAAACATACTAAGTCCACTTAAGAAAACTCATCAAGTAATTGAATTATGTCCTCTAAGATAATATCTAAGAGGAAGCCAAAGTAAATGTGACACTTTCAGGTCGTCAGCACAAGCGACGAAAACGACTTACTTATTACATTTTTACTAAACGCAGACCGTTTGTCATCCGATATCGCCGTCGAGATTCAAGTACTGGAGCACAGTATATATATATATAAGCTAAAGCAGTAAGGAACCTACGAACAAATCGGTTGAAACGAAACACGCACACAGGCGCGCGCTTTACACGGCCCCTAAGCGGACCTGAGCCTGAGCGGAGTGGACGAGGTCCCCTTATGGGCCGTGTAAAGCGCGCGCCTGTGTGCGTGTTTCGTTTCAACCGATTTGTTCGTAGTTTCCTTACTGCTTTAGCTTATATATATACTGTGGCTGGAGCCACTTTATACTGAAGCTGACGCTTAATTATAAATAACTACGAGTAGCTTTTGCCCCCGACTTCGTCCGCGCGGATAACGTCAAAGTGACGTACCACCTTCATCCACTCATTTCTTCAAACATTAGGAAGGAATGACTCCTTCCATGCTGGTATGGGAACAAAGAAAAGACATAGAATGTACCAGTTGCTTTGGTCGAATGATCGTTTGGTCTAAGCTGAATTTATACTGTAACTAGCTGTTGCCCGCAACTTCGTCTGCATAGAATTCGTTTATCGCTATCCCGCAGAAATTACGCAATCCGTTCTTAGAGGATGCCTACGTCATAGTAGCTTTATGCATGCAAAGTCTCAGCCCGATTGGTTTAAAATTGACAAAGTTTCATACAAACTTTCATCCCCTATTTTATCCTCTTGGGGGTAGAATTGATCAAAATCCTTTCTTAGCGGATGCCTACGTCATAACATCTACCTGCATGGCAAATTTCAGCAGGTTTGGGCTGTGCGTTGATAGATCACTATGTCAGTCAGTCAGTCAGTCACCTTTGAGTTATATATATTTAGATTATCGACTTTTCAGCAAAACCATAAAATAAATCTAACCCAACCCAACCTATTCCACAAAACTTATCATCACTACATAGTATAAAACAAAGTCGCTTTCTCTGTCCCTATGTCCCTGTGTATGCTTATATCTTCAAAACTACACAACGTATTTTGATGCGGTTTTTTCTAATAGATAAAGTGATTCAAGAGGAAGGTTTTTATGTATAATTCTACGCAGACGAAGTCGCGGGCAGAAGCTAGTGTAGAATAATTTCTGAAATATTGTCAGTTTCCGCGGAGAAATTTTAGATCAAACGATCATTCGACCACACATTACGTTAGACCAAAGTAAGTTAAGTAAGGTATGTAATTGTAAAGAGACTTACGGAAGTTGTGTCGAACAGGCTGTGATAATTTGGCACGCAGAACGGGGGCGCTGCCGAGTGCTTGCGTATCATCTGACACAGCTTTCTGTAGAGAAAAACACTTATCACTTGAAGTGGAATAACTAGTTACTTGACTCTGGCGTTTTTGACTCCACGTGACCCCACGGTTGCCAAAGTACGAGCTTCAGCAAATAGGGGCCTTACTATGACATCTTTATGCGATTCAATTCCAATTCAGTTTAGTTTCGCTCGCTTTAAGATCCATACTAAACACATACACACATACACATACTCAAATCACGTCTTTATCCCTTACGGGGTAGACAGAGCCTAAGGTAACAAGACCTACAGGCCACGTTTAGCAAGACACTGAGGGCGTAGAGGTGGAAAGTGGAATTAAAATAGTGATGGGTTGCTAGCCACATCGCCTATAACATGATTCCTATGATTTTCGCCCATTCCCTCGATGGTTTTTTACCATTTGCGCGGGAAGAGAAGCAACTGGTACATTCTATATTTTTTCTTTGCTCCCAGTTCAGCATGGAAGTATCCATACTAAATATGACAACTAAAATCTGAACTGAGTCGGAATTGAATCGCATTAAAGGTGTTACCACGCCAATCGATCGATCAACGATCGATGGTAGAATGGAATAGTCGACGTCAATCGATAGTTTCTACTAGAGCTATGTGCCCCAGTGCAGCGATATTGACGCGGTGTCAGTGACGTTGCTGTCACATTTCTACTCGGAACTACGCACTGTCGCACTACATCATTGGGCTACTCCTAAAATTTGAATCATTCTCGTATCATTTCATCCCTCAAACCCTCAAACAAATAAATGAATTAATATTCATTGAGTGTGAGCGAGACCATAAGACTAGTAACAGCCTAACAGCACCGCGATTTTGACGCGGAGTCACTGCCGTGCCCCCACTATCTGTGTATCGTACATGCTGTTATATTTTACACAGTACCTTGTTCAGATGGAAGCGAATTTCCTGAGCAATGGGTGACCACGGCATAATAAAATAATTTATAACATAATATAATAATTTTGAGCTCGTATTTAACAATCAAAGAGACATTAAGTGGCCGTACCTCAAGAGGTGCAAGCAACAGGGAGGGCGGGAACTCCCCACGTGTCTCCCACCACGTGCAAATAAGCACTACTTACTGCAACGAAGCGGAAAATTAATAGGAGCTTCAGCGCACTCTTAAAGTTTGCCGGGATCTGTGCCACCACTTTGTTGCGGGGTTAATGACGCGGTGTCACATACGCCGCGTCAACTTTGTTAGGAACTTTTATCTTGTTCTATGTACTACGCGTACCCTTGGTTTTAATTCAACAATGTACTCAACAGTATTTTATTTCATAATAGCCGAGCCGAGTTTTTACTCCAAACGTGTCAAGAGGTGACTGTAAATAAGTGCTCTGAGAGGCGTCTAATGGTTTTTACTCAGACATCGTAGGCAGCAGCTAAATATACTCACGAACAAAAATAGCGGGTCGCTTTCTTTCAATACAAAGTTGTATGAAAAGTGACCCTTTATTTTTGCACGTGAGTGTAGTAGCCAACGTCAGTTTAAGTAACAAGTGTGTGGTAAAAAATATAATTCAAAAATCTTGCGACAAAACGTCGGCAACGTTGTGCGGTGATACGGCAAAGACCGTCCCCCTGTCGGGCTCTTAGCCAGCGGTCAATGATATCCCTCAGAAGCTGCCGGGAAATCATTAGCCGATGCCCAGGGTGCACCACACCAAGCACTGCTCTTCTCCCCGGACGAATCCAAAAACGAACCGCAGCTCTTGGCCATAAGCAGAGGCAATCCAACTTACGGCTAGTAATTTACATACACAATTCTGTGATATATTCGCAATATTCCATTTCTATAGCGCTATTACGCGACATTACACTCAGTTGACAAACTATGTGCGTAATGGGCTCAGCGAGCCCTAAATATGAATGGGGTCTCAGCCTCACACGCCAGTGGCACAATAATGACACGTTCACAATCATGAGGCATCAAGGCCGTGCTATCTTCACATGGCGGCATGGCCTTGTGTAATTCATCAGAGGTCGCACAGTTTCAAAAGCGAAGGGGTGATAATTAATGCCGTGATACGAACCTTCTGTTGACAAAATTGCGCTCAAATGAGAAATCGATCAGGGCTTAAATTTTGATCAATTTGATGTGATCGCACTGAATAGATAATTATTAGATAGCTCGTTATAGATTTGATAGGATATGCGGTCAGAACCCTTCTGCTCGATATGGACCAGAACTATTGCACCCTGGCACAACGTCCTCTCTAGTAAATAAAAATTGTATATGCATGTGCATCAAGGTCTATAACTATCTACCAAAGACATTAAAAGAGCTAGACTTACCACTTTAAAAAAAAAATTGTTCAATTGGTGCATGAACAAACTTTATTATAGTTGCTCGGAACATTTTATTAAACAAAGCTAGAATCAATTATTTGTGACATGTAATTTCTTATTTTAATAATATTATTTCAATTTGCACCTGGACATGAATTTTGCTATTTTAATTTTAATTTGTTTTATTTTTTACTATTGTTTAATGTTCATATGTTCAATAATATTTTACTTATACCCACTTGCCTACTGACATAATATACTATTGTTATTTTATTATTATGCATGACATTTTTTTTTCTTGTATTGTTCCAGACAATTTAATTTTGTACGCCTATTTTAGGTAGAAAGTGGAGATTCTGTCTAGCTTTAAGATCATTTATGTACACCTGCTTTCAACAAATAAATTATTCTTATTCTTATTCTTTTTTCTGTCACACTTTGACAGCTGTTGAATCCCCAACAAAAATGACGAAGCGCCCCGAATAGCTTACTAAGAACTCATCGCGTTCTCATCGGATTGTGTTCGGCAAACTGACATTTTGGCGACGCCGAATAGCAAATTAAACGTTGGGCTCTGCAAATGGTTGGTAATAGCTTAGGCATGTCAGTGCCGAATAGAGGCCCAGTAACAACGATCTTCATTTTTTATGTTATGTAAAGTGCTAGGTAAATATTTTAATTATTAACTTCCACGCTGGTCTGGGAGCAAAGAAAAAACAGAACGTGTTGCTTCTCTTGCCGCGCAGTAACGTCCCAATTAAATTTTCCTTCAACTTTTAAATCCAAGTCACTCAATAAAAACTGAAACTGACATTGAGTTTTGGCATTTGTTACGCACAAAGTGAGGCGCAAAATGAAGATGAAAAGTTCGGCGAAATAGCCTCGTGGGTTCTGGCATTATATATAGCTATATTGACATCAAGAAAGTTTTGTTTGAATATTACTTGATTGACATTCGATTCAATTTGTGAAAATAGAAATTTTAGATCGGGCCTCAAGTAGGTACCTACCAAATTACAAAATTTTTAGTTGCGTGTAAGCGAAATAAAATATCATGACCAAGGGCCCGATTTCTGAAAGTATTTCACTGGAAAGTACCTACAACTCGAAAGTGCTGTTAAATCTGTTTATATCTTCAAAACTACAGCTCTAATCAAATTTTTGACTAGTTCACAAGATTAATGAGAGCTATAAGTATCTTCTAAGCTACCCGTATTTAAAATTCAGCACAATTTTTCACCATTTTCGAGTGGTATTTTCACACATGTGCTTTCAAAAATCGGCCCGCAGAAAATACAGCAAGCCTACTCTGAACTTCGAAGTATGTTTCGCACCTTTCCGCTTACACTAGTAGGTACTCTTAAAATAACTTAACTTAAAAATTTCATTTTAGACACAAGCTTTATTGCTGACTGTACTTGTTGTTGACTCTACTGGCATTGCCATCCGTCCTACATATGTGAATCAAATTACAAGTCAATCGAACCAACCGTTGAAGAGTTCCCTTCAGCGGAGACGGTCCTGGCTGGAGTACCAGAATTCTACCAGATTACTATATTGTCATCTGACTTACACAAGTATGCAAAATTTCAGCGCAATCAAATGAAGATATCTATTTCAAAATTGAGTCACAAGATTCCACCCGGACAAACATATATGTAAACATACATAAATTGCAAGTTAATATAAAGCTTGTATTAATAATTAATAAGAGATTTGATACGAACCTCGATCTTCAGAATAGCCCCCCAGACAGTGAGAACGAATTATAATGAATGTACTCACGCGTAGTTAGGGTTGGTCGGGAACGAAGGCGTTAGTTTGAGCACAACCCTAAAGGCCATGACGTCACCGCTACTGTTCTGCCCGAGATGATCTACAACAAACATCAGACAGTCAACTCTCACCCTTTCCCGATAGAGTGCGAAATACGTTGCACTTGAAACGTAATATTATCGCCGTTTCAAATGGGGTTGCCACAGTCTATACATATAATAAAATCGTTGGGACCAAAAAATCTGTACATTGAAGATTTAAAAAAAAAAAACCAACCAGGGTGACTTAAAATCGGTAACTGAACATATTAAAACCATTTTTAAAATTTTTGTTTGTTTGTTTGTTTGTTTGTTTGACTGAGCATCACGTAAAAACTACTGAACGGATATTAATGAAATGTTCACAAATCGATTTCAATAAATTCAGAATAGGATATAGGCTACAGAAATTTCGGAAAATTTTGGAAAAAGGGGGTGAAAAGGGGGGTTAAAGTTTGTATGAAAAAAGAAAGTTAGATTGTTCTAGAATCATGAAACTCAGAATAAATGCTTAGTAATAAAAATAAAGAAATACCTGTTTTAGCATTTTTTTTTAATCTCATCCAGAGATGCAAAAAAGAGGGTTTTGTGTTTAAAATTAATTAACTTCATACACTTATACAATAAAAACCAATGAAGTGTAACCTTTTAAAGTTGCTACATAATACTTCCAATTTAATACAGGTAAATATAATTTCTCAGTTTTCTTGAAATTTGAATTTTGAGGTGATTACGCACAAAATAGCGGAACTCAAGAAAATCAGCTTTCCTCGGTATAAGTAGTTGGTAATAGTTACAAACAAAATAATACTACGAAGAAAATAGATAGATACAAATGTACATAAGACATATAGCCGGAAAAGCGTGTCAATTGTGAAAAAACATTAATATAATAATTACATGCTGTACAGGCATTTTTTCAACGAAGAGATTTTTGTCAAACCTAAATCAACCTAAATTGGCGTCCTAAATTGTGTTCTTTACCTAACACCTAAAGTTCAATATGCAATACCGTTACTTTTGTTTTTATTTATTGCGCCATTATTCACAACGCGTTCGGTTTTTGAACGCACTCTTATTTGAAAACCTGATATTAATATGAGGGCGGCGCGAAACGCTTGGCTGACATGCTCTTAGTACCTTTGCCTATAAAAAGCAAAATCAAAGGGCGCGTTTACGCCTGCGCTACGAACATGTCAGAATTTTATTGTGAAAAGTTGGTGCTTTTAGTATGAATCTGACAGCGAGCGAACCTAAACTGAATCGCATTTAGACATCATGGCAACTATGGCAAGGCCCCTGTAGGTAATTAATTTGTAGAATGATAATGTGTTAATAATCTGTAATTACGTACTTAAACCAAGAAAATAAATTAAAAAAGCTTCTGCTAGAATAAATTGAGTCGCAAAATATTAATTAAAACGGATTAGTAAATGAATTGTTAGTCGTAAGGTAAAAACAGGTAAACATTTATGTATTATTTGGTTAGAATAGATTTAATTTTTTAAATTAATCAGGGTACAAATATCGTTAAAGTGAGCGCAGTATTCGCCAATAAGCGTCATAGTTTGGCGAAATTAATAGTGATGTAATTAAAACTGTACTTAGCTTTTTTTGAATAAAGAAACTATAAACAAAACTATAAATAAAACTATTTGTAAAATAAGGTATTAATAGATGTGATGAGTCATTAACCAGTTTACACTTGATTTTTTTTCAAGATTCCGTGTCGCAAATTATTATTTTCATGACGTAATTCTAAAAGTATAGTTTCGTACATACTTTCAGTAGTTCATGTGACGTGTTAATAGTCATAATAATAATAATAATTTTGATATCGAGAAAAGCCGTAAGTATCACAAAAACACACGCGGACGAAGTCGCGGGCAACAGCTAGTAAACAATAATATTGACGAAGGCACGTCCCTGAGAATGTAGATCGTAACCTTTAGAAGTTAAATCATTTTCTCATTTCTTCAGTAAACTTCGTTGAGTTCGTTTCGAGATGTTATAACCCTTTTAACCTTTGCTGGCGACGTAATAATAGATATTAACTTAGATAGGACATATATACAGATATACAGGGTGGGCTGTAACAGAAGCAAAAAATTAAACCACAGCTACCAGTATTTATCCTGAGCTAACTTTGTTCTACAACTTTCAAAAATAACCTGTATTGCCATTTTTATTATAGTTTAAAGTTTAATTGGACCAGCAATGTACCCTACATACACATACACAAATCACGTCTTTATCCCTTACGGGGTAGACAGAGCCTAAGGTAACAGACTACAAGCCACATTTAGCAAGATTGTGGGCGTATAGGTGAAAAATGAAATCAAAATAGTGATGGGTTGCTAGCCTCATCGCCTATAACCTATATTATTAGTTTGTAATTGTGTCGTACAGACACATCATTCAAACAGATGACGCTTAGCGACAAAATTCGCATAGTAACAAAGGTCACGTGACAGCTAGTAACAGGTAGAAAAAATCGAAGACTACCCACCTGCTATGGGTGGTGTAGGGGTATAGCACGCGTCACGAAATGACGAGGATCCGGGTTCGATTACCGCCCATAACTTTACTTTTCTGATTTTTCTATGTGTTCTAATTTTCACTGACATTTAGAAATTTGATTCCTATGATTTTCGCCCATTCCCTCGATGGGCTTTTACCATCTGCGCGGGTAATGTACCCTACCTATTGCTAAATCCGTCATTTAGTAATGACAGGCGATGACATTTAGACTAGGTATTGGATGCCGTTGCGTGGTGACACCATTATGCTCCCACGGCGCCCCTACAATGGCAGAGAGGGAATACCGGCGGTTTTTTAGTGGGTAGGCCTCCTCCGCTTCCCCCCGTTAGGGAGGGGGGGGCGGGGGGGGCGGGGAGGAGAGTCCCACATAACTTCCGCGCCGTCCCCACGGCGCGGTCGTATGCGTAACGCATTTTTCCGCCGCAAAAAAAAAAAAGTATTGGATGCCGTACATTGAAAATACCTTTTATTTTGATTGAGTCAGGCGTTACTTTGCGGAGTCCATTTCAATAAACAAAGAATATTTACCTTGCTACTCCGCTACTCACGTGCAAGATAACCAAGCCTATAATAAGTGGATCTGATTAAATATGCTATTTAAACTTCCTTTCTTATTTCCCAATGAAATGAGTATTTACTATTGGGACCGAGCGCGACGACAGCGCCACGTGGCAGGCGGCCATTATGGACAATATTGTCAGCGCTGTCAAACAAGAAGTAAGTAAATATTGTGAAAAATATTAATGAAATCTTGTGTTATTATACTATATTACACAATTTTGGACAATGGTAGTCAGTAACATTATTGCCAATAATATTAAAATTGTTGTTTTCAGTGAAAATTTTAGAGGTTAGGTAACTTACTTTTTTTTCTTACGCCAAATATCCACTTATTTCTTTGGTCTCGTTTCCACCATGGTCTTGGAAATTGGTAAAATTTACAGTCGCTATTCTTCTTGGTGTTATTGCAATTCACAACAACACAATCTTACCAGGACCATATTTTTATCTCAAAAACGATTAGAAAATGTTTACTGCAATATGGATTTGACAGCTCAAGTCAGCGACAAAAATGACAATTTTAGCCGTAGCGAGCGCTGTGATCGTTTAGGCTACCCCCTCCACCCGCTTTGCACTCTGCCAATAGAACAAAGTAAGTAGGAGGTGCGTCGCCTACGTTTGTGGAACTTTAAGGAAAAAGTTCTTTTGTGTGTACTGCGGTCCTAATGGCGGATTAAGTTCTGTGTCCTTCAGCAGTTAAGCTATAATCAATAAGATTATCTAATAAGAAATGGGATTCGAAGGCTTAAGGTGCGAACACACCGGTGCGTAAAAAACGGTGAGAAAACGTGACACCTACGACACGTCACGGCGTGTACGCGGCGGTGTGATCGCTCCTTTACTCACCTGCTATGGGTGGTGTAGCGGTATAGCACGCATCACGGAATGACGAGGATCCGAGTTCGATTCCCGGCCATAGCTTTACTTTACCTGCTATGGTGCTATGGGTGGTGTAGCGGTATAGCACGCATCACGGAATGACGAGGATCCGGGTTCGATTCCCGGCCATAGCTTTACTTTACTAAATCTAGTATCAACAGTTTTCGTAAACTGTACAATATACTATTGATACTGTCGATACTATTGATAGTATTGCTTCAAATAAGATCCTATCGATAGTACATGTTCCGATTACAACTATCGATTTGGCGGCAACGCTATAGACCGACCTTACCCGCAGGGAACAAGGATAAAACGAGTCCTCGCCCCCGCGGCACAGAGGTGCGGGGTAGGACGACAAAGGGGACCGAGAGAGGTGCGGGCGGGTAGTGCACCTCTCTCGCCCCCTTTTTCGTCCTACCCCACGCCCCTGTGCCGCGCGGGCGAGGACTCATTTACGCGGGCAATCTATAGTCTGCGCCTGATGCCGCTCCTACATTACTTCAAGCTTCAAGTATCAAATAATGGCGTTTGGTTGGAGGGGGGTGAGGTGAGGTGGTGAAT
Source organism: Pandemis corylana (assembly GCA_949127965.1). Taxonomy (NCBI): domain Eukaryota; kingdom Metazoa; phylum Arthropoda; class Insecta; order Lepidoptera; family Tortricidae; genus Pandemis; species Pandemis corylana. The sequence goes on along the minus strand of OX421857.1, from coordinate 13,183,467 downwards.
TTGTAAAGCACAGTACCCGGCCATAAAGATTGCACATTCCTCTCGGTTTCATAGAGTGTTGTCTCGCTCCAACTTACGCGACGCCAATTTTGCCTTTCCAATGACCGAAGTGCAGTCTTCATGGCCGGGTACTGTAGTGGCTTTACGGTTGTGGAATTCCTTGCCTATAATCATTAGGCGCGCTAAATCTTTACCCATATTTAAATCTATGTTGAAGGTGCACTATCTGTCATCTTGTGCATGAAATTTGTAGCTGGCTTTTTAAGTATGTGTGTATCCATCCATTTATATCTCCATTTATTATAAATGTGTGTTTCATGTATAATGTAGGCATTGTATATTCTAAATTGCACCACCTGCTCAATCAGTAGGCTTATTACCTAACTCGCTCGCAATCGCCGTCGTGTTCATTTTGACAGTTCATGTATGGGCTGACAATTGGCATCGGAATCAGCTAGCTGTCACATTCATACAAGAACTGTCAAAATGAACACGATGGCGATTGCGAGGGAGTCAGGTAATAAGCGTACTGTTCCTTTCTCCGGTCCATTATGGTCGCCTGAGGTCGCTCTGTAGCGATACGGCCGGTTATTGTTACCTTGTAATATTTTGTATACCTTTTTCTAAGCTGTTTTGGTTGTTATGTGGTGTTCAATAAAGAGTTATTGTATTGTGAAGGAACAAGGAACTGTGGATAGTCACCAGCGCGCACGATGGCAGCAGCACCGGGATCGTATATCTCGTCGTCGACTGCCACCACGGCGTAGTCGCCAGTCTGCAGCAGGCCACGCCTCTGCAGCACCTTGACAAAGTCAGCGAGGGCTATGTGCTCGCCGAGGAAGACGTACACTGCGGAAAAAGGCTTTGATAAATTATTACAATTAACTAGAGGTTTTTCTAGCCCTTTTTTAAGACTACGTAACACGAAATACATGCCAAATAGGTATGAAGGCACTTTCAATATGAACCGATTTCAATATGAATGATACCGTGATTTATTTATTTATTTATTTATTTAGTCAATAAAAAATTACAGCATTACAGTCGAAACCAATGCGCTATAAAATTCAAAAAATATAAATGTTATTTAGGCGACGAAACGTTGTGGCTCCGCTGCGTCGTCATCTCCGGTGTTGGATTCGGTAGTTTGCCCCGGAACCGACGAAATACAACACCCTTCGGCCAGAAGTCAGCGCAGCGATGATAGACTACAAGCCCATGGAAAAAAAAACATGTGAAATGAACCAGCGTGAAACACGCTTAGAAGTCTGTTACTATTTCATAAAATAACTCTGAGCGCTATGCCGTCTTTTCTGAGCGGCACATTTATGGAATTTCTCAGGTACCTACCTACAAGTGAGGAATTACGACTAATTATTAATTTACTGCGTTTTATAGCTTATAGATGATCACTACATAGTATAAAACAAAGTCGCTTTTTCTGTCCCCAAGTCCGTTTGTATGCTTATATCTTCAAAACTACACAACGGATTTTGATGCGGGTTTTTTTAATAGATAGAGTGATTCAAGAGGAAGGTTTATATGTATAATACATGCATAATATACCGTGCGAAGCCGGGGCGGGTCGCTAGTAAAAAATAAATGTCGAAAGATCTAGTGCCGCTTTAAAGTGGTGGTGCCGGAAGTTAGTGCAATTTTTTTTCAATGTATGGGAAAAAATCTGTACCGCTCAGAAAAGACGGCATAGCGCTTAGAGTTATTTTATGATATAGTAACAGCCTTCTAAGCGTGTTTCACGCTGGTTCATTTCACATGTTTTTTTTGTCCATGGGCTTGTAGTCTATGAGACTCAATCATAGTTACACAAACTGATAACTCAAGTATAAAAGTCGACATGTTTCAGCCTAGTTCGTAGACCTTCCTCTCGGAGCGCTCACACCGGTGACAGCGAAACGAACACCCCGAGCGCTCCGAGAGGAAGGACTACGAACTAGGCCGGAACAAGTCGAGCGACGCTCGACTTTCATACGTGAGTTATCCATTTGTGTAATTAATGTATGAAGCGGGTATTTGAAATGAAATGAAATGAAATCTTGAAGCAATTATGCGAATATAGTTACATACATATATTATTAATCACGTCTGCGTCTTTATCCCTAACGGAGTAGACAGAGCCTAGGTTAATAAGACCTAAAGGTCACGTTTAGAATGATTATGTGCAAACAAAGAAAGCGTGGATAGAAAGGAGGATCAAAATAGTTATGGGTTGCTAGCCGCATTGACTGTTACTCAATTTTTGCCCATTCCCTCGATGGGCTTTACCATCTCCGCGGGAAGTGAAACAGCTGATTGATACATTATATATTTTATTACTTACCAAAAAAAAATATCGAGCAATATTCATCCCGGTAATAAATAAATTAAACAAGCCCCAGCTTTTAGTAAGTAGGTAGATACATAAGTTAATATATTTTTTTGGATTTACACAATGGAATTTAGGAATCATGTTTAGGCGATGCGGCTAGCAACCCATCACTATTTTGATTCCCCTTTCCACCTATACGCCCACAATCATGCTAAACGTGGCCTTTAGGTCTTGTTACCTTAGGCTCTGTCTACCCCGTAAGGGAGAGAGACGTGACTTATATAATATATGTATGTATGTATGGAAAAATAGAAGCAAAAGCTACAAATACCTAACAAGAGTTAGTTTTATCTACAGAAGAACACAATTGAAGTGATTGAAGTGATATTTTGTACGGGTTGCGTAGAAAACATAAGTATATCCTTGTTAGAGGAAAAATAGTTTAGGGATATAAAGGCCGGAATATTTTACATGAATGTCCACATAACATTCACTGTCTGGCGTCTGAGCCTTGAATACAAAAATATTTATTCCTCTTTTTCCCAGATTGTATTACTTAGAATGGATTAGGGGCCGTCCATTAATTACGCGAGGCATTTTTAAGGATTTTTGACCCCCCTCCCCCCTTGGTGAGATTTCGTAAGATCTTTCTCGACCCCCTCCCCCCTACCCCAATCTCACGTGAGATTTTTCAAAACTTGAACTTTGGGTACCTATAAAAGTATTGGATTTATTAAAAAACATAACACAATTTGTTTAATTACTTTTATTTAAGACTAGCAAGGACTAGTATTTGCAAATATTGCTGTAATCTTAAATTATTAATTCAACTTTAATTTAACTTAATTTTCACGCAGTTTTACACCATTTTCTGCTAAAAAAAAAATTACGTGATATTTGCCAAGACCCCCCTCTCCCCCAAGTGTGATTTAGTAAGATTCGGCTCGACCCCCTCCCCCCCCCCCCTAAATACCTCACGTAATTAATGGACGCCCCCTTATGATGTTAGATCACAGGTTCCCAAACTCTTTTGTTCCATAGACCATTTTCAAAATTTTGCTGGATCCGGGGACCCCTTGCAGCTACATTACTACCAATTTCTAAATCTCGAAAAAAAGTGAAGATTAGCTGTATCTATGGAAACTTGTGTTGTTGCTGAGTTTCAACGATAAATTAACTGTTTTCGAAATAATAGGTTAGGATTGATTGCTTGATAGTTAATTACTTAAAAATAGATAAACAAATTTTCAATCAAATTTAACTGTTGTGCTGTGAGTGGATGTCAAAAAAGCAAAATTGGCCCATCGAAAAAGTGACTCCATCCAACTTTACTTACTTGAAATCTACAGTGACTCACAGCACAGGAACTATCACTATCGACGAAATTAATTTTCATGCACCCCCGCTTACGACTGTGGACCCCCATTTTTGGTCACGCCCAATGTAGACCCCCGTCGAGTCTTTCGTGGACCCCAGGGGGTCCACCCGGACCACTTTGGGAATCACTGTGTTAGATAATGCTTCAAGAGTACTGGGTAAAAGTTCCAATTTCAGAGCTTTCGAGTTTCGGTTTAACAGGAAGTGAGAGCAAACTGGGATCGAAAGCGAAACTGGTTTTTTTTCAAAGCTTTTATCTTCTTCTTATTTGTGGCGTATCAAGTCGTTATAGCGACGACAACTTCGCCAATGTCAAAGTAACAAAAACATAATTAAAAATCTTGTGACAAAATTTAATGTCGGCAAAGTTGTACGGTAATGGTCAAAGATCCCCATCCCCCCCCCCCCCTCTCGGGCTCTTAGCCAGCGGTCAATGATATCCCTCAGAAACTGCCAGGAAATCATCAATCATATACTTTTTACCGCATACTTGTTATTTAAACTGACACTGGCCCAAGCCTTACGGCCGCCATTAAGGGATAAGAAGAAGACCCATTTGGATGCGGTTTTTTTCCTTTGCCAGATGCCTTGGCAATCCAGCAGTTTGAAGAATATCAGCTCTTTTCCAAAATGAAGTACCTACTAGGTAAGGGTTTTTTTTTAATTTTTAATAAAAACGCCTACAAGCTACTCACCTCTTGTGCGGTCATAGGTTTGGTCCACTATTTTCTCCATGTTGGAAATATTCAGCGGTATGTAGTCAGGAAAGTGATGCTCCGCTGTCACTGTCATGCCATTCAGCTTGGCCAGCTCCTAAAAATAAAACTCAATCAACAAACCTATTAGGGTGACGGCACCAGTAGGCTTATTACCTAACTCGCTCGCAATCGCCATCGTGTTCATTTTGACAGTTCATGTATGGGCTGACAATTGGCATCGGAATCAGCTAGCTGTCACATTCATACAAGAACTGTCAAAATGAACACGATGGCGATTGCGAGCGGTAGCCAATAGTGCACACATAAAGTCTATTATTTCATCTCGGGTACTAAAATGACATTAATTGTGTTGTGTTTTTTGAAATCCAAAAATAGTGATGTGCCACCATCTCCTTAAATATTGTATGTGTGTACTCATATTGTATGTAGTGTGTATGTATGCATGTGTGTAATGACATTTAGTAGTTTATTTATGAAATGTTTGTTGTATTTTGAGATGTACGCTCTATTGTGGCTTTCACTGTATGGATATTTTAAACTCACTCTTTGCCGGTCTCTCGCTTAATGCTCCTCTCATTTACTCAAAGGTTAACTGGTAGAGATCCCTTATAGGGATAAGTTCGCCTTTGTGCATATATTTAAGTTCTGTTTTTGTGATTTGTCTCTGCTTCTTTATATTTGTACAATAAAGCATTTACTTACTTAGGTACTTACTATCGAAAATTAACGATAAATTTAATTTAGCACAATTTTTTGTAAATTATCCTTTAAAATGTGTAAATACTATTTTTAAACTTAGTAAATAATGCAAAATGTATACATAATATATAATTATGTATACGATTTAGGGCCTGTTTCACCACCCTCTGTTAAGTTCCAGTTATCTTAAGTATCAGTTATCTATGATTCCTTGTCTATTGCTATGCGGGTGCGGGCTATGCGGGTGGTAGGGCCTTGTGCAAGGTCCGTCCGGATCGCTACCACCATCTTACTCGCTAATCCTGCCGCTAAGTAGCAGTGCTTGCACTGCTGTGTTCCGGTGTGGAGAGTAAGACAGCCGGGGAAATTACGGGCACAAGAGGCGTTTCATCTTAGTCCTCTAGGTTGGCAACGCATCTGCAATCCCTCCGGGGTTGCGGGGGTCTATGGGCAGTGGTGATCACTTACCATCAGGTGACCCACTTGCTCGTTTGCCTTCCTATTCATATAAAAAAAAAAAAATTCTTACTACGAAACAGACAGAGACGTCATCATCGATAACTGACGCTTAAGATAACTGGAACTTTACAGAGTGGCAGCATACATATAAGTTAGTGTAATAAACCTTTTTTTTAATATATCATGGCCAAACCACTTGTATCCAGGCTACAAAAATTGTATACAGTTTCAAGGACACCACTGAACGATAAAAGCTGGTATCATTATTTGACAACTTCACATTTGCACTTGCCAACTTAGTATCTGAGATGAAAGAATAGACTAACTCTCATTTAAAGGAATCTTCCACGCTGGTCTGGGAGCAAAGAAAAAACAGAATGTGCCAGTAGCTTCTCTTCCCGCGCATATGGTTAAAGCCCATCGAGGGAATGGGCGAAAATAATAGGAATAATTTTATAAAGCGATGCGGCTAGCAACCTATCACTATTTTGAGTCCATTTTCCACCTATACGCCCACAATCTTGCTAAACGTGGCCTGTGTAGGTCTTGTTACCTTAGGCTTAGACCCCGTAAGGGATAAAGACAAAGAAACGAAGGGACAGTAATTTATTTTACAACAGTCATTTTATAACCTTAACTATCTTTAAACAAGTGTTTACTGGTACTTGTCAGCTTATAATGTCCAACACTGATGCCAACACCGTTGTTATTGAGTAAACAATTAATAAATTATCCAATACCAAATTAGTTTTGCGAAACAATTTATAAGGGTGTTTGAGTGAAGTTCCCGATCTATTCTAGGCACGCACTACAACCCAACTACAAGGGGGGAGGACCAACCCATGAGCCCCTCATCACAGTATATATATAAGTTAAACCAGTAAGGAAACTACGAACAAAACGGTTGAAACGAACGCACACATAGACGCGCGCTTCTACAAGGCTAAGCGGATCTCGCGGTGCCGCCAGTCGCGAGTGCTGTAGGCTTATTACCTAACTTGCTCGCAATCGCCATCGTGTTCATTCTGACAGTTCTTATATGAATGTGACAGCTAGCTGATTCCGATGCCAATTGTCAGCCCATACATGAACTGTCAAAATTAACACGATGGCGATTACGAGCGAGTTAGGTAATAAGCCTACTGGTCGTTTGTTACGTGCGCCCAGGCAATCCGCGATCTTTTCGTTTTAACCTTGCCAAGAGCGTATTGCGCAGTGTGTCCATGTTTCCCAATAGTTAGTAGTAATAATAAAGCTATTCATTCGTATGAGAATTTTTCATACCGTAAAATTTAATAATAGAGCTTTCCCAACGCGTCGTAGCAGGCAAAAGTATTTTTCAGTAAGTAATATTTAATACTTACCTACAGACGAATAAAAAAATCGTTAATTATTGAAGTTTTTATTTAAATACCCTATTTTATTTAAGTACTAGCTTCTTCTCGCGACTTCGTCTGCGTAGAATTATACATAAAAACCTTCCTCTTCAATCACTCTATCTATTAAAAAAACCGCATCAAAATCCGTTGTGTAGTTTTGAAGATATAAGCATACATAGGGACATTGGGACATAGGGACATAAGGACATAGGGACAGAGAAAGCGACTTTATTTTATAATATGTAGTGATAAACGGGTTAATTTATTCGATTATTTAATTATTATAAAACCCAAATAAACGTTTGTTTTTTTCTACGGAAATTAAGGATGCCAACCCTAATACTCTTAATTGGCATTGTTCATTTTTTTTAAGCTGTGCTTTTAACACCTTTATTTGATAAAATGGACTATTTCAAGCAACTAATTTGAATATTATGCTTTTACGTAGCTTTGTTAATTAATAACAAATATTTTTTCGCTGTTTGATAATTCGTGAATTAAGACAGAATCCCAATCGCCTTCGTTCGGCTGGCTATAAAAAAAACGGCTTTGTCTATGGTTTTGTAGATTTGACAGTGACACGTGACAGTTGCCGTAGCCAAACTTTTTTTTTCATTTTTGTGGCAAACATTCGATGCTGGATTCTGTCTAAAAACCCGGTCGTTCGGTCAAACAAAGGTTCAAAGTACTTTTACAAAAATATCTGCAATCATAAAGTATTTTTGAAATCGGACAAGATAAATCAGATAATTGATGGTTTTCCTCGAAATGGTTTTCGAATTGGAGCATACTAAAAAAAATGAACAATGCCAATTAAGTGTAGCTAGTTACTTTAACACACGCCTTACTAGTTGACATAGCGACTAAACAAAAAGCTTTTCAATTTTACAAAAATTAAATCGATAACCCTAACAATGAACAAAAAATTTACCTTGCTACTCCGCTACTCACGTGCAAGATAACCAAGCCTGTGTGAAATATATATGTTTTTCATGCAAACCCTCCCTCCACTGCTGCCAATAAAACACATATAAATCCCACAAACTTAATTATACCTTACACCACACAAACACTGACGCGTTTCGATCCCTCTACGGGATCATTATCAAAGTTTAATGAACACAACTGTTACACATGCAAACCAACGTCGTACTGATCTGAAACCGTATTTATAAGCATAATGTACCTTCATTCATATTTTTTTCCCCAAACTACCCTATTATTTATGATTTTTATTATACACTAACAACTACCTTCAAAAAATTTTCCGACTACAGTAAAACAAATAGGGTTATGTATTTAACAAAAATATTTTTTATTCGTTATCGCCTAGTTTCCATACTGCTCTAAGTATTTATTTACCGTGGCACCGTGCACGACGAGAGCGCCATTTCGCAAACGCAACTTTAGGGGCGTTTATCAAATAGTGAATAACAAGTGTTTATTGTTTCGTATAAATTAAAGTAAATAAAATGATGTTTTAGGGGGTGCGAGTCGGGTTACCTCCCGGGGGTAGAGCAGTGCTTGGTCTGGTGCACCCTGGGCATAGGCTAATGATTACCTGGCAGTTTCTGAGGGATATCATTGACCGTTGGCTTAGAACCCCGCAGAGGGGGGGGGGTCTTTTGACTGTGTTACCGTACAATGTTGCCGAAATTTTGTCATGTCACAAGATTTTTGAACATATTTTTACCTACTACTTGACATTGGCGAAGTTGTCGTCGCAAAGACGACTTGATAAGTTACAAATAAAAAGAAGAAGTAAATAAAATAATTTTTAAAAAGACAATAATAAGTAGGTACCTACCTATTTTTAGAGACATTTATAGTTCTTCCAAATATTTATTTTCTCGATGACAGATGTAGTTTGATAGTTATAGTGTTGTGACCTAATAAGTGATAAGTAGATACAATATCGATCCAATTTAAAATGAATAAATAAAAATTACCTGTCATTATAATTATTTAATTTCATTGTCGATTACCTATCTATATTTTTATTACTTATATTATAAAGAGGAAGGATTTGTATGTTTGTAATGAATAAACTAAATAAATAAATAAATAAACTACTGGACAAACAAAAAATATTTCACCATTAGAATGCTACATTATTCCTGAGTAACATAGGCTATTTTTATCCCGGTAAAAATTACAAAGTCGCGGGAACACATCTAGTTCAATATATACAATACCGATACAATATCGATATTTCAATAATAACATCACTATTTGAATTCCCATAGAATGTAACCTTATTAAAACGTTAAATTGTTTATCGTACTTTAAAAAGATATTACTCCATATATATGGACTCAATTTGTCTTAGATGAATATTATATGGGATCAAGGAACCAAATTAGGCAGTTGTCATATTTTTTATACCTCGCATTTAAAAGTTATTTTTTGCGTAAAAAGCGCCGTTACATTCTATGGGAGCTGCCATTGAGAAAATAAATGATTGGAACAACTATAGTTACAAACAGTAATAGGAAAAATGGATGTTATTATAAAACAAGACAACAACAACAAGACTAATTATGCTAAGAACTCATATATTGCCCGCACTTGTGATTCCTATAACCGTTATTGCAATAATATAGAATTGTTTAACGTTTCCTTCCATACATTTAGAGAAAGTTTATATAAATTATTTTAAGTTTTTTTTAAGTTCCCTTTATCTTATTTTTATTTTCCTTTTCCGAAACTTTTGCTTATGTTTTATTCAAATTAAGTATTTTTATATCTCTTTCGCGTCCTTACGCGTCCGTCACATTCAGCTAGGAGGCTGAATTACTCAAATGTGCTATGTTAAATGTGAACACTGTTTTGTCAATGATATAAACTCTCTGTGATTTGTTTATGAGCCATGTATGACTGTTTGTGTTCCTATAAATAAATAAATAAATAAATAAATAAAAACTGCTTTTGAGAGTGTAAAACACAAAACAAGTTTCCAGCCCCAACATGCTGAAAGGAAATAAATTGGTTTTAGCAGTACACGCACAGAATGTAGAAGGACTAAGAACTGACAATATTTATTTAATACGAGCCAACATTTTTAAGACGCTGAACTTCGGTTACTTTGACAACCTATGAGACAAGTTTAATAATGACCCATTTTCACAGCAATATTGACAAGTTTCATTAAGCTCTTATTGTTGCACATTTCTGCCACGGCATGCGCTGTGATCGTTTTCTATACCCCCACCATGCTCTTCGCAAGTTCCCAATACACAGGCAGAAGCTGATAGTGAAGTCATTCTAAATATTCTACAACCTCCAAATTTTAAGACGTGGATAGAAATAGATCTCTGTTGACACGAGCCTAAACTAAGTCTGGAACTTTATTTACAACGAAAAATAAAAACTAAAGGCAAACTATTTAAACAAATTTCAGTAAACCAATTACCGAGAAAGTATTTTTTTGCTTTAAGATACTAATAGTAAATATCAGAGTAGAATTTGAACAAATTGACCTAGTCCCGAAGTAAGCAAACTTTGAATATCGTGGAATGGTGTAATCGTGCTTAAATAAAAAATAACTCAATTTATTGCCAAAAATACCTTACATAATTTTGGAAGAGAGACTCTTCAAACTGCTGGACCATTTTTTGTTTTTTACCAAAGATGGCTAAGAACCGTCGCGAGCAAGAAAACTGGCTATCGAATGAAAAAAACTGCATCCAAATCAGTCCATTCGCTTGAGAGCTACGATGCCAACACACACACACACACACACACACACACAGAGAGAGAGAGAGAGAGAGAGAGAGAGATCAACGTCAAACTTAGTTCACTCATTTTGCATCTGGAGTAAAAAACAGCTAGTGTATTGAAACCTTACTCGACAGTGGCGCCAACTGACGAGCAGAATACGATAGCTATAGCCTCCATGAGCTTGGACACTTCTGTAATACCACTTGAATGGATAATAATACCAAATAGACATGTCATCTGAAATGAGCGATGAACACCTTATTGTGACGCTTTATTTACTTGGATCTGTTATTTTTTTCAGTTCTCATACGATTAGCGCTGAGCAGCATAAATCATATGATGTAAATAAATCATGAGCAAACTAGCGACGAGATAGAACAATAAATATGTATCAAATCCCTCCCTTGACGCGAAGTTGTAGCCTCATGAACGCCAAAAGGTTTTTATACGATAAAGCGGTGAACTTATTGAACTCAAACTCAAATATTTATTCGTTTTGATACAAGATACAAGCTCAAACGCTGTAAGGGCACTGCAAATATTACATTTTTTTATTAACAATCCTTACATCTAAACTAGGGTAGGTACTAATTACCTAATTCTGACTCAATCTATACATATAAAATTCAAAGTCCTGACTGACTGACTGACTGACTGACTGACTTAACTATATATCAACGCACAGCCCAAACCACTGGACTTAGAGACTTGAAATTTTGCACATAGATACCTTATACAATGTAGGCATCCACTAAGGAAGGATTTTTGGAAATTCCCACGGGATAAGGAAAAAACGGGAATTATATATTCGACTCCGAGTGACGCTATCTCAGTAACTATAATAACTAGACTCTTCAAATTTGATACAAAAGTAGGTGATTACAAAACGAAGAAACTAATTTCAGGATTTTTGGAAATTCAAACGGGATAAGGAAAAAAACGGGATTTATATATTCAGTTAAACGAAATCCTATGAACTATAATTACTAGACTGTTCAAATTTGGCATAGAAGTAGGTGATTATAATAGTAAAATAATGTCTTAATGATTTTTGGAAATTCCCACGAGATAAGGAAAAAAACGGGATTTATATTTTCAGTTCTACGGGATCGATTTTTCGTTTTACTGGTCGTATAAAACTGAAATTTGGCCTTCAAGTTCCCTTGGGGAGTGTAAACAATAAAAAAAGGATTTCCCGAAATTCCCACTGGAACCGGAAAAACGGGACTTTTCGTTTTACTGGTTGCAGAAAGCTGAAATTCGGCATGTAGGTTGCTTCGGGAGTGCAGAGGAGCATTAAGAGAGTACTTTCCCAAATTCCCACGGGAACGGGAAAAATATTTGTTTACAAAGAAATACTGCGGTAGGCATAATATGGCTAGAAAATTGAAATTTGGCACACATATACCTTGAGTATCCTAGAGGTGCACTAAGAAGGTATTTTTCGAAATTCCCACGGGATAGGGAAAAAACGGGATTTTTTGTTTTACTGGTCGTAGAAATTGGTAAGAACCTTCCTTGATGAGTGTATGGGAGCACTAAGAAAGGGTTTCCAGAAATTCCCACGAGAACAGGAAAAACGGGGTTTTTCGTTTTACTGGTTATAGAAAGATGAAATTTAGCATTTAGCATTTAGCTTCCTTAGGGAGTGTAAGGAAGCATTAACAAAGGATTTCCTAACATTTTTACGGGAACGGGAAAAACCGGGATTTTACGTTTCCAGACGAAACAGCGGAAGAAAGAGACTTAACATTTATAACGTGTGTTTCTTTAAAGGCTTTAAGTGTACTCCGAAAGCACTCCCCAAAATTTTCACGGGAACGGGAAAAAACTTATTTTTTCGTTTTACATCTTAGCGCGTACGAAATCGCGGGCAAAAGCTATTTGGGTTAGGTATATTTTAGGACAGCCCTTTAGGTTAGGTTAGGTTTGTTTTATAAAAATCCTGTAATATTTACAGTTTCAGAAAAATTAAGGCAGCGGGGCAATGCGGGGGCTTGCTTGCATGCTTGCTTGAGTCCTTGCTTTGCATGCTTGATTGCATACTTGCTTTCATGCATGCTTGCATGCATGCATGCTTACTTGCATGCATGCTTGCTTGCACGCTTGCTTGCATGCTTGCTTGAGTCCTTGCTTTGCATGCTTGATTGCATACTTGCTTTCATGCATGCTTGCGTGCTTACTTGCATGCATGCTTGCTTGCATGCTTGCTTGCCTGCTTGCATGCCTGCTTGCATAGGTTTGGGTGTTCGTTTGCTTGATTGCTAGCTTCTTTGAAATGCTCATGGTTCACGCGTGCGAAGCCGCGGGCAAAAGCTAGTTAAAACATAAAACATAGCAGAGATTTTGTTTATGTCGGTTTTTCCTCAATTTGAGCCGCCTACCGTATGGTTGGCGTAGGCTTCTGTATCTTACAGTTTTTCTAAGAAGATACACTTTCAAAGGATATTCTAATCGCGTATAATTGGAAAGTTATTTTGTTTACAGCTAAAGAAATCACAGCTATGAGTATTTCGTATTAATTTCAACTCGATATCATCACCACGTATTATCATATAAGGAATAAAAAGTGTTTATTCTTAATTAGTTGTGAAGGTGGACTAAACTGCCGGCAGTTTTTCTAGACTGGTAACGAGGTGAACCCAGAAGGGTTCCATGTTTCCTATTAAAGTATGGAATTGTATAGACCGACTTCTAAAATGAGTTCCCGCCCGCGCGATGCACCTCTCTCGATCCCCTTTGTCGTCCTACCCCGCGCCCCTGCGCCGCGCGGGCGAGGACTCATTTTAGCGGTCGTCCAGAAAGATGCAGACGAAAATGCATAAACTTATTTTTTTTATTAGCTTTATAAGTGAGCAGATAAGCGCTACAAACTCATGCATTCATCATTCATCTCCAGTCCTACTGTTGGAAGGCCCCTCTCAGAATAAGAGGGCTTGAGCTTTAGTACCCACACGTGGCTAAGTACGGTTTGGAACTTCACCACACACCATTGAATCGCTTCGCAGATGTGTAATTGTGTATAGGTTCACGATGTTTTTCTTCACCGAAAAGCTTTGTTGTGAGAAAGAGGTTGATGAACGAATGGCAGCTATCACGGAGACAGGAGTTTGGGCGCGACGGCGCTCGAGCTAGATGGCGCTGATTAAAGGTTGTACAGTCATCAAATAGTTTGTGACACCCAAAGTGGCCAAAAAGTTAGCAACACGACCTTATTTCAACTGTAATAATGACGTGCGAACTATTTGGCTATTTTGGGTGTCACGAACTATTCGACGCTGACTGTACTTGGAGACTAAATAAACGAAATCCTACTAATATTATAAATGAGATTTTGTGAGTATGGATGTTTGGATGTTTGTTACTCTATCACGCCAGAACGGCTGGACAGATCTGGATGAAACTTGGAACGTACATAGATTATAGTCTGGAATAACACATAGGCTACTTTTTATCCCGGAAAATTCCTGCGGGATAGCGATTAACGAATTCTATGCAGACGAAGTTGCGGGCAACAGCTAGTAATATTATAATATAGTTAAAATGCGAATGTAAGTTTGTTTGTTACGGTTTCACGCGAAAACTACTCAATCGATCATCATGAAATTTTGTACACATGTTCTTGGTATTAGAAGTAACATAGGATACTTTTTATTAAAAAAAAAATATGACGTCACTCTGACGTTATCTGCGCGGACGAAGTCGCGGGCAGAAGCTAATCTATACTAATAATAATATAATATTATAAAGAGGAAAAATTTGATTGTTTGTTTGTTTGTTTGCATTGAATAGGCTCCGAAACTACTGGACGGATTTTCTTCTCGGAGTCTATATCACTGAGTGACATAGACTACTTTTTACAGCGGGAACATACCTATTCCTACGGGAAAATTAATTTATCGCGGGCGAAGCTGCGGACGGAAGGCTAATACTTAATAGGTAAAGAAGACTTATTATTACTGTGATATACGCCTAAATTCGTACAATAACCGCGACTTAACATTACCTACTCCCTGCAACATGTGACGCACGTAATTGAATAATAGCCAGTAAGCATTAATTGAGAGAGAGAGAGAGAGACAACATTTATTTACACACATTCGATACACGTAGATATATAATAGTAAGAAGAAATACAATATACTTAGCAATAGTACCGATATGGTGTAAAATGGGCCCCACTCAGCATAATATTGCGGCAAGCCGCAACGCTGTTTTTCAGTAGGACCCAATTTAGGTAATAATTAGGTAATAAATACGTGTAACTAATCTTTAAGCACGTTCTTATACTTGGTCTACCGAGAATACAACATCTCTGGTACTATGAGTGTTTTTACTTAAACGTCCACCCTCAACCTATCTCATTACTACACTTTTTTATTTAGTAAACACAAAATTAAATCGGACGGCATCGCTAATTATTCGGAGAAACATGATTTCCATTGGGCAGATTACTTTGATCTTTCGGATTAAGAAAACCTCCGCTTAGAAAGCCGTGATTTCTGTTTTTGACAGTAATAATCGTGTCTGGAGTAGCTACGTACAATATGTTGGCTGAAGCGTTCGCCAGTAGCGAAAAATTAATTAAAACACAATTATATTATACAACCTTTTTGTGTTCCCATTTTTTTGGCACGCAGTTGTTTTCCGTAGTATTCAGTCACAAGTCAGGGATTGAAATCATCATCATCAGCTGGACAACAAAGGCATCACCCTTAAAACTATAATACAAACATACATACATACATACATACACATGTACACACACAAATCACGACTTTATCCCGTAGACAGAGCCTAAGGTAACAAGACCTAAAGGCCACGATTAGCGAGATTGTGGGCGTATACATAGATGGCAAAAAATGGAATCAAAATAGTGATGGGTTCAGTGTTGCCAGGCCTTGAAAATTACATTGCGATCCCTAAAAAGTTCCATTCTTGGTAGAAAAGTTCCATTACAGATTTTTTTTTTACCTCGTCATAGCAATTAGGAATAACATTTGTGTTAATAACAGAAAAATTAGTCTGTATTTTTTAGTGTGTATGTAAAGTTTTTTTACCACGTATCTTTATGCCGGGACCTTAAAAGTTCCTAAAAATGTACCAAGATACAAAGTTCCTTCCAAGTTCCGCGGGGGTGTCAAAAGTTCCGCAAAACGGAAGAAACGGAACCAAACGGCAACACTGGATGGGTTGCTAGCCGCATCGCCTATAACATGAATCCTATGATTTTCACCCATTCCCTCGATAGGCTTTTACCATGAGCGCGGGTAGAGAAGCAATTGGTACATTCTATGTTTTTTCTTTGCTCCCAGACCAGCATGGAAGATTTATTTTAAAAGATCTTTTATAATAATCGACAACACGCCACGTGCGTGCATACACCGGTTTCAAATCCACACGCAAATTTTACTATTAATTCGTACCTGCTATGGGCTATGGGTGGTGTAGGGGTATAGCACGCGTCACGGAATGACGAGGATCCGGGTTCTATTCCCGGCCATAGCTTTACTTTTCGGATTTTTCTATGTTCTAATTTTCACTGACATTTAGAAATTATCGATTCGGAGTTGTTACGGACGGCACTTACTTTGATAGCGTCCGTTTGCTGAGCAGCAGCGCTGAGGGCGTCTCCAGCGATGATGGCGAACTTGTCCCACTTGAAGGCTTTCAGCAGAGCCATGACAGACTTGCTGACCTTGAAGGCGGGAGGCAACGTTCTCGCGAAGGTGACTCCCAGACCAGCGCCCGATTCTCGGTTGGAGCTGCGGGCACCCGCACATTTCTGAAAAGAAGGCCAGTAATATGAATGTGTTAACGTGCAATACGCCGTTTTAGGTTTGTCTTGCTCTGTCTCTCTTATGGGTTTGATACTTGAATCGGCCGTTAGTACAGTAAAGGGCAAAAATATCGATACAGTCATCATCTATATCTATATCTATATCTATTCTATATATATATATGTCTATCTATATATATATAAAAAAAGAAAGTCGTGTTAGTTACACTATTTATAACTCGAGAACGGCTGAACCGATTTGGCTGAAAATTGGTAGGGAGGTAGCTTAGAACCAGGAGACGGACATAGGATACTTTTTATCTCGATTTTCCCACGGAATTGGAAAATTCCGAAATGTTGTACTAATAAAGCTACAGACATTAAATTCAGCATGCCTACACATTATTCCTTGATTAGTATAAAGATGCAATTACAAAGGAATTTTTCAAATTTCCCACGGGATAAAAACACAAGGTAAGTAATTAAGACTATAATTACTAGATAATATTCCTAAAGGATCTGTAGGTGCTCTAAGAAGGGATTTTCCGAATTTCCCACGGGATTGGCAATAAAAACCTTATACTTGGAGACATGAGTGGATGTATGGGGTGTGTCGTCACTCTCACGTTATGTGCGCGGACGAAGTCGCGGGGAAAAGCTAGTGTCAAATAATATTATGTAACACCGGTGTCTTGTTGCCGTTTCGATCCGCAAGTGGCGCTGCCAATTATTCCATAGTAATTGAGACGTTTACGTGAACGCGTTCGAGACGTTTTTATATGCGAAAATTTACACTAGAGGCTCTGAATTGTCTCATGTCACCATATTGTCATGTTGGTAAAATAGGCGCCAGTGAACCGCTGTGTGAACATGTTTGTGGGGGTGCGAGATTCCCTGGCAGTTTCTGAGGGATATCATTGACCGTTGGCTAAGAGCCCAACAGGGAGGAGGGGGGTCTTTGTCCATTACCGTACAACGTTGCCGTCATTTTGTCACAAGATTTTTTAATTATATTTTTGTTACTTTGGCGAAGCTGTCGTCGCTATGACGACTTGATACGCCACAAATAAGAAGAAAGAAAGAAACATGTTTGTGGAAATACGATAAAAAAATTGTGTTGAATATGAATGAGAGCGATAAAATTAACGCTCCATTTCATTTTCTCAAATACTTAGTCGAATTTATTCGAGCGTTATTTCACCAACGCAGATATTTAGCACTTTGAGTAGTATTTTCAAGGATGTGATTACAGAATTGGCTGCATGAATTAATTATGTATTTTCATTTAAAACCATTGGAATCAAACTAATATAAACTTACATGTATGGTTTGATATTGTTTCGGATTAATGTACGTGTAGAATTAGCAATGTGAAATTAAGAGCAAAAACCAAATTAACCGATATCGTGGAAAAAATAGACCTCCAAAAATGGAGATGGACTGGCCATATGCTGAGATCTATACCAGAAAATTGGAGCCAAATTACAACGAATTGGTATCCAAGAGATGGCAAGAGATGTCGAGGACGACAACAAATGCGCTAGGAAGACGAGCTGAAACTTACTGCGGGACCCAAATGGAGGAGAGTTGCTCAAGACAGAAAGCAATGGAAACTACTGGAGGAAGCCTTTGCCAAGAGGCACACCGAGCTGAGAGATATCCTATAGCCAAACGAAAAAATTAATACACCTACATACAGAACATAACAAGACAACAAAAAACAACAACTAAAATGGCAACAACAACGAAAAACCATAAAAACAAAGGAAATACAGGAAAAAAAAGACAATCTAAAACCACAAACAATTGTCTCCCACCATGGTTGGTCCCCACGGGAGCACTAGACCAAACCCCTCCAGCAAGCTGGAGGAGGCCTATGCCAAGAGGCACGCCGAATTATGCGTTTTTACAAATATATAGGTACTGAAAAACTGTAGCAATTTCGGAATAAAGGGGCTATATTATATTATATTATTATTATGTACCTACTACCTACTTAGAACAGTTTTTTTATTGATACGTAACCCTCGGTGCATGGAGTCGGATTGAGACTTTTTTTTAATACTCCATTTATTTTGTCAATTGCTCATTTTGGCCGCTTCTTTGTCTGTTTAATATCAAAGCTGACGGCATTTCCCGTGGCTCCGAAACTCATTAAACAGAGAATTACGTCAGTCTTAAGCGTACGCTGATTATTTCTCGATCCGATAATACCTGCCTGTGTAAATCGTGTCTGAGTAAACGTCCAACTTGGCCCCTAATTCATAATTGACGTCATTGCCACTTCGACTCGACTAAAAATAGTTTTCGATTTGTGCAAATAGCTGTAATTTTTAAGCGTTTTTTCAGTGTTTTGACTTACGCCCTCTTAAACAGAGGATCGTGGATTCGAATCCCAGTTCACACCTATGAGTTATTAGCAACCCGGTATATTTGGTAAGAAGCATGGTACAAAATTACAATAGTACTCGCCGAGAGTGGTGGAATAAAGAATGTCTCAGATCGCAGGAACTTTGCGCACGAGCCAAAGGCGAAGGCGATAATAATGTGACCTAAGCAGTGGCGTAGCTACTTAGGGACTAGGCGGTGCAGTGCCCCGGGGCCCTCAAGCTCAGAGGGCCCTCGAATCCTTACCAGAAAATCTCGATCGAACTATTATTATTAAAACGTAACCAGTTTAGATAGTAGTGGGGCCCCATTTTTTTATTTGCATCAGGGCCCTTGGTTACCTAGCTACGCCACTGCCTGAGGCTTTGGCCCTGGCCAGCTTTGCCCGAGGCGACGTTAACTAAACGAACGCCATGCATCAAATAACCAATCACGTCTGAAATTCACACTGGCTGGCGAAAATCCTGAAATAAACAAAAAAACCAACGCAACATGTTGGAGACTGATGAGATTTTTTTTTAACCGCGCTGTGATTACTTACATTTACTCACACTTTAATTAGTGGCCAGTATTTTTTTTTCGAAAAGCTTAGGTCACACTCGGAGGAATACCTCCGAGGGATCACATTGTTTTTCAACTACAGTGTACACCTACCAATATCGATTGCTTTGCTATACTAATGCCGCTGAGAGTATAGACATAGCCTTTGGCTAATTAAATCAGTCCAGTCGCCGAATTCCATTGGGACTGGAATATCTCTACCGTATATAATCATGTAAATACAGCTTTAGTTGACCGTGAAGGTAGCTTAAGTAGGTAACATAAATTTAGGTACAATGTAACCCATACCCATAACAATAAAATAAAATATCCTTTATAAGGATGACGTAAGTAAGACAAAAATAGCAATCTTTTAGTCTTTCTCATGAAAGAAAATAAATGTTGGTGGCATACGAAAAATATAACGGACTTTGGTCGACCGGGAGTTTTGTAAATTTATTCCATTTATTTGCTGACCTGATTCTTGATAGAACATGAGTTGAATGTATTTTTCGATTCGGTGAGAAATGGTTATGAATTTTGAAATACGAGCAGAATAGAAGTAAATTACAGCTCTAATATGGAATATTCATGATTTTTTCATGTCTTCCATTTATAAAATAAACAATGTAGCAAAAATATTTTTCATATAACTTTTGAAATAACCGAGGTACAGTCAAGTGTAATAATATGTATGTAGTCAAAGTTTCAAAAATAAGTACCATACGCTCTTACACCGGCGTAATAAGGTCGTGGGGCATATTTTTGAGAAGTTCATATCGATACTTATTTTTGCACTTGACCGTACCTATATAAGCTATCAAAGATCTGTCTCTATTTCTTTCTAGAAAAACAGTTGTGACAAATGACGTCACATCTCTCTTCTAATCGCTGACTAATTAGTAGTTTAAAACTCTTACATTTTCCATAGTTTTTGACTAATAATGTTACTTTTAATTTAACTTTTTGCCATCTCTTTTACGATATCTTCGTATTTTATTAAGAAATGTGTTAGTTTTTTATGCATATTCCCTATTGTTGGGAAGGCAGACGAAAAGAAGCTGGCGGGACAACTTGAACGCGCTTGAAATAGAGTGGCAATTGCATCTACTTTGAGTGCCTGAATCCCGATCAAGCGTCAAGGATTGTTCCATAGTTTTTAAAAGCGACGGCTCTGGTTGTATCCTGTCAATAGTTTGTGCGAAAGTATTTTTTATTGGTTTGGACTTCCCGTTACTTAGTTTCGGCTAAGAAGTCAGTCACAGTAAGTTGCAAAGCTCCTTTATTGTAAACTATTTAATTAATTAATGTATTTTTTAGTTACGCATAAATCGGGTTTTATTTTTTACTTTAGTAGCTGACCCGGCGAACTTTGTTCCGCCTTAAATTTGAAAAATTCCTTTGTAAGTGCATCTTTATACTAATCAAGGAATAATGTGTAGGCATGCTAAATTTAATGTATGTAGCTTTATTAGTACAGCCAAATCGGTTCTGCCGTTCTCGAGTTATAAAAAATAGTGTAACTAACACGACTTTCTTTTATAAATATAGATTTACGTATAGGTTTACGGATTATGTAGTATATTTTATCTGTGTATCATTTCGTGAGTCACAGACGGTTCTGGCTGAAAATCAGTGCCGCAGGCGTCTAACACCTCAGCGTAATGCTGAGCCAGCGACCGTTTCACTTTTGCGAAAACATACTCAACACTGATGGCCTATTTTTCATGTCCGTGTTTTGTGTTTCTTTTCTATAAAATTGTGTGTATGCTCTTGTATTTGTGTCTTGCAAAAAAAAATTCTGTTTCCTTTCTTTCTAAAAAGTCGGGACGCTGTTTCAATGCAAATCATGATATTTACGTAATCTATGGTATAATGATATCTGGGGGCCGATTTTTGAAACCACATGTGTGAAAATACCACTCGAAAGTGGTGAAAAATTGCGCTAAATTTTAAACACGAGTAGCATAGAAGACAATCACGACTCTCATAAATTCTGTGAACTAGTCGAAACTTTGATTAGAGCTGTAGTTTTATACCACTTTCGAGTGGTATTTTCACACGTGTGCTTTCAAAAATCGCCCCCCTGTACTCTCATCGGACACGAGGGGCGGGAAGGAGGGTTGACCTTGGGCACTGGTCCAACCGCCGACCATGAGCGAGAAGCGAGTATAGCCAGTTGTCGCTGGCTCTTACTAATAGGTAGAACTGGTAGGGAAAAAGTCCTCGCCGGCGGTGTGAACAGCCAGCGATCAACTATAAATATATCTGTCTCCTTTACCGACATGGGATCTATATCTTTTGTTCGTTTCTTGAGCGAGAAAAGAGCCGATAGCTAGTCGCTTCCTCGCCCTTTGTGGGACTAGTGCCTTAGCCCAGCTAACTAATTCTTCTTCACCTTCTCCAGCCTGTATACGGCCCACTGGTGGACACAGGCCTCCTCTCAGAACGAGAGGGCTTGGGCTATAGCTCCCACGCGGGCCCAGTGCGGATTAGGAACTTCACACACACCATTGAACTGCTTCGCAGATGTGTGCAGGTTCCGATGTTTTCCATCACCGAAAAGCTGATGGTACGTTTCAAATGTAATTTAAATTTAGCACATAAATTCCAAAAAAGACCGAGGTGCGAGCCCGGGATTCGAACCCACGACCCTCTGCTTGAGAAGCCACAGGTCAAACCACTAAGGCTACGGCTTTTTACTGGTTCAGATAATTCTTTGATAAGTATGTATGTATGTATGTATAACTCTTTATTGTACATAAAACACAAGAAAAAGATGAATACAGCACAACGCACATGCACAAAGGCAAACTTATCCCTAAAAGGGATCTCTTCCAGTTAACCTTTGAACGATTGACGGGACATAAGTATTAAAGCAAGAGTAGACACACAGAAAAGGTTAGAAATAATTGCGGTCTTCGTGGTCTGGGCCTGAGAGATAACCCCTTCATATTCTTCCCTCTAGAAAGAGACGAGTAGCATATCTCGCGCGCTCTCATTCTAGCCGTGATAGTATAATTGTTCCGAAGACTTACGTGTGATATGAGGGGTAGGTTCCATGCAGCAGCTAGCTTTGCTTCAGTGTGGCAGGTGCCGTCGGGGCCGAAGAACGCTACTACGCCAAGGTCCCGCATTTGAGTCATGACCCTGTACAAAAAGAATAGAAACTTTACGATCTAAATGAACAAAACATTTTACCTAGCTACTCCGCTACTCACTAACTGGTGAGTAGCGGAGTAGCAACGTAAAATTGTTTGTTCATTGAAATGGACCTCCGCAAAGTAACGCCTGATGCAATAAAATATTTAAAATCAGCATGCGTAGCCGTACAGATTATATAACACATTAATAAAACAGCACCGTTTAGCTGTACAGAATATCTGGTTTAATCAACGTTGTACCGAATTATATTCAATTGCGATGTAATAACACTAGTAGGAAAAAGTGAGTAGCGGAGTAAGCAAGGTAAAATTTTTTGTTCATTGAAATGTACCTCCGCAAAGTAACGTCTGATTCAATAAAATACTTTACGATCTGACTAGCTTCTGCCCGCGACTTCGTCCGCGTAGAATTAGACTAAAGAACTAATGTTGATAGTACATACTACAATAATTATTAACGTCGCGAATCTAAGTAGCTACGACATTTGACATGTTTATCGCTATCCCACGGGAACTATGCAATTTTCCGGGATAAAAAGTAGCTTATGGGTTAATCTAAGCTACCTGCTATCTCCGTTCAAAATTTTATCCAAAATCGTCCAGTCGTTTCAGCGTGAAGAAGGAACAAACATACACACTCACATCGTCACATCCATCCATCTTCACAAGCTTTCGCGTTTATAATATTAGTAGGATAACTATGCTGGTCTGAGAGCAAAGAAAAAACAGAATGTACCAGTTGCTTTTCTTCCCGTGCAGATGGTAAAAGCCTTTAGAGGGAATGGGCGAGAGTCTTCGGAATATAAGTTTATATAGGCAATGATCCTAGCAACCTATAGTTAGCTATACGCCCTTAATCATGCTAAACGTGGCTCGTCTACCCTTACGGGATAAAGATGTGGTATATGTATGTATATAATCCTCAAGGGTTTAAATGTTTGTGAATAGCCGATATCACGTCCTTGAGGGCTCTGAAAGAAATAGCCGAATGGGCCGCGAAAGAAAAGGATGAAATCCAATAAATTATACCATAGGCACGGCATGGGAATTGGTTTTAGAAATATTGCTGCATTTATATGGTTCTGACGTTTCCTTTAAGATTTTATGGAGATGTTTTGGAAGGGAATTGTTTCGTGAAATAAAGTGAGCTAAGAGCCCGACAGGGGGGGAGGGGGCTGATTACCGTACAATGTTGCCTACATTTTGTCACAAGATATCGAATACTCGAGACCTGACCTTTTTTCAACACACACATAAATCACGTGTTTATCCCTTACGGGGTGGACAGAGCCTAAGGTAACAAGACCTACATGCCACGTTTAGCATGATTGTGGGCGTATAGGTGGAAAGAGGGTGCCGGGACGTCCTTCTAGGCCTTCTCCTCCCAACGCGGCAAAGAAATTTTTCAAATTAGTTTTTCTAACAACGGTAACATTCATAATAGTTAGGTACCTACAGTTTTTTTTTCTTTTCGTCGTTCTATATTTAATTTTTAACTTCTCTTTCTGTTACAACTAGCGTCCGCTAAAGGGACCAGACTGAAAACCAGCGCTTGCTTCATGCCAGTGGCGTAACTATAGGGTGGCAGGAGTGGCAAAATGCCACGGGCCCCTAGCTCTAATGGGCCCCGAACTGGCTTGGTTTAGAGCACAGAAGGGACGCTGATGCACTTCTTTATATTGAGGAAGGAGCCCCATCTGACAAATTTGCCGCGGGCCCCAGACGTTAGGTATAGTTACGCCACTGGTTCATGTAGCTCAGCACACGCTGAGACTAGTACCCGTTCCCGGAACATAGCAAGCCTAGTCTATAATCATTGTTTTTTTTCTCTAGTCTTGAATCTGTTGTCAACTTAACTTCTATCTGTTTATGTTGTGGTAATAAATGTTTTTTTTTATTTCATACTAGCGACCCGCCCCGGCTTCGCACGGTATATTATGCATGTATTATACATATAAACCTTCCTCTAGAATCACTCTATCTATAAAAAAAAACGCATGAAAATCCGTTGTGTAGTTTTGAAGATATAAGCATACATCGTGACATGAGGACAGAAAAAGCGACTTTATTTTATACTATGTAGTGATTCTTAACCCTTAGACTCCGATCCTTCTAGAATGTAATACCGACAGGAAAAAGCAATAACTACAAGCTACAAGTTCAGCAGAGTTTCCCTACCGAAGACAAAATCTATATCTATTGTAGATAATATATTTATATTTTTAATTATAATTATATTAATTATAATAATAATAATACTGACCACCGGTAGCTTAGGCCTCGCCTCGCTGCCGGCGGCACCCTAGGTTAGGTTTTTATAATGTTTTTATATTTTGTATCAATCTATATTGTAAGAATCTAACTTAATAAAAAGAATTACACAGATAATAATAATAATAACTTTTATTTCCTACCAACACAGGTTATTGAGTTAGTACAGTAACAATTTAAAAACTTATTCTAGTACTAGCTGTTGCCCGCAACTTCGTCTGCATAGAATTCGTTTATCGCTATCCCATTCGTTCATGCATGCAAAGTCTCAGCCCGATCGGTTTAAAATTGACAAAGTTTCATACAAACTTTCATCCCCTATTTCATCCCCTTGAGGGTAGAATTGATCAAAATCCTTTCTTAGCGGATGCCTACGTCATAACATCTACCTGCATGCCAAATTTCAACCCGATCCGTCCAGTGGTTTGGGCTGTGCGTTGATAGATCACTATGTCAGTCACCTTTGAGTTATATTATTATTCTACTAGTATTAGCAATCAATTATATAGATCAGGGGTTCCCAAAGTGTGCGCCGCGGCGCCCTGGTGCGCCGTAGAAAGTAAAGAGGGGCGCCGTGAGTTCTATCATTATCCGAAACCACAAATATTCGCGGGTACCTATTTGAGCGCTCGCATCGGTAAATAATATAGGCAGAGTGCAAAGCGGGTGGAGGGGGTAGCCTAAACGATCACAGCGCCTCGCTACGGCCTAAATTGTCATTTTTGTCGCTGACTTGAGCCGTCAAATCCATATTGCAGTAAACATTTTCTAATCGTTATTGAGATAAAAATATGGTCCTGGTAAGATGTGTTGTTGTGAATTGTAATAACACCAAGAAGAATAGCGACTGTAAATTTTACCAATTTCCAAGACCTTGGTGGAAACGAGACCAAAGAAATAAGTGGATATTTGCCATAAGAAAAAAAAAAAGTAAGTTACCTAACCTCTAAAATTTTACTTAAAGTACGTTATCATTTGATACAAGTATTGAATTGAAAAGTTACGGTGAATTGTAATATAGTAAAATAACACAAGATTTCATTAATATTTTTCACAATATTTACTTACTTCTTGTTTGACAGCGGTGACAATATTGTCCATAATGGCCGCCTATCACGTGGCGCTGTCGTCGCGCTCGGTCCCAATAGCAACAATACAACTTAGCTAAGGCAGGGCGCCGTTACAAAATACTAAACTTGTAACTGCGCCGCAGGTTGATAAAGATTGGGAACCCCTGATATAGATTATACTGCGTTACCCGGTTATTAATACTGTTTAAGAATTTAAGGCGATCCTTTGAACGCCAAAGGATATTATAATAATTATTTCCTTATTAAACTCGGACAAGACAAGAGGCTAAAAAGCTTAAGTATTTTGAAGTCTCGCGAAATGAGGTGAAGAGAGCATTAAAGGATTGCCTTGAAAAAAGCATAATTGGTCATTATTTTTATTTAGTCTGTAGTTAACAGTTTTGTTTCGTTTATTTGATCATTTAGCATGTTGTGAGCGTATAGGTGGAAAGGGGAATCAAAATAGTGATAGGTTGCTAGCCGCATCGCCTATAACGTGATTCCTAAGATTTTCGCCCCCCTCGATGGGCTTTTACCATCTGCGCGGGAAGAGAAGCAACTGGTACATTCTATGTTTTTTTTTTACTCCCAGACCAACATGAAAATGAAAATTTATATTTGCAAATTTGCCGCCAAGGGCTCGTTTACATGTCTTTTCGAAACTACCGGCGCATTCGGAAAGACCATCATTGCCAAGAAGAATGCGCCGCAAGAAACTTGGCAGAAAGTCATTTTTTCAAAATAAAATACAGTAGGATTACCTAAATAATTCTACTTATTAAATACATTTATAAAAGGGATATATAAGGTCCCCGCGCCTTAAATTATATTAATCTATAATAGAGATGTACAAAGTCTCTACTAGTCAAAACAACAAAAATAAATTATTAAGTTCAGTGGAGGTGTAAAACGCATGGAAGTACCTAGGTACACACGGCAATATAATCAGGTAAGCACCTACGCACGCTCGCGCCGTATCTATCCTGCTTACCGAATAGCTTTGCTGTGTGTACATGCTGAAGGATATTGTTATCAAACTTGGTTCGCTACCAGGAAGGAACAACAACATGATTAAGTCTCAGTAATTGTATAAACGATAATTTTCGGCTTCAGATCGCCCAAAGTCCAAATTTAGAACACTCGGCCTAATTGACTAAGCATTTAGTTACCTACCTACATTTAATATCTAACAATCTTAACGTAACTTTTAATGTAATCTGTAACATAATTACTTGGGCGGCAGGGAAAATACATTGTGAAAGTTAAGCACAGTGTATATATAAGCTAAAGCAGTAAGGAACCTACGAACAAATCGGTTGAAACGAAACACGCACACACGCGCGCTTTACACGGCCCCTAAGGGGACCTCGTCCACTCCGCTCAGGCTTAGGTCCGCTTAGGGGCCGTGTAAAGCGCGCGCCTGTGTGCGTGTTTCGTTTCAACCGATTTGTTCGTAGGTTCCTTACTGCTTTAGCTTATATATATACTGTGAGTTAAGTGAAACGTATTTTCATTGAAACATGCCCGGAATAATTTTTCACACACAAAACCGCGGTCAGAATATTCCGCTGCGTTTTGATGAAGGTTTACCTCTGTATAAAATTTGACACCCATGTTATTGTAAGGTAAGCTTTTTAGTATTAATAGGAGAATATTCAGAATTTTTTTCATGGCTTTCATTCGGACGGTTCTGGCTGAAAATCAGTACTGCAGGTGTCTAACACCTACTGTGCCAGCGACCGTTTCACTTTTGCGAAGACACACACAACGCTGATGATCTATTTTTCATGTCTGTGTTTTTTTTTCTTGTTTTTTTCTATAAAATTGTGTATATTCTCTTATATTTGTGTGTCCTGCAAAATTGAATAAATGTCTTCTTTCTTTCTTTCTTAAAGCTCATTTATATAATAACACTAGCTGTCGCCCGCAACTTCGTCTGCATAGAATTCGTTTATCGTTATTCCGCAGGAATTACACAATATTCCGGGATAAAAAGTACCCTATGTGTTATTCCAGGCTATAAACTATCTATGTTCCAAATTTTATCTAGACGTTCTGGAGTGAAAGAGTAACAAACATCCATCCATCCATACTTACAAACTTTCGCGTTTATAATATTAGAAGGAAGTAGGATGGGAGCATGATTCCCCTTTCCACCTATACCTACGCCTACAATCATGCTAAACGTGGCCTTTAAGCTCTTGTTACCTCAGGGTCTGTCTACCCCGTAAGGGGCATAGACGTGATTTGTGTATGTATGAAAAGAGGAATGTCAGGATCGTAGTAAGTGGAACAAAGTAGTCTCTGCCAACCCCTGTGGGAAAGAGGCGTGTCGGTATGTATGTAGGACTGTATCTATGTATGTGGCGTGCTAAGCCAGGCGTGATTGTGTGAGGTCCGGCTATTCCTAGAGATAAATGACCGGGATAAAGAAGCAACAAGGAGTGTTGATTAATCACACGCCGGGATGTTGGAGAAGGACACGTAATATTCTACTTGTTTCACGTGCCGGGATAATCTTTTAAAGATATGAAAGCGTCTTCTTCCATGCTGTAGGCTTATTACCTAACTCGCTCGCGATCGCCATCGTGTTCATTTTGACAGTTCATGTATGGTCTGACAATTGGCATCGGAATCAGCTAGCTGTCACATTCATACAAGAACTGTCAAAATGAACACGATGGCGATTGCGAGCGAGCTAGGTAATAATCCTACTGGTCTGAGAGTAAAGAAAGAACATAGAATGTACCAGTTGCTTCTCCATCCAAGTTCATCGCGGGAATGGGCGAAAACGTTAGGAATCTTATAGGCGATGCGGCTAGCAACCATCACCATTTTGATTCCCCTTTCCACCTATACGCCCACAATCTTGCTAAACGTAACCTGTGGATCTTGTTACCTTTGGCTCTGTCTACCCCGTAAGGGATAAAGACGTGATTTCGTGAGTATATTATCAACGGGTTATAGACCGCGGCCACTTTTAACGGGCTCCCGATATTTTGACGCATGATCATGTTACATAGAGTCTATAGACCGACCGCTTAAATGAGTCCTCGCCCGCGCGGCGCAGGGGCGCGGGGTGGGTAGTGCGCCTGCCGCCCGCACCTCTCTCGGCCCCCTTTGTCGTCCCACCCCGCGCCCCTGTGCCGCGCGGGCGAGGACTCATTTACGCGATCGGTGTATACCCGCGATCATGTTGCATGCTGCGTTGAAATATCGCAAGCTCGTCAGTTTTAGGTTCAATTCATGTGCAAGCAGGAATAACACTACCTTAAATAATCATTATTTATTTATTTATTTAGTCAATAAAAAATTACAGCATTACAGTCGAAACCAATGCGCTATAAAATTCAAAAAATATAATAAATGTTATTTGGTTTTGTTATTTATTATGCCTGCTTGCAACACTTTATAAAGTCTATTTTTTTACCTCGGCTACTATATTGACAAGTGCAAATGTCCTTGATTCTGTATATTGCCATAAAAAAGTCCAAATGTCAAGTTGTCGAACATCGACAGCTTTTATTGTTTAGTGGTGTACTCGAAACAATCGACAATGTTTGTGGCCTGGATACAAGTGTTTTAGCTGTGATATATTTTAAGAAGCAAAAAAAATACTATCATAATCAAGCAAATTTAAAGGTTTATTAGTTTATTACACTAACTTATATACAGACTATTATACTGAGATTAAAATTAGTATTTAAACATTGTATAGGATAACTTACAAAAACCTGTATAGGTACCTACTAAAATTAATTTATCGTTCACTTTCGATGAATGTAATTGGTAATGTCATTTTAGTATCCGATATAAAAGAATAAGAGACGGGGGAAAAAAATAAAAATACTGTAGACGTTTCTTTTCAGATACGACTTTAAATAAGGGGAGGAGGAAAAAAAGAAAAATTACTGAAGAAGTTAAATTTTCCTATTCCTATTTCTATAAATTAAAAAAAACCCATGACGAGGCGATATGGTCTCCGACCCTAGCCTGTCCGACAAATTAAAAAAATTAAAAATAAAAGAATAAGGTGGACCTTAATTGGGTTTTGGCGGCAAAGCCGATATACTTTTGACAGTCGCCGACTTGCATTGATTCTGGATTGGGAATTAACGATAAAAATATGGCTTCAGAAATAACATCCGTCTTCTCATTATTCTGTAAGTTTTGTGAGTTACTTTTCTTTGTTTTAGTAAGTTTTGTAAGTTACAGCTTATTTCGCAGATAGATTGAGAATATGCGAAGACTTTGGACAAGTTAGTGTGTCGTAAATAAAGGCCGGCGGCAGCTGCGTTCCCCGCGGGACCCTACGAGTGCCATTACCGCATTTATTGCCTTTTAATAGCATCTGAACCTTCATAAAGTTATGGATTCCGTAGCCATGTTGCTTCTGCGTTAGGGAAGGATGCGGCTTGTAGGTAGCTAACGAACAAATAGGGAACATTAATTTTTTTCATGGCTTAAAAAGCTTCGGTTCGGTTCGCTCGCTATCAGATACTAAACAGACAGCCAATCCCTAAACTGCGTCGGAATTGAACCGCATTAAGACATCATGGTAAGCCCACTGTAATAACAGCGTGTTTCTTTTACTTCAAAACTACCATTCGACACAGAGATAAACATAATCATTAAAACAGAATTACTACAACAGCATCAAAAATTAATTAATTAATTAAGAATTATTACTTAAACTCTCATTTTGTCGGTCCCTCGTTTAATGCTCCTCTCATCTACTCAAAGGTTAACTGGTAGAGATCCCTTATAAGGATAAGTTCGCCTTTGTGCATGTATTAATGTTATTTTTATTTTTTTGTAAATTGTATCTGTTTCTTTATATTTGTACAATAAAGCATTTACTTACTTACTACAATAAAATTATTAGAGCTCACCTTGAGAAGGAACCACGGATGTATTCGAAACATGTCGGCCATACCTCTTCAAAAACGCGAGTGTATTTATTTACATACGTACATCGATACATAAATCACGTCTTTATCCCTTACGGGGTAGACAGAGCCTAAGGTAACAAGACCAAAAGGCCACGTTTAGCATAACTGTGGGCGTAAGGTTAAGGCTATCAAAATAGTGATGGGTTGCTAACCGCATCGCATATAACATGATTCCTAATATTTTCGCCCATTCCCGCGATGAATTTGAATGGAGAAGCAACTGGTACATTCTATGTTTTTTCTTTACTCCCAGCCCAGCATGGAAGACAAGTGTAGTTATTTATCCTACTTGAACCCCTCCCCCCCACGCTCTGTTTCCGTCTATAACTAAGTAGAGCTTTAATGAAGGGTAGGACGTCAAAGGGGACCGAGAGAGGCGCGGGCGGGTAGCGCGCCTGCCGGCCGCACCTCTCTCGGCCCCCGCGGTCGCCGCACCCCGCGCCCCTGGACCGCGCGGGCGAGGACTCATTGAAGCGGTCAGCCTATAAGAACACACGTACCTCAAAGACAAGCTGTCCCTGTTCATCGGCATGAGCGGGCGTGAGCGGCCGATGTCGGCGGCGACGAAGCGCAGGCGCAGCCCGGGCAGCAGGCTCGGCTCGAGGTTCACAGCCGACACCGCCAGCGGCAGCGCGCCCAGGATCATCTGAAAATACGACATGTTACCAACAAACATAGAGCAAACAACCTAATAGAGCGGAAACATCATACAATTCATCGCTATAGTATAAAACAAAGTCGCTTTCCGCTAGTATGAAATATAATTATGCCAAGCCGAAATTGGCGATTACTGCGCTCTGATTGGCTAGCCGGTCAAATACATACGAGTACATAACTTTACCAGATATACATAGAGTCATAAAATCTACCAGACGATAAACTACTGAATACATATGTATACCAGGTACCTACCTATAATATTATATGAATAAAATATAATACATACATACATACATATATCACGTCTTTATCCCTTACGGGGTAGACAGAGCCTAAGGTAACAAAACTTTAAGGCCACATTTAGCATGATTAAAGGCGCATAGGTGGAAAGGGAAATCAAAATAGTGATGGGTTGCTAGCCGCATCGCCTATAACATGTTCCTAAGACTTTCGCCCATTCCCTCGATGGGCTTTTACCATCTGCGCGGGAAGAGAAGCAACTGGTAAATTCTACGTTTTTCCTTTACTCCCAGACCTGTATGAAATAACCAAATATAATACACTAGCCTTCCGTCCGCAGCTTCGCCCGCGATAAATTAATTTTCCCGTAGGAATAGGTATTTTCCCGCGGTAAAAAGTAGCCTATGTCACTCAGTGATAATGTAGTTTTCTAACGGCAAAAGAATTTTTAAAATCGGTCCAGTAGTTTCGGAGCCTATTCAATGCGAACAAACAAACAAACAATCAAAATTTTCCTCTTTATAATATTAGTAGATATAGATAAAATAAATAAAGAGCGCAACCACAAAGGAATGGTTATAGAGGATGGGAATTGAAGAAGTACGTACAGTCGACAGCTTAAGAAGCAAGTAAAAACTTTCTTTAGGGGCTATGGGGCCGCAGCTCTCCCCTGCCTCCCTTTGGTGGCCTTGGGTACAATCTCATCTTTTAGTCCTCTTAGCGTTAACTACAACGTTTTTTTAACCTTTTCACCACGTCAAATACAAGAGCCGTCCCCCACACCCCAGTTTTCTTTATCTTAAATTGGCATTGTCCATTTTTTTTAGTATGCTCCAATTCGAAAACCATTTCGAGGAAAACCATCAATTATCCGATTTATCTTGTCCGGTTTCAAAAATACTTTATGATTGCAGATATTTTTGTAAAAGTACTTTGAACCTTTGTTTGACCGAACGACCGGGTTTTTAGACAGAATCCAGCATCGAATGTTTGCCACAAAAATGAAAAAAAAAGTTTGCCTACGGCAACTGTCACGTGTCACTGTCAAATCTACAAAACCATAGACAAAGCCGTTTTTTTTATAGCCAGCCGAACGAAGGCTATTGGGATTCTGTCTAAATTCACGAATTATCAAACAGCGAAAAAATATTTATTATTAATTAACAAAGCTACGTAAAAACATAATATTCAAATTAGTTGCTTGAAATAGTCCATTTTATAAAATAAAGGTGTTAAAAGCACAGCTTAAAAAAAATGAACAATGCCAATTAAACCTAAGGGTGCGAGTCGGGTTACCTCCACGTGTGGTCTAGAGCTGCGGTTCGTTTTTGGATCCGTCCGGTGGGAAAGCAGTGCTTGGCCCGGTGCACCCTAGTTATCGGCTAATGATTTCCTGGCAGTTTCTGAGGGATACCATTGACCGTTGACTAAGAGCCCGACAGGGGGGTCTTTGACCATTACCGTACAACGTTGCCGACATTTTGTCACAAGATTTTTAATTATATTTTTGTTACTTTGACATTGGCGAAGTTGTCATCGCTATAACGACTTGATACGCCACAAATAAGAAGAAGAAGAAGAAATTAAACCTAAACCCAATCGAACGAAGGTTGCTTATGTATTGAAGTAATAGACGTATATATAGGTCATTGGCGTTGAACCTGAATGACACACTCTAATATAGGTCATTGGCCTTGAAAAGGTTAATAATAACCTTTAAAGTGGATTGGGATCTGCTTCAATAAAATCGGACGAGCATTGGCATGAGCAGGCGCACTTATTTTATGTCGAGTCATTAGTTTAGTTCTTAATTTTGTTGTGTACTTACTAATACATAGATAGACATAATATAGTGCTTACTAACCATTTATAATTTATTTGTACAATTGATTGTTTTAATAAATAATTTGAATTTGAATTTGAATTGGAACAGGCTGAGGAACACACGTGAATACAGACTAACACATAGTCAAGTATATAAACCATCCACAAAGACGATAAAAAACAGACGAATT
Source organism: Pandemis corylana (assembly GCA_949127965.1). NCBI lineage: Eukaryota > Metazoa > Arthropoda > Insecta > Lepidoptera > Tortricidae > Pandemis > Pandemis corylana. The sequence continues at coordinate 13,149,709 of OX421857.1, read as the reverse complement.
TAGGACCTCCTCCTTTTTTGAAGTCGGTTAAAAATATTGTAAAGATGCCATCAACGTATGTAACAATTCCTGCTAGCAAGGCTGGCTTATTTTAGCGCTTGGGATACAATCACAGACCTGACCTTATTTGCTAAAAGCTAGCACAATAGCCTTTTAGGTTATAACCTTTTATATCCAGTAACGATAAAGGATATTTCATGAATGGTCGAATTGAGTATGGGTTTCAAGGAACTGGGTTAATATCCAATGTTTAATATTGAAAAATATACTTACTTTTATGTAAGGGAATGGGCGCAAATCTAAGGAATCATGTTACAGGCGATGCGGCTAGCAACCCATCACTATTTTGGTTCCCCTTTCCAATTACGCTAAACGTGGTCTTTAAGTCAAGACCTAACTCTGTCTACCCCGTGAGGGATATAGACGTGATTTATGTATATACCTATGTAAGTAAGCTAGAAAACTCACTTTTCATAGACAACATTTAAAAGAGACAAAACAGTCATTATTATTTGAACTAAAAAGTCATTTAAAAGTTTTGATAAAATTGACAGCTAAAGTGTTTGTTCAGCCTCAGACTTTATTTCATTATTTGGACTTAGTAAAATACCTAGTGAAAATTTACTTTAATTTACTTACTGATTACCATACCATACCTAGGCTGGTCTGAAAATAGTTAGCTTAAAGCGTATTATGAAACCTAATGATTTAATTTTAGTGTCGTTTAAATGTAAATTTTATTACAAACTCTTAGAGGCAATCTCACTAGCCAGAGACATTCAGTTATTTTTTACGGAATTATAAAAAAACATGTCTGTCACTTTTTTATCGCCACAATGGAGGTAACACGGGGTGCGAGTCGGGTTACCTCCACGTGTGGTCAAGAGCTGCGGTTCGTTTTTGGATCCGTCCGGGAGGAAGAGCAGTGCTTGGTCCGGTGCGCCCTGGGCATCGGCTAATGATTTCCTGGCAGATTCTGAGGGATATCATTGACCGTTGGCTAAGAATCCGACAAGAAACTTTTTGACCAAGACGTCTTCTGACCGTATTACCGTACAACGTTGCTGACATTTTGTGACAAGATTTTTTAATTGTAATATTTAACCACACATTTGTCATTTAAACTGAAATTGGTCCAAGCCTTACGGCCGCCATTAAGAAGAAAAGAAAAAAAGAGGTAACACGGGTAGGATTTCGTACTATGATACATTATGACCATAGAGTAAAGTGAGATAAAGTGGCTAATCCAGCAATATCGTAACATTACCTGGCGAAAGATTTAGGTTTACCTGAAGGTTGGAATCCAGGCAGCGTTCAACATTTTGCATGATCATTTTAAAGTTGGGAAGCGCGTCTAGATGGATAGCACATTTTTTCGCACCATGGCAGATCGACATATCGATTGGTGCAAATATATTATTCTACATAAATTCAGAGCAGGCCATTCACAACAAGTGACCTTCATTATGACATCTGACAAATCCTGGATATAATGTAGTTACGACCCACTTTCGAAACAGCCATCTACAGAATTGGAGAAATTGATTTATCCAATAAAGTAGTTCGCGGCCGAAGTGTAACTAAAAACGGTTGCTGTCTTTTTTCGGCGTAGAGGACCTACGGTCGTATTCTACTAGAATATCGAAATATAGTTAGTACTAATAATAACAATAAGCGTTAAGGAGTATGGAAGGTGTATCACTGAAAGATAGAATAAGGAACAGTGTGATAAGGGAACGTGCTGGTGTGAAAGAGGATATAGTGACTAGGATAGAAAAAAAGTATGCTTAGTTGGTTTGGGCATGTAGAGCGGATAGATGAAAGTAGACTAACTAAACAGATCTATATGGGGAGTGTGAATGGTTACGTTGGGAGGGGAAGGCCTAGACGGACGTTCAGGACGAAAGGTCAGGTCAGGAGTACCCGAAACCGACGAGCATGTATGAAGAGATTGATGACTGTGGATGAAGCGAAAGAAATATGTCAGGATCGTAGCAAGTGGAATAAAGTAGTCTCTGCCTACCCCTTTGGGGAAAGAGGCGTGACGGTATGTATGTAGGTATGTATGTATAATAATAATTAATAATTTATTTATTTTGTACGTACATACATCAGGACGTTACAAAGAGAAATACATTATTCAGTTGTACAGTAGGTCAGATCAACTTGTGGTCGAAGCTTTCGATCCCTAAACTAGGTGTAAAACCTGTGTAAAAATCGGTCCAGCAATTTGAGGAGTATCAGCTCTTAGGTATAAAAACTTTATTTATTACGTATGATTACTCGATTAATTAGGAGCTTTTTATTTAGTCTGCAACCTGCAGTCTGCAACCACGGAATAAAACAAATAAACGTTAATACATGTTTAAAGGTACCTTACTTAGGTATTTATTATTGCTATGCAAATAATCAGCAAGGGCTAGGATACTCGTATATTTCTGTAAACCTAAGATAAATTAGCATACCGCTACCGATAAATTTACATTTAGTTAATCCGAGAGGATTTTGTTGTAATGTAAATATAAATCTTGCTAAACGTGGCCTGGTCTTGCCACCTTAGGCTCTGTCTACCCCGTAAGGGGTAAAGACGTGATATGCGTATGTATGTATGTAAATATAAGCCGTTCGAAAAACTAAAAACTCCGGCCATTTTTAAGTTAAATTAATAGCAATCGAAGCGGAAATGGCGGGTTCGGACTAGATGGCCTCTGAAACTGGATGGCAAGAGCGAAGAAGAAACTTTTGGCTACTTTTATTATTCTACGGCATGAATTCACGAATCATTATTCAAGGGCAATCTCTGGAATTAAAAGGAATCCTTCAATAACATTGTCCACAATTTTAGTATTTTTAATTTAATATTTCGAGACGTCGTTTCTCATCGGTGGTGCTCTGAAAATTTCCAAACGGCTGGTGTTATAATAACTTGAAAATATAACAAGTGATCGATCAAATCGCTTTTAAAAAATTCTTCAACTAAAAGAAAGCTATATCCCTAACAAGTAACAAAGGCTACGTCTTACCTTGCTAAAGTGAAAAGTTCAGAAAATTTTCGGGAAGCAAATTAAGTTTATACTAATACTAGCTTCTGCCCGCGACTTCGTCTGCGTAGAATTATACATGCCAACCTTTCTCTTGAATCACTCTATTATTAAAAAAACCGCATCAAAATCCGTTGCGTACCTAGTTTTAAAGATCTAAGCATACATAGAGACAGACAGACAAACAGCGGAAAGCGACTTATACGATTATAAAGAGGAAAGATTAGTATTTTTGTACGGTCAAGTGCAAAAATAAGTATCGATAGGAACATCTCAAAAATATGTCCCACGACCTTATTACGCTGGCGTAAGAACGTATGGTACTTATTTTTGAAACTTTGTCTAGATACATATTATTACACTTGACTGTACGTTTGTAACGAATTAACTCGAAAAATGAAGGACCGATTTCAAAAATTCTTTCACCTTTAGAATGCTACATTATCCTTGAGTGACATAGGTTAGGTCGGATTAGGCTGCTATGGGTGGTTTGGGGTATAGCACGCGTCACGGAATGACGAGGATCCGGGTTCGATTCCCGGCCATAGCTTTACTTTTCGGATTTTTCTATGTGTTCTAATTTTCACTGATAATTAGAAATTTAACATAGGTTATATTTAATTCTGTGCAGACGAAGTCGCGGGCAGCTAGTTTTACTATCTTATCTTACTTCTTATCTTACTAAATACATATATATAACTCAAAGGTGACTGACTGACTGACTGACTGACATAGTGATCTATCAACGCACAGCCCAAACCACTGGACGGATCGGGCTGAAATTTGGCATGCAGGTAGATGTTATGACGTAGGCATCCGCTAAGAAAGGATTTTGATCAATTCTACCCCCAAGGGGATAAAATAGGGGATGAAATTTGTATGAAACTTTGTCAATTTTAAACCGATCGGGCTGAGACTTTGCATGCATAAAACTACTATGACGTAGGCATCCTCTAAGAACGGATTGCGTAATTTCTGCGGGATAGCAATAAACGAATTCTATGCAGACGAAGTTGCGGGCAACAGCTAGTATAAAATAAAATCGTAGTAGATTTGACGGTAGGTCTCGTGAGATGGGTTTACAGGAGCTCATGTAACAGCGAAGGTACCATTTGACATTTGAGCGGAGGTGTAGAGTACCTAATGTAAATGTATTTCCCGCAACGCGAGTTGAATCTATTCGTAAACAACACGGTTTAGGTAAATCTATTTACGATAAAGGGTTAAGGGAAAAGAACAACTAATAAAATTCTAAGGGTCGCGTCTGAGATATCCCGCAGTTGGATGTATGTATAATCCATAATGTTTATTTTGTTTATTTATTCAGTAAACATAATGGTTACATAAGGTCTTATAAGTAGTATTGCTGGCCATAACATGTTCAGACAAGTTAGGCATGTGAAAATCTGAGGTCAGCGGTTTAGTCGCTCGGTCGATAATAGTAACATTATCCTTGATAGACATAACATTTATATACCTAATGTCATTGAGAATTTATTACGATAAAATTATGAATGTCATTGAATATAATGTCAAATAAATTTTCTTAAGTTAAACTAATTATAGCCTTGCCTGTACCCAAAAACTACTTTGTTGCCCGTGGTCCTGCTGCAGTTTGTCCTGTGTCATTCTGTGTCTAGCTGAAACGGTCTACAGTTTGACAACAAATATAATGCGCATCGGCAGTATTCGTTTGCGCAGAGAAGCGCAGACCAGTTTCCGATGGTAGCCGAACGTGTAAATAATCTATGGCGGCATTGGCGCACGGCCCGGCCGCCATGTTGGTACGAAATCGATCGACCAATAACAGCGCCAGAGTTTAGCGCGCGTAGAATTCTATTTTATCATTGGTGTATCGTAATTTCCCGCGCTACTAAAATTGGTCTACTGCGCAGGTACATCGTGGAGCATTATTTTTGTTGTCAAACTGTACTTAGGTCAGGTTACCTTCACCAAACGGAGGGTAAGTTTGGCTCATTTACCACATACAGAAGGTTTTAAGGCCGTTAACGATGCCATAAAATAATCAGTGCCGTAAACAGCCTTTTCTGCGCCCTGTGCGAGCTTCTTTAACTGCGCTCTTGGTTTTTTAGATTAGGTACCCTAGAGCAATGTTATGGATAGGCCTAGGTACTTTATTTCATTCAGGGTGATAAAATAAAGCACAAGGAACTTTGTGTTGGTGGACGAATTATCTAATATTTTGGAAGAAAAATCTATTTTTTTAAAGAACTGATGTGTGCAAACAAACAGACGAGCCATCTGGCATCTGGCATGTATGTGTTGGAATCGAGCACTAGGGGCGCAGCGGGAACTTCTCAGGAGCAAACCGAAAAATTAATAGTCCAGTCTAGTCTGGCCATTTTATTCTTGCGCCCCCCAGAGTCTACGCCCTGTGCCTGGGCACCGATGGCACCGCCCTATTTACGGCACTGAAAATAATACACCTTCAAAAGTTTTCTCCTTTTAACCAATTGAAGTATTTTTTTCCTTAATTATAATTATCGAATAGTGGGACAGAAAAACATTGAACTGCAGCATAGTTTGGGTGATAACAGTAACTTACTTTGTTTGCAAACAAAAGTCGGCGAAACGTGAAGGCTCGAGTAATATTCTTACAATAAATTAGGGTAAAAACTAAATTAATTCTACCAACAACAGGACCCGTATACCGTATACTGGATGACCAGGGCGGTCAAGAGGATAACACAGGTTAAACGAATGTTTATGGATGAGGGAGTTACATTGCAGCATAATGATTATGTTTTTCTCAAACATTGTCGTAAATGTCGTAAATGTATTCTAAGTAACAGAACACGAAAGGCCTTGTTGTCGGCTGAATTACATTGCAGGCGCAATTTTCTGACCATAAATCGGATTGCTGGACTGTTTTTCATTTGTTTTTAAGTTTTATAAAGTCAAAGAGACTATGGAATAATAAACAGCAATGTCATACAGCCAAGTCGATGGCCGAGGAGTGCGCGTTTTGTTCGAGTCTAACGTTTTTATCAATGTCTCAAATAGCTTACGGTGACAGATGGCATAAAAAATAAATTAAAAAAAACCGGAAACGTGAAAACCGCCTAAGTGGCGATGAAGTTTAGTGAAAAAATTATTTTCATTTTGAGAAAAACATTATATCTGCCTCAACTGGGAGAGCAATTGGCTACTTCCCAGGCCTTGGCATTAATTTACTATAGTTATTGTGTGGCAGTAGTTTTATTATTATGATTGTCTGTGGCAGGAGCCGTATATTTTTAAGTTAGTGGCGACACTGTTTCGTATTGACAATTTTTATTCATTCCAATACAAGGAGAATTTCTGTCATTTTTAATTCTTTTATCTCTCAAAATCAAGATTAAAGTTAAAGTGCATGATATAAAGCCGATCCCTAAAAATATACTGTTGCAAGACTTGCAAGCGAAATATGGTCCTTCGAGCCGGATTTTATCGGAAAGTAGGTTTTAAAGTTGGGAGATGTCGGGGAATTCAAAAGGATGGTAACCCTACAGATGTCATTTAATTTAGAGCTAAGCCACGCCACTTGCGCTCGTAAGACAACAAATGGTGTTAGCTCCCATTTCATTAACGGCGACTAAGCTGAATTACTTGGAAAAATACTGAATGAGATTAATCGATCTATGTTGCCAGCCCTCTATATTGAATTACTTTTATTTTCCACTGTTTGACTCATTCCAAACGAGCCCAGAGAAAAGGACCTCGTTCTTTGTAAAACGTGTCTTTTCAGAAATTCCCTGGGAATTCCTTGTACTCTCACGAAATTCCGTTTACCCCGAATTGTCCGGTCTAATTTTTCACATGGGCGATGCTATTGTAAATAAATGATCGTGACTTTTTTTTCTATTCTGCTCTTTAATAAAATACAGAAAGTATCTGTAAAAAATGCTTCCTATTTATGAGAAAATTCAGAAGAAAAATCTGGTCGCCTACATAATCCCTACTATTGAATGATCAAACGAACATCCTCAAGTGAAGTTCGATCTTAATTACCTAGTCTTCGCCAAAGAGATTTATCATTTTACCAGGCAGTCTTGCTATGCAACAACCTACGCACAAGAATTTAGAGTAGAACGAGAAACATGACTGCTTCCTCTTTCACTCCACAATTTTCCCTAAAAAACCATGGTAGCCTAGTGAAATGAAATGAAATGAAATGAAATGAAGTGAAATGCAGTGAAATGAAGTGAAATGAAGTGAAATGAAGTGAAATGAAGTGAAATGAAATGAAATGAAATGAGTTTATTTTGCTGGAACATACAGTTTGACACGATGCCTCTCAAGCAGAGGGTCGTGGGTTCGAATCCCGGGCTAACCTTTGAGTTTTCCGAATCTATGTGCGATATTACATTTCAAATTTACCACGAGCTTTTCGGTGAATATTTAAAACAATGAAATAATAATAACCTCTAGCAATTCACGATTCGCAATCATTTTCTATGAAAAATAAGCACCACAAAAAGCTGAAAAACAAAGGAACATAAACGGGAAATTCGTTACTCGTGTGGCGCCGTAAGCATAGAGACAAATTCGAATTGTTTTAACTGCCTTCCTTAAGCCTTCTGAAGCGTACGCAGAGTTGGTATAAATGTAATGATTGAGTCCTTCCGCCCACCTGAAGGATATAATAACATGTTTGTTACGAAGTGAGAGTTCCGATTGAAATTAAACACCTACGCCCATTCCTAGCTCAATCAAGTGAGGTCCGTCGACCAAAGACAACATTTTCTCAAGAATTCTTTCGTAGAACTGTATTGGGTAAATTTACTAAGTATACATTCTTTTGATGATAGACGTTGCCCACGGTTTCGCCCCCGTTCCAGTTTATTCTTTGTCAGCAAAATTTCGTTATATAAAACTTAATCATGACCATATACATACATAAATAAAGAAAGAAAGAAAGAAAACATTTATTGACACAAAACGACACATACAGAAAATTAAAAAAAAACAATAATAATAAAACTAGGTACTTATGTGCCGAAAGTGCCAAAAGGGCCACACTCAGGATGTTGCTGCGGCAGGCCGCAGCGCTGATTTTCAGTGTGACCCTTTTGCCTAAAACTAAGCCTAAAAACTAAAATTGCATGAACGACACGATCGTCAGAGACAGTGGGTATATGGAATAAAAAGAAAAAAACAAAACAAATCTTAAATCTGTCAAATTTCAACGCATCTCAAGTTCGCACGCATAAATCACAATCTTTCTCCCTTATGTACACTTTTGGTTTGTACCCTTGTGTACCCTTCAGCGGCCAAGTCACACAACATTAACTATAATAATAAAGAAATCGCAGTAAGCAACCTTAGACTTGGAACGACTTTGTCTAGATTTCATTACTTTTTAGAAATAAACAAGCAGCTCCATCGAGACTTGGCTAGTTTTTACAGAATGTTTTTGGTGGGATCGTCTGCGTGGAATTCCCCTTTCCATCTATATGCCCACAATCATGCTATACGTGGCCTTTAGGTTTTGTTACCTTGGGCTCTGATCTATACGCCCACAATCATGTTACACGTGGCCTTTAGCTTTTGTTACCTTGGGCTCTGTCTACCCCGTAAGGGATAAAGACATGATTTATGTATGTAAGTATCAGAAAATCAGGCTTCCGAAACACACCAAGTTGGTTAATTGATACTAGCCATTTCGAACCCGCGTCCAATTCAGCCAACACTTGCCATTCTAAAAAAAAAACTCAAAATGGCTGACACATTTTTCGGCCAGTATCGCCATCATAGGGTAAACGATTTTCAGCATTTTGTGCCTTTACCCACAAGTACAACAGGCTTGAGTTGTGTTTCAATTCAAAATTGTAGAATAACATTTTTAATGTTTGTTTTGTTTTATTTACCCTAAGTGTTTCCCTTTTGATTCTGGAACACAGCTGAAAAATTAATTCTGAATTTAAAGTCCTTAATGTATAACGTGGATTCTAACTCTAGTCAGATTGTACCAATTCAAACAAGCTTGAAATCAAAAGGGGGATTTAATAATGTCAGAGTGTGTCGATGCGTGGTCCTGTGCTAACGCCCCTTTGAAATCTAATTGCTATTAGTAATTCACTTATAAATTGCGGGCTGTACAATAAATGGAAATAGTCATTTCGGATTAGTTAGAGTTATCATTCAAACTAACGCTTTAAATTTGTAAATGTCACTGAAAATTAGAACACAGAAAAATCCGAAAAGTAAAGCCATGGCCGGGAATCGAACCCGGATCCTCGTCATTCCGTGACGCGTGCTATACCCCTCCACCCTTTAACTTTAACTTAAAGAAACTATATTACAGTCAGATGTTAATTTGGTTTTGATTTCCCATTCCAGCTATACGCCCTTAATCATGCTAAACGTGGCCTTAAGGTTTTGTTACCTTACGCTCTGTCTACCCCGTAAGGATAAAGATGTGATTTGTGTATGTGTATGTGTGTATTAGAGAGTACAGTGCTTCTAGTTTCTTAATGTTTTTGGCAGTTGCCGTATTTCATACAAACATTGTATGTATGTATGTAAACTCTTTATTGCACATAAAAATTAAAAAATACAGAAGTACACAGAAAATAGTACAAAGGCGAACTTATCCCTGAGAAGGGATCTCTTCCAGCTAACCTGATACAGAAAGGAATAGTTTACAAATAAAGGCAAGCAGTCATTATTATGCGCAAATCACCACATAGTATTAAAACAAAGTCGCTTTCTCTGTCCCTATGTCCCTATGTCCCTATGTATGCTTATATCTTCAAAACTACACAACGGATTTTGATGCGGTTTTTTTTAATAGATAGAGTGATTCAAGGGGAAGGTTTTTATGCATAATTCTACGCAGACGAAGTCGCGGGCAGAAGCTAGTAAGTAATAATTAATTAATTAATTGTTGGTCGAAGCCGGCTTCCACAAGGTTTGTGACTCTGGAATTGATTGCAATCGTCCATCGAAGGTTGTACCATAGAAATGTTACGTCCATTACTCGTATTGTGAGTACGTAAAAAGGAATATTTCACCAAAAATAACGAATTTCATAATTGGCATTGTTCATTTTTTTTAGTATGGTCCAATTCGAAAACCATTTCGAGGAAAACCATCAATTATCCGATTTATCTTGTCCGATTTCAAAAATACTTTATGATTGCAGATATTTTTGTAAAAGTACTTTGAACCTTTGTTTGACCGAACGACCGGGTTTTTAGACAGAATCCAGCATCGAATGTTTGCCACAAAAATGAAAAAAAAAGTTTGGCTACGGCAACTGTCACGTGTCACTGTCAAATCTACAAAACCATAGACAAAGCCGTTTTTTTTTATAGCCAGCCGAACGAAGGCGATTGGGATTCTGTCTAAATTCACGAATTATCAAACAGCGAAAAAATATTTATTATTAATTAACAAAGCTACGTAAAAGCATAATATTCAAATTAGTTGCTTGAAATAGTCCATTTTATCAAATAAAGGTGTTAAAAGCACAGCTTAAAAAAAATGAACAATGCCAATTATACGAACGAAACTTTGTTATAATAAATATTGTCGACATTTGACGACCGGATGGCCCAGCGGTTAGAGAACCTGACTATGAAGCTTGAGGGTCCGGGTTCGATCCCCGGTCGGGGCAGATATTTGTATGAAAAATACGAATGTTTGTTCTCGAGTCTTGGATGTTTAATATGTATTTAAGTATGTATTTATCTATATAAGTATGTTTATCCGTTGTCTAGTGCCCATATTACAAGCTTTGCTTAGTTTAAGGCTAGGTCAATTGGTGTCAATTGTCCCAAGACATTATTATTATTATTCTGTATATTTATTTGTATCTCAAGTTAGGTTTTTACAATATTCATATAAAAAGTAATAAAACAATATTAATACAAAATATAAAACATTATAAAAACCTAACCTGGGGTGCCGCCGGCAGCGAGGCGAGGCGAGGCCTAAGTACCGGTGGTCAGGGCGACAGAGAGAGGAACCTCCTGACTATACGAGCCGTGTCCAGGAGTACCGCCTTCTGTATCTGGCCCTTGACCCAACCGCCTAGCGAGAGCCTGTTAAGGTGATGGTCAAGGCTCTTCGCTATTAGACCGTTCGCCGAAACGACTATCGGGACAGTGATCGTGGAATCAACAGGCCACATGGCGGTAACCTCGTGAGCCAAGTCAAGGTACTTGCCGACTTTGTCCTTCTCGGCCTTCACGAGGTTCACGTCATGGGGGATCGTGATGTCCACGAGCACTGCCTGGCGCTTCGATCGATCTATCAGCACGATATCAGGTTTATTGGCGACAATATTCCTGTCCGTGATGATAGATCGATCCCAATAGAGCGTGACACGACCATTTTCAAGAATTGGTGCAGGTATGTACTTATAATAGGGCACTTCGAAGTCCACAAGACCGAATAAAAGAGCAAGTTGCTGGTGAATAATCCTGGCTACAAGGTTATGTCTGTGCAAGTACTCGCCGTTAGCAAGACTAGAACAACCAGAAATAATATGCCTGAGTGACTCTCCAGAACGGCTACATGCCCGACAAATGTCGACCGTACCGTCCTTCAGGATATACCTCCGGTAGTTATTAGTCATGATAACTTCATCCGCAATTGCACAGGCAAAACCTTCGGTTTCCCCGAAGAGATCTCCGAAGCGTTATTGTTATTATTATTGTAATTTTGTATAGAACGTCGTGTTTTTCCTCGCATTCAAAGTGGAAATTAGAGTGTTTAACGCGAGATTGTGCAACCATAGTGACACTCTAACTATAGCCATCACCCTCCCTCGGTGAGCTCGGGTGGCTGAGCATCACGTGTCATTGTGGCTTGTTTTAATCCCTTGTTGAACTATTAATAGTAGTAGACACTATTAATAGATGAAAGACAAGTTACGCAACTGACAATGTAGACAATAACCCCCTTATTCATAAACGCTCTATAGGCTTCTGCTAACTTAGCAATCGTTTGTCCTTATCTGTGAAATGTAAATGTCAAAGTGATAGATAAGGACAAACGATTGCTTGCTAAGTTAGCAGAAGCCTACAGAGCGTTTATGAATAAGGGAGTTCATGTTAACGTGCCCACAATCTTGCTAAATGTGGCCTGTAGGTCTTGTCACCTTAGGCTCTGTCTACCCCGTAAGGGATAAAGACGTGATTTGTATATGTATGTATGTGTATGTTCTCCGCGATATTGGAGATATCTCCAATTAATTTATTTGACGGTGGAGGCGTTTTACACCTCCACTGAACTTAAATTATTTTTATTCGTTCTTTTTTCTTTCTTATCATATATTTTGTTTCACTTTGATCAGTAGAGACTTTATACATCTCTACAATAGACCAATATAATTTAAGGCGCCTACTTAACTTGGGGATCTTATACATCCCTTTTATAAATGTATTATATTATGTTACTAGCTTCTGTCCGCGACTTCGTCTACGTAGAATTATATATTACCTATGTATAAACCTGCCTCTTAGATCACTCTATCTATTAAAAAAAACACATTAAAATCCGTAGTTTTAAAAATCCAAATCATACATAGGAACAGAGAGACAGCGGAAATCGACTTTGTTTTATACTATGTAGTGAAGTAGAATTTAAGTATTGTTAACTTATTTTATTCTTAAGAAAAATACTTTCTGCCAAGTTTCTTGCGGTGCATTCTTCTTAGCAATGATGGTAATTCCGAATGCGCCGATAGTTAAAAAAAAGACGTATAAAAGAGCCTTTAGCGGCCTACTTGCAAAATAAACTTTTGAATTTCAATTTCGAATTCGAATTTGAAAATAGTTCTTTTTCTATCCAATGATGCTGGCAGCGTCGTACTTTTAATAACCAAGTCCTACTCTTAACTTATTGTTAGGTACTTTTTAGGGTTCCGTACCTCAAAAGGAAAAAACGGAACCCTTATAGGATCACTTTGTTGTCCGTCTGTCCGTCCGTCCGTCTGTCAAGACCCTTTTTCTCAGGAACGCGTGGAGGTATGAAGCTGAAATTTATATCAATTACTCAAGTCTACTTGTTTAGTATAATGAGGGAAACGAGAGATAGTTTCGTGGATCACATTTTATTACACACAACTTCGAGAGCAATAGAACCAATAAGCAGACATTGACAAGACTTAAGAGTAATACAAAAGATATATGGCCAGTATAAAACTATTATAGAGGTTTACAACCTCAACACGCCTCCTTAGTTTTATATGGCAACACTATCAACAATATTTAAAACATTTAAAGTAAGTAAGACAACATCAACTCAAGATATATTTAACATTTCCCTGAATTTGAAGAATTTAATGTTTCCTAAAGATTTAGTGAGAATGTCTGCAACATTGTCTTCCGAATCTACTTTAATAATATCTATAGTTCCATTCTTAACATTCTCATGAACGTAATGATAATGCACTTCAATATGCTTTGAATTTTTTGTGAAATTACCATATTTAGCAATAGCTACAGCACCTGAATTATCTTCGTAAATGTTTACAGGAGCATCAAGAGTTACAAAAACATCATCTAGTACACTACGTAATAGGCTTATCTCAGTTACAGCTTCTGACAACGCTATGTATTCCGCAAACGTGGAAGATTTCGTCACACTCATTTGTTTTTTAGACTTCCAATAAATAGCATTACCAAATAAACGAATAACAAAACCTGTGGTAGACTTACGGTCTACAATATCTCCAGCCCAGTCGGCATCTACGTAGCAATCCATTATATTAGCATTTATGTTCTGATAGTATGTGAGCTTGAAACTTTTTGTTAAATATAAATACTTTAAAACACGTAGTGCATATTTAAAATGTGTTTCATTATAGCAATTCTGAAATCTGCTTAAATAATTAACGCAAAAGGCAATGTCTGGTCGAGTACCAGAACTAATATATAATAGAGCTCCGATCACGTTTCTGTATTTAACGTCCTCATTTAATTCACATTTCTCAAGTTTCACGTTAATCTCCATAGGCGTTTTAAATAATTTAGAATTTTCAATTTTATACTTCTTTGCTAACGACTCTATGTATTTTTCCTGGCTTAAAGTCAACACATTCGCTGTTGCATAATCATACTCTATATCAATACCTATGTAGTTCTTAACTTTTCCCATGTCCTTCATTCTAAAGTGGTTACTTAATTTGTTTTTAATTTTAGTAACAGTTTTTTCATCTCTGCAAGCTATTAATAAATCATCGACATAGACTAAAATGTATATAGTTTGGCTGTCATCTGTTTTAACATAAAGGCAATAATCATATCTACTCCTTCGAAAACCAATAGTTGTTACAAAATCATTAAAACATTCGTACCAAGCACGCGGGCTTTCTTTTAAACCATAAAGAGATTTATAAAGTTTATACACTCTGTCAGTACCGTCTTGATATCCAAGAGGTTGTTTTACATACACTTCTGATAAAACTTTACCATTCAAGAAAGCTGTTTCTACATCCATTTGATGTACATGTAATTTAAATTGGCAACAATAAGATAGAATTAATTTCAAAGTCTGCATCCTAGCAACAGGTGAATACGTATCTTCAACATTGGTCGTTTGTTGAAAACCTCTAACCACTAACCTGGCTTTATAAAGATCGGTCGATTTCTTCTTGTACACCCATTTTACATCTAGTACCTCTTTATCCTGTGGCGCATTTACTAGGTTCCATGTATCGTTCTTCACTAGGCTGTTCATCTCACGGTCCATAGCCTCCTTCCATTGTTCAGCCTCATCACACGTTGTCGCCTCCTGAAAAGTATCTGGAATCATCGCATCACAATAATTAACTGTTATACAGTAGTAGCCGAATTCATCATCAAATCTCTGCGGTGCTTTTATTTGTCTCTTAGACCTTCTATTATCATTGTTCATTATCTCTTCATTATCATTTGTATCTTCTGTTTCGATTTCATCTAAGGTATCTTCCCATTTGTCTTCATCTATTTTATTTTCTTCTTCATTTTCATCAAAGGCAATAAGCTTAACATCTTCCTCAATTACATCCACGTGTCTTGCAACGATTACTCTATTATTCATCAATACTTTGTATCCAACATCTGTGTATCCAAGTAAAATTCCCATTTCTGCTTTCTTGTCCCATTTTGACCTTCGTTTTTCTTCGGGTACTCTTACATAAACTTTACTACCATACATTCTCAAATATTTTGCAGTTGGTTTCTCATCAAAACATATTTCATACGGTGACTTTCTTTCTGGGGTATTAGTCATTATACGGTTTTTTAAATAAGCGGCTGTCTTAACGGCTTCTGGCCAATAACGTCTGTCAATCTTTGCTTCAGCTAAGAGGCATCGTGCCATATCCATTATGGATCTATTATATCTTTCTGCTGTACCATTTAATTCATGAACATATACTGGGCAAGGCCTGATCATTATACCCTTTTCTCTCGCGAAATTAAATATTCTGTTATTGATGTATTCTTTACCGTTATCGCATCTTAGTTCTTTAATAATTTTTCCTGTAATATTTTGCATTTGGTTGACGTATTCTACGAAGCAACCATACACTTCTTCCTTGGATCGAATACAATATACTCTTGCTATCTTGCTATAATCGTCTATGAATGTCAAAAAATATTTTTCTCCTTGGTATCCTGCAGTTCTATGTGGCCCATTAACATCCGTGTGTACAATCTCTAGTATATCTCTTGCCTTAGTCCGGTTATTGCAAAATGGCAAATTGTGCATTTTATTCTCGACGCAAATAGCACATTTCATATAATCTGTTTCTATGTCTTTAGGCAATCCTTCCAATATTTGGTTTTTACACATCATGTCAATATAATTGAAGTTTATATGACCAAATGTTCGATGAAGCTTTTCTTTTAATGACATATTACAACTTGCTGCATTTACGCCTATTTCTTTACAGACAAAACTGGTTACTTTGTATAGTCTCTCATCTTTCTTGGCAATAGCGATCAATTCTCTATTCATGTTATATATCTTCGTCAAATATCCTCTCGAAACTATTGTATGATTTTCTGTTATCTTTGAGTAGCTCAATAAGTTAGCTTTCATCTCTTTCACATAAAATACGTTGTCAATTATTACTTTATTTCTGTTCTTATAGACAGGAAAATAGGTTGTAATGCTTCCAACCTTTGTCGCTTTCAAAATTCTTCCATCACCAACTCTCACTTTTATAGGTTCTTTCAATGTTGTAAATTTATCAAAATATTCATCGGTGTTTATTATGTGGTCTGTACATCCACTATCTAGGAGCCAATTTATTTGTCCTTTCTTAATAGGAGCATCTTCATCAATCGTCGAATTGTTCACAATGCATGTGTGAAAACTCTTTTTATTAAAACCTGTGTGAAAATAATTTCCTCTTCCTCTGTTTGGTCCAAAATTATAATGTCCACGTCCACGACCACGACTTCGAGCGTAATGTCCGCCTCCGCGACCGCGGTGTCCATGCCAACAGTCTTTTTGTACGTGCCCAATTTTTCCGCATGTAAAACACGTTTGTTTGTTCGCCGATTCCACATTAAATGCGTTCGAGGTAGCTGGCATATCTTCGTCTACGCTTTGAATTTTCTTCAATCTTATTTTGCTCTTTAAATATTCAACGGTTCTCTCTTTCTCTGGCAAAACATCAATTAAGTCTCCGATGTAGCTGTAGTTTGCAGGCATCGCTTTTAACATATAATTTAATTTTTCACTTTCCGATATCATGGCGCCGGCCTTTTTTAAATCGTTGACACATCTTTCAAAATCATTGAAGAAATTATTAATATCCAAATATTTGGCTAGCTTTATATTTTCCAAATTATTTCTGCATACAATTTGTAACGCTGTAGATTGCTTTAAATACATTTCGTCGAATTTCAAAATTATTTTGTATGCTGACTCTATCTCGCTAATATATTCCAATTGTTGATTTGTAATCGCGCTGTATATATAATTCGTAGCTTGAATATCCATCTCATCCCATTGAATAGCATCATCTTTCTCAGTTTTTAATCTAATAGCAACTTCCTTGCATTTTTTAAATTGAAGAAATTTCAATAGTCGAATTTTCCATTTGTCATAATCCGTTCCGTCAAATATTGGTATTACGATATTATTACTCATATTTACGACTTACTTGCTTTCCACTTCCTGTTTAAATATAACGATCTGCTACCATGTTTAGTATAATGAGGGAAACGAGAGATAGTTTCGTGGATCACATTTTATTACACACAACTTCGAGAGCAATAGAACCAATAAGCAGACATTGACAAGACTTAAGAGTAATACAAAAGATATATGGCCAGTATAAAACTATTATAGAGGTTTACAACCTCAACACTACTGTCCCTTGAAGCTGTGAAAAAATCAAACTTCTAAACCAACGCAATCAAAAGATACAGCCGTTTATGCCGCAAATTTCCGCAAATTTTCAACTCTCAAGGGAATCAAAACCTACAAGGTACTTCCCGTGAACGCAGAATCTTGAAATTTGGTATGAAGGTAGGTCTTATAGCACAGATTAAAGAATAATTGCGAAAACCGTAAATGTGTATGTATGTCTGTATATAGCAGTGACCAATATAAAGTAACCCCACACTGCGTACATTTTGCTTTGGAGCAGAGCTCTGCTTACACTGGTTTAAAGATATTTATAGATAATGATACGGAACCCTCGGTGCGCGAGTCCGACTCGCACTTGACCGGTTTTTTATGTATTAAGTAGTAAGTGAATTATTGAACGACACAGAAGGCTTATTACCTAACTCGCTCGCAATCGCCATCGTGTTCATTTTGACAGTTCTTGTATGTATGTGACAGCTAGCTGATTCCGATGCCAATTGTCAGCCCATACATGAACTATCAAAATGAACACGATGGCGGTTGCGAGTGAGTTAGGTAATATGCCTACAGGTCATACATACATAGACATATCATAGGTATTTATCTTAGTTAACAATGTGTTGTGGTGTGTCTAGGTTAATAGTTATTGTTGTCTCGAGGGAGCAAAATTATGTATTTACGCTGAGGGCGCTACATTGAATCTAGAATGTAGCGAAGGATTTTACAATATAATCCTGAGCTTTTGCTCCCGAGTGGCTCATACAACTTTTCTTAACAAACATTAAAAAACTTGAAAAAAATAATTCTAAATATAATTAAATAGCTCTACCAGCATAGAATACATTTATGAACTTCAAAAAATTGCATTTGCAAAAAAACACTTACAAAAGCCTTGAACAGAAAAGTTGCACTTTGATCCCTCTCGACAGCAAAGTTTACTTTTCTGAATGCGAGATGTGAAAAATATATTGACATACAGAGTTCATAAAAACCATGATTTTACGAATCCCTTTTAGCAAAATCCTTTCGTTGTTGACCTTTTTATAATTGCTGTAAAAAAAACGGAAATGAGCCTGCCGTTTCTTTTGAGAACATTAAAATTGTAAGCTGAAAAAGAGGGTTGAAAAGGAAGATACAACATGTCGACATTATGGCGACATGTAGCGACATGTGGACTTCATTACCTCAGCCCATTAGGGACGTACGTACTAACGGACACTAAACTACGGGTTGCTATGCAAAGTTGTGTGGAATTACCCAATATTTTATTACCTATACTAATATTATAAAGAGGAAAATTTTGATTGTTTGTTTGTTTGCATTGAATAGGCTCCGAAACGACTGGACCGATTTTAAAAATTCTTTTGCCGTTAGAAAACTACATTATCACTGAGTGACATAGGCTACTTTTTACCGCGGGAAAATACATATTCCTACGGGAAAATTAATTTATCGCGGGCGAAGCCGCGGACGGAAGGCTAGTGTTTAATACAAAGCTACCATGATATGTATATATAGTATACACACAGGAATCACGTCTTTCTCCCTTACGGGGTAGACAGAGCCTAAGGTAGCAGGTACCTATAGGCCACATTTAGCAAGATTGTGGGCGTATAGGTGGAAAATGGAATCAAAATAGTGATGGGTTGCTAGCCGCATCGCCTATAACATGATTCCTATTATAATCGCCCATTCCCTCGATGGGCTTTTACCATCTGCGCGGGTAGAGAAGCAACTGGTACATTCTATGTTTTTCTTTGCTCAAAACTCAATTTAACCAAAAACAAACAATAAAATGTTCTGAATCACCAGCGACGAGATTGCGAGCTAGTCTTTCTGTTGTTATCAATCATTCATCTCCCTGTTATATAAAAAATAACATCGTTAGCGATGTATTGTCTAGCTGTGATGTGTGTAGTTGTGTGTGTGATGTGATTGTGTGTGTGTAAATAAATACATTGTTGGGACTCAAATGACTTTGTCAGCGCATCACGGCGATTGGAAACCGAACACGCTTGTTAAAACTTCGGTGAAAAGTGAAAAGCTTGATAGCGATGTAGGTATTTATTTTTTCGTGGGCAATTCAAACTTTATTTCAATATTTATAAAACCCTTTAAACAACTTATTCTAATTCAACTAAATATACAAAACTTAAAACTAAATAAATATACCTAACTGTTCCGTACTTTCCTACATTATTAGTTTTTGTTTAATATCTTTTGCATCGTTTAGCACATACAATTTTATCTCCCATTTCTAAACGTCTTTTTTCAAAATTGTTACTGGAATGGTGCATATCTGATTTCCGAGCGAAGCGACGCGACAGTGCTGCCCCCCTGTGACAGTCTTGAAAGGCTCTTATTAGCAACTTCGAATGGCGGCACGCACGTTACTGAAAAACGATCCCTATTTTCAATATAATTTCACCTGAAAACTGGTTTCACCTGACTAGTTCAGCCCCCAGGAAACCATCAGCTCGTCGATTTTGGTGAGTCAGACCTTGCATTATTCCAGGCCTCCAGATACTTCTATTAACTTTCTTACACTAACTATAAAAAGAAAACAGCATCTAAAAGGCATAGACTCAAACACACTGGCGGCATTACCTCTCTGTACCTCGGTATTTATTACATAAGAATATATTCAATAAATATTCATTGGGCATTTTGTCCTTCAGCCTATTTATAGTCGATACGTATCAAAATAACGCAAATTAGTATCATAAATAATACGATTACCTATTTCATTTAGTTTTTCGGAATGTAATAAAAGTAACCTAGAACCGAATTACGAAATCATGTACGCACAGGTTCAAAATATTCTGTTAATGACATGGAATCGATCATATCCCGTTTTTTACCTGATTTAAGCAGGTACAGCATTTTACAAACTTATTATAATACATAGTACCTACACACACACACACACACACACACACACACAAATCACGTCTTCATCCCTTACGGGATACAATAGAAAATGAAAATATAATTATTGTATGTATGTATTACTTATATTGTACATAAAACACATGAAAAAGATGAATACAGGACAGCACAAATGCGTGAAGGCGAACTTAATCCTAAAAGGGATTTCTTCCAGTTAACCTTTGAACGATTGACAGGACATATATATGTGGCAAGAGTAGACACACAGAAAAAGTAAAAGAACTGATCCAAACCTAGAATAATCCTAAATGTCTACATTTTAAATAATGTAAGAATTATACCTAACGGATACATACCAAAAGCCAAATGTGTGCACAAGAAGCCTAATTACTATTTAACTAGTTTATAAATAAACTCTACTTTATTCATAAGGGGAGAGAGCCATGCATGCCGCAATTACGTGCAAAGGCAAAGCCACCCGCACAGTGGAAATTCCAAATGTTGTAAGGACTCAAGGTCCAACCCCTACTTTTCAGTATCTAGTGCTAAAAAACAAAATTAATCCTACGCCTTAGAAGGTTACGAATATTTTATTTTATCCGTATAACCTTTATTCATCTCCTAAGATTCTTAATTATTTTGTATTGAAAAATAAAAACAAACCATTACAAAAAAAAAACAGCCAAAACTTAAAAATAACTTAAATCTAGCTAAAATTAATATTAAATAAAAGATCTCCCAAATCGCCGCCAATAGGGAGGGTTCCCGAAAGGCTGGTAATGCTTATTCGTTGAATGAAATATTGGCCAGCCCTCTGATCAATGGAGGCCTCTATTTTTAATTTGACAAAATAATAAAATTTCAAAATATGCTGGCCGATAGCAAAAAAAACTGATTTCAATGGTATTCAATACGAGAAAAAATACCAATGCAGAGAGCAATATACAACTCATACAGTCACCACACGGGAATGTTGAGCCGCTTGCCACTCTGGCCATAATTTAATTTTATAATGCAAATGGGACGTACTCCACCCACACGACTGCTTTTTAAAATGACAAGTGGCAAATGGCTCAACATTTTCTTGTACTAAGACCTCCATTCGATAATTGCAAATACTAAAACGCTTACCTTACTCCATCCGTAAGCGCTCAGGAATCCGATAGTAATTGTGTTCTCGGAGGTCCAATTCGAACTGAGACTCGGACAAATCTTTGTGCCACCACAGTCAGTGTTCACTAACTCGTACAAACTGACTCCGTCCACTTCGATTTTTCCAGAAACTTCTTCAATTAAACTCGTCATTCCCGTATAAATATTGTTAAGGTACACGGAGCTGATTTTCGACTGGCTCTCGCGGTCGTCTACGTGCGATAGGTTCAGGTTATCGCAAGAGCTTCTAGTTTGGACGTCGCGTTCTCTGGTTTCATATTCTGTGGCATTGTCCGTCGTTTCAGTTAAATTAAGTGTGTCGTTTGATTCGTAAGCGAAGGGTTTGTCTTTGTGATTGCATTGAGCCGTGGTTAATAGGACAATCATAATGAGGATCGCTTCGGCGGCCATCTTTTTCTAATTCATGTTCGCTGCGGCATCATTCGGGTCCTGGAAAAAAGAGAATCGAATTAAGTCGAGTCTGGGACTAAGGACGTGACCAAATCACTTTCTTAAATAGAAAGTGGCGTGACTGGATAAAATACTTTGGATACTATTTTTCTGAAACTAAAATTCGTTCAATTGTAAAGTGATTTGATTTGGTTTTCTCAAAATGCTATCAATTTTACTATGAAGTCATTGTGAGACTATAAATGTTGAGTAGATTATTACGATTTTAGAAGCAAGATTTTTTAGGTATCTTGCTGCAAAAAGTTAAATCTCGATTGTGTTAAACTCGTAGTGTCAAAATGTATGAAACTTTCAAGCTTGAAACCAGCGACATAAATGAGATTTTGTTTTCCTGCAAAACGACCGCAGTATCTGAGAGTGGAATTAACATAATTTCCATTCTGATTACAATCGCATCATTTCTGATTCCTCTGACAGTTCATATTTTACGTAATTTTTATAAGGTTTATTCGGGTACATCCGAAACTTAATAAAATCAGTCATATTTCGTTGTAATAAGAGTCCCATTTCAAATACTGGATTACTTCCGGAGGGATTCTTCAAAATTCCCACGGGATAGGGAATAAATGGGGTTCATAAGTTCACTGAAAAGGGAGCCTATCTCTATAACTATAATTACCGGAGGCATGAAATTTGGCACTTAAGCAGGGAAACATAACAGCTGAAAATTAATTTCAAGATTTTTGAATTTCCCGCGGGATATTATTATTATTATTATTATTATTATTGAATTATAGGCGAGCAGCAGAGTTGCTGATGTGCCTATCTCATAGTCCAAGTTTAAGTTTAAATCAGTCCAGTATAAATATCTAAAAGTTCGCTAACACTTCACTCATTAAAAAGTCCTTGATTTTGTGTAACAAGCCAAGCGTCAAGCCTATTTTTGAAGGTATTTAATGACGGAGCAGTAACAACACTTTCGGGTAGAGCGTTCCAAGTCCCAACAACGCGATTGCTTAGGAGGTGGTAAGCTACGTTGGAGTTTGATGGGGTGCGTACAATCTTGAGGCTGTGACCTCGGCCGCTACGGCTGGCAAGGTTCCTTCTAAACAAGTCGTGGACGTCTGGGAGGTTGTACTTGTATGTTAGTATTTTAAAACATTCAATAAGATCTCCTCCTGCTCTTCGTTCCTTAAGTGTCGGCAACTTCAGCGCCATCAGTCTGTCTTCATAGGAGAGCCGTCTTAAATTATAAGGAATCTTTGTAGCCCTTCTCTGTACACTCCCGTACTGTGGATATCGAGAAAAAAGGGATTTATAATATTACTTTGAAGTCTTCTTATCTCCGTAACTATTATTACTAGAATATTTAAATTTGGCATACCAGTTGGTAATTATGATATCTGAAAACTGATGTTAGGATTTTGCAAAATTCCTGTGGGATATAAAAAAAGAGTAACTGACTAGCTAATATAGTTTCTTGGCATTTGGCAAACATATTCCTTGATGATCAAATAGCACTACAAAAGTATTTTCCAATTTTCCTACGAGATAAAAGGACGGTATAGAAAACATAGACTTTGTATTTAGTAGACATGTCCTTTGAAGATCACGCTGGCGTCATAAGAAGGGATTTTTCGAATTTCGCACAGAAAAAAGGATGGGATAAAAAATAATGGGAGTGCTTGTCCATTCAAGAAACGGGTTTATTCCGTTGATCTACCTCAACTAGGTAATACGAAATCCTTTGTGCTTAACACAACTTGCATTTGACTGGTTTTCGTACATTTTCGATGGGAGAGAGGATTTTAGCGCAAATTTTGATTCAGCGCGGACATAGTCGCGGGCAAAAGCTAGTAAGGTAATAAATGTCGAAATCATGTTTCAGCACACCTTGTTTTCCCAACGTTACCTAATTTCGAAACTCTCTGAACCGAATGACTTCTGATTGCTGGAAGTCGGTGTAAATAATTATATAATTATTGTTCAACCCTTAAAATTTTACGTAAACAAACAGTTTTGTTAATATCCCTCTCAAAGGTATGAAAAGAAGGTCACCTTCTCACCCAGCCTTTGAAAAACAAATAAATTAGGTAATTACACAATTTATTATGATAAACACAAAATGTTTGGATTATTGAGGATTAAAGCTTCAAAAACAGGCCTAGACAGAACCAGCCTCCAGAGCGAATATCATTATTTAAATTATGTGTTTCACGTGACGTCACAAAAATTTCGTTAACAATGGAATTTTGGATTTTATCATATTTTCGATATATATACATACGTATACAGTCACGCCTCTTTCCTATCCCCTGTAAGCCGAGACTAGTTTGTTCCACTTGCTACTCATCAATCTCTTCACACATGCTCGTCGCTTTCAGGTACTCCTGACCTGCTCTTTTTTCAAAACGTCTCCTATTTGGTCCCGGAACGTCCGTCTAGGCCTTCCCCTCCCAACGCAACCATTCACACTCCCCATATAGACCTGTTTAGTTAGTCTACTTTCATCCATCTTCTCTACGTGACCAATTCAACTAAGCATACTTCTTTCTATCCTAGTCACTATACCTTCTTTCACACCAGCAAGTTCCCTAATCACACTATTCGTTATTCTGTCTTTCAGTTTCACCCCTTCCATACTTCGATATATATTAGTGTTTTATATTGTTGTGTTTGTATACTTCCCTCCTGTTTTAATTTCGTTTTCTTTCTATTGTCTGTTAATCATTCGCAGGATAAAACGAAGAGATTCCTTTAAGGTACTGAGGAGCTATAAAATAATTGGTCAGCAATATTCAAGTGATGAATATGCAGGCCTTAAGCTCCCCGGTATGATTAGAAACATCGTCAGTCCCCCTGCATCGTACCCCGCACCTCCACATCACTACATAGTATAAAACAAAGTCGCTTTCTCTATCCCTATATCCCTATGTATGCTTATATCTTCCAAACTACACTACGGATTTTGGTGCGTTTTTTTTTAATAGATAGAGTGATTCAAGAGGAAGGTTTTTATGCATAATTCTACGCAGACGAAGTCGCAGGCAGAAGCTAGTAGAGTATGAAACAAATTCGCTTTCTGCTGTCTCTCTGTCCCTATGTAAGCTTAGATCTTTTCAACTACGCAACGGATTATGATGCGGTTTTTTTAATAGATAGAGTGATTCAAGAGGAAAGTTTATATGCATAATATAGCAGAGAAACACTGATTGCACCCGTGCGATAGCAATATAGAGCTACCTTGAAGAGGTACTCACTCCTAAGTACGGAGTACGTTACACACCCCTAACTGTTTAACGATCTCGAGATTCCTGAACAACCTTAGGGGCTTAAGGCAAGCAAATTAATCACTTGAATACTGCAATTTAATTTTCCTTCCAGACATTTTATAATAACAAACCGAAGTGATTTCATCCGTAGTCAGCCATGGTCTGAGGCACGTTTCCCAAGAAAAACGTTAGAAAAAAACAATGAACGTTCGGTTGAACGAACGTTCGATTTGTAAACCTCGAGACTAATCTTTTACTAGCAAGACTGATAAGATGTCTTACTTATTCCTAGTATTTCTACACCACCTTTTGCAAATCCAAGGCTTTTTTATATCTTTACTGACTTTATTTAGATAACAAATTATTGCGCAACAAATATCACCCATAACAGACTTAATCATAGGATGTATGGCTTATAAAATAAATGAGATTAAAAAAAATATATCACCCACAACTTTTCAGTAGTTAGTATTAGGTTAGGTACGTAACTCGCATGTTTATTTAATTTAATACAAACATAATTTTGTAAACTGTGTTGTATTAACGTGAATCATATTTATGTCAACCAACACTATATAAGTATTGTCCAATGTATTCTGAAAAATTATTATGAAATTATTAGTGACGTTAAATCATCATTTCACAATGTTTATTAATAAATAAACTGTTCATATATTATGCAATCTCCTAGCTATTTCCCTTTTGTGGATATCCTTCTTAAACACCCTGTATTTGTTCATCAGAGTTACTCCGAAATTCAAAATTCGAAGGTCGTATCATGCGGGCCTTTTCACTCTCATACTAATTAATGCATGATGTAAGCGGAATGACACAATACGAACTTCGAATTTGCAACTTCGAGAGTTTAAGGCCAGTATAGAAGTGTGATTTTCTTTAAGGAACTCGCCCCCGAAGTATCGTTACACTTAACTTGCAATCATAATACGACCCCTTCTGTTGTAGGTATTATACGGATTCAAGAGTCTTATGTTACTAGTCGTGCGTTGACCAGTTGACCAGACACATGACTCCGTATAATATCTAGGAGAGAATGGGTCAAATTGTGATTGCATGCCAAGCGCAGATTGGGATTTCCAAAATCGGCCCTAATGTCCCCTAGTTTACAATTGGGATTGTCTAAAAAAATACCCATCCTTTTTATATTTTTTTGTGCGGAAAAGTCAATTATAAGAAACCAGTGTCGATATTTTTTTACTATTAATTATTGAAAGTATTTTGGTGGATGACGTCAGAGCTTCCACTGACGGTGTCACACATCTGCTTATTGGATAAATTGATCATAAAACGTATGTGAAGCACCGCCATTAACGTCTGTAATATCGGTGGTGAAGTTGGCAAACTGACTGTCATTATTATCAAAGCCATCATGATTCAACAATAACACAGGAAAATTCGCGCAATCTTCTCTTATGAATTTTATATTTTCACAGCCGTTACACGTGCCATAACATTCAGCGCGAAGCAGAAAGTTCCACATACACATAAAAGGATAATATGGTCGAGACAAAACATGATCCGGAAATAAGACAGTAAACTCAGTAGGCGAAAGTAACCGAAAAACGTAATATTTTCGCTCTCCATTAAAATATTTAGCGGAAAATCTTTCATGTAAGCGAAGCACATCGCTGCGCGGCTACACTGTTGCCTAATTATATACCGAAAGTGCTTTTAAACCTAAGATTTTGCAACTATAATACAACAATATGATAGTAAACAGTGAAGCGACAGAAGAGAGAGAGAGAGAGAGAGAGAGAGAAACATTTATTTACACACATTCGATACACGTAGATATATAATAGGAAGAAGAAATACAATATACTTAGCAATAGAAGCGATACAGCGTAAAAAAAATTGACAACAGCTCTCACTGACAGTCTGTCAGGTGTAAATTTTGCGGTCCGAATTACGTTCACAATACTGTGTTGTCATAACTCGGGGCCAATTCTTATTAATTCTATATATGTAATGATTATAGATCCATTTAATATATTAAATTAATAATTAATATTACTTTGCCAAATAGCTGTTTCGTGATTTTTTTTGCGAGTTACAGTAAAACAAGTAAAGTGCAAATTATATCCGTAACCTCAATTTGGACCTCGTACAAAAGGTTTTAAAAAAAGTGGCTGACCACAGATTATGCAAAAAATCTTCTCCTACAAGTAGATGACGTCAGAGTTTCGCGGTCAAAATGTAGGGCAAATGAAAAAATAACAATAACCAATTAAAAACAGCATTGTTATGAAATCTGATTACCTACTGCAAATAATCCTGAAAACTATTCCTCGAAATGGTTTTTGAATCAGTAGGATACATTGTAAAAAAGTAGACAATCCCAATTAGATGATTGTGAAGCGATTCGATAACATCTTTACCTGAATCCACACACACACACACACACACACACACACACACACACACACACACACACACACACACACACACACACACACACACACACACACACACACACACACACACACATATACATAAATCACGTCTTTATCCCTAACAGGGTAGAACTGAATCCGACACTGATTTAAGCTAGAAAGGTAGCTGAAATAGGTGACGAAAAATTTAATTGCTTTGCTGGTTGTAGTCTGTTTGTTGTCTATCCAATTTTGAAGCTTTTTAATTGTATGTTCTATGTAACTTGTCTGGGCTAAATTAATCAAACTTCTAACTCTGTAGATTACCTATGTTTAATGCAATGTCATCATGAATATCACTTGAAAGCAGTGGTGGATTTACCATAAGGCTGAGAAGGCTCGAGCCTAGGGCGGCAGATTTTGGGGGCGGCAAATTTGGTATTTGGAGGGCGGCAAATTTGGGGCACGGCCTTTTTTTTTTTTTTTTTACCTCATAATAAAAATTTTAAGAAGTCTGCAACAGATTTTGCAAGGGCGGCAAAAATTCAGCCTACACCTTGAAAATTTGTAAATCCGCCACTGCTTGAAAGAGATCCTCTATAATGGAAATAAAACCCGTATCAAATAGAATGGCAAGTAAATTCCAAGTCTTCAGCACTTTGAAAATTCAGAGAGTATGTAGGTATCTAGATCGCGGTATAAGTAAAAGGAACTGGCGACGCTGTCGTGTGTATTTACACGAACCATTTCGGGCTACTTTTTGTTAAAATAGATAACAAAATACCCTCATAATTATACCAGTGGCGCCATCTCTTGAGCGCTGTTCATTGTACTAATTGTCAGTATTTAAAATAAACGTCATTCAGCTCCGAACAACTAGAAGTTTCATTAGGTTATGGATCCAGCTCTTACAATTTAATCAGTTTTGCGAAGTTTTTGATAGTTTTTATAGTGCGCAATAATTAATTAAAATGGCAGCTAGTTATGCAGTGAACGTACCTAAGCTAAAAGGGCGAGAAAACTACGACGATTGGGCGTTTGCCGTGGAAAATTTTCTCATCCTGGAGGGAGTCAATTTGTCCAGTGAAGAATTGCTAGAAGCGACAAATGACAAGAAAGCCAGAGCGAAGTTGATTTTGACCGTCGACCCATCCCTTTATGTGCATATTAAAGGCGAAACTACAGTGCGTGCTACTTGGAATAAGCTAAAATCCTTGTTCGATGACTCCGGCTTTACGCGCAAGATTAGCTTATTACGGAATTTAATTTCTATACGCTTAGAAACCAGTGAATCTATGACGGCGTACGTGACACAGATGGTAGAAACGGCTCAGAAATTAAAAGGTACGGGTTTCGAGATTAACGATGAGTGGATTGGTTCATTACTACTGGCGGGCCTTCCAGAAAAGTTTAGCCCCATGATTATGGCCATTGAGCACTCTGGAATGAGTATCAGTGCAGATGCTATAAAAACGAAGTTATTAGACATGAGTACGGATTTTGATGTCAACAGTGATAATGCATTTTTTGTTAAGAATTTTCAGAAACGAAATGGAGGTAGCAAAAAATCTTGTCCGAAAAGTTGCGGTAGCAATTTGTGCAACGGAACGCAAGTTAAGTCAGCTGTCAATGGAAACGTCAAAATGACAAAAACAGTTCGTTGCTACCGATGCAAAAAAGTTGGGCATTATAAAAGTCAGTGTCCAGAAGAGAAAAATGCGAAGAACAATGCATTTAGCGCAGTATTTTTGACTAGCGAATTTAATCAAAACGATTTTTACATCGATTCCGGTGCAAGTACTCATTTAGTGTCTAATGTAAACATGTTGTCAAATGTTTCGTACCAATCGAAAACTAAGCAGATTATTGTAGCAAATCGATCAACAGTAGATGTTGTTGGCTCTGGAGATTTACAGATCACAACTACTGTCGGAAATGAGCAGTTTGATGTGAACGTGAGCAATGTTTTGTGCGTACCTAACCTTGCCACGAATTTACTGTCGGTCAGCAGAATCATTGCTAGTGGAAACCGAGTGGAATTCAATAAAGAAGGATGTTTTATTTACAACTCGAAGAATGTTTGCATAGGCGTCGCAAGGCTAGAAAATGAAGTCTACAGGCTAAATACTGTGAAGCCTCAACAGCTGCTTGCTGCGACAGCAACAACATCCAGTTTAACATGGCATAGGAGGCTGGGGCACATAAATGCAAGTGATCTCGGTAAAATGAAGAATGGAGTGGTTGAGGGTGTATCATTTCAAGATAATAGTGGCAAATTAGATAAATCCAGCTGTACAGTGTGCTGCGAGGGGAAGCAGGCCAGGCTTCCATTCCCCCAGAGTGTCAGCAGAAGTCAGCAAGTGCTGGAATTAGTTCACACAGACCTGTGCGGACCAATGGAGAATAAGTCACTTGGAAATGCAAGATATTACCTTATTTTTGTCGATGACTATAGCAGAATGTGTTTTGTATACTTTCTTCAATCAAAACATCAAACATTCAGATACTTCAAAGAGTTCCAGAAGTGTGTTGAGAACCAGCAGTCCAAGAAAATAAAGATATTAAGATCAGACAATGGAGGTGAATTCTGCTCAACAGAAATGGAAACATACTTGAAGCAATGCGGAATAGTTCATCAGAAGACAACGGCATTTGCTCCAGAACAAAATGGATTATCGGAGAGAAACAATCGGTCCATAGTTGAGAAAGCACGGTGTATGCTATTTGATGCAAAATTTGAAACCAAATTTTGGGCTGAGGCAGTGAATACTGCAGTTTATATTAAAAATAGGTCACCAGCGTCGGGACTAGGTGGAGATACTACACCTTATGAGATGTGGACGGGCAGGAAGCCAAATATTGGTCATCTAAAGATCTTTGGTAGCCCAGTAATGGTTCACATTCCCAAACAAAAGCGCAGAAAATGGGACAAAAAGGCTGTCAATATGTTACTAGTTGGTTATTCAGAAAATACCAAAGGCTATCGCTTGTATGATCCAGATTCTCAGAAAATAGTTGTTGCTAGAGATGTTGTTGTCATGGAAAATATTCAAGAAAAGTCAGCAACAATTTTGGTAGAGGATAAACAGCAGCCAGAGTGTGTAACAGTGAGCCAGACAGCAGAGAACAGTAACTTGAGTAGCTCAGATTACAGCTTTCAACAAGATGATGTCAATGATGTGACATATGTTCCAAGCGAGCCATCAAGTGAAGACAATAGCTTCCATGACGCAGATAATGCAGTTGGCGGGACACAGGAGACTTCGGAGGAACCTAAGCGTGTCAGAAAACATCCAGACTATTATGGTTATTCAAACATGTGCGTGGAGAATGTGATGGGAGAAGAAATAACTCTGACTGAGGCTGTGACTGGACCAGAAAAAGTGCAATGGCTGAACGCTATAGAGGAGGAATTAAAATCCTTCAAAGACAATGACACTTGGGAGCTAGTCGATAGACCTCAAGACGGCACAGTTGTAAAGAATAAGTGGGTGTTCAAGAAAAAATACAATAGTGATGGTGAAGTGCGCTATAGGGCCAGACTTGTGGCAAAAGGTTTTACACAAAAGAAGGGCCAAGACTTTAATGAGACATTTTCACCAGTGTTAAGATACTCTACTTTAAGACTATTGTTAGCATTGAGTGTAAAACTAGATCTGCAAATGAATCATCTGGATGTACCTACTGCATTCCTGAATGGTTTTATAAAAGAAAAAGTTTTTATGGAATTACCAGAAAGTTCTTCTTTTCCTGATTGTGTCAATAAAGTATTGAGGTTAAAAAGAGCTATTTACGGTCTCAAGCAGTCTGCTAGGGCTTGGTACACCAGAGTTGAAGAATGTTTGTTAGAATTAAGTTATGAAAAGTCTCAATATGAACCTTGTCTTTTTATGAAATATCATAATAATATAAAAGTATATGTTGCATTATTTGTCGATGATTTTTTTATATTTTACAACTGTAAAAGTTCTTATGAACAGCTAAAGACTGAACTTGTTAATAAATTCAAAATAAAGGACTTAGGTCAAATCAAACAGTGTCTGGGAATGAGAGTGATTGTTCAGAAAGACAGTATTACTGTTGACCAGGAACAGTTTATAAATCATATTTTAAACAAGTTCAATATGTTTGATTGTCATGGTTCAGATACTCCTATGGAAGTGAATTTAAAATTAGAAAAGGGTGTAAATAATAATTGTAATAAGCGGTATCCTTATCAACAATTAGTAGGTAGTCTTATGTACCTGTCTGTTCTGACAAGACCAGATATTGCTTATAGTGTAAGTTTTCTCAGTCAGTATAACAATTGTAACAATGAAATTCATTGGAAGCATTTAAAGAGACTATTGAAATATTTAAAGAAAACTAAATTTTATGGTCTGGTTTATAGAAAAGATAGTTGTTATTTACATGGTTTTGTTGATGCTGACTGGGCATCATGCGCCTTAGATAGGAGATCATACACAGGATTTTGTTTCATGATGTCAGGATGTGTGATATCCTATGAATCAAGGAAGCAACAAACAGTGGCTTTATCAAGCACTGAGGCCGAATACATGGCTCTGAGTGAGGCATGTAAAGAGGCAATTTATTTGCAAAATGTACTGGATGATTTGTTAAAACCAAGTGACAGTACACCAATATGCCTGTACAGTGATAGTCAAAGTTCTCTTAAGTTAGCTGTTAATCCATTGTTTCACAAAAGAACCAAGCATATTGATGTACGACATCATTTTGTCAGAGAGTGTGTATCTAATAACAGAGTTAAGTTAGAATATGTGTCAACTACAGATATGCCAGCTGATTTACTGACAAAAAGTCTTAGTGTAAGTAAACATAACAAGTTTTTAAGTTCAATGGGCATATCAAAAATTGCTTGTTAGTAAGTAAGAATTATATTGTTGTATAACTGTTTCATAGTTATAAGTTTATTTTGTTAGGAGAGGGTGTTAAAATAGATAACAAAATACCCTCATAATTATACCAGTGGCGCCATCTCTTGAGCGCTGTTCATTGTACTAATTGTCAGTATTTAAAATAAACGTCATTCAGCTCCGAACAACTAGAAGTTTCATTACTTTTGACCCCTTCACAACTCGAAACCTAGGTATTTAACCTACATACATGCAATTTGGCACATTTATTTAGGCCCTTAAGCTACGGACTGGCTGGCTGGTTTACGAACTGGTTGGTTCGTGTTTGTGCTCAAGTTTTATAAATCGAACACACGTTAGATTTTATTCGGCTTTTGTTTAGAACTTGAGGCAGACGAGAGATCTGCTTGAACGAGGAACCAAACCGTTTCCCTGGTATACAGTAACGTTCAATTTTGTCAAAGCTGAATAAACACATTAATTATTTTTCAAGTATTTCAGCCTTAAGCAACTAAAGTTTGTTTAGGACGCATCGTGATCCGTACTTGCTACACCGTCCGTTTTAGGAAGTGCTCCAAGAGCTGCTCCACATTTTGGTGGAAGTGCGGGGTAAATTGCTACGTACATTGTATGACATTGCTACTCTATTGTTTATTTTCTCTACGCCCTAACAAGATGCGGGTCGTCTCGTAATCGGCTCGTATATTCGACTAAATATAATAAAGAGTGATCCGATACCGCAATATCAGCATTCTGAACTCATCTCGGCCTACGCATAAGGAAATGCAAAATATAAATAGAACTAATATAGTTGTTAAAAAAAATGGACAAGCTCGGCGATCAGTTAGGTACCTACCTACCTTATATTTATTATTTCGTTTAATTTTTTACATGAGTCGGAAAAAGTAATAAAAAGAGAGAGAGAGAAACATTTATTTACACACGCTCTATACCTACACGTGGATTTTATTATTTTAGACTTTAAATATGTTCAGGAATTTAGTGTTAAAGTCCTTCGTGTTCCTGCCGGGTACACTGTGTATAGTGGGGTAAATTCGGAATTGGCGGAATCTCGAAACTCGTGGATATCCACTAACACACATACATACACAAATCACGTCTTTATCCCGTACGGGGTAGACAGAGCCTAAGGTAACAAGACCACGTTTAGCAAGATTGTGAGCGTATAGGTGGAAAATGTAATCAAAATATCCACTAAACGGGGAACAATTGGCATTGTTCATTTTTTTTAAGCTGT
Organism: Pandemis corylana; assembly: GCA_949127965.1. NCBI lineage: Eukaryota > Metazoa > Arthropoda > Insecta > Lepidoptera > Tortricidae > Pandemis > Pandemis corylana. Next base: position 13,116,103 of record OX421857.1, on the reverse strand, counting down.
GCTTTTAACACCTTTATTTGATAAAATGGACTATTTCAAGCAACTAATTTGAATATTATGCTTTTACGTAGCTTCGTTAATTAATAATAAATATTTTTTCGCTGTTTGATAATTCGTGAATTTAGACAGAATCCCAATCGCCTTCGTTCGGCTGGCTATAAAAAAAACGGCTTTGTCTATGGTTTTGTAGATTTGACAGTGACACGTGACAGTTGCCGTAGCCAAACTTTTTTTTTTCATTTTTGTGGCAAACATTCGATGCTAGATTCTGTCTAAAAACCCGGTCGTTCGGTCAAACAAAGGTTCAAAGTACTTTTACAAAAATATCTGCAATCATAAAGTATTTTTGAAATCGGACAAGATAAATCGGATAATTGATGGTTTTCCTCGAAATGGTTTTCGAATTGGAGCATACTAAAAAAAATGAACAATGCCAATTACAGTCATAATCTAGCAACGCTTACCTAGAAACTCCAATGTCTTTGGTGTTTATTGTTCCCCGTGTAGTGGATATCCACGATTTTCAAAATTCCCGCAATTTCGAATTTACCCCAATGCACCTTATATTAAAAAAGATATAGGTACAATACATTTGAGGAATAAAAGGAAACAAACAGCCAATAATTTTATAGGTACAAAACATAACTGAGAAAAGTACCTGGGTGCCTTTAAGAGGCGAGTGTACAATTTTCTGCAGGGCCGACAACGCACTGGCATCGCGTAAAGCGCTGCGGGTGTCTATGGACAGTGGTGATCATTTACCATCAGGTGACCCACTAGTTCGTTTGTCTGGCCTCTCTAACATAAAAAAAAAATATGGTGTAAAATGCCCACTTAGCAGAATATTGTGGCTGGCCCAACGCTGTTTTTCAGTGGGACCCAATAAGTGAAACGCTTTAGATTTTGTCTTGTTTCCAAGACATTTTAGATTTTTTTAATGCAATAGTACAACAGCTATGTGAAATAAATTACCAGTTACCCATAGAGTCATGCTCCATTTTACCCTTGACGTTTATATCCACCAGTAGGTGAACAGTTAAATCGAGATTGAAAATGTTGTTTTTGACTTCGATAGCGAGAAAATTGAACAGCAAGGGCAAATAAATGTTCACTCAACAGCAGCTCACGACCGTTCGTTTCTTGCGAAACTTACCACGCACGGTTAAACTCTGGAATCAGCTAGCGGCACCAGTTTTGCCGTACCGGTATAACTTAGGGATCTTCAAAACGAGCCTATTCTTTTCTTAAAGGTCCGGCAACGCACTCTCGACGCCCTTTGTTATAAGTAAGTAAGTAAATGCTTTATTGTACAAATATAAAGAAACAGATACAATTCACAAAAAAAATAGCATTAATATTATGCACAAAGGGGAACTTATCCCTATAAGGGATCTCTACCAGTTAACCTTTGAGTAGATGAGAGGAGCATTAAACGAGGGACCGACAAAGTGTAAGTTTAAATTCCTAAATATCATTACACACATGCATAAGTGTCTATGGGCGGCGGTTATTGCTTTCCATCAGGTGACCCGCATGCGCGTTTTCCCCTTATCATATAAAAAAAAACAATTAAAATTCAAGATAAAGTATTGCCTGACTATCTAAGCCTTAGATGAAGTTGCCTAGCCTACATCCGACATAAATAGGTACGAACTATGGGCATTAGAATTGTTGATTTTATCCTTTACAGACAGGTTAAAAATAAAACTCTTATTTCAAGAAAATGGTAAATAAATGTTTAGGCGAGCATAAAATGCGTTGGCAGCGAGACCAGAAGGCTGTCTCGAGGGTGCTCGGTTAATAATAAATACTTGCCATTCGTTTTCCAATTTGTGTCTCTCTAAATATTAGTTCGATGCAGTTTAATAGACAACGAAAGAAGGAACTAAATTGATAATACATCTTTGTAAAAAAAAAAAAAACGAGCTTATTCTTTCTGAATGTTGTACTTAATCCGACCATTACAATACAATACAAATACTCTTTATTGAACACCACAAATCAGTACAAAACAATACAGAATCAAAGAACAAAGTAGACAATAGGCGGTCTTATCGCTTAATAGCGATCTCTACTAGACAACCAATACAACAGAGAAATAAGTTGGAGACAGTGACCATTGAAAGTGATTGAAAAATTATTTGAATTTTTTTAAGACAGCTGACATGCATGCAGTTACGAACTGATCTTAACATAGTAAAAAGTACGTAGTAAAAAGTTACGCACACAAACATAACTGATAAACAACCGGATTTCGAGAACCTTTGACTACTGAACATTTATGTCAAATGAGATTTTTCTCGAAAGAAACTCTAAGTGAACTATACATTCAGACGACATTTTGCGGATTCCATGTTAAACAAAATATAACTTTACTTTGCTACTCTGTGAAATAGTGAGATCACACCAACCAAAACCACAACCATACCACAGTAAACAATACTTGGACACGTGTTTCACTTCATATCCTAACACTCACGCATCTACTCATCAAGATGCCCCCTATGATGGGTCACGCATCTACTCATTAAGATGCCCCCAATGATGGGTCACGCATCTACTCATCACGATGCCCCCAATGATGGGTCACGCATCTACTCATCAAAATGCCCCCCAATGGTGGGTCACGCATCTACTCATCAAGATGCCCCCCAATGATGGGTCACGCATCTACTCATCAAGATGCCCCCAATGATGGGTCACGCAAATACTCATCAAGATGGCCCCAATGATGGGTCACGCATCTACTCATCACGATGCCCCCAATGATGGGTCACGCATCTACTCATCAAAATGCCCCCCAATGGTGGGTCACGCATCTACTCATCAAGATGCCCCCCAATGATGGGTCACGCATCTACTCATCAAGATGCCCCCAATGATGGGTCACGCATCTACTCATCAAGATGCCCCCAATGATGGGTCACGCATCTACTCATCAAGATACCCCCAATGATGGGTCACGCAAATACTCATCAAGATGGCCCCAATGATGGGTCACGCATCTACTCATCAAGATGCTCCCAATGATGGGCCACGCATCTACTCATCAAGATGCCCCCAATGATGGGTCACGCATCTACTCATCAAGATACCCCCAATGATGGGTCACGCATCTACTCATTAAGATGCCCCCAATGATGGGTCACGCATCTACTCATCAAGATACCCCCAATGATGGGTCATCGCATCTACTCATCAAGATGCCCCCAATGATGGGTCACGCATCTACTCATCAAGATGCCCCCAATGATGGGTCACGCATCTACTCATCAAGATGCCCCCAATGATGGGTCACGCATCTACTCATCAAGATGCCCCCAATGATGGGTCACGCATCTAGTCATCAAGATGCCCCCAATGATGGGTCACGCATCTACTCATCAAGATGCCCCCAATGATGGGTCACGCATCTACTCATCAAGATGCCCCCAATGATGGGCTACGCATCTACTCATCAAGATGCCCCCAATGATGGGCCACGCATCGACTCATCAAGGACCCGTGTTTCCACAATGGACCACACTGTGTGCTAACACAAGGACAAGTGTCCGGAGTCGCGTTTTACGTTGATAAGTCCGTGTCCCCAAAGTGGAAGCACACTCGGACGTTCTCTTATCATTAGTTAAGCTTCATTAATTACCTAACACCCCGAACAATGTGACTAACTCGCCATAGTGTCGGGATGCATGGAGACAAATAATTAATTTATAACGCCCACTCCTACTTTTGGGAACTGGAAGGACGTGTCCGGGACAAAGGGCGTAATTGAGGTCGTCACACACAGAGATTAGTAAATAAGTAAATGGGCGGTCAAGAAGAGACGGCGGATTCCTGTTTAATGGAAAGAAGTAGTTTGGCGTAATGTGTAAAAAAATACTACCATGGGGAGGATTTCTTTTCAGATTTTTAGATATTTTTGGTTTTTTCTTCTCAGAATGAAGAATACTATACTACTTTTCGTCATCATAAGACAAGTAGTAAGTAAATGCTTTATTGTACAAATATAAAAAACGGATACAATTCACAAAAAAATAAAAATAACATTAATATATGCACAAAGGCGAACTTATCCCTATAAGGGATCTCTACCAGTTAACCTTTGAGTAGATGAGAGGAGCATTAAACGAGGGACCGACAAAGTGTAAGTTTAAAATTCCAGATAGTGAAAGCCACAATAGAGCGTACATACCTAAGTAAAATAAACAAAATATAAAATAAACTTCTAAATTATTATTTTTTTATGTGAATAGGAAGGCAAACGAGCAAGTGGGTCACCTGATGGTAAGTGATCACCACTGCCCATAGACACCCGCAACCCCGGGGGGATTGCAGATGCGTTGCCAACCTAGAGGACTAAGATGAAATGCCTCTTGTGCCCGTAATTTCCCCGGCTGTCTTACTCTCCACACCGGAACACAGCAGTGCAAGCTCTGCTACTTAGCGGCAGGATTAGCGAGTAAGATGGTGGTAGCGATCCGGACGGACCTTGCAAATACGGCATAGCGCTCAGAGTTATTTTATGATATAGTAACAGCCTTAGGTGTTTCACGCTGGTCCATTTCGCATGTTTTTTATGTCCATGGGCTTGTAGTCTACTTCACTTGCATGCAATTGCATGTATCTAAACAGGCCATCTAACCCTTGTATGTTAGCATGGTGTCTGCAATCCTCTGGTGTTGCTAGCATCAGCTGAACTGTGAGCTCGTTTGCCTCACATATAAATAAAAAGTACCTGGATTGCTCGTTTTAAGGTATTAGATAGATTGACTATATTTCTTAAGTAAAATAAGTTACAAGTGAATAATATAAAAATACATATAAGAATAGGAACAAGAATAATGGCAACCAAAAGAATAGTCATGTGAAAAAGAAAGATCCCGTAGGAGATGCGCGCCAGGAACCTCCACAGCCATAACGAAAGGAACCTGTTGAGCGGACCACTGTGACAACTTCTTCTCTCCTCTGAAGACATGCAAGATGTACCCGAATAACATGCCGATGAAGAAGGGCGGTGACCGCACCAAAGTGTTAATTGTTATAATATAGCATGTAGGCAGATAGATAGATTAGATATATGATTCGCCGAAACATTTACACTTGCATAACTTCGGGAATATTGCAGCTCCGGAAAATTGTTTTTTTTTGTTGTGTTCGTGTCAAGATAAAGTTTGTATGAAACAAAATTTGGAAAAAAACTGTGGGCAGCAGCCACTTTAACTAATGCTAGCGCAATTGCGTAATCTACCTTGTTTTTACCTAAACCCTCCAACGCACTTGGTAACTACGTAGTTAGTACCAATTTTAATAAAATTAACAATCTTCCTTCTATTTGGCTGTCATTGACGGTAACTTTGTTAGCCGTTGGCCCTTCAGGATTATAACGGCCGTAAATTACGTATCAGCGATCTTTTGATAAGATTTTTATTGAAGCGATTTGGATTTCCGTTCCTACGTTTATTTTGACACTAGCTTCTGCCCGCGACTTCGTCTACGTAGAATTATACCTACATAAAAACCTTCCTCTTGAATCACTCTATCTATTAAAAAAAATCGCATCAAAATCCTTTGTGTAGTTTTGAAGATATAAGCATACACAGGGACATAGGGACAGAGAAAGCGACTTTGTTTTATACTATGTAGTGATAATAAACAAAGCAACAAAGCGATAAACGATATTGACAACTGGAAGAAGAAATATAGCGCGTCTATTTTCTTAATACATACATACATCCCGTCTTTATCCCTTACAGGGTAGACAGAGCCTAAGGTAACAAGATCGAAAGACCACGTTTAGCCTGATTGTAGGCATATGGATGGAAAGGGGTATCAAAACAGTGATGGGTTGCTAGCCGCATCGCCTAAACAACATGATCCGTAAGATTTTCGCCCAATTCTCGATGGGCTTTTAGCATCTGCGCGGGAAGAGAAGCAACTGGTACATTCTATATTTTTCCTTTGCTCCCAGACCAGTATGGAAGATTTTCTTAATGTATTTGAATCTGAATGGCATTTGTGCCAATCGATAATCGACAAATTGTATGGTCATGTTCTTCTACGATACGGTTGCAAAAATTGTGCAAAAAATCTATAGCGATATTATGGATATAAAGATATGTGATATTAGCCTTGGAATTTATATGAAACGGAAAAACACAATCTTGATTTGTAGACAGATAAAATCTCGTGATAAAAAATTGAAAACTATATGTTTAAAGCGCCTTTCTTAACCGGCTAACCAAAATGAAGCATGCTTATTATCCGTTATGCAGCAAACTGCTAATGAAAGTACAGACCAAGTGACAGTCGGATTCGCACCCTAATTGTTCCGTACAAATCGAAAGCTAAAAAATATAGGCTTTCATAGGACTGTTTCTATGAAAAATTAAGATATTTTTTGTAGATTAATTACTTTTGGGAAACAAACTCTGTCAAACTATTATTTCACGTGTACATACTTAGAAGCTTAATCATTTTACGGTTGGAAGCAACTTTAGCCTTAAGTGTTTGTATCAATTTCAATTTGATACCCCCACGTCATGTTTCTGAGAAGCCTTTGACTATTCATTTATTTATTTATTTATTCATTGTAAAGTCAAGTCAAGACAAGTCTATTTAGACAAGGTTCCTCCATTTTGGGATACGATACCCTAAAATCCATAAGATTAAGTTTTATTTAAAAACTGTAAGTTTGCATCGATTGTCGTTTAATGTCACACGCTTAATAAGACAAGGGTGTATTTATTGCAAAGAAAACTTTTTTCGTCCTAAGATTATCAAATAACAATAGTCCTGATGAACACTTAAATAAGACCCAAATAAGATTTTAATTTTGACTACCACCTACTTATACTATTTTTGTGGATAGGGAGGTGGATATTTTTAATGTTTTATGCCCATGCCACCGGGCAGTGATTTAGGGCAACTTTTTTATTTATAGTTTTATGACAATTTGTTTTATAATTAGTAATAGTTTTAGTTTTAGTATCTGCATGTATTATAATATTGTATTTTTTTATTAATTAATAATAAATCATTTGTGTTCCAAAAAATTTTTTATTTATTGTAATATTTTAATAGACATCTCGCAGTATGGACAATAATAATTACTCCATTATTGTCGTGTATATCAGACTAATGTACCAATTAATAGTTTTTGTGTTCACACTGTAATGTACATGATGTGGATGTACTGAATAAATAAATAAATAAACACTTATCTTACTTGTTTAATAATTATTCCGATACTTTTTCTAAAGTTTTTATTCCTACCAGCACTCTTTAAAAGTTCACACGTTCACATAATAATTAAACAAACTTTACACGCACAAAAAAAACTTGAGAATTGAAAGTTTTTTTTTTATTTTTCAATTTAGTTTTTCTTTTTAAAAAATGTTTCGAGTCCGCAATATATTTTCCGTTCGTTTTATTTTATGGAGATGCAAGCCGTGCGTCCAGCGTGGAGGCACGCAAGACACTGAAGGCTCTGGCTTCGGAGGCGTCGGATGAATCCAAGTAAATAGACAGTTTTTTCATTTATTTAAGTACCTAAGCGTTTTTCTTGTATATTTGCTAGTTAGTGCGATCTATGTGTTATTAGGCAGAGAAACTAGCCAATAGAGTCGATAATACGACCTTACCGATTCTGCAACACGTTAGTGCAGTGTTTCTTGAACTTTTTGTTGTCACGAACGACTATCAGACTTTTACAAAGTACAGTCAGCGTCAAATAGTTCGTGACACCCAAAGTGGCCAAAAAGTTAGCAACACGACCGTATTTCAACAGTAATAGTGACGTGTTGCTAATTATTTGGCTACTTTGGGTGTCACGAACTATTTGACGCTGGCTGTACATAGGCCCCTGTGTAAGTTTATTAGGTATAGGAAAAGAGAACAAAGCCAAATATAAAAATTTCAAGTAAATATTAAGCGTTAACTGAGTTACTGCGGACCCCTGATACATCTTACGGACCCCTGGACCACACTTTAAGAAGCCCTGCATTAGTTTTTTTTTACGAATGATTTATTGTAGCTGTATTGTTGTGTAGGTGTATTCTTATTATTATTATTTCAATGCTTTATTTGTTTAGGTTAAATTAGGGTCTTTGGTGTTAGCTTTTTAGTATGTCTATTCTCTATGGTCTGGTTTCTGTTGTCCTGTCGATCATTCGAAGGTTAGCTGGAAGAGATCCTTTTAAGGAACAAGTTCTTTGTACACCTGTTTTTCTCATTACCTGTAAAATTGAATGTGTTGTATGTACAATAAAGAGTTATACATACATACATAAGTATCTTGAGTATTATACAATAATGTTGTGTGTATATATGTATTATTTTATTTTATTTACTTTTCTATGTATTATATTTATGTTAGTATTGTTGTTTTCATTATCCTTGCGTTTCTCCTGTCTATTTACTGTCTCCGACTCTTCACTGTCTCTGTCTTTCTTTTATTGGTTGTCTGGAAGAGATCGCTATTAAGCGATAAGACCGCCTATTGTCTGCCTTGTTCTTTGTTTCTGTATTGTCTTGTACTGATTTGTGGTGTTCAATATGTATTAGTATTGTATTGTTGTATTGTATATACGTAACTTATAGATTATTTTTGTATATTTTTCATTTTACAGTTAACTTCATTACAGACTGAGCTGAGAAAATAAAGTGATGTCGTTTATGAAAGCAGTCTTCATTTTATTTTTCCATTAAATGTTTTTTTTTATGAATAGGAAGGCAAACGAGCAAGTGATGTTCTTTGGGGTAAACTTTGTTTTGTGGGATAAGTTCTGAAAACTATTTATTTCACTAATTATAGAAAACGACATTGTCCCTGATTAATAGGCTATGTTTTATCTTGATATTTTACAAGCATTTGTTTAACTTGTAATGTACGTTTTTTAAGTGAAATCTTGCAATGCACATCAAATTGGACCTGGGTACCTCTCTGGCTGGATTGGCTGTTACATCATCATCACTACACAGGATAAAACATGTCGCTTTCCTGTCTGTCTGTCCCTATGTATGCTTAGATCTTTAAAACTAAGCAATAGATTTTGATGAGGTTTTTTTAATAGATAGAGTGATTCAAGAGGAAGGTTTTTATGTATAATTCAACGCAGACGAAGTCGCGGGCAGAAGCTATAGCACAAATGTATTATGAGTCAGACGACAGTGCAAGTACAGCCAGCAAAATGTTTTTTTAGCAAAAACTTACCAACTCTATAATCCTGCCGCTAAGCAGCAATGCTTGCGCTCCTATGTTCTGGGGATTAAAGTAAATTACTGCCATATAACTTTTCTCTATCTTAGCCCTTTGGGCCGGCAACGCATCTGTAAGAGTTTGGTGTTGCGAGTTTCCACGGTTCTACTCGTACCTATTTCATAAAATAAACGCTAATGCAAAATGTCCCGAGATAACAATACTGGTAATCCAGTATAGCGACAGAGCCCTAATGAGGCATTCCGTACCTTATCCAATAAGACACAAAGGGGAAATTACAATAACTCACTTACCAATACAAAATAAAGCTTTGTAGAAGCGTAGAGGGTGCTACGAACAAGTGCGTAGCGGGCGCTGAGGCGCTACGATGTAGCCGCAGGCGGATCGAATCAAATTAAGGATCAAGCGAGGAGTAGGTAATTCAGTGGATGTTTTCTTGACATTCCTCAACGACCTAGATGAACATCATTACACATAAACGGATAACTCACGTATAAAAAGTCGAGTGATGCTCGACATGTTTCGGACTATTTCGTAGTCCTTTTTCCAAGAGCGCTCGCTCCGTTATCCGTTTATGTGTGATGATGATTAAGTCTCACGGTAGTTTCATGTTGAAAGTGACCTAGATGAACTTTTTACACACATACATAAATCACGTCTTTATCCCTTACGGGGTAGACAGAGCCTAAGGTAACAAGACCTAAATGCCACGTTTAGAATGATTGTGGGCGTATAGATGGGGGAATCAAAATAGTGATAGGTTGCGAGGCGCATCGCCTATACCTAACATGGTTCCTCAGATTTTCGCTCGTGCCCTCGATGGGCTTTTACCATCTGCGCGGGACGAGAAGCAACTGGTACATTCTATGTTTTTTCTTTACTCCCAGGCCAGCGTGGAAGATGGAGATTAATCCGCCTTTAGTAGATTAGTATAGGGATAAGTTCGCCTTTGTGCACATATTTAATGTCTTTTTTTGTGATTTGCCTCAGTTTCTTTATATTTATAGGGGAGACCGAGGCGAGTTGAGACAGAGGTGAGTTGATACAAAGCCGATTTCTCAGAACTGTGACAGTTTATCGGGCTGGTAACTTCGCTAATTCATTGCTCTTTCTACACTCCACAGTTTGTGTGAAGTTGTGACCTCGCTAACTGTCTTAGGTGCAGAGAAAAAGGCTTTGTATCAACTCACCTCTGTCTCAACTCGCCTCGGTCTCCCCTACAATTAAGCATTTACTTACATATTACTTACTTACTTATAGTAGGTATAAGTGAAAAACTTAAGTAAATGTCCTGTTGTATGTATCCGTCATCTTGTGCATGAATCTTGTAGTTGGCTTTTTTTAGGTATGTGTGTATGTGATTATTTATATCCCCATTTATTATAAATGTGTGTTTCATGTATTTTATGTATTTTCACTACTTTGTATATTAATTATATATTCTAAATTGCACCACCTCTGATCAGTTCTTTTCTCCAGTCCATTATGGTTGCCTGGTAGAGATCGTTCTGTAGCGATAAGGCCGCATATTGTTACTTGTAGTATTCTACCTTTATCCTGTTTTGGTTGTTACATGTGGTGTTCAATAAAGAGTTATATTGTATTGTTTGGTTTGTAGTAGTGTACAGAACTAATATGGGACTTAAGTCATTTTTATAATTAGGATACAAAATGGAATTAAAACAAATTGAACTATTAAATTAAAAACGAATCAAAAAGTAAACTAAAACTAATCTTAAAATTACACTCAAAAGACTATTGATAAATATATGTACAAGACAAATTAATTAAACTAAAACTTAAAAATAACTATAAAATACCTATAGTTACAAAATATTTATATTTATCAATAGTCTTTTGAGTGTCATGTTAATGTCTTTATCTGTAAATACTTTCTATTCTCTATGGTTTGATGAATAAATAAATGGTATAAATCTTGTGAAAAAAAAAACTTAAAATAAAATAATTGAAAAAGCAGGGGCCCACGCGGCATAGTTCCACAGACGCTGGCAGCATTTAAAAATTGCAAACACGAGAGCCACAATACCTACATAACTTTACCGAATATAATACATAAACTCCTAAAACCTACCAGTCAATAAACTACTTTATACTACCTAAAATATAATAAAATATACTACATAAAATAAATAAATAAAGAGCACAATAAACAAAGGAACATTTATCATTAATTTAAGGTGGTGCGAGCCACCTCTGATTCAAACCTTCCCTGAACGACACTATGGAGGGAGATTGCCTGATGGAGGTTGGTAAGCGATTCCACAGCCTAGTCGAGTGTACAGTAAAGGATTTGGAATAAGTTTATCTTTATCCTCTAACATCGAATTACGCAGAGTTCATTGACCCACCTGAGACTAACGCTATGGGAAAGCTAAGCCGCACACCATGAATATTATTATGCTAAAGGAATTCAAATTAAAACAACGCATTATTTTACATAATGAAGGACGCTTTTTTCATTTTTAAAAATATCCTTTCTTTGATGTGATAATTTTCTAGTACTAAAATTGCCATTAAAAATACCCATCATTAAACTTTTTCACTTTCTAGCCGAAGCATACATATATATATAAATCACGTCTTTATTCCTTACGGGGTAGAACGTTACGGGGGGGGTAAGGTAACATGACTTAAAGGCTACGTTTGTCATGATTGTTAGCGTATAGGTGGAAAGGGGAATCAAGATAGTGATGGGTTGCTAGCTGCGTCGCCTATAACATGATTCCTAAGATTTTCGCCCATTCCCTCGATGAGTTTTAGCCGTCTGCGCGGGAAAAGAAGCAGCTGGTACATTCTACAATACAATACAATACAAATACTCTTTATTGAACACCACAAATCAGTACAAAACAATACAGAATCAAAGAACAAAGTAGACAATAGGCGGTCTTATGTTCTATGTTTTGTTTTGTTGTTGTATGTTGCGGTTCTATGTTTTTTTTTACTCCCAGACCAACATGGATGAAACAGCCGAAGCACTTTGGGATAATTTGATTAAACTCGTTTTTCGAGAGACGAGACCAAACTAGATTAATTTTCGCTCTCGAAAATGATTACGTAGCGATTTGGTCGCATTCCTTTGAGTTGTTTACAAGATCTCTATACAGTCCGTGGTTTGTGTTGTGGTTTGGTGGTTTGTCTAGTTGTCTCTCTCACTCGGCCGATTCAAGTATCAAACCCATAAGAGTGAGTAAGACAGCTAGACAAACTGTACGTGAGATGTGTATTACAATACGGACTGGGGGGTTACCATGACGTTTTAATGCGATTCAATTCCAATTCAGTCTAGATTCGCTCGCTGTCAGATCCATACTAAAAATGACAGCTGAAACCCGAACTCAGTCGGAACTGAATCGCATTAAGAGATTACTACAAGATTTAATTTTGGAAGGCCAATAAAAATACTGAGATATAATAATCAAAATTTATTACATAAAAACAGTACCTAAGCGTATTACATAATTTAGCTAAAACAGTCGAACTAGAAATGAAGAAGTAATGTCTAAAGTATTCTGTAAGGTCCATTGGGGTAAATTTGAAATTGGGGGAATTTCGAAAATCGTGGATTATCCCCTAAACGGGGAACAATTCCATAATCTGGCAACGCTATCTGGAAGCCAAAGACATTGGAGCTTCTAGGTAAGCGTTGCTATAGATTATGTATTGTAATTTTTTCCCGTTTAGTGGATATCCACGAGTTTCGAAATTCCCCCAATTTCGAATTTACCCCAATGCACTATATATGTAAATGATTATTATTAAAAAATAAATACAGAAAAAAATGTTTTCGGTCGTTAATTTCTTAAGTATTAATTAATAACGCATATACAAAACAGAAAAACAATACACAACCACTAGTTCGTACTAACTTTTGCTTTTTGTTTACAATGTAAACATGTTTGACACTTATCGTGGAACTAATGTTTTCTTGATACTTAGTTTAAGTAGTTTCTACTCGTAATCTCATTAAAATGTCAACGCTTTCTCGCTGGCGGTCGGACAAGAGCTGTAACAAGTAACCTTCAAGCATTGTACGTAATAATTATCTATAGTGTCTACAACTCTAATTTAGTTAATTATCATTTCATTCACTATTCATTATCATTCATTATCTTTGACCTTATTTAAAGGGATGCCAGCTATAGAAGTACCTACACATTTTGATAAACAACGTACTCGTACGTATTTTCTTCGACTTCGGTGGAATCAAAACTTGGAACGAAACCGCAACTGGGTTTGTACACCCTCACCGCTTTCGAATGGTACTTTTGAGCGATGTGTTTTTTAGAATAGGGCCCCAACACGCCACTAGCTGTGTAATCTTGTGTCGCTGTGTGTGTATTGTTGCAATTTTAACGTACTTTTCTTGTACAAAGAGAAGAATTTCTCTCGCGCTCCCTGTAACGTATCTCACGCCAGAACTCCTCCATTAGTTGGGTACTTTGTAAAGTCGTGTAGAAACTGAATGGCGAGTCTCATTCCAAACTTTGTTAGACGCAATGACAATTAAAACTGCGAGGAACAAATACGAATCGTGTGTCTACCACTTTATAAGTAGAATAGAGAACTCACAAATAGTTACATAAAAGCCAGTTTTTTTAAAATTTATCAGTAAAAAAAAAGTAAAGTAAGATTAAAAGTAGGAAATTCGATTACTCCACACTAGACGGCCTGTGTCGTGTGTGTGTGAGTGTATGCGCGTGCGTGTGTACGCGCGAATATATTATCTCCATCCTCTATATCTATATCCCTTTTCATAACCTCTACGGGGTAGACACAGCCTGACGTAGCAAGCCCACGACTAGCGTGATGGTGAGCGTATAGGTGTAAAAGGAGATGGATGCTACCCGCATCGCCTATATCATGTCATGATTCCTAAACCGCACATTCTTTCGATAGGCTTACAATCTGCGCGCGAGAAGCAACTGGTAGGTACATTGTTTGTTTTTTTCCCATTGGTTAATATTCTGTAGCTGGCCGGAATGTTCAAACGTCAAGATCGTTTCAATTTGTTTTTAAACGCTGATGATTCTTGCTCCTTCGCTTGGTATCGCCAGCAAAAACGTGGGGCTGCCTTTGTACTGACTTAACACCCTCTTTTTTAAGTCTTCCACCGAATTCTTCTTTACCTGAAATAATAATGGTTCGTTACAAAACGTGAAATAACTTTTATACTAACTGTTCCCTGCGACATCGTCCAGTTTTTAATTCTAATTCTACACGGACGAAGCGGGCAGAAGCTATACTTCATTTAATTTAGGATGAGAAACCACAACAACATTATATTGCGGCTCATGAAGTGTACTCTCTTTACAATTTGTACTAGAGTAATTGTAAACGACACGGAAATAAAGTGACATTAAAACAATTTTATTTTGCAGCTCCCCAACTATTGCACTGTACTATTTGCTGGGTAAGAAATAGTTGACCAGTTGGTAAGTTATAGTAATAAGTTTGACTAGTTACGTCGTACACGTTCCCTTTCAGAATGAGAGGGCTAGAGCTATTTCCAAGAGCTCATGTGGATTTAGGAATTATCGCACTTCATTGAACCTGCTTAGCATGCAAGTTTCACATGACGCCTATTTTCCGCGGGAGATAAAAGACTGCAAACGATCCCGAAATAGGTTTTAAATTCAAATTTTCTTCATAAATGCGCCGTGAAATATTTCGAGATAGAAATTTCTTAACATTTCATAAATAACTAAGAGCTCTTAGATTCTTTAGGACAAATAAAATAAAGTGTGAGTTTTATTATTAGGTAATATACCTGCAACGCATTCTCAACACTCTTATGTTAGGAGTGTTTATAGGCGGCGCTGATTGCTTTTTCTATAGCTCTTTTTCCCCCTATCATATGAAAAAAGTGAAAGATTGTGTAGAGATATGAAAAAATCACGCTTTACTATTTCGGTTCAACGTTTAAAATATCTTTCCCTCTGTATTTTACGTTTGCAAGTCTTTATTTTAACTGAGGCGTATCATTGGGTAAAATCTTGTCCAATTTAGTAAAAACATGTTGGTTATATAGACTACTTTTGCGGGTGGTAGGGCCTTGTGCAAGGCCCGTCCGGATCGCTACCACCATCTTACTCGCTAATCCTGCCGCTAAGTAGCAGTGCTTGCACTGCTGTGTTCCGGTGTGGAGAGTAAGACAGCCGGGGAAATTACGGGCACAAGAGGCATTTCATCTTAGTCCTCTAGGTGGCAACGCAATGCAATCCCTCCGGGGTTGCGGGTGTCTATGGGCAGTGGTGATCACTTACCATCAGGTGACCCACTTGCTCGTTTGCCTTCCTATTCATATATTAAAAAAAAAATGAACCAGCGTGAATGAAGCTTAGAAGGCTGTTACTATATCATAAAATAACTCTGAGCGCTATGCCGTCATTTCTGAGCGACTGACTTTAATATTTTAGCAGTACTAAAACCAAAAATTTCATGGTTTTAAGTATACAAAATAATAATTTAAAATAAGCATTTTCTGTACTTTTTAATTATTATGCGAATCATTATACTAAACTAATTTAGACAAAGTGAATTTATGAACATTTTATACCATTGTGCATACTTACAACGACAACTACAGAACCGCCGAACCCCCCGCCGGTCATGCGCGCGCCGTACACGCCCGGCGTCGCACGCGCAGCGTCCACCAACGCGTCCAGCTCGGAACACGACACCTCCATCAGGCAACGCAACGACTCGTGAGACTCGTACAGGAGTTTACCCACCTATAAAACGGTGTCGTTAGTGGACTGTTACAACTTTGCCAGCAGCCACCAACTTTGCCTAACTGACTTAAAAATTCAGAGCAAATTTAGAAAGATAAATTAAAAACAAACCTTTATGAAAGGTGATAGATTTCCCTTAAACCAGTTTAGGCAAAGTTGGGGCCAGATGGCAAAGTTGCAGCAGTATCAAATTGGCAATGTACAGTCAAGGTAATAAATAAATGCACGTTACTAAGACGTCAAAACTATCTATACACCTTTAAGCCACAAACAATAATGTCGGTGACACATATACATAATATATTATATTTGACATGATGGCTCTATCGATATTTATGCCGTCAACTGTACGTAGGTACGATGTAGGTATAGAATTCAGATAACCACGCTATAATCAAGTACTAGGTACCAGCAAAAAGGGTTTATTCAAAATGAAAATGTTCACTGAAACATTTTTGAAGTTTGAAGAATATTCGCGTCACGCCTTTATTTGACAGACAGCCTGGGCTTAGAAATAAGCTCCCATCTGTTGTGCTCCGAAACTTACACATATACTATGAGCATAGATATTGTATATACTAAATAATGACTGTTAGATTAGAACGGCGCGGAAATATCTGTAACGAGACTAGTAATTTTCAAGGGGTATTTCGATCGCGTATAAAGTGAAGATGGGGCACAGTGGATCACGTTTTTTATCAACGATGCGGTAAAAAAATATAAATTCTAGAAGTTCACCACAATCCAAAAAAAGCTGACAGACAATCGGACAACGAAGTGATCCTAGCCTTATACTGCGAATTCGTTTTTCAAAGTTCGTTTCGCGCCGTTCCGCTTACACTAATAGTCCTTAATTTGGGAGTGAGAGAGACGGTATGATACGAGTTTAAAAATCGAATTCCGTTTATAAGAATAAAGGTTCTCTCCGTTTGCTGCCTGAACCACTTAAAATGGTTAAGAAAATCCTCCTTGGGGATCTTCAAGCGATATTGCCTTTCTAGCGCTATGCTAACTATTTTACTTAGAACACTGTCGGCTCTTCGGACCTCTGGGGCGTGGACTGACCTATTTAAATCTAATATTGTTGCATTTTCTCAACATTAATCAGATAGCGGCCATCTTTGCCCACATAGAGGTCAACTACCTGCAACCTACTGACCTCTTTTGATTAAGTAAACTGCGCGCGAAATTATTATTTATTGAATCAGGCGTTACTATGCAGACCCATTATTACTCGGAATACTTCTAAGAACCTATGCGCCCGCAATCATGCTAAACGTGGCCTTTGGGTCTTGTTACCCCAGATTTATGAATGTAATGTATCCAAGAACCCTTTGCCATAGACTAACTAAGGTCTGAATAAAAAAAAAAGTACATTTTAATTCAGATCAGTTTTTCCGGAACGCTAAAATAAACACCTTCTAGGCAAACGTGTACCATCTTAAGCCTCATCTTCGCCTGATCTTAAGCCTGATCTTGATGGATCAAGCGAGATTGAGGTCAAACGTAAAAAAAAAGTGAGGCAAGGGCACATTGCTATTTCAGCCTTACCCGTTCCCAGTCTCTCGTCTTGAAGCACTTCGCGATCTCCTCCGTGCGTTGTATCTCTTCTATGACATGTCGTGCTCGCTTTATCACGTCGGCATCGCACTCGCTTTGCTTCAGATCTGTTCGTATAATAATAACATAACAATATCATAATGAACGGAAGCAATGGCTAATGAAGCTTACCTAATGTGGAGGATAAACTTTTTTTTTTACTACAAACTGACCAGTAAACTCCTTTTTACTGCCTAAATGTATTTTATAGCTGGCAGGTTGGTAAACCTTGTGACAGCAACATCTCATTTTTTGTAACTGATTCAGTTCCTTACGAACCACGGTAGGAGGTGCTGCTGCCACGAGGTTCTGTTCTGTTTTCTTTACTCCCAGACCAGAATGGAATAAATCGTAAATTAATCCTGGATTCCCGAAAATCCTGCTTACAGATTCTTTTTTCGTCTACTGTTATAATAAATTTTGGGAAAGCAATATTTAAAATTGGTAGTCAAGTTTTTCGGCGAAGTAATTAATTTTCACGGTGATTGATTATACTTTTTACTTGGCCAGTAGAAAATTATATTTTCCACTAGTAAATAAATAAGCGTTAACGAGCTTTACTTCCCTATCAATTATTTTTGACATTCAATTATCCTAGAAAAATTAATTGTGAATCGCATTTCGTTTTCATTTTAAAAAAATATTGCATTTTGTTTTGTCACAACACGAACACTAAGTGTGAACATTAATTACGAATGCGAGGATTCATATTTAACTAAAGTCACGAGCAATGACGGGGCAATTTTCATACAAATTTGTATGGACAATGACCCGTTATTTTTTCTCGTCAGTAAATCACACGTAATGCAATCACTTGTAGTGCAACATGATTTCAGCTACGAATAATATAATGTCTGCTAGCAGAGATGGGCATTTCGTAATCGATTCCTGATTACACGATTACTTGATTTTACTTTGTAATCCACTCACTACTGGCTTTCAGATTACTTGCAATGTAATCAAGCGAAACGGTGAATTACGATTACTAATTAAGGAATCAGTAATCATCCATACAAATATTATAAATCCATATTCATCCGTAGGGCCCTCGTCAGCGTTAAAGTGCCAGCCGTTCTGGAACCTAACGGCTTGGCAAGAGATGATGGCAAGAGGCCCGACGGTCTGACACTGGTTCCTTGGCGGATGGGTCGGCCCTTAGTTTGGGATGCAACGTGCGTTGATACTCTTGCTCCGACCCATCTTTCAAGGACCCAACATGTTGCTGGCTCTGCTGCGGCCTCAGCGGAGGACTTCAAACGCCGAAAGTATAGCTCGCTTGGAGGCAGCTATATATTTGAGGCGTTTGGAGTCGAAACTCTGGGGCCATGGGGGCCAAGCGCGCGCCGTGTCTATAAAGATATCTCGGCGCGCCTTATAGAGGCCTCCCGTGACCAGAGGGCTGGCCAATATTTCGCTCAGCGAATAAGCATTGCCATACAACGTGGCAATGCTGCTAGCCTTCTGGGCACCCTCCCCATTGGCGGCGATTTGGGAGAAATTTTTTATCTTTAATAATAGTTTTAGCTAGGATTAAGTTATTTTTAAGTTTTGACTGTTCTTTATTGTTTTCTTTTTCTTTTTCAATAAAATAGAATATTATAAATACTAGTAATTGGGAATCAATGTCGATTCCAAATTACTGGAATTGTTGACTTGATTACTGATTGGGTTCAACATCAAAATTTAACGTGAAAGCGAAATGCTAATGACATGTAGTGATGTAAGCCAAAAAAAATTGTATTTGAAATAAGCTTTGCCAATGAAGTAATCTAGTGTAGAACTGGAGTTAAGTAATTCAGATTACTTAAGTACTTGATTATCGAGGAATCAAGATTACAGTAGTGGTTTACAATACTGACTCCAAAGGAATGGATCACAAAATGTAATCATAGTCCAGTATTACAGTAATTTTGATTATCCAAGTAATCAGTTACTGAATAATCACGATTACTGTAATGTAAGCGTGTAATTGGGTCAATTTCAACAGTACTCATTTTTTGTATCATTTCGGTGTGATCCCTTATATGTGTTTTTATTTTAGATTTTTAAATGTCAAACGACACCTTAGACTATTTTACAAGACATATGTAAAAGGGAACCTGAAATCTTAAATAGTTTTTGAGTTATTAGAGGTCCAATTTCTAAACACACAACGGAATTATAAATGTACACCGGAATGAATGATACCTTACAACGGAATGATAAATATACACTGGGATGACAATATCAGCCCACTGGAATGAAATATAGACCACCGGAATTAAAGTAATAAACAGGGTTCCATAATCACGTCTTTAATTTAAAAAAATACAGACAGACCTTAAGTAAGTGGCATTTTAATAGTCCTAAGAGCGAAAATTTGGTGCCGGTTGATGTTTTAAGTAGGTATTTCATCTCTTGGTAAACAACATTTCATGAATAGGTATTCATTTTGCAAACAACGTTAGGCAAATCAACGATTCACAAATTATAAATTGCATAAAAAATTGGTTACTTGAAAAAACATCATAATTATGCTGTAGAATAGATATATGAGATTATTACCGAGGAATTATGCATGTATGTATTATGTATGTATATAACTCTTTATTGTACATAAAACACAAGAAAAAGATGAATACAGGACAGCACACATGCACAAAGGCGAACTTATCCCTAAAAGGGATCTCTTCCAGTTAACCTTTGAACGATTTGAATTATTTGTAAATTGATCATTTTTAGGAATGACAGGTTTGTGAAATGAATAGTTTGTAAATCGTTGTTTGTTAAGAAGTGATTGTTTGAAAAATGTTGTTTATCAAATGATGATAAACCTTACAGTTATCAAATAATAATTGGATGCAGCATTATAAATTTATACACACAACAATATGTGTCATGTTTTCAATACTTGATAGCAATACACTACGCTTTCAAGTATCGTACAGGATTTATTATGTAATTAATAAACCTGAGGTAATATTTTGTACATAATTTTGCTGATATTTTATCTCCAGTTCCTTTATTTACGTTGAAATAGTTAAAAAATTATGAAAATGAGACTTTTTGAGGTTAGAATTTTGTTTACCAAATAGGACAGGTAAGAATGACAATACCTTACATAGACAGACAAAGATAAAAATAATTCTGGCTTTAGTATTTATTGTGTAGCTGCGAAAGAATCCTATATCGTATGTGAAAATCAACTGTCTAGCTATCACGGTATTCACGGTTCATGAGATTCACCCTGGTGACAGACAGACAGACGAACAGTAGTCTTAGTAATAGGGTCCTGTTTTTGCCCTTTGGGTACGGAAACCAAATTTTTAAACCCTTTTTGTAGCGCCCCCTGATGGCCTACAAGCGTAAATTTTATCTAAGAACATGAGCTGTGGTACGATAAAATAACTTCAGTATTTGATTTTAGAAATTATGCTACGGAACCATTTCATAATAATAAAGTGAAGCTACATTTGATGTCATTCCGGTTTTACTACACCGGAAACACCGGAATAAATATGGTGGAATGAGAAACTCGACAGAAAAATAAATATTTAAAAAAAAGTAAGCCTCGTGTTCTTAAACTAATTAAACTCTTGAAATCAGGACTACATTAGACGTGACATATATAAATTTAAAAGAAAAGCGATACAAAATATAAAAGTTATGACTAACTCCGGAATGAAACTTTTTTTGTCCCCACACCATGGCGATGAGAAATACTCATGTTTTGCTCGGAAACGTTCGTCGTTACACACGTCTACTCTCGCCGAGCGCCGCAGTTCGACTATCGCTCGGGGTGCGCGGGAGACGGAGGGGCTTAAGGGTCAAACTTGGCAAATAAATCGTTCCCAAAATTTGCCCGCGGAATGAGACCGTGTCTCCGGACAAATGTATATGCACATATTCAGAGGTTTACAAATGAGGTAAAAATCAGGTGATGTGCTTTTTTTGTTACCTGTTTATATGGTAATAAAACAAAGGTAATTTTTTTTTGTTGTCACGCATAGTGTTCGACTTATCCAGCATTTTGTAACTAAAACCGGCTCCGGGACAACCCACCTCGATGAGAAATACGGTCTAAATATATTTTTTTAAATGATTAAATAACATAATATTTTAATTTTAGCTGTTGCCCGAGGTAGACAATAGGGGGCTGTTTCCTAAAAAAAATAGTTCTACATTATCAAAGCCTTCTGCACCTGCGTTTTCAGTCTTGCCATCAAAATTTACTGCTTGGGAAATTGACCCAATTAATTCCAAAAGTAATTGACGCCCAACTCTGTCTGCTAGTTATTATCTTGTAAAAGGCTGGCACGCGCTCCAACACTAAAGCGCCCTGTAAACGATCAAATTTGTTTGACAAACATGTTTGTCAAACTTCACGTTTTCATCAAACATAAGCGTAAACGATCAAACCAAATATCAAACAAATTTGTTAAAGCGTCCTGCGCAAACGGTCAAACTTGATTGTCAAACTTCTACCGAGATCTTGTTTGACAAACACCGTCGTACACGTTCAAACCTGTTTGTCAAACTCGACATCAATCCAGATTTTCATCAAACGCATCAAACACGTAGATTGTTTGACAAACGCCTCAAACACAGCCGTACACTATCAAATTGTTTGACAAACACGTAAAGTTTGACAAACAATTTGATCGTTTACAGGGCGCTTAATACAAGTCTTGAGTATAAAATGGTGGATGCGAAAAATGTTAACAGCGGTGTGCCAATGGGACTGCTTGCACGCCCTATGCACAAAATATATCATTAGTCGCTCCAAGTTATTCAGTCAGGCACATCGGATTTGTCAGTGTTCAAAAACACAGAAAAATCTGAAAAGTAAAGCTATAGCCGAGAATCGAACCCGGATCCTCGTCATTCCGTGACGCGTGCTATACTCCCACACCTACTTGGTGCGCAGTAGGTGTTCCACGGCAGTTTGTAATTGTGTCGTACAGACACATCGTTCAAACAGATGACGCTTGGCGACATAAATTCGCATAGTAACAAGGCCAAGTGACAGCTAGTAAAATTCGAAGGCCTATTTACCTGCTATGTGCTAGTATGGCAGTGCCGCTGTCGGTGATTGGGACTAGTGTCGATATTTAGTGGCTTCACGTACTAACGCCTTTCCCAGTTATGTTTGAAGCGAGTTAGCCAAAAGGTCACTGTTTGAACTGGTGTGATCAGTAACTGACCTTCTAACTGTTCCGCAGTGGCGCCTCGAAGTGAAGGTTTGCCGAGTATATCAGCAGCTTCCTGGCACTGCGCGCGTCGCTGGGGATACTCGCTGCCCGTCAGCTGGTGCTTCACGTTCGTGTTGATGACTAGTATGGCAGTGCCGCTGTCGGTGATTGGTACTTGTGTCGACTCTAAGGATCTGAGACATTTTAAGTAACATACGAATTACCTACAAATTTAAATGGATTCTAAATTATCTATACTTACTAATCTATACTAATATTATAAAGATGAAAAATTTGATTGTTTGTTTGTTTGCATTGAATAGGCTACGAAACTACTGGACCGATTTTAAAAATTCTTTTGCCGTTAGAAAACTACATTATCACTGAGTTACATAGGCTACTTTTTACCGCGGGAAAATGCCTATTCCTACGGGAAAAATCATTTATCGCGGGCGAAGCTGCGGACGGAAGGCTAGTAATATTATAAAGAGGAAAAATTTGATTGTTTGTTTGCATTGAATAGGCTCCGAAACTACTGGACAGATTTCAAAAAATATTTTGCCGTTAGAAAGCTACATTATCACTGAGTGACATAGGCTACTCTTTACCGCGGGAAAATACCTTTTCCTACGGGAAAATTAATTTACCGCGGGCGAAGCTGCGGACGGAGGGCTAGTACATTATATTTACTATAATGTTTAGCAAAATTTAACTGACCAGCCTTTTTGTTTTTAATAGACAAGGATCCTCTTCGGTTCCAACTCTTACTATACTACTCTAACTAAAGTTAACAAAATGAAACATCATTAAAAACTTGAGAAACGTGTTTATTTGGTACAAAATATCCGTCTTTCTTTGGAAAGTCAATAAATAAGTAGTTAAGTACACCGACAGTGGAAATAATGGGAAACAAAACACCAACTTCGTTTCTTTACGAACACTGCTTGTACGAGAATGAATGAAATTAACTAATCCTCTTATTCATAAGCTCTCTATAGGCTTCTGCTAACGTAGCAATCGTTTGTCCTTATCCGTGAAAGGTAAATTTAAATTGGGACAGATAAGGACAAACGATTGCTAAGTTAGCAGAAGCCTACAGAGCGTTTATGAATAAGGGGGTAAGAGTACATACGTATTTATTTCTCTCGATGTAGACGGAGCCTAGTGTAACAAGAGCTAGTACTATCACAGGCGCTCAATCTTTACAAAAAAAGAATAATTCGGTTACTAAAAAAAAAGTTACGGAGACTAAAAAAAACTTTTAGCTTCTATATACCTGTCTAAATTTATATACCTACCTAGTGGAATGTCGCTCTGGCTGTTTGTTACACTCTGTTTAAAAAGCTAATTTTAAAAAGAGAACATGCCTCCATGATCTTTATTCTCGTTACGCATCGCCGCCGTCGCAACGCTGTTAGGGAAATTCTCGCAGATTTCAAAACGTGCTGCAGAATATTTCAAAACAAAGTTGCGTACACGTTGATTTTAATTAACATTCTAAATCTCTTGTGCTTTTAGACGCTAGTATAAATATGGTCTCAGAAATGCTAAGGTCTGAGGTTGAATCGAAATAAAACAGAGTTGTATAATCATGTTATAGGCGATGCGGCTAGCAACTCATCACTTGATTCCACTTTCCACCTATACCTACGCCCACAATCAAGCTAAACGTGGCCTGTAGCCCTTGTTACCTTAGGCTCTGTCTACCCCGTAAGGCAGGGGTTCCCAAAGTTGTCTGGGCTACGACCCATCTAATACAAGTTTACAAACTTGGGACCCACCTCTAAGAAATTCAACCATTACCAATATGAAGAAAGGACTTTTCAAATAACAAACGAAATGTTACTATTTTTTTTTGGTGTGTTCTACAAGCAGGGCCCACTTAATATTAGCTCGTGACCCACCAGTGGGTCCCGACCCATGGTTTGGGAAACACTGCCGTAAGGGATAAAGAAGATTTGTGTATTTGTATTTAGTATCGACCTATACAGGAAGTTCCATAAGTAATACGTCAAACGTAAGATTAAAAGAGATTAATCTCTGACTTAAGTAAGAGTGTCGCCATTTTGCGATATTCCGATTTTTAATTTTAATTTTTCCTCTCCTATTTCACTTTGTTCGCTTTGATTTCTCTCGGGGAATCTAATCCGATGTCATTTTTATTAGGGGACACTTTTATTTATCTAGGGAATGGGCATAGGAATCAAGACTTTTACAGGCGATGCGGCTAGCAACCCCTCACTATTTCGATTCTCCTTTCCACCTATACGCCCGCAATTATGCTAAACGTGGCCTTTAGGTCTTGTTACCTTAGGCTATGTCTACCCCGTAAAGGATAAAGACGTGATTTGTGTGTGTTTATTAGGAGAAATCCCTACTAATATTCCTTTTAATATCATAAATGCCAAAGTAACTCTGTCCGTCTGTCTGTCTGTTACCTTATCACACTTAAACCGCTGGACCGATTTGGCTGAAATTTGGTACAGCGATACTTTTTATCCCGGAAAATTTCAAAGTTCCCGCGGCGGAATAGTAAAAGCTTAGTAATTGATAGATTACCGGGCCTCCTATTTCCCCGTAGGTTTCTCTTATCAGTTACTTAGCAGGCAACCTGTATGTACCACCAATAACTACGTCTGATTGGACCAGCGTTGAAATAACTGAGAAGAGACCCAAAAAAAAGCAGTCATGCATACAAGCATGTAAGATTAATAGTTTTTTTTTTAATATTTATACCTATTTCGCTCTGACATATGCATATTAGATGTATCGCTATTTCTTTTGCTACTTATTTCATAACTAGCTTCTGCCCGCGACTTTGTCGCGTATTATACATAATGAACCGTTCTCTGAAATCACTCTCTCTATTAAAAAAAACCGCATTAAACTCCGTTGCGTAGTTTTAAAGATCTAAGCATACATAGGGACAAGCAGACAACCAGAGAGCGGAAAGCGACTTTGTTTTATACTATGTAGTGATAGATATAACACTGTTCCACTGTTTTAATTTATGTTTTATCTTCGCTACATATAGTATACAACAAAGTCGCTTTCCGCTGTCTGTCCGTCCCTATGTATGCTTAGATCTTGAAAACTACGCAACGGATTTTGATGCGGTATTTTTTATAGATAGAGTGATTCGAGAGGAAGTCGCGGGCAGAAGCTAGTTGAATATAAAAATGAATCCGTATCCTTGATCATGGTACCACGCGTGAATGGCTGGACCGATTTCGCTAATTGTTTTTTAGTTGGGTTTGTTATTATCAGGAAAAGGTATCTGTGTAACAATATTATAAAAAATGGTACGCGGGCGAAGCTGTGGGTAACAGCTAGTGTACAATAAACAGAATGAATGACTGAGATGGAAGAATGAGAGAGTGAATGTGGGAGAAAAATATTATGTCAGGAGGACGGACGGCGGCCATGAGAGCGCTGATTTGTGTTTATTTGAATTTATTTAGTGTTTCGATTTACCTTACCTGTTACCTTAGGCTCTGTCTGCCCCGTAAGGGATGAAGACGTGATTTGTGTGTGTGTGTGTGTGTGTGTGTGTGTGTGTTCGATTTAATACAGTCCTACAAGACTTTAATGAATATTTTATTATGACCCGTCCTACATACAAATAAGCTTTTTCTTTCTTTCTTGCTTTGCCTGTCTACATAATTATAAGGTGCTTTAATCTATGTCGTAATGAGATAGCTTAAGTTATTTTTTCACTTAAGCTAGCAGCGGTAAAAGCGGTATCATAGGAGCTTAGATAATAAATTTCTTGGCGCTGTTTTTAGGGCTGGCCATTTCTTACCGAGACATCTCTTTTTATCAACCTCCTATAATTTTATGAGCAGCTTTACATCCTTTTTAAGGTCACTTCGTCCTATCACTGGAAGCCTCTGGCTAACTGCTAAGTGGACTTACATAATACGTATTACCTATAGAGAATGTATGAGTACATATTTTTTTCTGATATATGTTAGGACTACAGACCGGATTATATGCAACATAAAAAGCTTGTTATATGCATGAAAAATGCTTGAAATATGCACGAGAATTGGCAGAATATGCGAAATTAAATGATAAATTTTGGGAATCCCAAAAAAAAGAGAAAAGTAATTATTCATTTTTTTTTATTTCAAAATCAGCATACAATTAGTAAATTATTTTTTGATAGGCGATAATAGGTACAGTAACATTATATGACATTAAAATTATTTTTTTGTAAACATAAGCAATCAAATATTTTTCTAAATTTTCAGTGGTAAAATTGGGTCTACTATCATTTAGACGTTCTTCTGTCTGTCTCTTTCATTTTATTATCTTAACTGTCAAAACAAAAGACGCGCGCGGCTACTGACTGCGTTCCGAAATGCAGTAAAAAGTCACAATTATTATTCAATAGCCCTTATATTTTGTGACTGTTATTAAATTTGGTCGCATTTCGGAACGCAGGGCGAGTGAAAAATATTGTAAATGTACCGATAATATGCATCATAACTAGATCTTAGGTAAAATATGCTTATACCGCTGAGAATGGCTGAAATATGCAAATGCATATGCGAATATGCAAATGCATATAATCCGGTCTTTATTAGGACAATAGAAAAAACATAGAATTTACCAGTTGCTTCTCTTCCCGCGCAGATGGTAGAAGCCCATCGAAATCCGCGAATATCTTAGAAACCTTATAGCCAATACGGCTAGCAACCCATCACTATTTTGATTCCTTTCCACCTATACGCCCTCAATCATCCTAAACGTGGCCTTCAGATCTTGTTACCTTAGGCTCTGTCTACCCCGTAAGGGATAAAGATGTGATTTATGTAAGTATGTTATGGTTTACATTCATCACAAAGTATTTTCTTGCCTTTGATTGATCACGTTTAGCTATTCGGGTCAATATTCTTACACGCTTATTAGTAAAACCATTCGTATTCGTAAAAACAGTTGAAACGTATGAATAACTAGCTTCTGCCCGCGACTTCGTCTGTGTAGAATTATTCATAAAAACCTTCCTCTTGAATCACTCTATCTATTAAAAAAAAACCGCATCAAAATCCGTTGTGTAGTTTTGAAGATATAAGCATACATAGGGACATAGGGACAGAGAAAGCGACTTTGTTTTATACTATGTAGTGATAGTGATAATGATAGTGATAGTGATAGTGAAGAACACGAACTTGGAAAACAGCACTTTTAATCACTCTTCATCTGTATATGGCATATTTTTAGACCAAAGACAACAATCTTATTTTTTAATTTTAAAAATAGAAACAAAGAAGTAAAAAAAGGTTGGTTGGTTGGTCGATCGGCAACAACAGTATTCGTTACATCACTGGAATGTACGTATGTAGGCATGTACGGAAAAAAAAGATTCCTGACCTATTGTGGAACATTTTCACAATAAAAAGTCATAGTAACGTTACGTTGAATTGACAAGGGAAATCATGACGTTTACTATGAGAACGTTCTACGGCGGGTCAGGAATTTATAATCCACTAGCTGTTGCCCGCAACTCCTTCTGCATAGAATTCGTTTATCGCTATCCCGCAGGAATTACGCAATTTTCCGGGATAAAAAGTAGCCTGTGTTATTCCAGACTATAATCTATCTATGTTCCAAATTTCATCCAGATCTGTCCGGCCGTTCTGGCGTGATAGAGTAACAAACATCCATAACCACAAACTTTCACTTTTTTTTTATGTTAGAGAGGCCAGACAAACGAACTAGTGGGTCACCTGATGTTAAATGATCACCACTGTCCATAGACACTCGCAGCGCTTTACGCTATAATATTAATAAAATAAGAGAGAGAGTGTAATATTAGTAGAAAAGACATGGTAAAATCTATTGTCCCCACTCTCAGAGTAGTAAACCATAGCACGAGACATCAAACTGTTAAATTGTACAATAGTTTACCAAATGACCTAAAGTGTATCAATAATGTGAACGCATTCAAGCGTAAACTGAGAGACTTTTTGATTAAAATGTGCTTTTATGACATAAATGATTTTATTGTTAATAATTCTTCTTAATTTATTGTTATTATTATTATTATTATTATTTTCTCGAATGTCAATATATTAGAAATAAGTGTTTATAATAATGTTTAGTTTAGTTTATATTGATGTCCAACACAAATGTATTTTGTTATGGAATAAATGAAATGAATGAAATGAAGTAGGATTGTTTCTCGTTAGTTTGTAAGTGGTACTTACCTACAGTCTATGAGCAAGGCGTGGTCCCTCTTGGCCATGGCGACCACGTACTGGTCCATAATGCCGCAAGGCATGCCAGGGAACTCGTGCTCGGCCTTTTGGCAAAGCTGGGCCTTCCGCACTGGGCTGAAACCAACAAGTCTTTTAAAACAATATTCAAAACCTATTTTATTGAATCAGGCGTTACTTTGCGGAGGTCCATTTCAATGAACAAAAAAATGTTTACCTTGCTACTCCGCTACTCACGTGCAAGATAACCAAAGCCTGTGTGAAATATATATGTTTTTCATGCAATCCACTGCTGCCAATAAAATAAATAAATCCCACAAACTTCGCGTTTCGATCCCTCTACCTACGGGACCATTATCAAAGTTTAATGAGCACAACTGTTACACATGCAAACCAACGTCATACGACGTACGATGGTTATCTTGCACGTGAGTAGCGGAGTAGCAAGGTAATTTTTTTTTGTTTATGGTTTATTCAAAACCTTTTCAGTTACTTAAGACCAAGTAAAAAGTATAGACGGAGTTCCTTGTTGTCATCATCGCCAATGCATATTTGTTCCACTGCTGGGCACAGTTTCTCATAATGAGAGGGATTGGGAACTTTACATTCACAATAAAGCTTATGGTGAATTTTTAATGTAATTTTGCACATAAATATAGTAAAACTCAGAGGTAGAATTATACTTTCAACATGAAACTACCGTGAGACTTAATCATCATTACACATAAACGGATAACTCACGTATAAAAAGTCGAGTGATGCTCGACATGTTTCGGACTATTTCGTAGTCCTTTTTCCAAGAGCGCCCGCTGACAGCGGCGCACAACTACCCTCGTTTTCATCGTCATTTGGAATAAAAATAAAAGTGTTCGTGTCGCTGCCGCCGGGGCGAGCGCTCTTGGAAAAAGGACTACGAAATAGTCCGAAACATGTCGAGCATCATTCGACTTTTTATACGTGAGTTATCCGTTTATGTGTAATGATGGTAGAATTATAGTTTAAATTTTAATTGGACAAGCAATGTATTGCTAAATCCGTCATTTAGTAATGTGACAGGCGATTTCATTTAGGCTGTTGGATGCCGTATATTGAAAATACCATTAAATTTGTTTGGAATAAACATACATACATACATCACGTCTTTATCCCTTACGGGGTAGACAGAGTCTAAGGTAACAAAACCTTAAGGCCATGTTTAGCACGATTAAGGGCTTATAGGTGGAAAGGGAAATCAAAATAATTATGGGTTGCCAGCCGCATCGCCTATTGGCAGAGTGCAAAGCGGGTGGAGGGGGTAGTCTAAACGATCACAGCGCTCGCTATGGCTAAAATTGTCATTTTTGTCGCTGACTTAAGCTGTCAAATCCATATTGCAGTAAACATTTTCTAATCGTTTTTGAGATAAAAATATGGTCCTGGTAAGATGTGTTGTTGTGAATTGTAATAACACCAAGAAGAATAGCGACTTTAAATTTTACCAATTTCCAAGACCATGGTGGAAACGAGACCAAAGAAATAAGTGGATATTTGCCGTAAGAAAAAAAAGTAAGTTACCTAACCTCTAAAATTTTCACTGAAAACAACAATTTTAATATTATTGGCAATAATGTTACTGACTACCATTGTCCAAAATTGTGTAATATAGTAAAATAACACAAGATTTCATTAATATTTTTCACAATATTTACTTACTTCTTGTTTGACAGCGGTGACAATATTGTCCATAATGGCAGTCTGTCACGTGGCGCTGCCGTCGCGCACGGTCCCAATAACATTATTCCTAAGACTTTCGCCCATTCCCTCGATGGGCTTTTACCATTTGCGCGGGAAGAGAAGCAAGTGGTAAATTCTATGTTTTTTCTTTACTCCCAGACCATGGAATAGGTATAATGATAAAATTAGTTAACTTTTGAAAGTAGCAAAACCTGTGTTTTAATTTTTTGCTCCTGTTACAGGGCCCACCCGTATCATACGTATACGTATGTATGTAAACTCTTTAATCTATATATATATAATTCAAAGGTGACTGACTGACTGACTGACTGACTGACTGACTGACTGACATAGTGATCTATCAACGCACAGCCCAAACCACTGGACGGATCGGGCTGAAATTTGGCATGCAGGTGGATCTTATGACGTAGGCATCCGCTAAGAAAGGATTTTTGGAAATTCCCACGGGATAAGGAAAAAACGGGAATTATATATTCGATTCGGAGTGACGCTATCACAGTAACTATAATAAGTAGACTCTTCAAATTTGATACAAAAGTAGGTGATTACAAAACTAAGAAACTAATTTCAGGATTTTTGGAAATTCCCACGGGATAAGGAAAAAAACAGGATTTATATATTCAGTTTAACGAAATCCTATGAACTATAATTACTACACTCTTCAAATTTGGCATAGAAGTAGGTGATTATAATAGTAAAATAAAGTTCTAATGCTTTTTGGAAATTCCCACGGGATAAAAACGGGATTTATGTGTTCAGTTCTACGGGATCGATTTTTCGTTTTACTGGTCGTATAAAATTGAAATTTGGCCTTCAATTTCCCTTGGGGAGTGTAGGGGAGCGCTACAAAAGGATTTCCCGAAATTCCCACGGGAACGGGAAAAAAAACAGGATTTTACGTTTTACTGGTCGTAGAAAGCTGAAATTTGGCAAGTGGGTTCCTTGGGGAGTGTAGAGGAGCATTATGAGATAATTTCCCAAAATTCTTCTTCTTCGTTCCCGTAAGATATTCGGGAAATGCTTTATTTGGCGAAATTCTTACGGAAACGGGAAAAACGAAAAGCGGGGGAAAGTTGAAATTTGTCACGTAGGTTTATTCGGGAGTGTAGGGGAACACTAAGAAAGGATTTTCCGAAACGCCCACAGGGACGGGAAAAAACCGGATTTTACGTTTCCAGACGAAACAGCGGAAGAAAGAGACTTAACATTTATAACGTGTGTTTCTTTAAAGGCTTTAAGTGTACTCCGAAAGCACTCCCCAAAATTTCCACGGGAACGGGAAAAAACTTATTTTTTCATTTTACATCTTAGCGCGTACGATGTCGCGGGCAAAAGCTATTTAGGATGTATTTTAGGACAGGATGTGTTATAGGTTAGGTTAGGTTTGTTTTATAAAAATCCTGCAATATTTACAGGTTCAGAAAAATTAAGGCATCGGGGCAATGCGGGGGCTGGCTTGCATGCTTGCTTGAGTCCTTGCTTTGCATGCTTGATTGCATACTTGCTTTCATGCATGCTTGCATGCTTGCTTGCATGGGTGCTTACTTGCATGCATGCTTGCTTGCACGCTTGCTTGCATGCATGCTTGCATGCTTGCTTGCATGGGTGCTTACTTGCATGCATGCTTGCTTGCACACTTGCTTGCATGCTTGCTTGCCTGCTTGCATGCCTGCTTGCATGCATGCTTGCTTGCATGGGTGCTTACTTGCATGCATGCTTGCTTGCACGCTTGCTTGCATGCTTGCTTGCCTGCTTGCATGCCTGCTTGCATGCCTGCTTGCATGCCTGCTTGCATACATACATGCTTGAAGGCTTGCATGCCTGCTTGCATACTTGCATGTATGCTTGAAAGCTTGCAGGTTTGGTTGCTCGCTTGCTTAATTGCTAGGTTCTTTGAAATGCTCATGGTTCACGCGTGCGAAGCCGCGGGCAAAAGCTAGTTGCACATAAAAATTAAAAAAAAATATAGAAATACAGAGAAAATAGCACAAAGGTATACGTGTGGTCAAGAGCTGCGGTTCGTTTTTGGATCCGTCCGGGGGGAAGAGCAGCGCTTGGTCCGGTGCACCCTGCGCATCGGCTTATGATTTCCTTTCAGTTTCTAAGGGATGTCATTGACCGTTGGCTAAGAGCCCTACAGGGGAGGAGGGGTGTCTTTGACCATTACCGTACAACGTTGCCGACATTTTGTCACAAGATTTTTTAATTCAATGAAAATCAATTTATTAATATACATACCACTAAAAACTAAATAATAATAAGGATCACTAAAACTACGAAAGTTGGTTCAAAGTAAATTATGTTAAAAATTATTAAAAATTAACCTAAAAATTGTTCCCCTGTTTCGTGCCTAGTTCAAATGTTCCCATTATGCTGGCCGCGTTGCCTCTTTGTACTGCAATGGCAACCCTTTGAACCAGCCACGAACCAGAGCGGAGGTCGCAGCCCCTGTCTCTTAGTCTGCGGCCCAGCTCCCCGAAAAGCTCCTTTGCCTCCGAGCCCCAGGGACCCGCTGTCCCGACGGCGACCGGGACAAACTCGTATTTTTTAATTCTATTTTTGATACTTTGACATTGGCGAAGTTGTCGTCGCTATAATGACTTGATACGCCCCAAATAAGAAGAAGAAGAAGAAGAAGAATTCCGATTCAGTTTAGCTTCGCTCGCTGTCAGATCCGTAGGTACTAAAAATGACAGCTAAAACCTGAACTGAGTCCGAATTGAATCGCATTAAGACGCCATTGTGTTATCAAGCCATGGTTATTGCGTCTTTACGCTGCCCTATGAGATAAGGGGATTGGTTGAGTGCTTTGTTTGCAACGGTTGTGTGAACGCATCGGCCAGGGTCCGGTTGTAAACATGTTTTGTTCAATAAATTCCACGTATTTCATTAATTTTGTATGAATCAGCTTTGTTTTTGAATTCACGGTCAGAAGTTACACAGGGGCCCGATTTTTGAAAGCACATGTGTGAAAATACCACTCAAAAGTGGTGAAAAATTTTGCTGAATTCGAAATACGAGTGGCATAGAAGACAACTTAACCACAGCTCTCATTAATCTTGAGCAATAGTCAAAAATTTGATTAGAGCTGTAGTTTTGGTGATATAAACTGATTTATACCACTTTCGAGTGGTACATTCGAGTGATGTGCTTTCAATAATCGGGCCCCAGGGTTCATCAATAAAATATACTTAGTCTATCTAAATATATATAACAAAGGTGACTGACTGACTGGCATAGTGATCTATCCACGCACAGCCCAAACCACACTGGACGGATCGGGCTGAAATTTGGCATGCAGGTAGATGTTATGACGTAGGCATCCGCTAAGAAAGGATTTTGATCAATTCTATCCCCAAGGAGATAAAATAGGAGATGAAATTTTGTATGAAACTTTGTCAATTTTAAACCGATCGGGCTGAGACTTAGGCATCCTCTAAGAACGGATTGCGTAATTTCTGCGGGATAGCGATAAACGAATTCTATGCAGACGAAGTTGCGGGCAACAGCTAGTTAGATAATAAGTTAAATATCAGAATCGTAGTATAATTAAAATGAACAAAAAATATTTACCTTGCTCCGCTACTTGCGTGAAAGATAACCAAGCCTGTGCGAAATATGGAGGTAGCCCGACTCGCACCTCTGAATCGGAATTGAATCGCATTAAAGCGTAATGGTAAGGCCCCTGGGATGTTCTGCAAGCTTTTTCGCTTCGACCCAACGACCAACTTAAAGGCACATGCGTAGAGTTCTACTCGCACAAACACAAATCACGCTTAAGTTCCTTAGGTACGGACAGAGCTTTTTTTTTTAACGGAGAGGAAATCTTTATGGATGCCCTAGGCGCGGGGATGCCTAGGGTTATGTGGGACTCCCCCCGAATGGTCTCTCCGGCGTTGCCTCAATCCGGGGTGATGGAGGCGCAGTGGGATGCCACTAGGGTTTCACCACAAACGCCCCCCCGGTAGCCCCGGCTTTCGCCAGGACCGCGCCAAGAAGGGGAGGGCCCGTACGCTGGGCCCGTCTTCCCTTAGACAATGAGACCGTGCAATGCAGATAGGTAATGAGGGGTAGACCGAACCTAAAGTAGCAAGACCTAAAGGCCACGTTAAGCATGACCGGTGAGTACATTCTGTTTTTCTTTGTTCCCAGACCAGCGTGGAGGCTTTTTTTTTTTTTTTTTTTTTTTATGAGAATAGGAAGGCAAACGAGGCTTATGTTGCAAGTGAATATTGATCTTATTGAAGGGCAGGATTCCAAAAACCGTTCCACGGCTCTTGTTTAATTTAATACCAAAAACGATACTGTTAAAAGCTTTTTTAAATGTACCGGAGTGGTCGTTCTCACCGTATTTGTACATGAACCGTGATCTTAATTAACTGTTAAATAAAAAATATACGGGACTGTTTTATAGGACCACCAGCTGTTGCCCGCAACTTCGTCTGCATAGAATTCGTTTATCGCTATCCTGCAGAAATTACGCTATCCGTTCTTAGAGGATGCCTACGTCATAGTAGCTTTATGCATGCAAAGTCTCAGCCCGATCGGTTTAAAATTGACAAACTTTCATACAAACTTTCATCCCCTATTTTATCCCCTTGGGGGTAGAATTGATCAAAATCCTTTCTTAGCGGATGCCTGCGTCATAACATCTACCTGCATGCCAAATTTCAGCCTGATCCGTCCAGTGGTTTGGGCTGTGCGTTGATAGATCACTATGTCAGTCAGTCAGTCACCTTTGAGTTATATATATTTAGAAGATGGGATTTACGTGTAGCGAGGTGTCTCGTATTTCGTACACATTGCTGCCTCAGGGGGCTAGTCTGAAATTCGAAATTTGAAGGTCGTATCATAGCGTCCTTTTCACCGTCTATTAGTGAGAGCAGAACGGCACGAAACGAATATAGAATTTGTAAAATAGAAGATTTGCACCTCATTGATGGATGAGGCTTGGTTCAGCAGATTCAAGGTTAACCACAGTAAATGCGTTCACAGTACGTCAACCCTGTTTTCATGGTTAAAATTATAGACTGCAAAATAAAAAGTAAATTAAGACAGGGTTTTAGGGTAGGCTTCTATCCGCCATTAAACTTTTATTGGGGTCGTTTGACTTGAATTTTATTCTGACTTTTACAGGAAAGGGACACATGGCGAGTAATTTAAGATTCAGCATTTATATCGCCCGCAGGGGTAACCCCAAAACATTCAAGTTTCTCCCTTGGGTGTAAAAAAATAATATAATTAAGCATTTCAGCTATGCTATGGTAAGTAAGTATTCTGTTTTTACTAAAAGCTATGTGCGATCTTCGTTTTCTGGGTAAATTCTTAATCGATTCTAGCTCATGCAATTTAGCAGTGCTCTAAGAAGTTATTTTCCGCATCTCACGAGTGCAATATTATTTTTATCACTACGGCGCAATAGTCAACATCAAACTCAGTACTTGATGTGATAGGATTGTCTAGACAACCTTTAAGCATTATTATATAAGCAATCCGACCAGTCTCAATTGACCCGAGCTTCTAACTCTTCCTAACAAAATGACGTTTGAAACGTAGCTATATCTTAGTCATGTAGGTACTGAGAAGAATGACATCGCAAAATAAAATTTGGTGCGGGTCTTAATATAATTGATTTCCTTTCTCGGATAGAGTTGATCGTAGTAAGGAAATTTAGTGCTTATTCTTAACAAAATAACGATTTAAATTGACATGACAATTGACACCAATTGACCTAGTCCTAATTAAGCAAAGCTTGTGCTATGGGTACTAGGCTACGGATAAACATACTTATAAATATAAAGTAGATAAACACATACTTAAATACATATAACGTCCATGGCTCGGGTATAAACTTTCGTATTCATCATACAATGCCTGGGATTCGAACCCGGAACCTCTAGCTTCATATAGAGACACACACACACACACACACACACACACACACACACACACACACACACACACACAGGAGTCATGTTATAGGCGATGCGGCTAGCAACCCATCACTATTTTGAATCCCCTTTCCAC
Source organism: Pandemis corylana (assembly GCA_949127965.1). Taxonomy (NCBI): domain Eukaryota; kingdom Metazoa; phylum Arthropoda; class Insecta; order Lepidoptera; family Tortricidae; genus Pandemis; species Pandemis corylana. The sequence goes on along the minus strand of OX421857.1, from coordinate 13,079,379 downwards.
CATACGCCCACAACCATGCTAAACGTGGCCTTTAGGTCTTGTTACCTTAGGCTCTGTCTACCCCGTAAGGGATAAAGACGTGATTTGTGTGTGTGTGTGTGTGTGTGTGTGTGTGTGTGTGTGTGTGTGTGTGTGTGTGTGTGTGTGTGTGTGTGTGTGTGTGTGTAATTTTAACCCTAGGTTACGGCCTACGTGACCTACGTGGCCTACGTGACCATTACAGCGTTACCTATTAAGAAAATGTATTTTTCATCAACTTGCTCTGTTTTAGGTACTGTTATTTCATTCACTGTTACCGTGATCGGTCATTGAGCACAAAAGCCTGTCCAGAAGAAATACTGGCAGCCACTTTATATTCATAATAAATCACCCCGAGATTGTTTCACACAAGGTCTATTCTGAAGGATTTTTTCCTTTATTTTAAAAACATATTTACTCTGAAGAATAAAGAACCCATTTGGGCTTCATATTTGTTTTTAACACATCAAATTCACTAAACTAGGTGTAGCTCACGACTTCGCCCCCGTTTCAGTTTTATTTTTGTTTTTTTTTCATAAGAACTTCTCCTAACACTAATAAACACAAGTCAAGAATTAGCGAAATCGGTCCCATCGTTCACGTCTGATGCCGTGACAAAGCGAAATATGGATTCATGTATAAATATTATATCAACGATCATAAAAATCGGTGCGGCCGTTCTTGAATTTACAGGGGCGGGAGGGGGTCTTTCTTCCAACACGTTACGTAACGTTTTCTTTTTTTTTAATAAAAAAATATGGAATTAAAACTGCCAAGTTAACAAACTACGCATGTATTGCGGGTTAAACATCTCTTGTTTAATTTAGTATTATTACCGTAAAGGCGAATAAAACTATAACAAGAATATTATAGCGACTTTCTTGTACTTTGCGCAACATAAATTTTGCCACTTTTGGGTAAAAATGGTCACTTGAGTGTTACGTAACATTTAGAGGGGGAGGGGGGGGTACAAAAAGGGGGGGTCAAAAATCTTCAATAATTGCGTTACGTAATACTTGAACGCTCCCTTACCAGGATGCCTTTTTTGTAAAAAGTCATGTTATATCACAACTTGAAAGCACTTCAATGAACAAAAAATGTTTACCTTGCTACTATCCATTGCTCACGTGCAAGATAACCAAGCCTGTGTGAAATATATATGTTTTTCATGCAATCCCTCATTCCAACACTGCCAATAAAACACATATAAATCCCACAAACATAATTATCCTTTTCACCACACAAACACTCCCTCTACGCACGTGCACTACACACTGTACTATGTGTGCACTGTGTTTATGCACGTGAGTAGCGGAGTAGTAAGGTAAATATTTTTTGTTCATTGAAATGGACCTCCGCAAAGTAACGCCTGATTCAATAAAATATTTGAAAGCACTTGTCACAGGCACGATTGGAGAAGCTGTCCTTACTCTGTCCTAACGCCACTGAGGGCCTCCAGCAGGGTGAAGGTGACGACTTCCACGGAGGCGCTGCTGGACAGCCCCGCGCCCATCGGCAGGTCCGACACGATCACAGCATCGAAGCCTTCCACAGGTCCTGAAAAATTCCACGGTTGTGAAAAAGAGTTCTCTGGCTAAATAAAAAGTCAAGACAGTACAAACGGCGACAGGCCGGTTTAATCTAGGCCTTCAAAATGTTCAAGAATAATATTAAAATTAATGGCGAATCTAGAGTCGTATATGCACATTAATAAGCATCACTCTGTTTATCTATCTAAAAATTCCAATCTATGTTATATTGGTCTTGGCTAGGCCTAACTCACCAAGGAAGTTCGGCACCACCCCTTTGACATAAACTACCCACGCGGGATCCCCCGGCTCCAGAGGGTGGCCGCCGTCGGCGCCGAGAAACTGGCCTCCTGTCGCTCCGAGTCCTGGACCGACACGACCTGACACGTGCCCGAGTTGCTGGGGGCCCCCGCCATCGCAGTTGGGAACCCCGTTTCATGTCACTCTTGGCTTAACTCACCAGGGAAGTTCGCCACCACCCCTTTGACATAAACTACCCACGCGGGATCCCCCGGCTCCAGAGGGTGGCCGCCGTCGGCGCCGAGAAACTGGCCTCCTGTCGCTCCGAGTCCTGGAGCGACACGACCCGACACGTGCCCGAGTTGCTGGGGGCCCCCGCCATCGCAGTTGGGAACCCCGTTTCATGTCACTCTTGACTTAACTCACCAGGGAAGTTCGCCACCACTCCTTTGACATAGTTCGCCCACGCGGGCTCTCCCGGCTCCAGAGGGCTGGCCGCCGTTGGCGCCGGGAAACTGGCCTCCTGTCGCTCCGAGTCCTGGAGCGACACGACCCGACACGTGCCCGAGCTTCTGGGAGCCCCCGCCATCGCAGTTGGGAACCCCGATTCGTGTCACTCTTGACTTAACTCACCAGGGAAGTTCGCCACCACCCCTTTGACATAGTTCGCCCACGCGGGCTCTCCCGGCTCCAGAGGGCTGGCCGCCGTTGGCGCCGGGAAACTGGCCTCCTGTCGCTCCGAGTCCTGGAGCGACACGACCCGACACGTGCCCGAGCTTCTGGGAGCCCCCGCCATCGCAGTTGGGAACCCCGATTCGTGTCACTCTTGACTTAACTCACCAGGGAAGTTCGCCACCACTCCTTTGACATAGTTCGCCCACGCGGGCTCCCCCGGCTCCAGAGGGCTGGCCGCCGTTGGCGCCGGGAAACTGGCCTCCTGTCGCTCCGAGTCCTGGACCGACATGACCCGACACGTGCCCGAGTTGCTGGGAGCCCCCACCATCACGGTTAGGAACGGAAGAGCCTGCGTGTGAAGAGTTTCAGGTGAGAATGAATATAACAAAAATATAGGGAACGTGCTGGTGTGAAAGAGGATATAGTGACTAGAATAGAAAAAAGTATGCTTAGTTGGTTTGGGCATGTAGAGCGGATGGATGAAAGTAGACTAACTAAACAGATCTATATGGGGAGTGTGAATGGTTACGTTGGGAGGGAAAGGCCTAGACGGACGTTCCGAGACCAAATAGGAGACGTTTTGGAAAAAGGTCAGGTCAGGAGTACCCGAAACCGACGAGCATGTATGAAGGGATTGATGACTGTGGATGAAGCGAAAGAAATATGTCAGGATCGTAGCAAGTGGAATAAAGTAGTCTCTGCCTACCCCTGTGGGAAAGAGGCGTGACGGTATGTATGTATGTATGTATGTATGTATTTTTTTCGGAATAATGCCCGCGATAACCTTTTATAAAATAACAATAGCTCATCACTGGTATTCACGACAACATTCTAAAGAAAATATCTTGAATAACGAATTTACCTTGAGTCTTTTAAAATTTTACTCAATGAAGAAAGTCCCTATTTAATTAACAATTTATAAATGGGTAATTTACTATTAAATCTAATATAATAAAACTGAAGAGGGTTGAAAGTCTGTACATGGAATATATTAAAAAAAATTGGCTGGGGATACTTAATAGAATCGATTATAGAACACGTTCCAACAGTTTTTTAGTATTGTTGTCTGTTTGTCTGTTTATCTTTTTGTCCGTATATTCGCGAGCACATCACGTAAAGGTAAACGGATTTTAATGCAAGCTTTACTAACCTAACTTTATTATTTATCACAGTAACAATGAACCCGTATATTCTAGCTTCAACGTAATTATAAAATATGTTCATAACTTACCGTAAGCTTAACCAAATAGCTGAGAATGTAGAGATTGATTGCTCATGACAACGTCATCGCATAATCTATACTAATATTATAAAGAGGAAAATTTTGATTGTTGTTTGTTTGTTTGCATTGAATAGGCTCCGAAATTACTGGACCGATTTCAAAAATTCTTTTGCCGTTAGAAAGCTACATTATCATTACATTATCACTGAGTGACATAGGCTACTCTTTACCGCGGGAAAATACCTTTTCCTACGGGAAAATTAATTTACCGCGGGTGAAGCTGCGGACGGAAGGCTAGTTATTCATAAATTGAGACGTGGTCTTTAGGTATTGTCACCTTAGGCTCTGTCTACCCTGTAAGGGATAAAGACGTGATTTATGTACGTATGTATACGTACGTAGGTTCTGTATTTTAAAATTTGGCGTGTGAAATGCGAAAGCTACAAACATTTCTCAACAAAACCTAGTTGCGATGAAAGTAACGGTAATCTTATCTTATTTATCGCAGTCAAATGTATGGATGACGAGTACTAGTACTTCTAGCTTATAATATGCATGTAGTTTTTTAATACCCTACCATTTCTTTCATTTAACTGAGTAACCTTATTAGGACCTTTCCTAGTAACTCCCGATTTATACCAAGATTACCAAGAGTATCAAGATTCTGCGTTATTCGATAACTTGAACTTGAAACGTCAAATTCTGGTATCCGAGACAAATTGTCCTCTACAAATCTAATTTCATTCGATTTAAGATGGCCGATGGCCGCCATTTTTAATTGAATTTTGTTTGATCAATGAAAGGATTATCAAAGTCAAGTTAGAGTTCGATTCCATTAGATCCGCGAACAGCTGAGACGGATCGGTTATCATCAATCTTTATTTAGTTTAATTTTGTTTACCAGAACAAGATGGAAATTTTTATACAGTACCCTCTGGACAATACTTTTGTTTATAATGAAAGTTTTCTACAATGGATGTTGTTTCGGAGCAAGATGGTCCGGCTACAACTCGGGGGCCTTAGCACGACGCCTTAATGCAATTAACGCGTCTTAATGTTTAAGGGACCCAATTAAACTTTTCCCAATTCCGAAATTCTGAAATAAATTAATTAGAATCATTTTGCGTGTTGGAAGCACAACACAACCAGGGATGTATTGTCTAAAAGAGACTTCTCTTCGAAGTGGTCGCATTTTTTACGTTGCGAGCGATGAGCCTATCACTCGAAAGTGGTATAAATTTGTGTATTGCTACAAAACCACAGATCAAATAATTTTTTCGACAAGTTGATACTTAGGGATAGGTAGGGTGGGCTGTTTCATTGGGCTGGCTGGTAGGGGGCTAGTCTCGAGGTTTACAAATCGAACATGCGTTCGATTTGACATTGATAGTTTTTTAAGAACAGAGATATACGGGACTCGAACCAATTTAGACGGTGATGGAAACCACTCCCCGTGCTATAAAATGTATTATTTCAAATAATCAAATAACATGAAATCTTGCTAATTCTACATTGATTCAATAGCCTCAAGCGCCCCTCAAGTTTGTTTAGGATTACGTCAACGAACCCCGTACTAGTAAAAGTACCTCTTGAAAGAAATTTTAATCAACTGAGACCAAAAAGTTGGCAGCTTCCTCGCACAGCGAACCAGTATTGCGACACAGCGGGGAAATGCCGCCAGCATCTTTGGCTTAATGCCGCGGGCGAGTACTTTTTTAGACTTATTTTAGTTTTAGTTGATTAATTTATCTTGTACTTTTACATTGATCAATAGTTTTTTTAAGTGCTATAGGTACTTGTGTTAACATTTTTATTTGTAAATATTTTGTGTTTTCTTCTAATCTACTCGTTCAAATTCAGCATAATTTTTCATCACTTTTGAGTGGCATTTTCACATGTAATTTCAAAACTCGGGCTCCAGCTCGTTTGCTTTCCTTAAACTTTTTGTATTTAAAAAAACCGGCCTCATTTTGCCGTTCACAGGATTCCGGCTTTACTCTTTATTTGGTTCAAGCTTACCACGGGTAGAACGTATCCCTCGCAGTAATCCACGTGGTCGCCCATGAGGTTGACCCGACCCGGAGCCACCGCAGCGACGGTGGCGCCGCGGTGGAAAGCGGCGGTAAACTCGTCGCGCGCCCTGCGCAAGAGTGCTGCCTCTCCAACCGGTACCGCTTCTGTCAGTGCTGGCATCTAGCGGCGAACGAAGTAATGATTATTGCTTTGATCTGGTGGACTACTCCGAAATTTGATTTTCGAAGTTCCTATCTTGTCATTCAAATTTATGACTATTAGTATGAACGGAACAGCACTAAACGAACGTCAAAAATCGAGTTTTAGTGACAAAGTTATTCGGACAACAACTCTATTAAAGTGTTATAATTATCCCTACTTCCCTACAAACATACATACATACATACATCAATCATCACGTCTTTATTCCATACGGGGTAGACAGAGCCTAAAGCTACAAGACCTAAAGGCCATTAGCCTAGCATTATAGTAGGCGTATAGGTGGAAAAGGGGAATCAAAATAGTGATGGGTTGCAAGCCGCTTCGCCTAAACCATGATTACTAACATTTTACCGCATTCCCTCGATGGGATGTCTTTCTGTATGTTACGCTTTCACGCCTAAACCACTGAACCGATTTTAATGAAATTAATTGAAGGATAGTTTTTTTATAAAAAAATATGGCTCTGTCCGGCGAGAGCTTAGTCGCGCGCCAGATAGACTATACCCGAACAGTAAGAAAAAGACGGGTAGGTAGTCTGTCTCGCGCGCGACACAGCCTCACGCGAGGACTCGTGCTGGCCGTGATGCGATACAATACATTACATAAAACCAAGCACATTATCAGAGAGCTTAGCAAAAGATTGAGAGAGGCAACAGGCGACCCTCGCGCAAAGAATCGCAATCGCAGTTCGCGGGAATGCTGAATGATGGGCACCCTGCCAAGAGGCCCACCTCTTTTGTAATTACTTTTAACGTTTATTTAAGTTATTAAAATTTATCAGTATTAGTTTTGTAATAACATTTAAGTATCTGTTGTTTCACACTTTATTTCTAATAAAAGTCTACCACATTTAAAAAGGCCTTTTTTAATATAATGCATGCTGGTGCCAGCCTTCTCGGTGTAATGAGCAGTGACAGTGACCTGGGAGGGATGTTTTATTTGTAGTTTAAGTTAGGCTAGGTTTAGGTTAATTATTTAGCTATTTTTTAATTTTTAATGTACAGTTTTTGTTTACTACAGTGAATCATGAGACATTTTTGTGCAAAAAAATATAATGCATTATAATTTTATTACCTGACATTATAACGTGGTATAATACGAATCCCTATCTTTGTAGCAATAATCATAAGAATACCCACTAAATAAATGTGATAAACTATCAGTTAATCTTCTCTTAATTCCTTTAAAGATACTCGGAAAGGAGTTGATGTAATTTCCAACTGTACAAGATTATTTTATGAACGCTTAGCTCGTAAAACAATACTTGATAATATCACAGATTATGAACACTATGACTTCCATGCTGCTGGCTTATTACCTAACTCGCTCGCAATCGCCATTGTGTTCATTTTGACAGTTCTTATATGAATGTGACAGCTAGCTGATTCCGATGCCAATTGTCAGCCCATACATGAACTGTCAAAATGAACACGTTGCTTCTCTTATCGCGCTAATGGTATCAGCCCATCTAGGGAATGGGCGAAAATCATAGGAATCATGTTACAGGCGATGCGGCTAGCAACCCTTCACCATTTTGATTCCATTTCCCATCTATACGACCACAATCCTGGTAAAGTGGCCTGTAGGTCTTGTCACCTTGGGCTCTGTATACCCCGTAAAGGGTAAAGACGTGATTTGTGTGTGTGTGTATAACACTATACCATAGAAATAATAAATATGATTTAACTGTTTTCACGATAAGGGACATACGAGCATGTGGGTCATCTGATGTTAAGTGAGCAGCACTACCCATGAACATCTTTAACACTACACCTCCAACAGGCGGTCTGCCTCCGTGGCGTCGTTCAGGGAGGGCTTGAGGAGGATGTGGCTCACACCAGCTCCTTAGATATTGTATACGTGTACTCTTACTGTGCATGTGTGTAATGATATTTTGTAATTTTTTTTATTTAGATATGTACGCTTTATTGTGGCTTTCACTATCAGAAATTTTAAACTCACACTTTGTCGGTCCCTTCGTTTAATGCTCCTCTCATCTACTCAAAGGTTAACAGGTACAGATCCCTTATGAGGATAAGTTCCCCTTTGTGCATATGTTAATGTGGTTTTTGTGAATTGTAGTATTCAGTATTCAATCATTTATTCACAAGAACATATGGTTTGCATAGATGGTATTGTAAGCATCAGTCCCTTAATATATTCAGCCATTTGAGGCGCGTGAAGTGTTTTGCCCTAACATTAGGCAGTCAAATTGTATATAATTTAATTAATACTATTAGATAACAATAAAATTAAAATGTCTAGATTACTCATGCAATTATAAATTAAATTTCCCTAGTAATTTAATAAGTTAAAATAAAGTTTAATTATACAATGTCAATACGGATTCATCATTTATCAATTAACTTATACAATAAATGAAATAAATTATTATTTCCTACATTAACTTACAATATCAAATTAAATCAAATTAAAAGGAAAACCAATAATTATAAGGTATACGAGTCAATATTTGGTACTAAGTATTATATAATTGTCAATCTAAGTATTAAGTAATAATAATATAACATCAAATTATGAACTTACATTAGAACTTGTGATTTATAAAATCGTCAACACTATAAAAACAGAAATTACATAGCAGATTGCGTAGTTTATTTTTGAACTGGGATGTAGGCAATGTCTTTAATGTCACTGGAATTTTATTAAATATTGTTACACACATTGCAAAAGCGCTTTTTTTCCTCAACATGAGCTTATGAGGTGGTATAACTAACCGATGTCGTCTATGAGGCCTAGTTGTCACTTTGTCTGCAGAATTAAAGAGTTCTAGATTATTTTTAACAAAAACAGCTGTCTCGTAAATATAAAGACAAGGTAGCGGTAATATGTTAAGTTTCGTGAACAATGGTCGGCATGATTCAGGTCGTTTTATTCCACAGATAGTTCTGATACATTTTTTTGTGTGATAAATAGGCGATCTGCATCCGCAGAATTTCCCCACATGATAATGCCATATCTTAGAACCGATTCAACATAACCGTGATATGTCATCAAAGCCGATTTTGATGACACTGTTTGTTTTATCCGCCATAGCGCGAATATAAATTTATAATTTTTTTTACAAGTTACATCAACGTGTTCCTTCCAGTTACAATGTGAATCTAGAGTAATACCCAGGAATAAAGTGCTGTTCACTTCTTCAATAACGTCATTGTCATGTTTTATTTTTAAATCAATTTTTTTAGCTTTGTATGTTCCAAACTGCATGAATTTCGTTTTTTTTAGGTTAATCTGTAAATTATTCCAACTAAGCCAATTAATTACATTATTCAGCGCATTATTTAGATCCGTTTCAAAGTCATTCAAATTTTCGCCTTTGACTATTATCTATAGACGTGTCGTCTGCGAACAATATGCAATCGTGCTTTACAGATACGCTCAGATCGTTTATGTAAATTAAAAATAGGAGCGGTCCCAGTATACTGCCCTGTGGAACTCCGAATGCATTAACTTTATATTTTGATTTATATGTGATGAGCCTATTTTCTTCAACTGCATCAATTTTAGTACACTGCTTCCTATTGGACAGATAACTTTTTATCCATGAATATGCCTGTCCACGAATTCCATATTTGTCTAATTTATTTAATAAGGTATTGTGACATACTGTATCGAATGCCTTAGTCATATCAAGAAACAGAACTCCCACCGGAATCCCTTTATCAATGCACTCTGTTATTTTGTTATTCAGTTTAAAACAAGCCAACATAGTAGACATATTTTTTCTAAAACCAGATTGTTCTGGTTTCAGAATATTATTTTTTTCTAAAAAGTTTTCTAGTCTATTATGCATGACTCTTTCATATACTTTTGATATGCAAGGAATCAAAGTAATGGGTCTATGATTGCCTAAATCTAGTTTGTTGCCCCCTTTAAATATGGGTTTAATCTCCGACTTTTTGAGAGACGTGGGAAATACTCCCTGTTCGAGAGATAAATTTACTAAGTTCGATAAGTGGATCGAAATTGTAAATGAAATAGCTTTCAGAATTTTAGATGGTATTTCGTCATATCCGGTAGATTGTGTATTTTTAAGAGAACAGATGATTTTATTTATCTCTTGCGGAACGGTATGTTTCTTTATACTTGTACAATAAAGCGTTTACTTACTTACTAGAGGATTGCATATTGCGTTGCCTACCTAGTACTTAGATAGAATAAATTGTGGCAGTAAGCTCACCGGCTGTCTTACTCTCCACGCCGGAACACAGCAGCGCAAGCACTGGTACTTGGCGGCAGGATTATCGAGTACCTGATTGTAGTGCTTTACTAAAATAATTTTCAACAAAGAGCAAAGCTGAATTATCTAATAGACTGAGTTAAATATATCTAGCTACAATCAATATAAAAATAATAAACATATCCACAGCAATCGAGAACATTATCAATAAAATTATAACTGAGAGGATTCTAATCTAGCGCCATTTTCTGACTTCTTCTGATAAAATAAGATATTATTATCTATTTGACTTTGACTTATGTTATGTAAGAAATTATGCGTTTTATCATGATATTTTACCACCCTATTAAATTTTAAAACCGGCCAAAGTACGAGCCGGAATCGCGCACCGAGGGTCCGTACAAATTCGATACGTGAATTTAAAATCCAGTGTTAGCAGAGCCTGCTCCTAAGCAAAATGTAGGCAGCGTGAGGTCATTTATATTGGATTTATGTACACAGAAAACAAACAAATGTTTTACTCGTTATGACAAAGGCACTAGACACTGGTGTAGTGGTATAGCACGCGTCACGGATGACGAGGATCCGGGTTCGATTCCCGGCCATAGCTTTACTTTTCGGATTTTTCTATGTGTTCTGATTTTCACAGACATTTAGAAATTAAATTTCTAACGGTAAAACCGTAAAAGTAAAACATAAAAATCAAGAAATAAAAATTTCTTGATTCATTTGATAGTAGAAGAAGTGTTTTTTTGTCACATAATTTACTCCTAATTTTATTTATGCAACCGTTACATAATGAGGGCCCTTAAAACACAAGTGTGGTTATGTGAAACGAGCCTTAGCGAGTTTCAAAACAAGATCACACGAGTGTTTTAAGGCCTACTTATGTTCAGTTGCACAGATTACTTTATCTGCACGCATATCATAAGTACTCTAAGATGGGTTCATAAGCAATAGGGAAATTACCTGCATTATTATAACTAGGTTCTGTCTAACCCATAAGAGATAAACACGTGATTTATGTAAGTACTTTCTTGTCTGTGGTAGTAGGTAAAATTTGTACTTTAATGTTATTACAGTATATATTTTTGTAAGGTTATATGGTAAAATCTGTACTGTCATAACTCATAACATTAAAGTACAGATTTTTGTACTGTAATAAAGTTATTACAGTATAGATTTTTAAGGGTGTAATAATGCTGGTCATTTCTTACGGTTTCTGAACGCATTTTAGAGCACTAATGATATATTCGTAGATAAAATAAGTATATAGTTGCCATAAAATAACAAAATTACGCGTTATCAGTTGTGTCGTCAACAAGCGAACTTTACTGCGCTGTAAAGCATCTATTATAAATAATGAATTGGCAGAAGAGAGAGTTTATCCTCAACAGAATGGATTGGAACCATATTCGACTGACCCGTCCTTTCTTTGAACCAAGGTCGTAAAGCGCAATTTAAATTACCTTCGATACATTTTTTAAATCTTGCTTGCTTAAAAGGAGTGCCACAGAAAAGGGAAGCATTTAAATAACTAAAACAACCCTCCTTACAGGTTTCTCCGCAGTCGGGGAAAACGTAGGCTGCCAGTTTTAGCCTTCCGCAACTCGTGGGTGCTGAAATTACTGCAGACTGAGGTGGAGGAACCAATTTAATCCAGTTATTTCAGCAACCATCTTTTAAAGCGAAAATCTTAGGAATCATATCATAAGGCGATGTGGCGACCCATTGCTAGGTATTTTGATTCCCCTGCCGCCTATACGCCCACAATTATGCTAAACGTGACCTTTAGGTCTTGTTATCTTAGGCTGTCTACTCCGTAAGGGATATAGACGTGATTTTGTGGATGTTATGTATCATCATATGTGTCGCGATGTGTGTTCGGCTTAAGTTGCTTGGCGACGGTTGTTTATAATAAAAAGCTCGTTGAGAATTTGCTTTTTCACATGGCGACCGTGACAGGACATAAAAATACATACAAGAATAGGAACAAGAATAATGGCAACCAAAAGAATAGTCATGTGAAAAAGGGATCTTGTAAGAGATGCGCGCCAGGAACTTCCACAGCCATAACGAAAGGAACCAGTTGAGCTGACCACTGTGACCATATCAGTCATTAGGATGTCCAGTGTTGGACATAGGCCTCCCTCATATAGACTTCCAGTTGCCTCGGTCTGAAGTGGCTTGCATCCACCGTGAACCCGCCACTTTAACCAGGTCATCCGTTCACCTCGTTGGTGAAGATCCTGCACGGCACTAGCCGCGGGAGATTCGTAGAAATAAGACCTAGTTAAAGATCAACTTTTTGCCTTAAAAATCGAAGCACAGAAAGTAATTTTATTGTAGCAGTTTTTGCGTTTTCAATATGTGTGTGACCTATTGGCAGAGTGCAAAGCGGGTGGAGGGGGTAGCCTAAACGATCACAGCGCTCGCTATGGCTAAAATTGTCATTTTTGTCGCTGACTTGAGCTGTCAAATCCATATTGCAGTAAACATTTTCTAATCGTTTTTGAGATAAAAATATGGTCCTGGTAAGATGTGTTGTTGTGAATTGTAATAACACCAAGAAGAATAGCGACTGTAAATTTTACCAATTTCCAAAGACCATGGTGGAAACGAGACCAAAGAAATAAGTGGATATTTGCCGTAAGAAAAAAAAATAAGTTACCTAACCTCTAAAATTTTCACTGAAAACAACAATTTTAATGTTATTGTCCAAAATTGTGTAATATAGTAAAATAACACAATATTTCATTAATATTTTTCACAATATTTACTTATTTCTTGTTTGACAGCGGTGTCAATATTGTCCATAATGGCCGCCTGTCACGTGGCGCTGTCGTCGCGCACGGTCCCAATATGTAAACATACTAATATTTATCGCTCGTATAATATTCTTCGATAATACAACTCGATTATGAAGATGCTGTTTACGTTAACCTTTACGCCGCCACGTCAAATACAAGATACGTCACCGATACGGAAGACTTCTTTATTGCGATGCCTTAAATTGAACCCGTAGGCTTATTACCTAACTCGCTCGCAATCGCCATCGTGTTCATTTTGACAGTTCATGTATAGGCTGACAATTGGCATCGGAATCAGCTAGCTGTCACATTCATACAAGAACTGTCAAAACGAACACGATGGCGATTGCGTGCGAGTTAGGTAACTGAATTGAACGAAGGTTGCTTTTGAATTGAAGTAATGGACGTCTATATAGGTCGTTAGCTTCGAAAAGGTTTAACTCTTCGCCGCCACATTACAAATGAAGTGACGGGCTCTGTGGGGAAACAAACGACAAACACATTCAATTGCAATTCTCTGTATCATCACTACATAGTATAAAACAAAGTCGCTTTCTCTGTCCCTATTTCCCTATGTCCCTATGTCCCTATGTATGCTTATATCTTCAAAACTACAAAACGGATTTTGATGCAGTTTTCTTTAATAGATCACTACATAGTATAAAACAAAGTCGCTTTCTCTGTCCCTATGTCCCTATGTATGCTTATATCTTCAAAACTACACAACGGAGTTTGATGCGGTTTTTTCTAATAGATAGAGTGATTCAAGAGGAAGGTTTTTATGTATAATTCTACGCAGACGAAGTCGTGGGCAGAAGCTAGTTTTGCAAATGTCTTTTTTGTAGTACTTTTCACTGTTTTTTCACTCTCGAAGGACCAACATGTAGCTCAGGCTATTTAGTTTGTTGCACTGATTAATTGTCAATGAAAAGGCCTTGTTAGACGTTAAATTATTTTTAATTAGAATGTGTACAGAGAGCAAGAGAACGAACGGTAAAAGTAAAAAGAAGGAAGAGGGCGCTAGTGTTGCCGCTCTTACGTTTTGTTGGTGTTGCCAACAGAAGGATGAATTTCGAGTTGAATGTTGGTCATATTGGATGACATTGGCGTGAGAGCCTTGTCATTGGCTGTCATGTCTGGAGGTCTAGGACGGTCAAGAAGTTAAGTACCCAAAACGAGTAAGTATTTAATTTTTTTTGACAAAGTTTGAATACAATCGTCTCGTTTCGTATTGACGTAATTGTTCCTTTTAATTTTAGTAAATCACATACATACATCACGTCTTTATCCCTTAAGGGGTAGACAGAGCCTAATGTAACAAGAACTAAAGGCCACGTTTAGCATAATTTGTGGGCGCAGGTGGAAAGGGGGATCAAAATAGTGATAGGTTGCAAGCCGCATCGCATATAGATTAGATTCGTAGATTCCTACGATTTTTGCCCATTTAATAATACCGTATTCATTTACCAAGGGAGGGAATTAAAGGGATTATACAACGCCAATTTAATTAATTTGAAGTGCCTCTCCGTTTCTCTTTAAGGAAATAATTAGAACAGTTTAGAATGTAGGTACTAAAACATAATAGAAAAAAATATGTATCTTTTGTTCGGGCCTTTATTAGAGTAAATATATGGAATGTATGAGAAACAAGCGTGTCAATTTTAAAGGTATTACTAAGGCTCCAATCTGTCTGTCTGTCCCCAGCCTGTAACTCATGAAACGTGACTAATTAGACAGTAGAAATTTTGACAGACGATGTATTTCTGTTGCCGCTATAACAACAAATACTAAATGCAGTTTTTTTTATTTCTAGGTCTATGCAAGCCTCCAATATAAAATGACCTCACACTGCCTACATTTTGCTTAGGAGGCATGGCTCTGCTAACACTGGATTTTATTAATTTGCCGAATTTGTGCGAAACCCTCGGTAGGCGAGTCCGACTCGCACTTGCCTGGTATTTCGGTGGGAAATATATGAACTCGTAATTTTTCACACAAAAATACGCATTTTGTAACCGAAAACTTGTATACATAATACATACATAAATCATTGTCTTGATCCCTAACGAGGTAGATAGGGTCTAAGGTAACCTAAAGAAGCGAAAGGGACTAAAAATAGTGATGGGTCGCTAGCCGCATCGCCTATAAATAGACAGAAGAAAGAAAGAAAGAGGGCTTTTACCATCTGCGCGGGAAGAGAAGCAACTGGTAAATTCTGTTTTTTCTTTGCTTCCAGACCAGCATGGAAGGACTAGTAGCTACTAAGCATTATTGTATTTCGTCGGCTGATGCTATTTGAATTTGATTGATTAATTTCTATTTGATTGAATTTTATTTGATTTGATTCTTCCATGGTGGTCTGGGAGTAAAGAAAAAACATAGTATTTACCAGTTGCTTCTCTTCCCGCGCAATGGTAAAAGCCCATCGAGGGAATGGGCGAAAATCTTAGGGATCATGTTATATAGGCGATGTGGCTAGCAACCCATCACTGTTTTGATTCCCTTTTCCATCCATACGCCCACAATCATGCTAAACGTGGTCTTTGGGTCTTGTCACCTTAGGCTCTGTCTACCCCGTCTGGGATAAAGACGTGATTTATGTATGTATGTATGTATGTTGCAAGGTCTAACTGGCGTCATCCACTTAAATCCTGAGTTGAACAATTAACAGTTCTTTTATGTAAAAATTATAAACGCTAAGTTTTGTTCGGTTTGTAAACGTAGTCAAGAAAATGCAAATTGCCATGTTTTAGTGGCAACCTGTGTATTGTTGCTGTTTTCATTATATCACTGTTTATGTCAAATCAGTTTAAATATCTACCTAAAGTACGATTGAGAACGATCAGTCAGCAAAATCTATATAAATAAAAATGAATCGTCGAAATGTATGTACGCGCATAACTTCCATACGACTGCACCGAATCGGATAGGTAATTCTTTCTTAGTTATGTTTGTTACTGTTTGGACAAGGTACGTATAAAATGAAATTTTGAAAAAAAAAAGTACTGGAGCGGCGGCGATGCCGCGGGCACTAGCTAGTAGATAATTATTTTAATAATTATTTTACCTCACATCATCATAATACAGAAAACACCTGAGTAAATAATCATATTCCTCTACGTATGAAATGCTCAGAACTGTCTTTAGATATTTTATTGATTTGACATCGTAAACATCCGTTTAGCTGAAATACTTAGGTAATTTAATATAGGTAGCTACTTTGAAAATTGTAATAGTGTAACAAGGTAACAAATACAATATTAAACTATTAAACACACACACACACGCTGGCAAACTTAGGCAAGCAAACCTAAATAATCAGATTTATTAGTCTAAAGAATACCAACCTACTACACTAAAGAAGTAACCTACCTACAGCAAAGACGCGCGCGCCAAACAAGTTTTAAAAAAAAACCTGCCTTACATAAAGAGCATAACATACCTTTTTGTTGCAAAATCCAGTTGTTTTAGCACAGTATGGAAGTATAGAAGGTAGAACGGTAAACTTGCACTTCACTCGGTCATTGAAGCAAGACTGGCGGCCGCTGTAATGAATGGGCTTACGCGTTAAGGGGAATCACGAACAGTGACTAATAAAATAATTCATTGACAAAATTATCCTGCCCTGTTAAAACACAATATATTATTAAATTGCGATAGTATTTAAAAATACCATTGGGTCAGTCGATGGTACCCGAAATCTGAATGTCGTTGTAAGAGTTCACGGAGGGAGCGGATCAGAATACATAAAGTTTAAAATGTATAATGGGTTAAAATACATAATGGTTCAAAATATATAACGCAATTTTCTGTAAAACTATTAGCTAAATGAACTTTTTTGATATCGCAAGCTATAGATTGGTTTAGGTTAGGTTAGATTTGTTATAAAATTATAACAATCATGTTAATTTGTAACTTTCTGAGAAAATCGCATTTTATGTTATAAACCATTATGTATTTTAACCCATTATACATTTTAAACATTATGTATTTTAATACGTACCCGTTCACGGAATGTATTTTGCGACCGATAACTTTACTTACACTCCATACATAAATCTCGTTTTTATCCCTTACGGGGTAGACAGGGCCTAAGAACAAGACCCAAAGACCTCGTTTAGCATTGTGGGCGTATAGGTGGAAAGGGGGAATCAAAATTGTGATGTTTTGCTAGCCGAATTGCCTATAACATTCCTTAAGTTCCTTAGATTTTCGCCCGTTCACTCGATGGGCTTTTCACCTGCGCGGGAAGAGAAGCAACTGGTACATTCTGTTTTTCTTTGCTCCCAGCATGGAAGTTATAAGTACTACTTACTTACTTGTTTACTTAGTTACTTTTAGGGATAAGTTCGCCTTTGTGCATGTGTGTTGTCCTCTATTCATCTTTTTCTTGCGTTTTATGTACAATAAAGAGTTATACATACATACTTATAATACCTAAATGCTCTTCCATCTGGTCTAGGAGTAAAGAAAAAACATAGAATGTACCAGTCGCTTCTCTTCTCGCGCAGATGGTAAAAACCCATCGAGGGATTGGGCGACAATCTTAGGAATTATTATAGCCGATGCGGCTAGCAACCCATCACTATTTTGATTCCCCTTTCCACCTATACGCCCACAGTCATGCTAAACGTGGCCTTTGTCTTATTACCTTAGGCTCTGTCTACCCCGTAAGTACATGTATGCTTATAATATTACAGGACATAGTAAACTCACTGGGCCTTAACAGTTTTATCACCCAACGGTTTATTGTTTATTACCCTCGCGGTTGATCTGTGATAATACCGAGCTCTTTACAAACACTCGCTGATACTGTTTGGGTTTATCAAATCATGGTCAGAGGTCAATGCGCTATGCCTTGTCATCGTTATAATAACATAAGATAGTTGTTGAATGTAGGCTAATTAATTGGCTCAATGTTATCAGTCTTCTTCTTATGGTGACATCGCCTAAAATGTCCCCAGTTAAATGTAGTACCTGTTGTAAGGAAGAGCAGTTTTCTACGTTTGGTCTTCTACGTTTCTTAGTAAATTAATTCAACCGTCACTTTTTTATTCGACAAGGACGGTAAACGAGCAAGTGGGTCACCTGATGGTAAGTGACCCATGGACACTTGTAACACTTGAGGATTGCTGATGCGTTGCCAGCCTAGCGGCTGAGATGGATCTCGTGTGCCAGTAATTACACTAGCTGTCTTACTCTCCACGCCGAAACACAGCAGCGCAAGCACTTCTGCTTAGCGGCAAGATTAGCGAGTAGCGATCTGGATCAACCTTTTTATAATGGACGGAGGAAACCTGCCAGCGGGTCACACAAAATCGATCCTTTTGTAATACTTACCAACCCCAACGGACTATAATAGGAATTGATTTCGCTAGTTCAAAATCGTTAACTGACATATTTTATACTTTCTTTCTTAAAGTGTCTGGCTAACGAAAGCTGGGACTGGAATTGCAGGACAAATTTAAAAATTAAGTATGTTTGTGCGAATAAGTATGTTTCTTAATTTTTTTTATAAAGTAATGATAGATATTGGTATTGAGAACAGTATGAACGATCAATACAATATCTGAACTTAAAAGCAGTATATTGTGCCCCGCTTTCACCGCTCGACTACATAACAGATATTAAAAATTATCCATGAAATATTGTAGTTCGCAATCACATTGTATGACGTCCGCCCTTTACCTTTCCTGGAAGCTAGAGCTTCGAAAAAACATGACAAAAAACTGTCAGTCACTGACGTCTGACACTGTCATTTATTCATTCATGCATGTCAAAGTCAAATCAAAAGTCTAACTAACCACCAATCCATTATTTATTTTATTGGACGACCGTAATTGGAATAATTTAAAGTAATAAAAACAATGTCCTTTACGAAAAAGGATGTCGTTCTTTCTGACGACCGGCCAAAAACTCTACTGTTGCAAAAACACTCCGACTATTTAGCGGGATATGGTTTAAACAAGGATGACTTTGAATATTGTATGACAGAATATCTTCGCATGTCCGGGATATACTGGACCGTGACTTCAATGGAACTGATGGGACAATCCTCCAGGTACCTCTTTTTCATTGGTATAACTTAAACCGAAAAGCATTGTATCGTTAAAAAAATAGTTCTCAGATAATCTTGTCATAATAATACATCATATTTATATGTATTTCTTCATCGTTACAATTGTAACTACACTGGGTGATGCTCATGACTCATCTTGATGTTCAATCTAATAATGCATCATTATTTTTATGATTATTTTCGGCACATAAGTACCTAGTTTTATTATTTGTTATTTTTTTTAATTTTCTTTATGTGTCGTTTTGTGTCAATAAATGTTTTCTCTCTTTCTTTCTTTACTTTTACAGTGCAATTTAAGTTTATTCAAACAGTAAATTCCATTAATTTCAATGTCCCAACTGAAAATAGATAAATTCAGTTACGTACTTATATCTCCGTTACTTCAATTTCGCTTTGACTAATTTCAAACATTTCTCGCTTCCAGGATGCCCAAAGAAGAAATAATAGAATTTATTACATCGTGCCAGAACAGTGAGAGTGGGGGTGTCTCTGCTAGCATAGGACATGACCCCCATATGCTGTACACATTAAGTGCAGTACAGGTATAATAAATAAAAACTAAAGTATTATACAAAATATAACAATGTATATGTAGTTATAAAAATCATTATTTGTATAGTGCGGACATGGGTACATATTAAAATACACAAAGTTTAAAATGTATAATGGGTTAAAATACATAATGGTTTATAATATATAATGCGATTTTCTCAGAAAGTTACAAATTAACAGGATTGTTATAAAACAAACCTAACCTAACCTAAACCAGTCTATAGATTATGATATCAAAAAAATTCATTTAGCTAATAGTTTTACAGAAAATTGTGTTATATATTTTGAACCATTATGTATTTAAACCCATTATACATTTTAAACTTTATGTATTCTGATCCGCTCCCGCAGACATAACTATGATAGGACAACAGATTCTCAATTGTTTTTCTTTTTGACCCTGTGAGCCATCATAATTTACAAGTGGCCAGTTATAAAAAGAAATGAAATGTAGGTGCTGAATACTGAGTTTTGTATTTTTTAATACTATTGTTTTGTTTCAGATACTAGCCTTATATGACAGATTGGATGCCATAGATGCAGAAGGTGTGGTTAGATTTGTCAAGTCGATGCAACAGGAGGATGGCAGCTTCATTGGTAATTTATTTTAGCTTTGTAGGTTTTTCATTTATTTTATTTCATTACCTTAAGTAGGTAAAATATTATGTTTGTACATGTAACCCTTCTACTGCCACATAAAACATACATAAATCCCACAAACTTAACTATCCCCCACACAACCCAAAACACTGACCCGTTTCAATCCCTCTATGGGATCATTCTCAAAGTAAGAGTATGAGCACAATGTTAACCTCCTGCTACCCAATGCCCTAACTAAATAAAGGACAAAAGTCAAAGAAAAATTTGAATTTTACATGAATGATATTAGATTTGAAAATTTTGAAATCCCACAATCAAAATTTGACTTTAGGCCGCATGAGGCATGTCAACTAATGATGTACAGGTAAAACATATTTATATTTCAGTACTTACTTACAATTTAAAGTGTCTGAAACGTAATGAACATTTCAGGAGACAAGTGGGGTGAGGTAGACACCAGGTTCTCGTTCTGTGCTGTCATGTGCCTGTCATTGCTGCATCGGCTTGATGCCATCAATGTGAACAAAGCTGTGGACTTTGTGCTGAGCTGCATGAACTTTGACGGGGGGTTCGGTTCCAAACCTGGGTCCGAAAGCCATGCAGGTATAAACTTTTTATTTCAATAAGTGCATAATTGTTTACCTACTGCTTGAATGGCACAGTGCCCACATATAAACTGCAGTCCAAGGATGATTAGTGTTGCTAAAAGTGTTGTTTCTTTTTTTTAGGTTTAATCTACTGCTGCGTGGGCACACTGTCAATCTGTCGACGGCTGGACGCGCTAAAAGCGGACGAACTTGCATGGTGGCTTTGCGAGCGGCAGCTGCCCAGCGGTGGGCTCAACGGCCGCCCGGAAAAGCTGCCAGACCTCTGCTACTCCTGGTAACACTTGAGACTTGCCACAAAAAATTCGAGACAGGACTTGAACAATTCTCGGAAAATGCCATTTTTTAAATTCAGAATCGCAGGCTCTTTCAATCCTTATGGAGCAAAAAGTTTCCATACTTTGTAGGGCGAATCCCTAGTTAACTACGCAAAAGAAAGTCATCAACGATGTCTCTCACATTCAAATATATCACCTATATTCAATAACATTCAAAATAACTAATACATTTTTTTCTTTTTAGGTGGGTAATGTCATCACTGACTATGCTGAACAGAATACATTGGGTCGACAAGAAATCCCTAGAGCAATTCATCCTAGCGTGCCAGGATGCAGAAACTGGAGGCTTTAGCGATAGACCTGGCGACATTACAGATCCATTCCATACCCTCTTTGGTCTTACAGGGCTTTCGTTACTTGGCAACACTAGCATCAAAACTGTCAACCCTACATATTGTTTGCCTCAAGAAACCATAGATAGATTAAGGCTAGAACCCCAAGTTTTACATATTTAGTTTTAAGTGAAAGTTAGATATTTATTTATGCACGCTTTTCTATATTGGATTGAATATTAAATCATTTTGTTTTTGAAACTGTAGTTTACTTTCAAAGTTTTTTATTTATTTTAACGAATCTAGATTAAATGGACTAAACTTGATGATTATTAATCACTATGACAACCCTTCTGGCCTGCGGCATTCGGGGAGAATTTATAGGAGAGAAGTAAACGGGGATGTAAAGGTTTTCTATAATTGGCATTGTTCATTTTTTTTAGTATGCTCCAATTCGAAAACCATTTCGAGGAAAACCATCAATTATCCGATTTATCTTGTCCGATTTCAAAAATACTTTATGATTGCAGATATTTTTGTAAAAGTACTTTGAACCTTTGTTTGACCGAACGACCGGGTTTTTAGACAGAATCCAGCATCGAATGTTTGCCACAAAAATGAAAAAAAAAGTTTGGCTACGGCAACTGTCACGTGTCACTGTCAAATCTACAAAACCATAGACAAAGCCGTTTTTTTTATAGCCAGCTGAACGAAGGCGATTGGGATTCTGTCTAAATTCACGAATTATCAAACAGCGAAAAAATATTTATTATTAATTAACAAAGCTACGTAAAAGCATAATATTCAAATTAGTTGCTTGAAATAGTCCATTTTATCAAATAAAGGTGTTAAAAGCACAGCTTAAAAAAAATGAACAATGCCAATTTGGTTGGCAAAATAAACTTGCAATCAATATATCAGCTGATCTCACTACATTAAAAAAAAACAATGACAGCTGCTTTTAAGGTTATGTTGTGTTATTTGAAATTGAAAACATGAAAACAGGTTAGATTTTGTTTTGAAGTTTAACCAAAGAATGTCGCCGGTGCATTATTTTCAATTGTTTATTTTTAGTGTTTGTATTAATTCATTCTCTTTATTCGTTTATTTGTTCTACTATGGAGACGTTATGATATCCTATAATGATATTGTTGAACCGGAATACGACTTCATTATTGGTAAGTCGTGACCCATTCATTTATAATAAAGAGGTACTTAAAGCTAATAAAAAAAACAAGATTTGCCATTACATTCCAGTTGATTACATAGCTCAATTCGCAAGAAATAAGTCTATATCTTTTTTCTAGTCGGATCGGGAACGGCCGGCTCTCTGATAGCCCATAGAATAGCAACGGAAACGAACTACACTTTTGTTGTACTTGAAGCAGGAGGCAAAGGAAATGTCCTGTTTGACATCCCAGTTCTCGGCCCTTTGCTTCATGGCTCCATTTACGATTGGCAGTATGAGACCGTGCCCCAAAACAATGCTTGCCTGGCTATGAGAAATAAAGTAGGTTGTTATCATTTAATATCGGTTCTGCTGTAGCTAAAATGATGTTTCACTTCAATCATTTTTTGCTTACATCTTGCACAAATATCAATATTAAAAAAAAATGTTTTTCTTCAGTTTTGCTTTTACACATTTATTTAAATAGATAAAAGTTTTCATGCACTAAGCTACAAATTAGACAAGCATATAAACTTAATTATTATTTTTTTAGAAATGCAAACTGACTCAAGGAAAGATAATTGGGGGGTCGTCAAAGTTGAACAACATGGTACATGTACGAGGCAACATATCACATTACACAAACTGGTTTCATGGAAAACACAGTGCCGAATACATAGCAAGACAGTTTGAATTTGTAGAGACACAATTGTTACATATCAATAAGTTATTGTACGAAAGTGAGTTAGCTGATGCTGTGGTAAAAGCTTCCGAAGAGTTAGGATATAATATCAAGAGTGACGGAAATTATTTTGATAAAAGTATGTTAAGCCAAAGAAACGGTGAAAGATGGTCAATGTCTGATAATTTGAAAGACGAATATGTTATCAGAAATGCTTTAGTTAATAAAGTGTTAATAAAAAACAATGCAGCATATGGTGTTAAAGTATTGAAATCGGGCAAAGAAGTTGAATGCTATGCCAGAAAGGGTGTTATTATTTCTGCTGGGACCTACAATACACCTAAAATATTGCAACTATCTGGAATCGGACCAAAAAATTTGCTTGAATCTTTAGAAATACCTGTCGTCAAAGATTTGCCAGTTGGCGAAAACCTACAAGAGCATGTCACAACTGGTTTGGATTTACTGTTGTTTAATGACTCATTGTCTGTTAATGCTTTGAATGTACTTAATGTGATGAACATATTTGATTATTTTGTGTTTGGCCAAGGGGCTTTTACTTCCCCTGGTTGTGAAGCAGTAGGTTTTTTATCAACCAAGAATGAGTCAACGCCTGACTTGCAGTTCATGGTGTTGCCAGTTGGAATATCATCTGACCGGGGTAGCCATCTTAAAAAAACTTTGGGTATACCAAATCATATTTGGAACAACTACTTTGAAAAGGTATTTGATAAGCACACTGCTACTATATTACCAATAATTTTACATCCTATGAGTAGAGGTAAAGTTCATATACAAAGTAAAAATCCAAATACGCCTCCATTGATTGATCCAAAGTACTTATCAAATGAAGAAGACTTGGTTGTGCTTAGAAATGGTTTGAAGATGGTTTTAAAATTTGTTTCTACGAAAGCTATGAAAAATATAGGAGGATTCATAAATAGAACACCTTTTCCTGGATGTGAAAAACATGTTTTATTCTCTGATGAGTATTTAAATTGTTATATCAGACATCTAACACTCACTAGTTATCATCCTGTGGGTACTTGCTCTATAGGGTTGCTAGATTCGAATTCTGTAGTTGACGCATCATTCCAAGTTTATGGAGTAAACAGGTTGTATGTAGCAGATGGCTCAGTGTTGCCAACATTACCTAGTGGAAATATAAACGCTGCTATTGCAATGATGGCTAGTGTGTTTTTTGATACAAATATAGGCAATATTAGAAGAAATAATGAGCTTTGTTACGTTCCTACAATGTATGAATACATTTACAGTATTTGTATTGATGATAAACTGTGATATTAAATAATACAAATATGAATATTTTGATTCTTTATTTGAACTAGTTAAGGACACTTCTAACATGAAATATTAGATACATTATTTATGACATTTTGAGCCAAAGTTTCAAAACACCTATTTCAATCTCATGCAAGATTTCCAACTACAAAAGTAATTGCAACATGAAGGCCCTTACCTGGCTTATCTTAAGACATTAATTTATTAATGTAAAATGTTTTACGTCGCCCCGGGCCGTAAGTAGCACTTTACCACTCGTTACGCGAGTGGAAATTTCCACTTCCTGGCCAGGGAAGACGAAAAATTGTGTACACACCTCGGGCGGTGATAAAGAAAGCGTCAGGTCGCATGTTTATCGCCCTCGCCTTTGGCTCGTGCGACAAGTTCCTGCGATCTGATAAATTCTTTATTACGCCCTCGGGGTATAATGTACTATATTGTTTCACAATTTACTATATTAAAGTGAACATACATATTGCGATGACTAGACATTACATTTGTTTACTAGTACAGGTAGGTATATACAAAAAAATTGCGAATGCTAATTTTATATCTCAACACGGCTAGCACGAGTGCGCGCGAGATAGACTACCCGTATTTTCTTACTCTTCGTTCTAGAAAGGGGCCGTCCATTAATCATGTGATGTTTTTAGCAATTTTAACCCCCCCGCCCCCCCCCCCCTCCTCCTCCTTGGTGATACGTGGTGAGGTTTAAAACTACCCCACCCCCCTTCCCCATCCAAAATCACGTGTATTTTTAGTACCTACAAAGATTTTTTTTTTTTTAGAATATCTTTATCGGCGGTCGTCGCGGCGCGCGGGGACTTCGCTCGTTGCCTGGCAACGGCGGGTCAATTCACACTACACGCCGCTTTTCGGTTTAAAAATCGCGCGTTTGACGAATAAATAAATAAACGTGATGTCTTACTACACCCCCCCCCCCCTCTCTTGTGATATTTCGTGATTTTTACCGAACCCCTCCCCCCCCTTTCGGAGCCTCACGTGATTAATGGACGGCCCCAGAGACGGGTTGTCTGTCTCCGCCCTCGTGCTAGCCGTGCCGGAGAAAAATGCCCTACTTGCCAAATTGAGTATCGTTTCATAGGCCCTGTTGAAACTGGGCACTTGTATAGGTAGGTAGTTAAAATAAGAGACTTAATTGTATGTATTTTAAGTGCCTAAGATAATAAAACGATACATTCACCACTCGAATAGCATTCCAATACAATCATGTCTTTTTGAATCGTGATTATACTCTCCATGATAAGCAGAGACCGGACAAATTTGCGTCATTGCTCGCAATAAAGTGGACATGACTCAAAAATTAATCAAATAATTAATCATTTAATTAATTTCTCGAAATAAAATTTGAACTCTCGGAGATAAAAATTTACACATGCATAAAATTATTAGCAAAATGTTAATTAAAGTGGCAGTTTTTAAGTTTGACCCATTAACATCAGTGGAGTGCGAGCGGAGTTTTTCAGCACTTAAGTATATTTTTGATGTAAAAAAAAAATAGACTGCAGAAAATTTGGAAAAAATACTGATTATTTTCTTTAATAAATCTATACTTTTAACAAACTTTTGTATTTATTGACTAGGAATTAAAATTTAAGTCAAAGTAAGAAATTAATTAAATGATTAGGTACATATTTGATTAATTTTGGAGTCATGTCCACATTATTGCGAGCAATGACGCAAATTTGTCCGATCTCTGAATTGATGTCACAACATTCTAAAACTAATAGTTATTATTAACGTACATTTTTACGTTTTATTGTATACTATATTGAATACATACATACGCACAATTTGTCTACGAATCCTATAGTGCAAAAACACGTGGACGGAAGATATATCACTGATAGATATATAGGTAGGTACACACTTAGAGTACTTGAAATTGTGCCACATTTTTATTTACATTGAATGTGAAAATTTAAGCAGTAAGCAGTGCTTGTCATTAAATAAGTAATACTGCAGATTCTCATCACAACATGGGTCACTTTTCATATACCTTTCACATATTTTACAAGATCATCTCAAAATTCCGTGCATCGCGTGAAGAACTTGATAAGTCGAAATATAACATCGTCATCTTCAGCACATACGTCCCACTGTTGGGGACAGGCCTCCTCTCAGAATGTGAGAGCCCACGCGAGTGTGCGGATTAGGAACTTGAATTTAGGACATTAGTCTTATGGTTTAGTTTTTTTTCACTATCAAGCTGCACGGAATTATTCCAGAATGTTTTAGCAGCTGGGATGAGCTTGAATGAACACATCTGTTAAGATTTATCGTTGCAATTGGCATTGTTCATTTTTTTTAGTATGCTCCAATTCGAAAACCATTTCGAGGAAAACCATCAATTATCCGATTTATCTTGTCCGATTTCAAAAATACTTTATGATTGCAGATATTTTTGTAAAAGTACTTTGAACCTTTGTTTGACCGAACGACCGGGTTTTTAGACAGAATCCAGCATCGAATGTTTGCCACAAAATTGAAAAAAAAAGTTTGGCTACGGCAACTGTCACGTGTCACTGTTAAATTTACAAAACCATAGACAAAGCCGTTTTTTTTATAGCCAGCCGAACGAAGGCGATTGGGATTCTGTCTAAATTCACGAATTATCAACCAGCGATAAAATATTTATTATTAATTAACAAAGCTACGTAAAAGCATAATATTCAAATTAGTTGCTTGAAATAGTCCATTTTATCAAATAAAGGTGTTAAAAGCACAGCTTAAAAAAAATGAACAATGCCAATTGTTGATTCAAAATTAATACACCTTAGACTGACTTAGACTCTGTAGGCTTGGTTGTCTTGTGCTATAATAAGCTTGACGGGGTCCATGGACTTTTTGAAATTGCGGTCCGTGGCCGCAAAAAAATAAGAAACACTGCACTAGAGGCTCTGTTAACGTTAAATTGTCGTCAAGTCAGTAAAATAGGGGCCTGTTAGGTAGACAAAATGTCAGTCACAGATAAAGTCAAACGAATGTAAAGTTAACATTACTTTTAACCAACATTTATATGAATAAGGAGTGCCTAAGTAAGGACTCAAAGTATGTACCTAGTTGTGAAAGCACAAAAGGTGTTGCAACTTAATTTACACATACAATATACTGTATAAATACTTTGTAGCATATTTTGAGCACGACACAATGAAATAATTAACAACTCCTAAGCAACTTTAAACACTAAAACAAACATAGATTTAAATATTGCTGCAATAATTATTCAGCTATTTGTAAATATATCTTAATATACATATTGTGATTTGTATACACGTAGTGCTGAGCAAATCTTACTGCGCAGTAGCTGCGACTAACAATGGACGGATTTACTGATACCGAAGGCCTAAAGTAGGTAAAAACACCAACGTAGTAACACTAAAACCTAACTACATTAAATTGTACGTCATAATACTGAGCGGTAAAATTGTCATCAATAATACTCGTCGTTAAATTAAACACATTTTTTATTATTATTTTAAATTAGATGCTGAACGCGGCCTCGCCCCAGTTCCGGTTGTTTTTTTTTTAATTTTGTTTCACACTAACCATGTATTTGTTACAGTCGTTCAGAAATTATGTACGATAGACATTTAAACGATTAATTTCTATTTAAATAGATTTCATCTTAGTCTATCGCTGCAAAACCCTATCGTCGATGCGTTTAAAATCAGAACGCATCTTTTTGCTTTTTTACTATGTTTTATTATGCTTTGTACTTACTAATTTGGGGCAGAAGAAAATTACATTAATTATTTGTTCTTAATTTCGAAAGTTGACTAATAAAACGCTGCATAACGCCTTCATCGCACATACCGAGTAGGTAGTAGCGAGAGAGAGACCTCGGCCGAGAGCTCGGTTCGTGTGAACTTTGCCAGCTCCTTAGATATTGTATGTGTGTACTCTTATTGTATTTTGTATATATGCATGTGTGTAATGATATTTAGAAGTTTATTTTATGATTTGTTTATTGTATTTAGATATGTGCGCTCTATTGTGGCTTTCACTATCTGGAATTTTAAACTCACACTTTGTCGGTCCCTCGTTTAATGCTTCTCTCATCTACTCAAAGGTTAACTGGTAGAGATCTCTTATAGGATAAGTTCGCCTTTGTGCATATAATAATGATACTTTTATTTTGTTTCTTTATATTTGTACAATAAAGCATTTACTTACTTACCTTGACGAGTACTCTGCCTAGTACTACTCGCCCCGCAAAACGACGAGCGAGTTACTCGGACATTGTTTTGGTCTAGACCGAGTACTAAGTGCCGTCTCGCTCGCCACTGTACTGGGTGCGTGTGAACAAGGCATAACATCAAAAATGAACGATAATCCTTCGACCTCGTAACGCTTAAAATCCCATTAAAGCCGATCATTCAATATAAGTATTTAGAGCGTTAATAAGGATTCTTAATCCGTAGCCAATCGCAGTAAACAGACTTGATAAGTTTACATAACCCGTTGGGTCCTACGCTGATTACGATCTACGGCGTAGCGCCTCTACGCAGTACGTAGCGTTCACCGAAGGGGGTAAACATTAGAAGAATTAACCAACAGAGTTGAACTGTAATTTTTTTGTTAAATTCTATTTTTTGATATTTCCAGCTCTATAAATGCTTAAGAATGCAAGCAATGTTAATGTGTTAAAAGCGACGCTAGAAAACTTTCTAAGCATTATTGGTCTAAAGGGAAAAATAAATGATAGAATTGACGATGTAAGAAGACGAAAATTGCGAAAAGTGTAATTGTAGCGGCTTCTAATGTTTTTAGAAAATAAATAACACAACAAATTTGTAACTAAAAGCACTGTTCTATAAAAAAACTAACGGGATTTGACGAAAATCATGAGTGATTTTCAAAGTTACCACTCTACTGGTTAATTCTTCTATAGGGATAAACAAGGATAAAAGGTCTTAAATTAGACATTGTGTGTTAAACATTAAGGTGACCTGAATTAAAAGGGGCATCTAAGGTTGCGTCTTTTATCGATAATTAAAGTACGCAACATACTGACAGCTCATAGAGCCTTATTTTTTTTTATTTATGCCGAGTAGGCCACTGCGCGTTCCCTTCTGCCTAGCTACCGCAGACGACCACCTCGATCATGCGAAATGTGAATCTGTGTGCGTGTTTATTTGTGGAGCAATTTTGTTTTGAAATGAGTTAATTTTAACTTTGGTTGACTGACGACCGGACCCTGATAAACTGCTATCCAGTCATCGAGATATCATAGTGGTATGTAAGCTTGTAGTGTAAGTTTTCACGCAAAAAAAACGCCTCAATTAATATAGTAAAAGTGGCAGCGCCATTTGCGGATCGAAACGGCAACAAACAATCTTCATACTATATGACGTTTTGACGCAAACGCGGTCGAGTCGAGTTGTATTTTGCGAATGAAAACTTACACTAAGCATACTCATAAGATTAATTAGGTACTAGTAGAGCTGTACTGCCGTCCTCCAAAAAGACGGATCTCCACAAAAACTGGTTTTCAAACTTCAAAAAACTGGTTTGGGAACCAGTTTTTTTGGAGATAAATCCTATTGAATTAGGACGGCAGTCTAGTTTTTGTGTACTCTTCACGTATAATTTTAGCACAATTTTTTTTAAAAGTGCTGTTCTTCCATTCGCTCGAGCGAATTTTTTTTTACACTATCTCCCAATTTGAATACTGATTTAGTTACATTTGTAAATATACATTTTTAAATACCAAGTATAGCTTTGTATAAGTATACTCCAAAGATGTAGGTACTAAAGCAAATTTAACAGTTATTATACCCTCTGTTCGATACTGAGCGATTTCGTAGATCTTCGATCCTTTGAGCATGAAATGAGCGTTTTAAATTTTCCGATCAAGAATAAATA
The DNA here is from genome assembly GCA_949127965.1 of Pandemis corylana. NCBI lineage: Eukaryota > Metazoa > Arthropoda > Insecta > Lepidoptera > Tortricidae > Pandemis > Pandemis corylana. The sequence continues at coordinate 13,048,959 of OX421857.1, read as the reverse complement.
TCCCCAGACCCGACATTCGGACGTAAAAAATATCCTGCCACATAAAAGCCAAGTTAGGCAATTAGCTACTAAGTATCGATATGACACTAGCTAACTACCCACGGATTAAGATAATCTTTGACAGAATCACGACAATGATTATTCGAAAATATTACCGTTTAAATAAATGGAACACACATTTTGAAAACATTTGGACGGTATTATGCATTTTTGAGCTTATTACTATTGCCTTCTAGAACTTCACTTAATACTAAATTTGTGCTTTATTGCATTTATACAAGCGTAAACAAACTTAACTTTAACAAACATTAATATTAACAATATAAAATAAGGCCAGTTTATTAAGGCCTAATAATACTTTGCTTGACTAGAAGTCCGAAACCTACTTCGACATTGATGTCTATTCTAAACACATATTACAACTAACTAATTAAGGCCCAATGTCAATACAATTAACACTCGCACGAGTACGTACAATAATATTCGAGAAGGCACAAACATCAAATCTCAAGGAAACTCGACTACAATAATGCAAACACGTTAATGAAACATTATTATAATTTGAAACGTCACTAATGCCAGATTAAATTCCTAGCCGATTTGTCGCTTTCATCGACACATTCGAAGGCCAAAGTATATCATTGACCGTTGGCTAAGAGCCCGACAGGGGGGGAGGGGGGTCTTTAACCATTACCGTACAACGTTGCCGACATTTTGTCACAAGATTTTTTAATAAAAAAATTTACATTGACATTGGCGAAGTTGTCGTCACTATAACGACTTGATACGCCACAAATAAAAGAAGAAGAAGAAGGCCAAAGTAGAACTAGTTTCCAAGTGGCCACAATCCTGCGGCCAATCACAATCGCCGTTTAGTTCTGTCAAACGGTTTAAGATATTGCCGTCAAATACATTGTCCGCTATAGGTACATGTATGTATTTTTTTTTCATGATTTATTTCTTTGTTTCTGCGACCTCTCGAAGCTCGTAAATACTGGCTTTCCCTAGTAAAAAACGGTGAAGACAATATCATCTCCTATTAAAAAACCTAGTATCATCGCCATAACCTATAAGGTCTCGTAAAATCCGGCTTTAGAACTTATTGCTTTACAATGCAGCTTAATTCAAAATCGTACCTCACTTAAAACACGAATCCAGGTAGTTGTCCAGCATATCCAGCTGCAGATCGTCCCAATCCGTGGGGTTCAGGAGGAGGGAGCTCAGATCATCCTCGGGGATCAGCGGGGGAGGAGCCACGGGTTCCACTATCACGTTGGCCCCTACGTGTGGGTCCAGCTGTAGGTCTGGTAGCGGTTGGAGGTTGAATTCTGGCAGGTGTAAGCTCACCGTATGGCCCATGTCGGTTGATATCGCTGAAATTAAAGTAATTTTAAAGAAAAACAGAGTTACTCAGGGCCGGTCTACAGTGGTACAACACTCATTATTAGACATCGGATAATATGCACTAACAAAGTGCCAAAATATGCATGCGAATATGCACGAAAAAAGAACGAAATATGCACTAAAAAGTGTTGTAATGCCCAAACCACCCAGTATCAATATTTACGCCAAAAACGAGCTCTCTATATCAACCTACGTCATTCAGTAAGCCGCTGCGCTCGCGCCCTACACCTAGGTCCCTATGCGTACCTCCCGCTACTAAAAGAAATATGCACGATTGTAAAAAATGGCTGAAATATGCGCTAACGCCGTAATCAGTGAGTTATACGCATTTGCATATGCTAATATGCAAATGCATTATAATCCGATGTCTACTCATTATGTTGCATATTAATAATTAAAATAGTGATAATTAATAGTAATCATTAAAATTATTACATTTAATAGGCAACAATAATACAGCATAGCAAGTAGTAATGTTAAATAATATCAAACAAGTTGCTATAGTAATTGACGAGAATACTCTACCAGTTGCAAAAATAAATGTGACGAAAGATAAAACATGACGCTAGGATAGAGCTTTTTAAATCCTAGTTTCACTTTCAAAGAAACATTTATCGATTTACAAAATATATACCAATCTAAGTCTGCACTCAATTTCCTTAACTCGTGCTCGTGTTGCTCCAGTTCCGATGCATTTTATTATGCATAAAGTATTCAGACGACCTTTTTATGTGAATTTACCTAATCGCGAATAGAATGATGACAGAAAATCGTTTTTTCGAGTCAAGATTTTTTAAAGCATGAATGTTTAACACAATAAAATAAAATAGTGTATCTTACGTTCAACAGATTGAGGCTCCAAAATATTAGCGACAGCAATACGTTCCTCAGACATTTTCGGCTCAGATTTGTTGTCCCCTTTCTTCTTCTTATGAGGCCTGTTGGAAATACGCTGCGTCCCTTTTAGGTGAGCCAGATCAAGTTTCCAAAAGCCACCTTTACCGGGCTCTTGCTTCGATCGGGCGACTTTGACGAATACTTTGTTTAGTGACAAGTTGTGCCTTATTGAATTCTGGAAATGTAAATAAGGTCAATTTTAATATTGATATAATTATGTAATAACTGAATAAAACAATTGCTCTAAGTTCTGGCCACTACCAGTTTTTACTTAGTGTAAAGTATGTTAACATTTTAGTTTGTAGGGGAATACATTTGACAAAAAATTTCCCGCAACACTAGTCTCACCTATGCAAAATATTAGGTAACTACAACACAGTTAGATTGTTTAATCTATTCGGTAATAAATTTTGTAATAAATGGCGCCGCAGTGAAGTTATCGCCCCAACCAAACCACTCCACAAAATAAATCCATTTTCTGCATATTACCAATTAAGCGTAATCTTATCTTCCGGATTGCCGTTTATTAAACAAAGGGCTCCCGAACCGATAGCAGCAGGTAACCCGTCAAGGGAATTGATTCAATTTATTACCAAAACAAAACTTGGTAGTAAACAATTTAGTTGTTTTCAAATTTTGCAAGTCTAACAAAATAACACCAAATTGCTGATGTAACCCCATTAATAGCGGTCGAATTATCTTAAAATTTGATATGGATATGTAGATGACATTGCATGTATAGTCCACAAAAAAAAATGCAACTTATCGCTATGCCTTAAAATCTTAATTAGGTACCGACTTTGTACAACTTAACTCTCTTAACTTAGTTTGTAGAACTTAGCTCCCTTATTCATAAATGTTTCGTTATACTTTATGTACAACGGTAAACCACAATTTAGTCTCTATCAGCCACAAGTCATTTGCCTTTACCAAAGTGCTCAAAGTCAGAAAATAACTGAGCTCTAACGGTCTGTTATTGTTTATTAACAAGAGGGCATGTAATTACGTAACCGTCCGTTGGATGGCTGAATATTTAAGAGTATACACGATCGGAGGTTCAATTCTAACGGCCTAAACAAATAGTCTCGTTGGAGAACCATGTTGAGGTAGGTGTCTACCTACATGAATAGCAATAGACATCTACCCTAAAACATGAAACGGGATGGTATAAAAATAGAAACTAGTAAATCGCAAATGTGGTCAAATGCAGCTGTGTAGAATTCTCATTAGACAGCATCGCGAATAGGAGAAACAATAATAGCACAAACGTTAAAAATCCATCGTAATATCCGAATACCGCGCTCGTACCGTACTTTGTTATTTGTTTCTATGTTGTTGTTTTTGTACCGCACCTAGAAGCGTAGTTAAAACGTAAATGAAGACTACTTTATAAAACGCACTCAACTCACCTGCCAAGTGGGATCCGCGTTTCTATAATACTTGAAATTCTCTTTTATCCACGCGTAAATAGCCGACAGCGTCATTTTGTCGTTGTTGTACCTCATCGCCATGCATATCAGCGTGCTGTAGGAGTAGGGAGGCTTCTTGTCACTGCTGCACCGATACTCTTCCCTATTCTCCATAAAGTCTTTCTGGCACTTCGCTATAGTCTGATTAAACTTCTGCAACCTCGTGTTCTGCGGCTGCGTCTTCACCGGCGGATCAGGAGAGACCGGAGGAATCGGGAACTGCGGGATCGCCATTATATTCGTTATGTTCTGGAGCCATGTTAGATTTGTCAAGTCTGTTTCTTGTTCGTCTTCAACTGGTACTTTCTCGGGCTTCCGTTTCGGTTCCGGAGATTTTGGCTCTTCAGTTTGCACGTAAGTTTCTGGCTGCTCGTACACGTATTCTATTTCGACGGTGTGGGAGGATTCTGGGACGGTGTGGTCGACCGCGAAAAACCCTTGGTCGCCTGCATCCCCGTACAGTTGGAGTACAGACGCGTCCAGCATCTCTCCGGACGCCGGCGACAGGCCCGATGTTATATGCATGGCGACTTCACATCACTGGAACTGCGACAAAGAAAAGCGATGAGTCATTGCCGGCGGTGAATCAGCGTGTTGCACATTAATAAGTAATAACTATGAGATTGTGATCGTGTTCACGATCATACCAAGAGTCCCGCGAGGACGAACTAAGAAGTTACTTAATTTTGCTTGGCATTATTCAACAAGATAAGTCTTAAGTCTTATTCTTGACCTGATCTCAAAAAAATAACAAATAATGCTCCGCATGATTATAAAAACATTCAGTTGTTTAAATAAGAGTTCGCAACGGACGTTTTTATTTTTAAAATTGAAGGGTACGCTTTCGAAATTGGCATGTTAGTTGATGGCGACTTACGTGGGTGGTGGTCAATGGTGGTGCGATCGATATGGCCGGCGTGACGTCGCGGCGGTCAGGGAACCGCGCGGGCCGGCGGCGCGATGGCTTGTGTAGCGAGCGGGCAGGTGCGCGCTCCCCATTGTACGTCGAACAGGTGTTTCGACCGATCGATATTTTTCCGCTTTGAGGATAGGGGTGGCTCTATAGAATTTGTAGAGGCTAGTTCAATGGCAACGCGTGTCGCCTTACCTCTGCTGTACGAGCTACAAACTGAAACACACTACGCGCTGAAGCGATGTTTACTTAATGTTCAGGGGGTCGTTCAGTTTAGGTTCGCTCGCTGTCAGATCCATACTAAAAATGACAGCTAAAACCTGAACTGAGTCGGAATTGAATAGCATTACGACGTCATGGTAAGGCCCCAAGCGCGGTTTGGGTTCGAATTGTGCAATCGCTAAACTGACTTGCAACCTTTTCTTGTAATGTATCGTTCATTACAGCTACGCGGCAAACCGAGTCTGGGTTTACATGTACTTAGCTGTCTCATTCACTGTCATGGGTTTGATACTTTAATCGACCGAGTGAAGGAGACGTGAGTCAAACCCGAATGGCATGAGCTTACTGACTGTACTGACTTGTAATGTAAAATGGTCAAAGGGATTCGCAAAAAAGCGACAGCTTTGGAGAACGCGGCGCTCGCGTCGAGCGGTTCGGCTCGGTGCACTGGTGATACTCGGGTTGTGTCGTGTTTACAGTTGCAAAACTTCTGAAAAATTCTGAATTATTCCGGAATACTTCTGGGAAAGTTTCTTTAAATCAGAATTATTCAAAATGAATTTAATTAAGATTTTTTTTTTGCTGAAAAATCGTATTTTGCATCGATCGTCGATCGTCGCCGCCGCTGCGCTCCTCGAGTCGTGCGTGCAGGCAATGGCGGTGCGGGGTGCGGTAAGACGGGAGATGCTCCCCGGAGAAGTTTTCCCTCGCCCCGCGAGAAAGATTCGTACCCCGCAATAGAATGTTTCCGCGAAATATTTCGCCTGAATAATTCAATGGGAATAAACGTGTTTGTTTGTGGTGTGGCTGTGGTGGGTGAGTTAATTATTGTTCAGTGGCACATACGTAAGTAAAATATAAATGTTTATTTTATTATAAATGGAATTGATTAAGTATATGTTGATATTTTTATAGGTAGATAATTATGTTAGCCTGCGATTAACAGGATTTTAATTCTTTTGTTTTTAGGTCGGTACCTACTTATTTCGAAATCGAATGCTATTTTGGAACCAATGATGTTTTAGTAAACAGATATGTTATGAGCGCGCAAACGTGCTTGAATTGATGCGACGTGCACTCACAACCATAAACTTAATATACCTACCGCTCACAACATAACTAAAATAATCTATTTTACAACTTCCAAGCGCGAAATAGGTAGTAAGGTCGATTTTCCTGGTTTTTTTTTGACAGTTGAAATATTCCCAAAGCTTCGGAATATTTCCGAATACTTCCGAAGTATTCAACGGGAATGATTCGGAATTTTTCCCGCCAGCATCTATAGTCGTGTTACATACATACATACATAGGTACGTACCGTGTTGCGTCTTTCCCATAGGGGTAGGCAGACTGCTTTGTTCCACTTGCTACGATCCTGGCATCTTTCGCTTCGCTTCGTCTTACAATACCCCGAAATATTCTTTAAAGCGGAGTAAGGGGTACACGCATACACAAATCGCGTCTATACCCATTACGTGGTAGACAGAGCTAAGGTAACAAGACAAAGGCCATGTTTAGCATGATTCTGGGCTTATAGGTGGAAAGGGGAACCAAAAAAGTGATGGGTTACTAGCCGCATCGCCTATAACAATGATTTTCGCCCATTCTCCCGATGGGCTTTTACCACGCGCGGGGAGAGAGGCAACTGGTAAATTCCATGTTATTTCTTTGCTCCCAGACCAGTATGGAGTAGAGTTGTATGTAGTTTATAGTCGGTGGATATGCCCCGCCCGCATGTTTGCAGTCTGTCACGGTTATCGTCTTATCGCCGAGACGCTGCGTACTGCGGGTAGCTTCCTCGAACTTTTAATGTTCTGAACGAACGTTAAGTTGTTATCGCTGTTAAAAAGTTCTGTGCTGTCCATTACTTGAAATTATGGGGCTTTCAGGACTTGGGTTGTAATTCCCTAGTAGACCAAGTGCGGATTGGAAAAATACATACATGCATAAATCACGTCTTTATCCCTTACGGGGTAAACAGACCTAAAGGCCACGAGCATGATTGGACAACGTGCACAATATTGAGCTGCAATGCTTCGCGGAGATGTAGGTTTCGTCATAATGCCTTCTTTTAGAGAAAACTCGTTAGGTACAGTATGTCTTCAAACCATGAGAAAATGAGCATTTACTGGGCAAATGTGAATCTTGGTTCACATCCTCGCTATCATCAGGCATGGTCCCACAGGCAAGCCTATTTTTTATCAAATTAAAGAAAGCATTCTTAACAATAGTTTTTTAACTGACCGTACTCACATTGTCATCTACCCTAAGTACCTACCTACATAGATATACTTAATTTCAAGTGGGTACCCAGCGCAAATATGTTAATTAAGGAACTATCTAAGGCTGATCGACTGCAACGGAGAGCAAAGAGCTGGCAGCTTCCTCGCACAGCGAATTAGTATTGCAATACAGCGGAGAAATGCTGCCAACATCTTTGGCTCAATACCGAGGGAGCGTACGTTTTTAGATTGATTTTAGTTTTAGTTTAATTAATTTATCTTGTAATGCATTTACATACATGCATACATACCTACATATATATCTCATCCTTATCCCTTACGGGTTAGCAGAGCCTAAGGTAACAAAACCTTAAGGCCACGTTTAGCATGATTAAGGGCGTATAGGTGGAAAGGGAAATCAAAATAGTGATGGGTTGCTAGCCGCATCGCCTATCTATAACATGATTCATGATACTTTCACCCATTGCCTCGATGGGCTTTTACCATCTGCGCATGGAGAAGCAACTGGTAAATTCTACGTTTTTTCTTTACACCCAGACCAGCATGGAAGAAACACATTTATATTTTTATATTTAAGTAATTACACATTAAGTTTATAAGTATTTCAAGTCAATCCGATTAGAAAAGGGTCAAATATTTGCAAGATTTCTTGTGATAGCTTGTAAAAACTGGTGTGTTTACGCATATCGCCATCCATTGGCTGCTTCAGTACAATAGCTTGGGTACCTCAAATTAAACAAGGTCTCGGCTTCAGTTCATTGCCCTTCATATACCTACTGGCAGAAAATGGGGTTAACGACTCGTCCTGCGGTGTCCGCGGTATGCTTATACGCCGCACAAAATTAAATTTCCTTACTATTAATTTGATTTGTAATTTTCTTTCTTCCATGCTGTAGGCTTATTACCTAACTCACTCAGAAGGGTTGCGGCAGAAAACCAGCGTTGCGACTCCCGTCGCAGCATTATGCTGAGCCGCAACCTTTTTGACGTTGGACAGCGACACACTAATTGTTATTTTTCCTTTTTTTTGTTTTATTATTTTTAGTTGGGGCTGTTGTTGTCCTATGCGTCAAATAAATGTATTTTCTTTCTTCTTTCTTTCTTTCTAACTCGCTCGCAATCGGCATGGTGTTCATTTTGATAGTTCATGTATGGGCTGACAATTGGCATCGGAATCAGCTAGCTGTCACATTCATATAAGAACTATCAAAATGAACACGATGGCGATTGCGAGCGAGTTACGTAATAAGCCTATAGGTTTTTTCACGTTATCCAAAAAACTCAGAAATGCGAATCTGGGTTCGAACCCAGGATCGTAGGTATGCTAAAGGTTGCAGGGGCGGATTTTTGATAGCACATCACTCGAAAGTTGTATAAATCTGTTTAAATCTTCAAAACTACAGCTCTAACCCATTTTTGACTAGGTCACAAGATACTCGTATTTAAATTCGGCACAATTTTTCACCACGTTCGAGTGGTATTTCACACATGTGGCCACGACTTTTTCACACCTTTTCTCGTAACTATTCTAAATTAACCATTTTCGAGTGCTTTCAAAAATCGGACCTCAGAGCACTTACTTTATAAGGAGTCATGCATATTTACCTACTTTTTATTACTTAGACTTTTATACACTGAGGGGGCTTATTCGGGAGCCGGACGGCTGGTACGGTTCCGCCCCGACGCACAAGGGGGAACGGAATGCAACATCACGACTGTAACGGTTAGCGGGGTGGGCAGGACTACAAACCCCCTATCCCAACGCCTGTACAATGAAAGAAACTATGGAACCTTTTCACTGCAAATGGCCTAATAACTTACCATACCTGCCAAAGAAATTATTGCAAAAGGTTTCAGAGGTTGATTATGTTTCTTCGACCGTAGTGCTTTATAGGTGTAAAACTTAAGTAAATGACCTGTTGTATTTAGTAGTGTATAAGTAAGTACAGAACTGATATGGGGCTTGAGGGCAAAAATGAGCTGAAGAAATCCCTTTTGTCAGTAAAATTTCCGGCTGCCCAAGCTGCAACTTCCAAACACAACAATGCCAGCACTGCTGCTCAGTGACAGAATTAGCGACTTGTATTTATTTATTCTTTTTACCTTGTACAATCTTGAAAAATCTTGAATCTTGTAGCTGGCTTTTTTAGGTATGTGTGTATATGTCTATTTATATCTCCATTTATTATAAATATGTGTTTCAATGTATAATATTACTAGCCTTCCGTCCGCAGCTTCGCCCGCGATAAATTAGTTTTCCCGTAGGAATAAGTATTTTCCCGCGGCAAAAAGTAGCCTATGTCACTCAGTGATAATGTACTTTTCTAACGGCAATTTTTTTTAATCGGTCCAGTAGTTTCGGAGCCTATTCAATGCAAACAAACAAACAATCAAATTTTTCCTCTTTATAATATTAGTATAGATTATTGTATTTTCAGTACTTAATGTAATAATATATATTCTAAATTGCACCACCTGCTCAGATCTGTTCTGTTCTCCAGTCCATTGTGGTTGCCTGGTAGAGATCGCTCTGTAGCGATAAGGCCACCTATTGTTACCATTCAATATTCTGTATACCTTTTTTCTGTTTTGGTTGTTATATGTGGTGTTCAATAAAGAGTTTATTTATTTATTATTATTTATTTATTTATAGTTGAGTTGTTGTATTGTATTGTATTGTACAAGGTCCATCTAATAAATTCATACATAAATCTCGTGTTTATCCCTTACGGGTAGACAGCCGTTTAGCATGATTGTATGTATGTATGTATGTAAACTCTTTACTGTGCAAAATAAACAAGACAAAATTGTATAGGTGGAAAGGGGAATCAAAACTACTACGGTTCTCTACCCAACCATTACAATGAAGAGGGTAATGACCTTACTACCTAATGACTACTCCCACTATTAAAAGCTACACATAGTGACCAATAAGTAGTATATCACCAATCATTGTGATTGAGCGCGAATTCATTCAATCAATCTGCAATCTCACCCTTGCTTCACTTATGTAGGTTGTCTACATTCACAAGTCATATTCCTTCGGAAAAATGGAAACAAAGGAATAAAGAATCAATTCCTTCATTGATGGGCGGTATAGGAAACCTGCACACATCTGCGAAGCATTCCAATGGTGTGTATGAAGTTTCCAATCAGCACTCAAACTCAAATCCTCTGTGAAAATTTTAACTGACCTATCACGGTTCATGTGATACAGCCTGGTGACAGACAGACAGACGGACAGTGAAAGCATAGTAATAGGGTCCTGTTTTTACCCTTTGGATACGGAACCCTAAATAAGAAATGGCTTTAAGTGATAATGTTGGCGCCAGGGATCCGAAACCGGTTTGTGAAATTAACCGAAATGGATTGCTGTTTACGGTTTGGTTACCGTTTTTTTTAACCAGTTATTGAATAAACCGGTTTCGCACCAATTCAGGTTTTTTGAGCGAAATTAACCGGTTATCTTGGGTTACAACGCCATCTCTTATCATCTATATTCAAACACATTGTTTGTAGCCAGCGCTTGCAGGGAAGAGATAGAAAGAGCATCGCGGCGTGACAGCGCGTGCGACGCGGGGGGGGCGTTGCTTTAAATAAAACCGGTTTCGTATCGGTGAGTGCGAGCTTCTAAATTTCGTTTTCCTTATTAACCGGAATTATTTTAATAATTTTAACTTAGTTCCCTCCGTTAACCGGTTAATCCAATTAACTTAATTATACCGGTTACTTGAACGGTATTAACCGGTATTTCAAAACCGGTTCCGTTCCCTGGTTGGCGCATTTTATGAGTCGCCCGGGACGCGTAGATAATCGGTCGTACTTGACAACCCCTACACAGTTGGAAGTGTAATGTCTAATGTGTTTGAACACATGTTCGAATCGCCCGTCTAGCGTGTAATTAGGGTAGCAATTTGAATTGTTTTTATAGGCATTAAGGCTGGGCGAGGGTGTCCGTAAAATTTTATGGACACTATTTTTCCCACTTATCTACTTGCAGATCCATTACAATTAATACTTTACATACCTACTCAAACAAAATAAAAGGTAAATACTGAGTTCAGTGGACGGCAGTGAGGCCGGTTCAAACTACTTGCTGTGTACAGTGGTCAATTCACAAGAGCAGGCACGAATGGATTGAATGAGTGAATGATAATACTGTGTGTGTATAACAAAATTATTAAATACAGGTTGAGGTTTATTTTCTTGAGTATTATGTTGTTTACAAAATATTAGGAGACCCCAGTAGAACGTCACTCACACAGTGACAAGTGACATTACTTCGTTCAATCTATTCGTGCCAGCTCTTGTGAATCGACCTGTACAGTACAGTCAGTAACAAAAGTTGATACTGCGGTGCGGTTTAATCGGTCTTTTTTGCCACGAACTTGCAAAATCTGGGACGAGCTTCCCGCTGAGGTCTTCCCATCGAGTTACGACCTGGATGCCTTTAAGAGGCGAGTGTACAATTTTCTGCAGGGCCGACAACGCACTGGCATCGCGTAAAGCGCTGCGGGTGTCTATGGACAGTGGTGATCATTTACCATCAGGTGACCCACTAGTTCGTTTGTCTGGCCTCTCTATCATAAAAAAAAACAGTCGAAGAGCTCAAAATGATCTACACAAGACTATCACGAAGGTACTAAGAGCGTGTATAGATAATTTTGATCACTTTGATTATTTATCAACTTTGATGCTGACCGTACAGTTGCACGCACACAAACACAGCCACACTCTGCTAAGCAAGTTGTGCACACGGCGACGGAGAGGCGTAGTTTTAACAGGCCTCGCTTTCTTGTTATTTCCGAGTCATATTCGCATACGACGCCTAGCGCGCGTAATTTTCTCAGTGCATCCCTTACTTACTAGGTGAAACAGAAAAAGACAAACTGTAAAATAGTATAAATTTATTCATAAAAAATCTAGGTACACATTTTGCGCTTACACTACACGTATACTTAAACTTTACAATTGACTGATACATTTTCTTGTTTAAAGCCTACTCCAGGTGTTCCATGAACCAGCTAGCACCGTTGATGAGGTTGTCCATTTCGCTAGGAAGGGACGACAAAGAGTGATTGTCGTCGTACATGTAAATTCTGGAAAAAATTAAACATATGCTTGCATCTTTCGTACAACTTCGCGTATGCGTTCCGTTATACAAGTCTCTTAAGTTTGTTTCAGAATCGAATCCCTACACATATCACGTCTATATCCCTTACAAGGTAGACAGAGCCTATGATAACAAGATCTAAAGGCCACTTTTAGCATAATTGTGGGCATATAGGTAGAAAGGGAAATCATAATAGTGATGGGTTGCTAGACGCATCGCCTATAAAACGATTCCTAACATTTTCGCCCAATTCCCTTGATGGGCTTTTATCATGTGCGCGGGCAGAGATAACTGGTAGATTCTATGTTATTTATTTGCTCCCAGACCAGTATGGAATTATGTATATGTCGGCGCTGTTGGCAGTAGCGCCCTCTGTCGATACTCGATTGAATGTTTCTTAGCGCCCTCTGTGGGCAATTAGTGAAACGATGACGGTACATCAATATTTTAGCTGGGTAGCTTGGTATCTGGGCTACTACGCCATCTAGTGGCGGCACTCTGTGGATCAGGTGACCACTGGAGGGGCCGGTTGGAGTTGAGGCACTTTTGCTCGAGCCGCCGGCCTGTCAGCGTGTCCTAAGGGTGAGCTGTATCACACCTGAATCACTTAATTTATTGTTCCTGCGCTTTTGTGTGTTTTCCGTGTACTTTTTAGGTTAATTTCGTGAAACAGTAATACGTTGTGTGGCTTAATTTAAGTACGTCATGGAGGGCCTGGACGAGCCTGACCATGATGGTTCCATCTCGCCCATTCTACTTCATCGTAAATCCGACATATAGTATGAATTTATGCCATCAACTGTACATTACTCACCTAGTCTTGACGCCGTTGGCTTTGAGCCGCCTAGCATACTCCAGCCCCTGGTAGTGCGGCACGCGCTTGTCCCCGCGGCCGAGCATGAGCGCGGTGGGCGCCTTCACCTTGTGCGCGTGCACGAGCGGCGAGCACCGCCGCATGGCCAGCAGCTCCGCTTCCGAGGGTCCACCGACCTCCGAAAATGGGAAACCGGCTTCCACTGCACACCTGGAAGTTTTTTTTAAAATCTTTATTTATAAGCTTGGATCATTTAAGAATGAACACAACAACAACAAAGTAATATGTTTTAACTTAAAACGACAGAATTGCATAACTATTTATATAAAAAAATCTGTATACAAATTTAGCCGGCTCAGAAATAGGTTTCGCCAATATTGACTGAAAAACAGCCACATCTAAAAGAGTAAAACCCCAAACTCTACACAGCTAATCCACACCTAGAAGTTGGTGTGGCTAAGTTAACTATCGCGGTAGGCAGCGCGTACATTTTGTCTCGCGACACCTTCCTGCTTCCTACCGCTGCCCACTCTGACGACCCCTCAGTGCAAGCTACCAGCGGAAGGTAGGAGGGTTTTGGAAAATATGTATATATGTCAAATATGGCTTTACCTTCGCACATATCATTAGTGCTTTAAAATGCGTTCAAAAACCGTAGGAAATTACTAGCATTATTAATAATAATAATAATATAGCCTTTTTATTCCGAATTCGCCACAATAAGTATGTTGTTGTTGTTGTTTATTTATTAAATTGTTGCGTAATTCGGCGTGCCTCATGGCATAGGCCTCCTCCGTGTATTGGAGGGTTTGGGGTATAGTTCCCACGCGCGCCCAGTGCGGATTGGGCCAGCATTATTACACCCTTAAATAAATCTATACTGTAATAACATTACAGTACAAAAATCTGTACTTTAATGTTATAACAGTACAGATTTTACCAATAACCTTACAAAAATCTATACTGTAATAACATTAAAGTACCGTGCAAAGCGTTCACATTCATCGCCAAATAATCCATATTTGCGATAATTTCACGAAGGAGATCACTTTCAACAGGTAAATTACAATTATAATTAATGTCACAAAGCCCGCCAAAACCAGTGAAAAGTGAATGCTGTTGGACCTCACGCGACACTAGCGCCTCTAGTGGCAAATTCACACGCTTCATCTCAAACTAAGCAAAGCTTGTAATATTAATAGCGTACTAGACGACGGATAAACATACTTATCAAACACTAGCTTCTGCCCGCGACTTCGCCTGCGTAGAATTAGACATAAGAACTGATGTTGATTTGATAGTATATCACTACATAGTATAAAACAAAGTCGCTTTCTCTGTCCCTATGTCCCTATGTCCATACGTCCCGATGTATGCTTATATCTTCAAAACTACACAACGGATTTTCATGCGGTTTTTTTTAATAGATAGAGTGATTCAAGAGGAAGGTTTATATGTATAATACATGCATAATATGCCGTGCGAAGCCTGGGCAGGTCGCTAGTTTATAATATTAGCAGGATTACTCGAGAAATGTGTGCATTTTTCACACATAATATTTGAACCGAACGAGAATCGAATCCAGGACCTCAAACTTCATAGCCAGGTTCTCTAACCACTAGACCATCCGGTCGTCCGGTTTATTTTGCCTGTATTTCACACATACATACTTACATACATACACGAATCACGCCTTTATCCCTTACGGGGTGGACAGAGCCTAAGGTAAATAATAATAATAATATAGCCTTTTTATTCCGAATTCGCTACAATTTAATTTTTTGTTGTTGTTGTTGTTTTATATTAAATTGTCGCGTAATTCGGCGTGCCTCATGGCATAGGCCTCCTCCGTGTATTGGAGGGTTTGGGCTATAGTTCCCACGCGCGCCCAGTGCGGATTGGGAACTTAACACACACCATTGAATTTCTTCGCAGATGTGTGCAAGGTTTCCTCACGATGTTTTCCTTCACCGAAAAGCTCATGGCAAATTTCAAATGTAATAGCCTAAGGTAACAAAACCTAAAGGCAACAGTTAGCATGATTGTGGGCGTATGTATCTGTCACTTTGACATTTACCTTTCACAGATAAGGACAAACAATTGCTAAGTTAGCGGAAGCTTATAAAGCGTTCATGAATAAGGGGGTATGTATGGATGTCATAAAAACTTACCCATCGTAATTGTCAGCATAGTTCCCTTTAGATGCCATATCTATCAACGGATTCCTTAAGACAACACTTCGAAACGCGTCAGGCCTCAGTCCCGCCAAGTGTGCCGCAACGAAGCCACCGTAACTCCCACCGTAGATGCACACTTGCATTTCTCTTTCTAACACGTCGGAGAGAGCGAGAAGGCAATCGTCGACGTCGAACCGTCCCGCGTTGGAAAGCAAACAGCGAACGCCCAAGTCCCCGTTACCGGTCGAACCGCGAAAGTTTATACGAAGAGACGCGAAACCTAAGAAGAGAAAGTGCCTGTTGACGTCTCTCTCTGTTTCGTAGTAATAAATGGAGACAGAATCATAGATAACTGACACTTAAGATAACTGGAACTTAACAGAGAGTAGTGCAACAGGCCCTAAGGCTGCTAAATCCGCTTACACAAAGCAAGTTTTTATGTTAGTTTTAGGGCCAGTCTCACCACTCTCTGTTCCTGTTAACTTAAGTGTCATTTATCTATGATGACGTCTCTGTCTGTTTCGTAGTAATAAATGGAGACAGAATCATAGATAACTGACACTTAAGATAACTGGAACTTAACAGAGAGTAGTGCAACAGGCCCTAAGGCTGCTAAATCCGCATACATAAAGCAAGTTTTTACGTTAGTTTTAGGGCCTGTCTCACCACTCTCTATTATCTTAAGTGTCATTTATCTATGATGACGTCTCTGTCTGTTTTGTAGTAATATATAGAGACAGAATTATAGATAACTGGAACTTAACAGAGAGCGGTGAAACAGGTCCTAAGACTGCTAAATCCGCTTACATAAACCAAGTTTTTACGTTAGTTTTAGGGCCTGTCTTACCACTCAGTGTACATGTTATCTTAAGTGTCATTTATCTATGGTTCCCTGTCTTTCTTACTATGAAACAGGCAGAGACGACATCATAGATAACTGACACTTAATATAGCATAAGCTTTACAGAGAGTGGTGGAACAGGCCCTTAATGTAGCTGTCCCTTTCTGGCATTCAAATACCTATTCTCCATTCCAATCCATTTTAATGCCTTTGAAAACAAACCAATTTCATTTAATTCCCACACAATCACTCATTGTATGCAATGGGGGCTATCGCGTGTGAATTTGCCACTAGGGGCGCTAGTGTCGCGTGAGGTCCAATGACATTCACTTTTCACTGGTTTTGGCGGGCTTCGTGACATAAATTATAATTTATTTCTTTTACCTCTCGTGAAATTATCGCAAATATGGATTATTTGGCGATGATTGTGAACGCTTTGAATGCTGATTTTATTTCCGAACAAAACGGAACTGCACAACATTGCGGCATAGCTACTCGATATGATGATAGTTATTTATAATTAATAAACATAATGAGATTCAATATTTAAAACTTTGTTTCGGCGCCGATCTTACAAAGTCGCCTGTGACAGCTGTACCTCTGGACCTTAGTCAACAGTGGCGCCAACTGGTGAGCAAAGAAACGATAGTGTCAAAACAGGCTTGTTTTTTTTTAAATCTACTCACCAATCAGGTAAATCGCTGCTGTTGTACATACTAGCGACATCTATAACGGGGTTCCTGCTCGCCACAGCTTTGTAAGTATCCGGGTATTGCCCGCTCAGATGCGTGACCAAAAAGCCTCCGTGAGACCCCCCGGCCAGGAATATATTCTTTTCGTCCACGCCATAGCTCTTTATGGCGTCATCAGTGGCCAGCTTGCAGTCTTTCACGTCCGCTGTACCGATGCGCTTGGGAAGAAACGTAACGGTTTGTTCCCCGGAACCCGTTGAACCGCGATAGTTTATTTGTAGCGACGCGAACCCTGAAATGTTTGGCTGTTTTGAATAGGGGCCGTCCATTCATTACGTGAGGCTCTGAAAGGGGGGGAGGGGTTCGGCAAAATTCACGAAATATCACAAGAGGGGCGGGGGGGTGTAGTAAGATATCACGTGTATTTATTTTCGTCAAACGCGCGATTTTTAGTCCGAAAAGCGGCGTGTAATGTGACCTTGATAATTAGATTATATTTTTACTAGTTTCTGCCCGCGACTTCGTCTGCGTAGAATTATACATAAAAACCTTCCTCTTGAATCACTCTATCTACTAAAAAAAACTGCAATTAAAATCAGTTGTGTAGTTTTGAAGATATGTATAAGCATACAAAGGGACATAGGGACATAAGGACAGAGAAAGCGACTTTGTTTTATACTATGTAGCGATTATAGTGATACATGTATTTAAAGATAATATTCTAAAAATTTAAAATTATTTGTAGGTACTAAAAATACACGTGATTTTGGATGGGGAAGGGGGGCGGTAGTTTTAAACCTTACCACGTGTCACCAAGGGAGAGGGGGGGGGGATTAAAAGTGCTAAAAAAAAATGGTTGCCTGTAAAGTCGGTATACGGGCGAAAGTTTTACGTGACAACGACTTTGAGTGGTAAAATAATTTTAATGTGAATATTCATTCGTATAGTAGGAAGAAGGATGAAATAATAGTAACAATTTAAAACTCTCTCTCTCGCTCTGTCTCTCTCGCTCTTAGGCGGGCTAACTGTGCTCGAGTGGAAGGGACGCGTGCCTTTCACTTTTTATGTCTGTCTCTCTCGCTCTTAGGCGGGCTAACCATGCCTCTCACTCGCTCTCATTGTGAGCGCATAACGTGAGCGGAGCGTAACGCAGTTTCTTGAAGTGTCACCCGGCAAACCAATTTATAAGACGTTGTCACGTCAACATCACTTGATTAATGGACGGCCCCATACGTCATTTCGCCACTAGGACCATAGAAAAAAAAAGATATAGTAGAAGTGGCATGTGAACGAGAGAAAATTGCATGTATAAACGTCAAATTGAATTTGACGGTTCGAGTAGCAGAACGATCCTGCCAGACTCAGATTTTCTCGAGTTTTCCGCTGTCACCAGTCAGATTTTTAATCACGTAAACCTAAATCCCATTCATTATAGTATATTATATAACTGTTGCCCGCGGCTTCGCTCCCGTTTTTTTTCTTCTAAATTTCAATATTTTCTCACCGTTTAAACCTTCTCTGGGCTTCCACGAATATTTCAAGACTAAAATTAGACAAATCGGTTCAGCCATTCTCGAGTTTTAGCGAGACTAACGAACATAAATTCATTTTTATTTATATGATGATGATTTACTATACGAATGTTTGTCGCCAAGCGTCATCCGTTTAGTAAAACCGTAAAAGTAAACATAATATGAGTTCACAAAGGTTACCTTATTTGTATTGTGTTATTACGAATGAAATTAGTTTTAAAATTTAATATGTAAATTATCTATACTGTGAAATGATGTGCTACTCCTCTATCGTATTGGGTAACTGTAATGATAGATGTATGTGATTATTAAATAAATAAATAAATAAATCAAGAAGTAAAAATTCTTGATTCATCTGATAGTATAAATAAAATGTTCAGATACTGATGCATAATTTACGCGTTTATCATTTTGAACCGGGTAAAAGATAAAATTACGAAATAAAATCTACTATCACTACATAGTATAAAACAAAGTCGCTTTCTCTGTCCCTATGTCCCTATGTATGCTTATAATATCTTCAAAACTACACAACGGATTTTGATGCGGTTTTTTTTAAATAGATAGAGTGATTCAAGAGGAAGGTTTTCATGTATTTTTACGCCGACGAAGTCGCGGGCTGAAGCTAGTTTCAATATAAAATATTCTTAAATAGTACCAGAAAAGGACAGCAGATTTAGTGTTAGGTTGAAAGAGGCAATAAAATTTTGAGAAGGTAATATAACATAATATGATGATCAAATTGTTTCTTATACATATTAATTTCGGAGTGTGTAGGAAAAAAACCCCGGCCAAGTGAGTGTCGGGCTCGCGCAGCGAGGGTTCCGTGCAAATTGGGCAAGTGAATAGAAATCCAGTGTTAGCAGAACCGTGCTTCTAAGCAAAATGTTACAAAAACTGGTTACAGACAGACAAAAAAAATAGATTTTTAATATTTCTTGTTTTAGCGGGACCACAAACACATTATCTGTAAAAAATTCTACTGTCTAGCTATCACGGTTCATGAGATACAGCCAGACAGACAAACGGACGGTGCAGTCATACCCCCTTATTCATAAACGCTCTGTAGGCTTCTGCTAACTTAGCAATCGTTTGTCCTTATCTATCACTTTGACATTTACCTTTCACAGAGAAGGACAAACGATTGCTAAGTTAGCAGAAGCCTACAGAGCGTTTATGAATAAGGAGGTTAGTATTTAAGTCCTTTTTTTACCCTTTCGGTACGGAACCCTCAAAATGGCCTCTTTTTTTTTAATAAGAGGGGCAAACGAGCAGACGGTTCATCTGATGGAAAGTAATCACCATCGCCCAGGGACACCTGCAAGACTTGGGGAATCACAGGTGCGTCGCCGGCCCTTTCAAGAACAGGAAGGCTCGCTTTTTAAAGATCCCTAAAATGTACCGCTCGTCTATTCTATCTATCGTGCACGTGTTATCTATGTAAACATTTTACCTAGCAAGTTGAACAGCGCTGCCTCCATACTGTAGGAGTTGACGAAGCCCGAGTGCGGCCCTCCGTGGGGCCACACAACGAGGGCCGGCTTCTTGTCCCCCGGAGCCCTAGCCGGAGCGAAGTACAACGACGTGAAGCTCTCTACAAAAAAAATATGAATTAAATACCCCCCACGGAACTATTGAAAATGAAAATGAAAATGAAAATTTATTTTTGCAAATTGGCCGCCAGGGGCTCTTTTACATGTCTTTTTGAAACTACCAGCACATTCGGAAAGACCATCATTGCCAAGAAGAATGCGCCGCAAGAAACTTGGCAGAAAGTCATATTATAATAATACGTAAATAAAATTTCTTCCATGCATGAAAAAACATAGAATATACCAGTTGCTTCTCTTCCCGTGCAGATGGTAAAAGCCCATCGAGGGCACGGGCGGAAATCTTACAAATCATATTATAGGCGATGCGGCTAGCAACCCATCACTATTTTGATTCCCCTTTCCACCTTAATGCCCACAATCATGCTTAACGTGGCCTTTTAGGTATTGTTACCTTAGGCTCTGTCTACCCCGTAAGGGATAAAGACGTGATTTATGTATGTTTCTAGTGTCTAACAGTTTATTATCTGATTAAATTTAATTGGATACAATATAAGTAATACTTACTGACTTCGTCATCAGTGTTATGAGTGTGGGTCAAGTACTGGGCGCTGCACTTTGCCAGCGGTTCGGGCAGTTCCACTGGCTTACTGACTGGCTTCCAGTGCACCTCCTTGCCCTCTTCAGGCAGCCTGCCTACGTATAACTGGAACAATACAATGGCACAGATGTTGAAATACTGAAACGGTGGCCGAAACATGTATTATTTGCTTTCAAATGATGAAACTGTGAAGTAATTTAAATGAAAATTATAGAAACTTTCAACATTTTAAGCTACCTATTAATATTCCTTAAATTTATATGACATTATAAACCATTGTATTGATTCTTAGATTTAATTGACATACCTACTGTTCCGTACTTTCCTACATTTAAATTAGTTTTTTTTTAATACCTTTCGCATCGTTTAGCACATACAATTTTATTTCTCATTTCTAAACGTCATATTTCAAAATTGTTACTGGAATGGTGTATATCTGATTTCCGAACGAAGCGACGCGATAGTGCTGCCCCCCTGCGACAGTCTTGAGAGGCTCTTATTAGCAACTTCGAATGGCGGCACGCACGTTACTAGAAAACGATCCCTTTCTTTCAATATATTTTCACCTGAAAACTTTCATTAGCACCGCAGTGTTAAAATCCCTGACTAGTTCAGCCAGTGACCTATGGAGATACAGACGGGGGCCCCCAGGAAACCATCAGCTCGTCGATTTTGGTGAGTCAGATCTTGCATTATTCCAGGCCTCCAGAAACTTTCTATTAACTTTCTTACATAAATAGTTGTTCCTACGAACCGGATTGGCTCGATATATTGTGTGTGCTAATAGTTTCAATTACATTACATAGTTAATTTACAAGTACGATAACATTTTCTGGAAAGTACCGACGTGCTACCGTCTTCAAGTGTGTGATTTACTAAGGAAAAAGTGCCGATTTAGTTACTGTGATTCCACCTTACACTTATAATAAGTGGTGAGGTAAACGATTAAATTAGTATTTCCGAGTTTTACATCGTAATTCTCATTTTGCACTTTTTATTTCAATAACCGTGCGGTAGGCATAAGTCGCTCGCCGCTCGTCGCCCGCCACCACGGCGCCAAGTCTAGCGTATAAGCGCGACGCCTGACTTTACTTGCGTATTTCGGTATTGTTGCATTTTCGTGCTTAATACCATTAATATCAATATTATAATAACAAGAATAAGTGTTCTTTTCAGTATTACTTCTATTTACGCACTACGTGGTAAATAATTTTATTATAATATTAGTTCTGTTCGAATTTCAAATTTCTTTTCTTTCCATTTTGTGACGCAAATATTTCGTCACTAAAATAATTACGTATAGGTACGTATTGCGACCATACTAGTTTTACATAATTACGTATTACGGCGTAATAATATTTTCAACAAACAAACACATTTTGTTCACGTTTCCTTATTAGATTTCCCACACGATGGAGATCGAACAATTATATTTCGAGCGAGAAATTCAATTGAATACGTTACAAAAAATGGCAGAATGTTCCGAATCAGATGAAATGCAATTTCGTTGTAGAATTAAAGAATTATGCTCAATTAAAAAAGAGTTTCTTAAGGTACAGGTTAAGATTGAAAAATCTTTAGCTAAAAATAATAGCTTTTCTAAAGAGGAGCAGCTGTCTTTCCGCGATAAGTTTGATGATTTATACTATCAGGTTCAAGTGGCTGCCGACACCTACAAGATTCTGCAGCGCCGCAGTAGTCAGGTCGGCAATGATAATAAAGACAACGTCGTGTCTCACAGCTCCCGCGGGTTGAACTTACCTCCGCTACCGTTGCCGTCATTTAGTGGGCAGCCCACTGAGTGGGCAGCGTACTACGATTTGTTCAAATCGCTTGTCCATGACAATGTTGACCTTTCAGATGTGCAGAAGTTTAGGTACTTGTTGCTAACGTTGAAAGGCGAACCATACAACCTGATAAAGTCTCTTCCCATTACAGACGCGAATTATAACATCGCTTTAACGATATTAAGCAATAGGTACGAGAATAAACGGATCATTGCTACGAAACATTTAGACAATATTTTAGACCTGGAACCTCTTACTGATAAAAATACCTACGTTGGTTTACGTAATCTTTTAAATGTTTTTCAAGAAAACTTGACGGCACTCAGTGCCTTAAGTCTGCCTATTTCGGAATGGAGTTTTATTCTTCTGAATATTTTGTTACGAAAAATGTCTCCCAACATTCGTCGACGTTTTGAACTCTCCTTGTCGTCTTCTTCGGAGATGCCCGATTATAAGGAACTACTCGAGTTCCTAAGGCGCGAGCTGGCCGCTCACGAGGTGATGCTGGGCACGGCCGGCGGCGCCCCCGGCTGCCCGCGCCCGGCCGCCGCCGCGCCCGCGCCGGCGCGCCGCTCGCCGCCGTCTCCGCGGCAATCTTTCTCTCGCGCGCAGTCGGAATATGCAAACTCGCCCGCGCGTACTCGCACATTTTCTAATGTTTCTACGAAACATAACCCGCCGCGGTCGGTGCAATTTAACGTCGAGTCTTCGACTAATAATGGTTCGCCGAAGTCGAACAAAGTATGCATTTATTGCAAATCGGTTTCACACGTTTTAAATAAATGTGAAGATTTTCTTAAACAATCAATTAATGATCGTAAGACTTTCATCCGTGAAAACAACGTGTGTATCAACTGTCTTCACGTCGGACACGACATTAAAAATTGTTTTTCGAGATTTACGTGTAAAGTTTGTTCGCAACGTCATCATTCCTCGTTACACGAAAACGGGCAAGCGGCGCGCTCGGGTTCACTCCCGGCGCCCCCGGTTGCTGCGGCCGCCGCCGCCGCCGCCGCCGCTGCGCCGCCTAGCATGACGCACTGCGGCACGCGCGCTCGCACGCCGTGCAACGTTTTACTCACCACGGCTGTCGTGGACGTCCGCTCGGCGGCGCCCGCGCCGCCGCCCTGCGCGCCTGTCCCCGTGCGGGTTCTGGTAGACCAGGGTTCTCAGGCTACTCTTATTGCAGAGTCATGTGTTCAGCGTCTAAATTTACGTCGTTTTCATGCTGCGTGTGACTTAACCGTTACAGGAATAGGTGACAAGGACGAAAAATCCCGTGGTTACGTCGTGGTCGAGGTGACGCCTCGTGGTAAAGTCGAGCCCAAGCTGTTAATCGAAGCGCATATTTTGCCTAAAATTACAAGCTACGTGCCCAATGTCAACTTTTCGGTTGAAAAACTTCCGCATCTGCAGAATCTGACCCTCGCGGACCCCGAGCTCCGCTCCTCGCGTCCAGTAGAACTGTTGTTAGGATCAGATTACACGGGAAGTGTGTTGCTTCAGGACAACGTAGTAGGACCTCCTGGGACTCCAGTCGCTATGAATAGCATTTTCGGCTATTTACTGAATGGTCGGGTTCCTGCTAGGGACACGAAATTTCAGTTACATGCCAGTTTCAATTCCTGTCAAAGTGATATCGACCTTCAAAAGTTCTGGGAATTAGAATCCGTACCGGAAGTGAAACCGCTTACGCCAGACGAGGCTAGGTGCGAGTCCATTTTCGTCCAAACTCATTCAAGAGATGAAACCGGCAAATTTATCGTTGCTCTTCCTTTTAAGCCAGACGCCCCTCCCCTGGGCGAGTCACGTGACATTGCTCTTTCGCGTTTAATCAAGCTGGAACAGAGGCTTGAACGCAATCCTGATTTGAAGTCAGACTATGTTAAATGTCTCCAAGAGTACATTGACCTCGGTCATATGGAGCTCGTTGATGAGTCTTTGACACCCTCGTCGAAGCCCTATTATATTCCTCACCACTGTGTGGTTAAATCTTCTAGTACCACAACTAAAGTCCGTGTGGTATTTGATGCCTCATGCAAAACCACAAACGGTCGTTCCCTAAACGATAATCTTCTCATTGGACCAAAATTGCACCAAGACATCGTGCAGGTTCTTCTTAAATTTCGTTTGCACAAAGTGGTATTTACTGCAGATATCAAGATGATGTACCGTTTTATTTCCCTGCGATCAGAAGACCGTGATTATCAGCGTATCCTCTGGCGCACCAGTTCTGATATGCCTGTTCAGGAATTTCGATTATGTACAGTGACGTTCGGAGTCGCGTCTTCTCCTTTTCTTGCCTTACGAACCCTTCGTCAACTCGCTATTGACGAAAGTGCTTCTTTTCCTAAGGCTTCTAAGATTTTACTTTCAGATGTCTTCGTCGATGACGTCATTTCAGGTACGAGTTCGCTTGATGAAGCGTTGCTTCTTCAACAAGAGCTTATTTCTTTGTGCCAGACGGGGTCTTTCGACCTCAGAAAATGGACAAGTAACCGTCCAGAGTTAATGTCTTCTGTGACTTCTAATGCGGAGCCTAACGAAGCGTTAGCGATTTCCAACCTGGATGGTGACACTTCGGTCAAAGTATTAGGCCTTAAGTGGTTTCCGAAATCAGATACTTTCAGTTATGAGGTCAAGCCAAGTCCTGCGACTTGTTCAAAAAGAATCATACTGGCGGAGATTTCTAAAATTTTTGACCCGCTTGGTCTTCTTTCTCCAATAACACTGTTTGCAAAACACTTAATTCAACGGCTTTGGATCTCGGGAATATCGTGGGACGAAACCCCACCGAAATCAATCTCTGACGATTGGTTTAATTTCATTTCTGAGTTGCCCTTGCTTGAATCAATTTCTATTCCGCGTCATGCCTTTCCCGAGAGCAGGTGTATACAAGTCCACGGCTTTTCGGACGCCTCTGAAAAGGGGTTCTCTGGGACAGTATACGTACGCGTCACGGACGTACACGACAATATTCATGTCCATCTCGTTCTGGCAAAAACTAAGGTAGCGCCTTTAAAACGCATTTCAATACCTCGCTTGGAGCTGTGTGGGGCTGTACTTCTCTCAAAACTGATTGAGACAGTACTGAGTACCTTTTCGGGTGTGATTTCAAATAACGATGTCTATGCCTGGAGTGATTCATCGATCACTTTGGCCTGGTTACGATCTTCGTCGCACGAATGGCGTACGTTTGTGTCAAATCGGATTACGGAAGTAACGAGTCGCGTCCCGGCATCTCGGTGGCGCCATGTACGCTCAGCAGATAATCCTGCAGACCCAGCATCGCGCGGAGTCTTACCGTCTGAACTCGACCAGGAGCTTTGGTTCTACGGTCCCTCTTGGCTTAAACGTCCTGAAGCCGAGTGGCCCGTATCTAACCTTGATTTCATTACAGACGAAGAAAAACGAAGTAACGTTCTCGTGTCGACAGTGAACAGTACAGATAAGACTGATACAGAATTTATTTCTAGATTTTCATCACTTTCTAAACTTTTACGTGTGATTTCCTACACTTTCCGCTTCATAGAAAAATGTCGCAAACTTAAAAATTATTCTAAACATATAACAGTCCACGAATCTAAGCGCGCACTTTCGCGTCTAATCTCTCTTGTTCAAAGTGAGCAATTTTCGGATGACCTTTCAAAAATAAAATCTAATAAAAATTGTTCAGATCGTTTACAAAAACTGAAACCCTTCGTCGACAGTGGGGGTCTTCTCAGGGTCGGCGGCAGGATTGATCGAGCTTATACATCATACAACGCGAAGCATCAAATTTTACTCCCGAAAGGACATCATTTAACGAGCTTAATAATTGATCACTATCATAGGGTCAATCTACACGTAGGGCCGCAGACATTGCAATTCATTCTTTCCCAAGAGTATTGGATCCTGTCCGCACGCGACGCGGTACGCATGCGCACCCGCCGCTGCGTACAGTGTTTCCGAGCGCGGCCTCGCCCCGCTCCACAACCCCAGATGGCGGCTCTTCCCGCAGCGCGGGTAAGATCGTTGCGCCCCTTCTTACACGTCGGGGTAGATTTCGCTGGTTATTTCCAATTAAAGTCGAGCAATTTTCGTAACTCAAAACTTTTCAAAGCCTACGTCGCTGTTATGGTTTGCATGTCCACAAAGGCGTGTCACTTGGAGTTAGTTCCAGATTTATCCACCGAAGCTTTTCTAAACACGTTAAGGCGTTTCGTGTCCCGACGGGGACTTTGCTCAGACATATATTCAGACTGCGGTCGTAACTTTGTTGGGTGTGATAGATATCTTAAGGAACTTTTTGATTTTTTAAAGACAGACGCTACTCAGCTCGAACTTAATAAAAAATTAATGGACTCCGGAATAACCTGGCATTTCAATCCAGCTTACGCAAGTCACTTTGGTGGGATTTGGGAATCTTGCGTAAAAAGTCTTAAAGCACATCTTTATCGTGTGATAGGAACACAGACCCTTACTTATGACGAGTTCAACACTATCCTGTGTCAGATTGAGTCAGTGCTCAACTCTCGACCACTTTGCGTCTTAAGCAATGATCCAAGTGATCCGTTGCCGCTCACACCCGCGCATTTCCTCGTCGGGGAGCCATTGACCGCGTTGCCCGAGTATGACTTCAGTGATGAACGACCCAGCCGTCTTCAACGCTGGCAGGTCATACAGCAGGCTGTTCGTCATTTCTGGAAGCGGTGGAGCACCGAATATCTTTCCCAATTACAACAGCGTAGCCGATGGTTCCGCGATGAAGGCGAGTCCCCGGTGTCGGAGGGCTCTGTGGTGGTGGTGCGCGACGACGGCCTGCCGCCCCTGCAGTGGCGCCTCGCGCGTGTGCACGAGCTGCACCCGGGTGCCGATGGTGTTACCCGTGTAGTTACGCTACGCATGGGTAATTTTTACACGAAAAGACCTATCGTTAAAATTTGTCCATTGCCTATAGACTAAGAATCTTAGGTGTCTATTAGTATACTACTTAGGTTTAATATTAGTTAAAATAATTCACTTATTTTAAGGCCGGCGGCATGTTCCGTACTTTCCTACATTTAAATTAGTTTTTTTTTAATACCTTTCGCATCGTTTAGCACATACAATTTTATTTCTCATTTCTAAACGTCATATTTCAAAATTGTTACTGGAATGGTGTATATCTGATTTCCGAACGAAGCGACGCGATAGTGCTGCCCCCCTGCGACAGTCTTGAGAGGCTCTTATTAGCAACTTCGAATGGCGGCACGCACGTTACTAGAAAACGATCCCTTTCTTTCAATATATTTTCACCTGAAAACTTTCATTAGCACCGCAGTGTTAAAATCCCTGACTAGTTCAGCCAGTGACCTATGGAGATACAGACGGGGGCCCCCAGGAAACCATCAGCTCGTCGATTTTGGTGAGTCAGATCTTGCATTATTCCAGGCCTCCAGAAACTTTCTATTAACTTTCTTACACCTACTATTATACTGAAATCATCTCATTTTATTAACAAATAATTAACTAGAATAGAATAACATTAATGAATTTAATAATATCAATGTATAGCTCTAATGTACTTAATTAATTTCATGGCATGTTTTGATGTTATGTATATTACAATCCTAGATTTAGATATTAATTACTATTGTGTGCCCTTGCAGGGCGTCATGGACTGACTTAGAACAATGTTACCATCTTCATATGTATTTACATGACTTGACAATGAATAAATAAATAATGCGTGCGTGCGTGCGTGTTTATGTGTGTGTGACATTACCTGGGCAGGCCGGCTCATGTTGGAGAAGGCGGCCAGGATGACGTCATTTTTCACGTCCAGCACCGACAGAGAGCCCTCGCCAGGGTTGGCCAGCTCGCTGATTTTGCCGCTGTCTGCCAGAAGCGACGAAAGGGTCATAAAATATACGTACACCTTATAAGGACCCCGTAAAAAACCCTAAGCATAACATTTAGCGTGAGTCGCACCAAGCTAACTTAACAATTACCGACGATTTTAACATATATTTCACAGGTTTTGTGCTATAATTCCTAAATTCTTGAATTATCTATATCGACGCTTGAAAGGCAAAATGTCATAAGCGACAAAATGGTAATTTTACAGGAGAGCCAAAACCTCGACACAGACGAATCTGCTGATTTCAATGATATATATAACTCAATATTACAAAAAAAATTCGCTTATCCCATTTCGCCTTTCAAGCGTCGATATCTATACTAATATTATAAAGAGGAAAAATTTGATTGTTTGTTTGTTTGCATTGAATAGGCTCCGAAACTACTGGACCGATTACAAAAATTCTTTTGCCGTTAGAAAACTACATTATCACTGAGTGACATAGGCTACTTTTTACCGCGGGAAAATACTTTTTCCTACGGGAAAATTAATTTATCGCGGGCGAAGCTGCGGACGGAAGGCTAGTTATTTAATAAAAAAGTTACAAAACATTATGCAGACTAATTGCATGGTCACCCTACATTCTTTGAGGTGCATACGACGCCAGTTGCCTTGGGTAACAATAATATCGGTTTAAAATATTAAAAAAAGGATTCTTAACATCATCATGGCTGTTTTACGAACTTCTAATTACTTATTTTTAGATATTTTTACAAAATAAATAAAAACTCGAATACATTTTAATTATTGAACATAACATTTCTTAGGGCTTTCAGTCTTTTCAACCCCGCCACTTTTAATCTAATTATTATTAATCTATCTCATTCATTTTATTATTATTAATAATCTATCTCGTATATTTATAGCCAACGTGATTGCCCTTATTGTAATATGACATACTAACATAAACATACTTAATATTCGATTTTAACTAACAAAATATGGGCCAAACGCTGTTGTCTGAAATAAACATATTTTTTAAGCCAGTTTTCTGAACGTTGCCTTGTAACCTAATGCTATAGTCTGTGGTCTGACACAGACAGAGATTCCTGTCTCTTCCCGCGATGATCCTATCAGAAATAGCGACGTTATGTCTAGGACAGGGGTCGCCAAATGGCGGACCGCGGTCCGCATGCGGACCGCCGACCCATTTTTTACGGACTGCGAGACCACAGCACTTCTGAGTACATAATTTAATAAAAACGAATCCCCGAACTATCTTTGTTGACGTCAATTCGAAATGAGCCGGGCGAGGCAGCGAGCTAACAAACGAGCTAAATATTTTTTGTATAAAATGTGCGGACCGCGATTGTTATTTCATTTCTTAAAGCGGACCCCGAGCAAAACTAATTGGTGACCCCTGGACTAAGAAATAATTCTTGAATACTGATCGCGCTGTTAATTTGTTTAACTCTACTTACCAATGTCAACTGCGTAACTCTTCACCTCGAACTTGCTGGGCGTGCTGAAGACGACCCGGGCGCCGTCTTTGCTGAAGCAGTGCTTGCCGAGGCTCTGGCTGAACACCCCGTGGAAGGGGGCACCCTGCACCGTCGGCACTTCCGTCTGTACTATTCCTATCACGGTCGATACTTCGCTCTGAAAAAAGTTATTTCGTTTAAGGGGCTTCTAAACGGGCCATGTTTTGCTGCAATTTGTGGCTGCAACACAGTGGCCCGGCAAAATTGCAAGCAATACCAGCCAGACTACGCAATATTGCAGTAATGTCCCGGCCATATAGGCAAACATGTTTTGTATTGACACTTATGGCCGATATTGCCCCGATTGCCGGTTGCCGGACGATCGCTAGGCGATCGATTTTACTGCAATATTGCTCGGCCAGTTCTATTGTTGTTTCAGTCGCTCTCTTGGTTTATGACACAGTGTATCTTTTTCTACGGGACATGACATGAAGTTTACTGTGAATGACGCCGTGATGCTGTATTCTGGGCTTTGCGATCAGCTGCATGTTGTTATTGTTATTGTTATTTCGAGGTTATGCTGCAAAAATGACTACTACGTGGTCTAACGAGACAATTATTGACTTCATTAATGAAGTACATTTACACCCTGAGCTGTGGGATATAAAAACCGGAATATACAAAGATAGGAATGCAAAAAAAGATGCATGGAATGAAATCAAATTATCTATAGTTTCACGCCTATTTAAATAAGGTCTAATCCAGAACCTCTCGTTTTTCATTTGTTTCTTTTTTAAAACAAGATAAGCTGCTGCTCGTCAGCCATTGTTGCCGGTTTGTGTAGCCCGTTTAAGAGTCTGCATCATGAGCCATACTATTGCAGACATAAATGCACACATTGCCCAGCCATACATTGCTCGGCCATCAGTTGCAATAAAATATTTTTGTGATGGCCGGGAAATTAGTTGCCAATAGTAAAGCCACAAATTGCAGCAAAACATGGCCCGTTTAGAAGCCCCTTTAAGAAATTAATAGTTTTACAGTGATACATAGTTTTTTAAGGCCACGTTTAGCATGATTGTGGGAGTATAGGTGGAAAGGGTAATCGAAATAGTGATGGGTTGCTAGCCTCGTCGCCTATAACATGATTCCTAAGATATTCGCCCATTCCCTCGATGGGATTTTACCATCTGCACGGGAAGAGAAGCAACAGGTACATTCTATGTTTTTTATACTCCCAGACCAGCATGGAAGAATTGTAAAATGCAATAGTAACTAAACTAAAAATGAAGCACAGGAAAACAAATAGTTGGTCTTCTAACGTGCGTCGACTTTCAAGGGAGACAATATCCTTGCAGTAAAATTTCAGCTTGAGAACGGGATGCCATATTGGGACCGAGCGCGACGACAGCGCCACGTGACAGGCGGCCATTATGGACAATATTGTCACCGCTGTCAAACAAGAAGTAAGTAAATATTGTGAAAAATATTAATGAAATCTTGTGTTATTTTACTATATTACACAATTTTGGACAATGGTAGTCAGTAACATTATTGCCAATAATATTAAAATTGTTGTTTTCAGTAAAATTTTAGAGGTTAGGTAACTTACTTTTTTTTTCTTACGGCAAATATTCACTTATTTCTTTGGTCTCGTTTCCACCATGGTCTTGGAAATTGGTAAAATTTACAGTCGCTATTCTTCTTGGTGTTATTACAATTCACAACAACACATCTTACCAGGACCATATTTTTATCTCAAAAACGATTCGAAAATGTTTACTGCAATATGGATTTGACAGCTCAAGTCAGCGACAAAAATGTCAATTTTAGCCGTAGCGAGCGCTGTGATCGTTTAGGCTACCCCCTCCACCCGCTTTGCACTCTGCCAATAGCTTAGTCCCATATCAGTTCTGTACACTACTACATACAACAGGTCATTTACTTAAGTTTTTCTCCTATTTATCTACACGTGTTTTTATTCGCATTAATGCGATCAATCAACAGAGGAAAATCTTCAAGGCCAGCAGCGGAATAGATTTGTAAATCGTCAGCATACAGGTCGTATGTCACTTACCGATTCTTTTTTCTTGATGACCAGCGCATGGCACGCGTGGTGCGGGCCGCCGGCGGAGCGCTGCAGCCACAGCACGTCGCCGCTCGGCCTCACGCGCGGAGACCTCACTGCCAGCCCCTCCGCGGAAAGCTTGGCTGGAACGGAAAAATACTTGAAAACTTATAAAAAAAAGCCTGAGTGAACACCACAAATCACACACATCAGTGCAAAATACAGAAACAAAGAACAAGGTAGACAATAGGCGGTCTTATCGCTCAATAGCGATCTATCTGACAGACAATAAAAGAAAGAAATAAGTCGGAGACAGTTTAAGATACTTAATAGCGACCTTTTTGAACACCACTAATCAGTTTTTTGTAGAGTATACTTTTTTTTGACAGTAAGTACTTGCATTGGGAGTTGGGACATAGAATAGGTAGGAAAATTGACAATATTTCAATATTTTGAGTGCTACTTTTTATTGTCTGGCTCGAAAGAGCGCACAATTTTAAGACACTCTTATTTTTTATATTAGTGAAAATCTGGTATTTTCGTGGAAAAAACCATTTATATCGGTGCTCGAGCAGAACGGGCGTATGTTACAAACATCAAGTGTGTTAAATGACGTCACATAGTGTGTTGTACACTTTAAAAAAAGTGGAATATTACATCAAATTGACTAACAAATCCTGTGCTTAAATAGTTTGACAGTGAAAGCAGTTGTCAATCTTGATGGACGTTAAAAACTTAAAACAAAATGTAAAACGTCAACGTCGTAAATGTCAAACGGAAACCCGGAGGTTATTTTATAACCAGTTGCCATGTACAAAAAGTTGGATCAGATGTATGACGCCATTTCCCGTTTAACATATTTTGGTCATATTGTACAGAAAAATACATTTTTTTTCACAAACGTTTCTCTCGAAATGGATTTTAATTAATGGAAATTAAAAAATTTGAAATATTGCCAATTGCATAGTTCCCGCGGGCGCGCGATAAACGAATTATCAGCAGGGGATGTCGAAGGCAATATATTGTAAATCATATAAGATTTGTTCCAAACAGTATTTATGCAATATTTATTTATTAAGGCCGGTGACACGTATATTGGGCATGATGGCTGTATCGATATTTATGCCCTCGACTAGTACTAGTAAATAGAAACTTACTGAGTTTCCCGTCCAGCGTCAGCTGGAAGATGAATCCAGGCCTGTTGGTGCAGAAGATAAGCCCGAGCCGACGCGGCTCCGTCTCCCACGCCACGCCGACCACGCTCCCCTCCGGAGTAAACCTCACCTACAAATAATACATTGTTGCTGACGCCTGCTCGAAACCGATAACCGGTCGAGTAGTGTTAGAATACCGAGCACCAGCATTATTATTATTGGCATCATCATCCTAGCCTCTGTCTCATATTCTTTATATCTTGGGGTCAGCTTTCCGTATCAATTTGCGCCATTCTCTTTCTTGCGTCATGTCAGGGCTGACGCCTATCGTCTCCAGCTTTGACAGGCACCATAGTAGGACGACTTCGGCATCTTCACTTCGGTTATACCGTTTTAGGGCTCTCTTGGTCATGAGGAACCTATAATGTTATTTTCTCAAAAATGTCCGTTAAAGTCGTCATTGTTAACTACATATCAGAACAGGAAGTTAATTGATGCCGGTCAGTCCAAAATTAAAAAAAAAGTGCGAGTCGGACTCGCGCACCGAGGGTTCCGTATCATTATCTATAAATATCTAAAACCAGTGTAAGCAGAGCCCTGCTCCAAAGCAAAATGTACGCAGTGTGGGGTTACTTTATATTGGTCACTGCTATATACAGACATACATACACATTTACGGTTTTCGCAATTATTCTTTAATCTGTGCTATAAGACCTATCTTCATACCAAATTTCAAGATTCTGCGTTCACGGGAACTACCTTGTAGGTTTTGATTCCCTTGAGAGTTGAAAATTTGCGGAAATTTGCGGCATAAACGGCTGTATCTTTTGATTGCGTTGGCTTAGAATTTTGATTTTTTCACAGCTTAAAGGTATTATAGACCTGAGTATTTGGTATGAATTTCAATTTAATACCTCTACGCGTTTATGAGGAAATGGGTAGTAAGGTTAAAATTATTAAAAAAATATATATTATGTGATGTAACTAAAAATTTATGGTTTTCGTAATTTTTCCTTTATCTATGCTATAAGACGTTGCTTCGTACCAAATTTCAAGATTCTGAGTTCACGGGAAGCACCCTGTAGGTTTTGATTCCCTTGCAAGTGTCGAAAATTTGCGGCATAAACGGCTGTATCTTTTGATTGCGTTGGCTTAGAAGTTTGATTTTTTCACAGCTTCAAGGGACAGTAGACCTGAGTAATTGATATAAATTTCAGCTTCATACCTCCACGCGTTCCTGAGAAAAAGGGTCTTGACAGACGGACGGACGGACAGACGGACAACAAAGTGATCCTATAAGGGTTCCGTTTTTTCCTTTTGAGGTACGGAACCCTAAAAACATTACTGTTGCGCTAAACTCGACATGCAAATCACCATTATAAAATAAAGGCACAAGACTTAAAACACCAAATTAAAAAAAAAAGCTAGTACGACAACGTGTTTATCTGTGTCTGAAATAGCTTTATGTGTTCTGGGTAGAAAAATACACTCTTCAAATGCCATTGATAGAAAAAAGTGGCAAAGCAAAACAATTTTCACTATTTTATTTTCATTTATTTTTGTTGTTGTTTTATTTTCGATTTTTGTGAAAAGCACTATACTACGGCCAGAATAGCATTGCTGGCTTCGTATTATTAAACGGACTCGCAAGCTCGTCCGTTCAAACCAATACTCAGCCAGCAATTGCCTACTTCCTGGCCTAGACAGTAATGTACTATTAATTACCTGTCCCGGGCAGCAGCTCTCTGGGAGCCCCTCGAGCACAGAGAATGTCTCTGACTGGATCTTGCACACGACTATTACGGACAGATGTTTGCCCACTAACTGCTCACCCCATTCTTGTCTGTAGACATACTCTTCACCCTGAGACAAATCAAATTATGAATGATAGAAAGAAGTATAGATTCATGATGCTTACAGTAAAAGAAATTGATAAAATGAAATGGTCCCAACTCAGCATTTCGCTAGCACTAGTCTTCTGTTAGGATCAGACTAACTTAAAACAAAAAAAAATAGTATTTAACAGTCAACTTATCAACTTTAACTTAGCAACTTTAATTTAATTGATAGAAATTATTTAGTTATTGCGTGGCTTAGTCACTTGTTTTCCATGACAAAAATAAGACTGGAATTACTTTAAAAAAAACTGAAAATTGAAAATGTAAAGGAAACACTCGCAAAATAACTAAGTATTAGTATGGTTTGAGTGATATGATAAATCATAAGTATCTAAATCGGATGAAACATCTAACTATGCTGTATAATTTCAATCAAGACATATTCTTTACCTTTTTGGGCAAAGTTTCTCCCCCTCCAGACTTAGCTGGATCCTCAGGTTTGTTCCTTTTGACATACGGCTCTGATTTCTTCAACTTTCTTTCTGCAATATAAACGACCGCCGATTCATCGTGGGCCCAGTCCAAGCTACCAAATTCAGCTGCCAAAAAGATATTGCATAATAATATACCATTTTGAGACAACTTCTGATGTGTTTTCTGAGATGGTTGTAGTCTTGGTATGGCATGGTGTAGTGGTCAAAGACCTAAACAGTGCATAACCGTCTAGGTTTCAGAATTAATGATTGTGTAACTATATACACTGAAATATACAGTGAATAGGAGAGAGAGAGAGAGAGAGAGAGAGGGACAGAGAGAGAGAGAGAGTTAAAAGTTCTGCTTCAATACTACAGATCCATTCACTCACAAAGAAAACGTCTGTGTGAGTAACATAAGGGTGTCCTTGGTTGCTGTTGGCCCAGTCACGCACACAAAGACATCTTATAAGCAAGCATGAGCTTTATAGTACCAATGCACATTGAATTTGTTACAGAGAGCCGACCTTTGTTAATGAACTAATCTGTACTCGAGGACACTTTCCTAAGTTAGTTCCAACACATTTTGGCAGAGACCCTTAAGGGGTATTTGGGCCTGTGCAACTTGGGCAACAATAGTTTACTAATGTATTTAAATATAGGCTAGCGATTAAGTTATTTTTTTTATTAAAATTATAAATAGGTAAAGTTTGTGAGTTTGTGAGGCTGTAGGGGATCTCTGGATGTACTGAACCGATTTTGAAAATTCTTTTAGTCTTTTAGAGTGTCACAGGCCATATTTAATTCTGCGCGGACAAAGTCGCGGACAACAGCTAGTATATCATACATACATACACACACACAAATCACGTCTTAATCCCTTACGTGGTAGACATCATGGGCGGACAAAATAATAACAATAATTCTTACAGTCCGCATAAACATCCCCGTGTATATCTAGAGCCGTCAGGTCGATACAGTTCGTAAGGCCTGCATCGTTCCTCCAAATTTCAAGGTACTGCTTCTTGGCATCTTTGCTATCCTTTTGCTCGCGAATCACTGCTTTAAAATTTTCCTTAGGCGACACTGCTGACAGCAACCTGAAAATAGTTGTATTTTATAAAGGTTTACAGTGGAATTAGTTTATAATGACATCAAAGGGAAATGAGAAACATCTTTTCAAACAAATTTATAGATACTTATAGACTGGAAAATACTAATGTCCAATCTAGATTGGACACTCAACAGATTGATGTTTATTTTTAGCATTCCATCAACCCATTGCCAAACTCTCCAGATGGCCTAGTTTTCAAGTTTTTCTTGTAACTAGAAATTTCAACAGTAGCTTTATGAGTTTGTGAGGAATATTTTACATATGTAAAACATACATAAATCACGTCTTTATCCCTTACTGGGTAGACAGAACTCATAAGAAGGAATATTTCATTACATTAATAAAAAATTGTGAACATGAGTGGCAGTACATAGTACATACATATATATCACGCCTTTATCCCTTACGGGGTAGACGGAGTTTAAGGTAACAAGACCTAAAGGCCACGTTTAGCATGGTTGTAGGAGTATATGTGGAAAAAATAATCAAAATAGTGATGGATTGCTAGCTGCATCTCCTATAACATGATTCCTAAGAATTTCGCCCATTCCCTCGATGAGCTTTTACCATATGCGCGGGACGAGAAGCAAGTGGTACATTCTATGTTTTTACTTTGCTCCCAGACCAGCATAGAAGTAACGAGTGGCAGTCTTATCTATATAATACATTACATTTTGTTCAGGGACCACAATAAATCTTTAAATAAATAATTGCCAGACCACAATGGTTTCAGGCCATTTATCTTATCATTCATGTTATCTTTATCATTTATTTGCATACTTAAGTGTTTAAAGCCAGTATTTGTGTCAATAGCAATTATGGCAAATACTGTACTATAATTTATGTTTAATGTAGGAGAATATGATAAATAAAATAAGGCACTCTAAGCCTAAGCCTTTGTTGCCCATGGTCCTACTACATTTTGTCCTACTGATTTTCGACAGAGCTCCGCTTTCCGAGTATTTTTCTCTTCAGGCAACTGAAGATACCTAACTAAGCCAACCAACCTATTTTTGTATTTATATATTATTGAATGAATGATTCAAAATACTCGTAACATTTTTTCCGAGTAGGACAAATTAGTAAGACCACGGCAATACATTTTTCCAAGGTGGGTTAGGAATCAACTCACTCAAGTAGAACTACATCGTAACTTCCTAAGTAGTATTATAATTGTGAATGCAAGTAATCAAGCTCTCATGATAAAATTTGGCATGGAGATAGTTTGAGATAGTGAGAAGGGCATAAGATAGTTTTCATCCTGGAAAACTGAATAGTTTACACAGGCGCACAACAAACTAAATCTTCACAGATGAAGTCGCAGGCAACAGCTAGTTTTAGGGCCTGTTTCATCACTCTCTGTAAAGTTTCTGATATCTTAAATGTCAGTTATCTATGATTCCTTCTATATTTCTTACTACAAAACAGTCAGACAACATCATCGATAACCGACACATTAAATAGCAACTCGGTTAACCCTTCACAAATATACTTAGTGATTTCTTATAATAGGTTTTTTTTTAATATAATAAGCTTAGACAGAGGGTCCATGGACATTTTGAAATTTGGAAAGTGGTCCGTGACTGCAAAAAGTTTAAGAAACTGATATACAAGTATAAATGAAAGATTCAACTTACTCATTAGAAACATCTGTACCGAAATCACTTCTACTAATAACATTCAACTGATCATCAAGAACATAGTTGTAGGCATATTTAGTGTTCTTCCCTTTGTCTATGTTCCGCACAGATAGCTGGCTAGTTATTTTGTTACCGGCGTTGTTCAACCTCCCTCCAACAACCGAAGGAATCTTTGATAGAGTCTTGTATGCATTTATGATATTATCAATCTGAAAAT
Source organism: Pandemis corylana (assembly GCA_949127965.1). Taxonomy (NCBI): domain Eukaryota; kingdom Metazoa; phylum Arthropoda; class Insecta; order Lepidoptera; family Tortricidae; genus Pandemis; species Pandemis corylana. The sequence continues at coordinate 13,010,898 of OX421857.1, read as the reverse complement.
AAATGTTAGTTTAAAAACATGCTTGAACTTCTTTCTGTGTTGATTATTCTGGAAAACAACTACAAATAAGGAAACTAGTCAACTAAACGCTAAGATATCATTAAAAAAATAAAGATATCAACAGGTCCTAAAGTTTTGTTTTTAAATACCTATTGAGTTCTTATTACCTTGTAGTCAATATTCTAGATTTAAGCGTAACTAAGTAAGAACAAAGAAATTCATTAATACCTGCGAAGACATCTTAAGCATCCCAAAATAGCTGAAGAATCTGTAGTTTTGGTTAATATAATAATCGTAACGTAAAAATTGCTCGGTAATCAGCAGAGATAATGTTGCTATCACTGTTAAGTGTTAGCCGGTCGGTTCGGTTGTCAATGGTGGTAGTCTAGTCAACTCGACTTGTCAAGTCACTGCTCACTGTCCTGTCAATACGGTGTCAAAGTACGATACGGTGTCAAGTAACTGTCGAAATATTTTTTTAGGTATATTCATCCTTTCATAAAAGACAAAGAGCACAAAGCCCATACAACAACAAATTTGATTTAACTTTTCTATACGATGCATACAATGCAGAGAATAATGTAGAGATGTAAGAATGCATGCTATCTTAAATATGTAATCAAAAAATTAGTCCCTTAACTTATGCTAAGAAGTTCGCGTTTTTCAGGTATGACTAAAACTTTTAAGATGATGCCAAACTTTTTTTTATAATAAGTTTCTAGGCGGCAAAGTACAACTTTTTAAACAAATGACTGCGCTTTTCGGTTGCTGCCAACAAAAGGCAGCAAACTTTTTGACGTAGGTAGACAGAATAAATAATTATATTTCCTGAAAGCGTACCTTACTAGATTTATTTTTTTATAATAGAAAGATAAAATGTGTGCATTTAAGTTTGAAGGCTATGAAAAAACAAATAAGTACCAGTGACAGTGGATCAAAAGAAAAACTTTTTTATTTGGTTACATCATGGAGGAGCCAGTTTAAACACATATATTGACGACATTTCTTTCGTTTATGTTGACGACCATTTAACGAAATTCTATTGATTGTTTTTTTGCTAGAAATTAGCCTTGGTACTCCGTACCTACTAAAATGAATGTAAGTAACGTTCTATGCTCGTTATTACATTGAAAAATGTCTTATCAACCGCTTTCTTAATTACATTTAAGTAAATAATATTTTGTCAGAAAGAAATTTGATATTATTTACCTTGGTAAACTTGACCAATTAAAACCTGAACCAAGTAGGTATTCAAAACTTCGGTGAATTAAAGTTTAGCTTTTTAAATATACTTACCTACCTAAGTAGGTACTTACAGTAAAATATTTCGTATGTGCAAAATATTTTTGATGAGCGCAGCAGCTTAGCATTGTTATTGCGACATAAGTATAGGGTTTCAATTATCATTGTTTCCGATACAAGTTCGTAAATAACGTCGCTTTCGTGAATTTTTATCCATCATTTTTTTTGCAAAGTATTCTTGTGTTTCAGAACAATCCAGTAATCTTAATCGAGAGAACGAATATATTTCCATGCCAAACATGCTCAAGGGCTTTTCTTCGTCAAAATGAGCTGGACAAACATGTCGCAAGACTTAATCATGTTAATCAGGATTCGCTCGTATGTATTAAAAATCTATTTACCTATTGCGTTCGTTGCTTGAGGTGAAAATTGTAATTAACCACGCCACCTTAGCGAGCTTGCATTATTGGAGATAGTTTACGACTCCGGGCGACCGATGGCGCGGCGAGCGTTTTATCTGTTCATTGCGCGGGCAACACGCTCGCCAGACAGTGGTTACCAGGAAGTACACGCAATGTAAAGCAACCGATCGCCGACATCGTAGTGCAGAAAGACAACTTTTAGTATTCCTTATAATATTGCATGTACCTACAAGATTAGACTTCTGGACCCAAAAAATTACGATAGGAAATTAATTTCTTGATTACCTACCTAGTTGTAAACGCATTAGAGCTGTATGTAGGTACCTATCTAATTTTCTTTTACTCTGCTCGTGTTGTGACACGCACAATATTGCGCCATTTTGGAATGGTTACTAACGTTCGAGCCATGTGATTTTCAAAAATCGAGCCCCCGAACATTTAGGGAAGTGTTTTCTTAATTTTCTTAATCTTCTCTCTACCTATTTAATTCTATAAATCCCGCCTGCATCACATACGTATGAGCTGTTTGGTTTTCAGGAATTCAAACATCTACTTTTTCCTGGTTGTGACAATGGTGAAAATTGCGTGAAAAATGAGTCTACAGATTCCGAGTAAGAATACTTAGTATATTGTTTTGTTAGTACTACCTAATAATGTCTAGTTTTCTCATTATTATATGTACCTATTAAAAAAATGTGCATACTGCGATCTATACTACTATCTACTTTGTACGACATTTTTAAAGTGTAGGTACCTACTTATTTTTTTGTTTTATTCACTAGCATCGAGAAAAGAACAAACATTATGAAAAACAAAAACGACATGAAGCGTTTCAAATGCGAATCTAGTGGAATCAAGTTTGAGGACGAACAAGATATATTGTCACACCCTTGTTCATCTAAAAGCAACAACAGTCAAAAGAAAACTTTGGATCATGCGGTGAAATCCGAACCAAAAAGTAAGAAGAAACACACAAAAGAAAAAGAATCCAAAGAAATCGATCCTGATTACTCAGGAAATCAATTGAAAAAAAGCGAAGATCTAAAAGCAGGCGTTGAAGATTCTGATGCATTATTGACATGTGGCCAATGTCCAAAATCGTTTAAGACCTTAAGCGCCATGACTAACCATTTGCTAAAACATTTGCAATCAACTTATCAATGCAGCAAATGTCCCAGTACATTTCCAACAGCTCCGAAACTGAATAGGCACGTGGCAATCAAACATACGGACAAGTATAAAGTGCAATGCAACATATGTCACAAGGAGTTGATCAACAGTGGAAATTTGAAAATTCACCTCCGAACGCACACCGGAGAGAGGCCGTTTCCTTGCATGGAATGTGGCAAAAGGTTCACACAAGCTGCCGCGCTTTACACACATACGAAGATCCACTTGGGTATCAAGAAGCATGTCTGCTCATACTGCAGCAAGCCGTTTACAGAATATCATAATATGAAGAATCATGAGCGGATACACACCAATGAGCGGCCACACGTATGCAAATACTGTAATAAAGCTTTCAGTGATCCATCAGCTCTGAGACGACATATTCGCACGCACACGGGAAGTAAGATATACGAGTGCCAACTGTGCCCAATGAAGTTCAGCGATGCGAGCGGCCTCATAGCCCACAGAAAGAGGCATAGTGGGATTAGGGATTTTGCATGCAAATTATGCGGTAAGAAGTTTTTCTGCCGTTATGACGTGTTGAAACACGTCAAGGTGATGCACACGGATACAAAGGATTTCGAATGCGACTTGTGTAAAAAGAGGTTCGCGCTAAAGCAATATCTGAGGATACACATAGTTAATAGCGGGCACTAGGAACTTGTTTTTAAGATTATTATGAAGAAGTGTTTGTTGTATTTTTTAAGTGAATGTCAATTTTTTCTTTAGTTACTTTCGTTACTTGTTCATTAATTTTATTTCCTTTGAATTACCGAAGCTGGTATTTTGTTGTTTAAGTTTGTAGAAGAACAATAATATATTTGAGTTTAATTATTATTAAAACCTTAAGGGAATCGTACAAAAATTCATAGGCGGGTATTATCTGTTATCTGAATATCTTCTTTTTGATTTCAATTATGCTGGATTACTTAATAAAAATAAAGAAGTGAAACGATGAAACCATTTTCATTTTAATAAAAAATCTCTAATCTAATACCTTTTAACGAGTAATTCTTGTATATTATATAATCTGAATTTAATTTTCATGAAATTTAGTATGCACGGGGTTTCGGAGGTGACAAATCGATCTAGGTCAGGGGTCGGCAACCTTTTGAGTCGGAAGAGCCAAAAATTACTATTTACAAAATTTCAAGTTTTTAAAGAGCCACAAAAAAATTTCACGCCAACAATAAATAGCCTCAATACTTTCATAAAGTTTGTTGATAAAAGAAGTTATCTATTTATTCATAAGAAAAATATCTATTTATTCATATATAAGTAGTGTTTTTCACAACAAATAATCACATTTTATAAAATAAATAATATTTGCGAATGGAACTAAAGAGCCGCAGCCTCACATCCAAAGAGCCGCATGTGGCTCGCGAGCCGCAGGTTGCCGACCCCTGATCTAGGTAGCTAGTTTTCATTTTTAGAAAACGTACCAAAAATAATAATCCAAGAACTAAAATAATTAAGTACCTACGCTACTAATACATATTACTAAAAGTGCCTCTCTCTATAATCTGTTAATGAAATTAAGTAGCTACCTACTTAATATTTTCTTCGTAACTACCTAATTTTCATACAAAATCGAAAACAAATCTGAATAAAAAGGGTGGAAAGTCAATTTGCCAGATATCTACATATACTATTGATGAGTAGAAGTAGGTTTTTTAATCAAATTCTACCTAAGTAGTTACCGATCACACAATTCTGTTATAAAATTAGTTCTCTCGAACATTGCTTTTTACTGTCGTGATTTACGATATTGATTAGAATCTCTATCAACACATCTACATACACCTATACACACGTAATAACAGTGACACACACCTACGGGTAGCTATAGGGCTATCCGTCGCACGGCAACGCGGCGCCGCGCGTCGCCGCTCGATACGCGCGGCGCGCGCGTACCGTGCGGCGCTCACCCCTCATTGCCCATATGCCGGCCCTCCAAATAACACCCTTGTCGCAATCTTGCTTTACTAACATAAAAATTTAAAGCTAGTGCAAAGTGCTAGCACTTGTGCGACGGCAACACTAAGAAAAACGGTTCGTCCACGCGGAAACAAAGTAAGTTTAAATAAAACATAATCTACTAAAGCACCAGATTTATTTTATAACATGCCGTTTTTATAATGTTAAATTGTGTCTGTATTCGTAATAATAAATAATTCACGCTACAATGCGCCTGTTGTTACTTTTTGGTGTGACGTCTGATTTGACCCCTATCCTATCTAATTTTCCCGCGCTATATCTTTTTAAAAAGTTGACAACAGTTTTTGCTTTTCAGCCAGTGCTTGTAAACAATGAATGAACTGGATTTGATAAAGGAGGTTGAGAAGCGGCCGATTTTATACGACAAAACTGTTAGCGGTTTTAATAAAACTAAATTAAGGGATGACGCGTGGAAAGAAGTCCAGGAGTCTCTCAATGTGTCAGGTATTTTTTTACTTTAACCAATAATACATACATATTTTTAAACTGTTAGATCCTCTTTTCTTTTTTTATCTTAGGGACTGAACGTCACTCCCTCGACCACCTTCACGACTACCCCGAACCTTTGCCGGGAATCCTGCACATTGCATTACCAATTTGCATCCTAATAAATGACTCAGAAAACCATGGAATCATAAACGCGCCCAACATCTTCATTCCCACTAGTTCTGCAGCAGTACTTATAATTCTAATTCTTCTGATGTCATGTTTCTCTGACAGTTATTATTATAAAGCCCTCTTTCCACACAAGCAGAAGCAGAGTGCAAGAAGCGCTGGCGCTCGCTGCGCGACTCGTTCATCAAGCTGCAGCGCACGCACGGCGGCCGCACGCGCTGGCCGTACCACCAATCCATGCGGTTCCTGCTGCCGCATCTAGAACCCAACCATACCAGGTATACCTACATAGGTACTGTGAGGGTTGTAGCCAGGTCTACACTAACTCAATAGGAAACTCCTGGATTTGAGCGTAAGTATACGGGAATTCAACGCTTCGCGAACCTTTTAAATAATAAAGATGTTACGGGCTGTAACGTATATTCAAACTTAGGAACTTAAATATTTATAATATAACAGTCATCCTTCGGAAGCAGCTGTCCAGGTAATGCCCTGAAGAAACACTTTGTTTCTTTATTCCATTAAAATTCTAAACTCAAATTACAAATAATTGCATTACCTGCCAGCAAGCTGGTTTGTTTGTACAAACCTTTGTACAAACAAACTCAAGTTCCTACAGTACCATCTATTATTATAAAGGCTTCTGTCCACACAAGCAGAAGCAGTGCAAGAAGCGCTGACAATAACGGTAGAGGTTCCAGAATAGTACTTACCTGAGTTATGTATGTTACTATTAACAGTATTTATAGACCGACCGCTCAAATGAGTCCTCGCCCGCGCAGTGCGGGGACTCGGGGTGGAACGACCAAGGGGGCCGAGAGAGGTGCGGGCGGCAGGCGCACTACTCGCCCTTACCTCTCTCTGTCCCCTTTCTCGTCCCACGTACCCCGCGCCTAAGCTAAGTACTTGCCAATGTTAACCGTTGTCTACAATAAAGCACAAGCTTTGCTTAGTTTGGGACTTAATAAATCAATTTTATTGATGTCAGATTATCCCATGATATTTTATTTACTTACTCTCAAAAAAGTCTGAAACATGAGTCAAATAAAAACTTGTTATTTCGGCCTATTCCAGCACACCAAGAAAAGAAGACGACTCGGACACCGAAGAAGAGACACGCCGCCCTCAACAGTCGCTGCCCGATCTCTCTTTCCACGACAAATTCGACTACGATGACGATTCCCAACCGGCTACCAAGAAATCCCGCCTCAACTCCTCAGAAGAAGAAATGCAAAGAACTGACCCAGACGAACTCTTCCTTTTGAGTTGCGCGCCCATTTTGAAACGGTTGAGTTCGAAACAAAACGCGGTCGCGCGTTTAAAAATTCAACAGGTTTTGTATGAAGCGGAGTTTGGAAGTCAGATGGAGCTGCCGTACGTCACCCCGGCGAGCGAGTGCGGGTTCGAAAATATAGATGGCGCCATAGAATCAATGTCGTCCAGTGGCTGCTCTGATTTGACCAAGGAGGTTAAACTAGAATTGTGGGATGATCAAAAAAGCAGCACGGCCGTACCATCCGTTTCTCGATAGAATTTGCTGCTTCTAATTTATTGTTTAAGTAAGTTACAGCAGATAAATCTGATCTACTCTGTTGCCAATACAATAGAGTTCATCTTGTCAAATCCGTTCTTTGTCGTAGCTTCAACAAGTCGTTGTTAGACAAGTCATTATGTTAGATTAGAGTAGAGATACACCCTTATTCTTTCATAATGACTGCGTCCAATGTATTTACTGATTTATAAATCAAATAATCAGAATTGCAAGTTAGTGGATGCTTATTTCTCTTAAATGATGTAATTTTTAATCATTACTTTGATTTTAGCAATGTTTCATTTAATGGCCAAATATTTAGCTGCACACTACACCCCACGCCGTGAACACTATCGGAATCGGACCTTCCAAATTCGAAATTGGAAGTTCGTATCATACCCCCCTCTTACTCTAATAAGTATCTCAACAAAAACATAAATGTGAAATGATAGCCAAGTTCAATATTAAAACTAGGTAGGTATACATTGTTATTGACTTCGCCGACAAAAGAATTGATAACTAGCAGTGAGTCAGTCACAAAATCGCCGGTTTTTGAACGTTAATATATTATCACTATCCGTTTGAGCTACATTTATGAAGTTTTGCATTTTGGGCAAGCTTAAGGGTCTAAATTTCATGTATGTAGGTTAAATATGTTTCGAGTTGTGAAGGGGTCAAAAGTAGCTGGAAATGGTTCGTGTAAATATACCTCACACGGCAGCGTCGACAGTTCCTTTTATTTCGAACTTGGTTGACACGCTCCCACGTGTCTAGATTAAATAAATTGGTGTGAACGGAACGGCTCCGTACGAAAAATTCTGAATTTCGAATTCTGGTAGACGTTAAGCATAGCTCAAACTTAGTACTTACCTACCTAGAAAGTGTCACACTTTTCGATTATCCAAGTAAAGTAAAATACCGATCGCTTAATAAAATGTACCTACAGTACCCGGCCATAAAAATTGCTCACCAGTTGGCGCCACTGTTGACTAAGGTTCAGAGGTATAGCTGTCAAAGGTGACTTTATAAGATCGGTGCCGAAACAAAATTTAAATCTTGAATCTTATTAATTTTATTAATTATATAATTATATAATTATTATTATTATTATTAATTATATATTATTTATTTAAAATAACTATCATCTCCAAATAATCCATATTTGCGATAATTTCACGAAAGATATCATTTTTCAACAGGTAAATGAAGGAAATTATAATTTATGTCACGAAGCCCGCCAAGGCTAGTGAAAAGTGAATGTTATTGGAACTCACGCGACACTAGCGCCTCTAGTGGCAAATTCACACGCGATAGCCCCCAAGTTAGAGCGAGACTACGCTCTACGAGGTCGAAATTAGCCGAGAAGACCGATGTACAATCTTTATGGCCGAGTATACTGTAATGTAATAGTTACGCCGGTGCCCCCTTATTCATAAACGCTCTATAGTCTATAGGCTTTTGCTAACTTAGCAATCGTTTGTCCTTATCTGTCACTTTGACATTTACCTTTCACAGATAAGGACAAACGATTGCTAAGTTAGCAGAAGCCTACAGAGCGTTTGTTAGTATATAAGTAACTAACTAACTAAATTCTACTTAGGATTATTACCTCACATGACTTCCAATTTTACAAACACACTATTCATTATTTAAATAAACTTTTTAATACCTAATGTGTTTTAATCAATTAAATCTCCGTACTTCTTTGCAACTCTGTAAACTACTTTACAATGACTGTCATAGCATAACTATGCACAGCCAAGGGCATAAATATATGTAAAATTCCAAGACGTCAAAAACATCTCTAGACCTTTTATGCCACAAACAATAAGGTCGCTGACACAAAATAAAGTTTTTATGTCTGTCTATGTCAGTAACCAATATAAAATGACCACACACTGCCTACATTTTTCTTAGGAGTAGGGCTCTGCTAATAATGGATTTCATATTAACTAGCTAATTTGTACGGAACTTTCGGTGCGCGAGTCCAACTCGCACCTTTTATTTAAATACATACATGCATAAATCACGTCTTTATCCCTTACGGGGTAGACAGAGCCTTAGATAGCAAGACCTAAAAGCCACGTTCAGCATGATTGTGCTCGTAAAGGTGGAAAGGGGAATATTTTTTTTAGGTATTGCAAGTTGGTGTCATTGGCTTAAACAAATTTGATTAAATTATTCCCATGTTTTGCAGTATTACCCAAGAACACAAACGTTAGTAAAAAATAAATAATATAAATTAATAGTTACCTACGTAGGTAGTATGTAATGTATTGAATATGGTTTTCCTTAAAGGATTGAGATTTCATTTGTAACTTGTACGTTAGTTGGCTTATTATTAACTTATTCGGATGAATAAAATACACTGACGAGCAAAAATAACGGCTCACTTCCCATACAAAGTTGTATGAAAAGTAACCCGTTATTTTTGCTCGTCACTATTGGAGTACGAGCGCGTGGCAAAAAATCAACAAGAACACGTGACATTGAATTTTATAATTCACCACATTGTTCTGCGTTAATTAACTATGCGGAAGAATTTAGTTCCATTAAGGGCAACCGGAAATAAAAAGGCACAAGTAAACCATTCACTCTGAAATCCGGCTTGAAGGACTTTGCTCAAAAGTCCGGCTCTGAGGACCAAATCAGTGGTTTTGCTGCCGGTGACAATAAGTCAAAGTAAGTTGTTTAATTAAATACAAATATACCATTAAATTGAAATATGACGAACCATGGTACCCTAGAGGAATGATATAAGCAGACGGTCATCGGTTAGAGTCGGGATTTGCGCCTCTGATTTTTATTTAATTTACCTGCGAATTTGTAATTCAAATTTATCATGAGGTTTTAAAAGAAAACACCGTAAAAAGCCTGCATACAATCTGCAAAGTAGGTTAATGGTGAGTATCAAGTTCGCAATGAGCCTGCGTGGGAACTGTGCCAAGTCTCACAGGTCTTCTCCAAAGACCTGTGTCCAGCCGTGGGTCGTATGTAGAGTTTGGAAATGTAAATAGAGATTATTGTCCAAGCAAGACGTTAGATGGTTAATTGTTTAGTTGGTTTGGTGACGTACCTATAAATAAGATGGATGAAAGTAGACTAACTAAACATATGGGGAGTGTGAATCGTTGCGTTGGGAGGGGAAGGCCTAGAGGGACGTTCCGGGACCAAATAGGAGACGTTTTGAAAAAAGGGCAGGTCAGGAGTACCCGAAACCGACGAGCATGTATGAAGAGATTGATGAATGTGGATGAAGCGAAAGAGGTATGTCAGAATCGTAGCAAGTGGAACAAAGTAGTATCTGCCTACCACTATGGGAAAGAGGCGTGACTGTATGTATGTATGTATGGTTATTGTAGTTGTCAATACAATTACCTTTAACTACAAAAAGTCATTATTGTACTCTCTCCAAATTTGTTAATGAAATTAGTCGACCTCACCTAGTGCAGCACTTACAAACTAAATTATGCCTTGCCTGAACTACTGCTTTGCTAAATAAAACTCTATCTTCAGTGTGTAAGATGCAATGCATGCAACGAAATGCATCTTAGACGGCACACACAACGTGGTAGAGAATTGCATTTGCATACAATCACTGCGGGCCGTAACAGTAAGTTTGAACGGAATTTTCGCCAAACCGACTCACAAGTTGTTACCCGTGAACTAAAGTAAATAAACTGGCAGAAAACTCAATTATCTGTCAAATTAGGTATGGTGCATTGGGGTAAATTTGAAATGGGGGGAATTTCGAAACTCGTGGATATCCACTAAACGGGGAACAATAACATAATCTAGCAACGCTTACCTAGAAGCCCCAATGTCTGGCTTCTAGATAATAAATTGTTGGTCCTTCGGGGCCCCCTGAGAATGTGCGCCCTGGGCACAGGCCCCGTTTGCCCTTACGGTGAAGACGGTGTTAGATATGTACCTAACTCTAAGTAGCATTATCAAGCCCAAGGAACGTAATTGAATACAACTTTATATACGTTAGGTATTAATTACAAACATAAAAGTGAATAGGTTTCTGCGCCACGAGACACGAGACCGCTCGCGTTGCGAAATCACAATGCCGGTGTCCATTACGTGCATTACTATAAAGAATTTATAGAGATCCTTGGTAAATATAATAATTATAGATATATAATACAATACAATACAAATGCTTGCACTGCTGTGTTCCGGTGTGGAGAGTAGGACAGCCGGGGAAATTACGGGCACAAGAGGCATTTCATCTTAGTCCTCTAGGTTGGCAACGCATCTGCAATCCCTCCGGGGTTGCGGGTATCTATGGGCAGTGGTGATCACTTACCATCAGGTGACCCACTTGCTCGTTGGCCTTCCTATTCATATAAAAAAAAATACTATTTATTGAACACCACAAATCAGTACAAAACAATACAGAATCAAAGAACAAAGTAGACAATAGGCGGTCTTATCGCTTAATAGCGATCTCTACCAGATAACCAATAAGACAGAGAAATAGGTTGGAGACAGTTTAAGTAGGTGGCGGAAACAAATAGATAGGATAAACGCAGGGATAATAAAAACAACAATAAATAAAATAAAATAATACATACATACACATATAACATTAATGCATAATACTTAAGATAAAATAAACGTGAGACTGTAACAAACATAACATATACGCAAAGGTCTCTCAAAAATTTACCGGAATATTTCAAAAGATGGTTAGGTTAGTTCGACTGGATACCGCTACAAAGATTGTTCATTACATTTTATGATTCAATTTTTAATATGTGTATAATCTATAGATTGTTTCATGTAGTTCCGCATTCACCGAGAGATGGCGCTGCCCCCGAACCCAACATGTTAAAGATGAGTCGCTATAGTAAAGTGAATGTCTCCTTGCTGATCAATATTACCTAAAGCTACTTGTTTTGTTAGTTTAGATTATATTTTTTTCGTGTAAATAGTTTCCCTAAATTTTAACTATTAAAGTAAATAAAACTGGAAATATTCACATTCATAGCCAAATAATCCATATTTGCGATAATTTCACGAAAGATATCACTTTTCAACAGGTAAATGAAGGAAATTATAATGTATGTCACGAAGCCCGCCAAAACCAGAGAAAAGTGAATGTTATTGGACCTCACGCGACACTAGCGCCTCTAGCGGCAAATTCACACGCGATAGCCCCCATCAAAGTATCTACACGTACTGTAAATTTATTTTACCAAATTATCAAATATTTCACTTGAGCGGTAGTTCTGAAGCAATTATACACTCATTATTCTGTTTGTAAATGGTGTTATCTTTTCTTTATTTTTGTACGAAAAATATGCACTCAACTTATACATAACTACATGACAAACATATTTTATTACTACTCTACTCTACTACTATTACGATTTCAGAAATCGAGAGCCTATTTCGGACTAATTGTCATTCTAAGTCGTAAAACATAAAATAGAAAAACACTCATGCCATTCTCAAATTTTGCGGTTACCAGCTTTTAATAAATCATTTTATTATTTTCCTGTAATAGTACATTATGATACAAGTGTGCTATGTTGGTAATTACACACGAGGCGTATTGTACGCGCGAGCGACAGTGAGCGCGGGTAAGAGAGCCGAGATGTGTAATTACCAAAGCACACGCGTCGCATACGACGTTTTTCAACACATTTGCGAGGAAAAATAAATAAAATTTAGTTAATAAAAGGACTTTAAGAACTTTAGTTTACCTTTGTTACCAGACATTGCTTACCTGGAGCTGCTTTAGAACTTTACTTTATCATTTGGTAATTAACACCTTGGATTTCTTACTGATATAACTGTCCGAACATTGTCCGAACATATTTTAGTATTTCCAGCGACGGACACTACATTTCTTTATTACTTGAACTCGTAATTTTTAACACGTTCGCTGCGGGGCTCAACTTGAAAGACTTTTGGCTGGTGCGGTTGAGATCGAATCAGCCCAATCTGGAACTCTTTTACAGTGCGGGTGAGGCCGAATCGCTCTCAAATTTCAGTAGTTACTTAGATCCTTCATAACTTTGCCAAGAATAGGACCAGGGTTTTTTTTTTGTGTTGTAGTCATTGCTTAGTAAATATTTTAAATACACTTAGCTTCGCCCTTGGTTCTGACCTCTGGCTTAAGAAAAAATACCTAAAGAATTTTTGAGATCTTTTAGACCTCAAATCGCACTAAATTTTATCTGAGACTAGAGCAGGGAATGGCACTTATAGGTAAATTATCGATAAAAGAATGATCATCTTATCGAACATCTTTAAAGGCGTTTAATTGTGTGTTATAACAAATATTTGTTCCTGGGTCATGGTTGCTTATCTATATAAGTATTTATTTATCTATACATACATTTGTTAATTGCCGCTTAGTAGCAATAGTACAAGCTTTGTTTAGTTTAGAGGTAGGTTTGTATAAATGCTCTATCAGGAAGAAAATAAATTTTGGTTTATGTTAAATAAAACCCATTCATTTATAACATTATACAGTGCAGATACTTATATGTATGATAAAAAATAATAATAGAAGGATACACTGAAATAATAATAATAATTATTCACATTTATAAACAATAATTATCTAGCAAACACTATCGATCGGTTACGACGTATTCAATACCTACTAAATATTTACGTAAAACACGCGTGGTTCAGCGTCGATAACTAGCACCGCACTAACGTCAAGCTGTCGACTCCCGCGTCGCCCGGCCCCCGCTCTGTGCGGCCTTGAGGTCAAATTCCTTGAGGCTAAATAAACCTCAACCCGCACTGTGTGAAAAAAATATATGCCCAGTGCGTTCGAGGCTTATTTAGACCTCTAACCTTTTTTCTGTATAAAAGAGTCAGCGTTTGAGAAACATAAAGAAATGTATATTTGTCTTTATCATACGCCTTGTAAGTAAGCGGCAACAGCTCCCGCACGAGAGAGATATCACAACTTTTAGCCCCGCACCGACGTAATGTCGAGCTTGAGGCGGTTTTACCTCAACCCGCAGTGAACGTGTTAAAGTAATAAAAGTCAAAGTCTGAATCAACAATATCAGTGAAAAATGGCGGCAGATATTATTTCTCCGCGCCAATCCGCGCGCAGCACTCGCGCATGCGCGCTGTGCACTTAGCACGCGCGTGACGAAGACACTGACACAGACTCCTAAACAGCCTAATATTAAAATTATAATAAAAAATAATTAATCAATGCCTGAGATTGCAAATTATGTTCAGTTTTAGATAAAAATGAATAATTTGTCGAAATTAAATGTTTATTTATCATCTTTTCCTTAAAATAGTTTAATATTCACGAAAATATTCCTTGTTCCTATAGATAACTGAACTTTTTGCTGAGATAAAAAAATATATATATTACCGCACTCGTGCGGTAATATATTACAGCACTTGTGCGTAATAAGCTCAATTATGAGCTTAAATGCAGTGCAATAAGACTCACTTTACGAGCAAGTGTGTTGAAAATATTATAATAAATAGATTTTATCAACAGATAATACACACATTAGAGAACCAGCATAGTTAATATACATTACGAACTGCCCATTCCCACGACTAGGCTATTATTTAAAGTAATGTAACACGTGAAGAATAAACATGATAAATTACGAACTAAGTACACAATGTACAAATTGTTGAGATATGTTAAACGAGTTTGATTAGGTATATAACAATTTAAAGTTGAATTGTAAAAGCAAATATAAAAAATATTTTTTTTCGAAAAAATTAAAGTTAAACTGTAACGGTTTTGATGCTTGCCATAAGAAAAATTGATCGATGATCGAAAGACGTATAATTTATGGCTAAAACGCTTTTTAACAAATTTAGCAAACATCGAGTTTTGCTCGGTCGATAAAAAAAAATGGTAGGTACCTACTACCTAATCATTCATCACAGGTTAATCCAACGTAAGCTTTGACTCAATATGAAGTGTAGATATTTCGAAACTTATTGTTTGCTTAAGCAGATAGTCTGTTATTTCAGTCGAGTCGTTGTTTACGGATTAAATTTCAGTCTTACCTATATTTTCTGCCTCACGTGCATACTTGTAATTGCATAGTCACTCTAAATTAAACTAATTGCCCGATTTTTAAAAGCAACGTAATATATACATGCAATTAAGTGAAAATACAAGTAGAATAGACTTAAGGTCCGGCCACACCACTGCGTCAAAGACGTCGACGGTGCGTTTACGCAACAAAATGTATGAAGAAACGGTGAGAGAACGTGCCGCATGCGACACGTCACTGCGTAGACGCAGCGGTGTGGTCGCTTCTTTAAATTGTAGCTCCCAACTAATGTTGTCAACTAAATATAAGTACTCACGAGCCAAAATAACGGGTCACTTTTCATACAACTTTGTATGGAAGGTGACCCTTTATTTTTGCTCGTGAATGTAGTTGAAAATTTCACTTGAGCTGTAGCTTTGTAGGCAATCCACAGATTTTTCCATTCTCGAGTTGTACCACTACCTACTTTCGAGTGATATGCTTCCGAAAATCAACCCCCAGAATCCAAAACTAGACGTGTAGTGTGAGACATTAAAACTTATACTATACTAGCGTTCCGTCCGCAGCTTCGCCCGCGATAAATTAATTTTCCCGTAGGAAAAGGTATTTTCCCGCGGTAAAA
This sequence comes from Pandemis corylana, assembly GCA_949127965.1. NCBI lineage: Eukaryota > Metazoa > Arthropoda > Insecta > Lepidoptera > Tortricidae > Pandemis > Pandemis corylana. The sequence continues at coordinate 12,995,286 of OX421857.1, read as the reverse complement.
AGTAGCCTATGTCACTCAGTGATAATGTAGCTTTCTAACGGCAAAAGAATTTTTGAAATCGGTCCAGTAGTTTCGGAGCCTATTCAATGCAAACAAACAATCAAATTTTTCCTCTTTATAATATTAGTATCTAGACTAGCGGTTGCCCATGCACTCATTCAATCACTACTCTAAATATTTCTGTTGCAAAATTGTGAAAAATAATGGTGTGACTTCCACTTGGAATCTTATGGTGTTCTGTTTCGCATGATGCGTCGCTTGATATAGTGCGTGTTACCTCGTTAAAGTTAAGCTTAAACATGTATATTATCATTATCTGTGAGATCCTATACTTGCCTCTGTGTTGCTATTTTAATTTCCCATATTGTGTTGTAGCTGTTGGTTCTCCTTAAGTAAATAAATAAATAAATATTCTGATGGAAAAAGTGTTGATCTCCGTGAACTCTCGGACAGTTCTGTCGCTTACTTCTGCTTCCTAATGCATATACCTACATTGATATAGTTTATTATTATAATCTTTATTCATCGTTAACGTATGCAGCTTCTACCTAGTAAGATTCCTTATCTCTTGTAAGGTCATTGCAAAGATTCTGAAGTAATCAAACAATATTTACTCCGAGACTTTAATTTGCGATAGATTTGCGACTTACACGATCATCACTAGGTACATAGTATAAAACAAAGTCGCTTTCCGCTGTCTTTCTGTCCCTATGTATGCTTAGATCTTTAAAACTACGCAACGGATTTTAATACGGTTTTTTAAATAGATAGACGGTATTAGTTTAAGAGGAAGGTTTATATGTATAATTCTACGCAGACGAAGTGCAGAAGGGCAGAAGCTAATCATAAATAAATAATAATAGAAAATAGAATAGAAACCATACTAAAAAAAGATCCTATAAAAAAAAGTTGCACTATTCATGGACTGCGTCAATAGTATGATATACTAGCTTTTGCCCGCGCCTTCGTCCGCGCAGAATTAAATATATCCTATGTTCATCAAGGATAATGTAGGATTCTATTGGTGAAAGAATTTTTCAAAACGATCCAGTAGGTAGTTTCAGAGCAAACAAAAAGGCAATTCTTTCCTCTTTCTAATATTAGTGTTGACTTGAATCAAATCAGTGAATTACCGGTTTTTAACAATTGTTTTTTGTTTCAGTTCAATACGTATTTTACTGTTTACAATTTTGGTCATAGCTGTCGACATGAGAATTTAATTGACCAGCAAAACCGTCGTACACGGACACACAATAGGCACCCACTTCATTATTAATTATTAAGTTTATGTTATTATTGCTAATGTCAATGGTCGCTGGGTTCGTATTATTATGTGGGCGTTGCAGGAAGCTTCCGGCCGTAATCTTATCGCTATGAAAAACGTGTTGAACTGCGCCAGTGAATGAATCAGTTCCGACAAGCTGATAGTAACATGATGACCTGAATTGGGAAAGTTCAAATTATTTAATTTTCAATATAATTCGCAATGATTAAGGACGTATAGGTGGAAAGTTAGATCAACACAATGATGGGTTGCTAGCCGCATCGCCTATAAAAGATGATTCCTAAGACTCGCCCATTCCCTCGATGGACTTTTACCATTTGCGTGGGAAGAGAAGCAACTGGTAAATCCTATATTTTTTCTTTACTCCCAGACCAGCATGGAAGAAAATTCGACTCACTATGTACAAAATTCAAGCGTAACTACCTAATGCTAGAAAATACGTTCTTACCTAAGTAAATATTCGCATTTGGAGGTCATTCGGAATAAAAGGCGCAAATGTTCAACAGTCATAGTTTAATTAAGTATCGTCTTAGGACTACGCACGCAACACAACGCCAGCATCCCATATCACAACAATTTGCATCCACGCTATTGACTATGTTTAGGTGAGTACCTACCTAATAAGTTTAATCACGCTTCTTCTTACACTTTTAATAAACAATTTTCTAATAAAACTTTTGTGGTCACGTGATCACTTTACTTGCCTAACGTACGGAAGCGAAGCACCTGCATTTTCGTCAAACAACTCATCGCCATATTTAGCTAACATTTCTAATATTACTCCATTGGTCCACCCAAAGCCCTCTTGTACCCCGTACTCGCCGCCACCCCCTTGATGCCCAGGTTGCACCGCACTGTACTTTTCAAACATCTTGTTATACTTGCTGTATCCTATATAGTTTGAACGTATCCATAGTTTGGCTTGTTCTTTTGCTAACTTCACTGCTTCATCGTGACCGCTCTTTTCTAGGCCTTCTATTAGTATGCTTTGCAGTGGAGGCCATGCGTTGGGATAGTCCCATTGCTCTCCTGAGTGTAAAACTGACGCTGGAACACCACCAGGAAAGTCTAAAGCTCCAGATAAATGTAAGTATCTGACTAATCTCGCAGCATATTTTGGTGCATCTTCTGGCTCCACGGCCCGCGCCCAGAGTGGTGTCGCGCAGCTTGGATGGAAATGCCTCCTTCTAGTTCTTGCGAGGGAATCATAATCATACCACGTCCCGTCCGAAGGATCCCAAAGCACATTTTCTATAGAACTTCTCCAATACTTCGCTAGGCTCCACCATTTCTTCGCTTCGCGCCTATCATTCAGTAAGTTTCTGAATTCACCAGCGAGTTGAAGAGCCTCAGCGAATATGGAATTAAGATCCACTGGCAGAATACGGGTAGCGTGAACGTCTGTTAAGTTTCCGACAGGTTCAGAACTTGGCGTCACAAACCAACGTGAAGAAAAATCCCACCCGCTTTCAGCTGCACTTTTCATTTCTTCGTAAAACTCCTGACGTTTTTCTTCTGTTGGCAATCCTCTGGAGTTTGTATAGTCTTCGTAGTACGACTCGGGGCGTGGACCTTTAGAATTTGTGTCTGAAATATATCGGAGCAGAACGTATTTATCACCATTTAGTTCAACAGTCACCTTCTTCCTATCTAGCCAATATTGCAGCTCTTTCTCAACTGTTAAGATATGACGCTTCAGCCAAACAAGGTCTTTCGTAGCAGATAAATAGCTTGCCACCATTGCCGTCAGGAGAGGCGGCTGACTTCGGCCCAAGTAATACAGTCGACTGCCGTTCGGAATGTAGCCATGTTTCTCTACCAGATACAGGAGATTTTCGATCATTCCTTTAGCAGTTTCAGTCATATCACTCAGTAGAAGGCCACGCACGATCCAGAATGAATCCCAGTAGTACAACTCCTTAAAACGGCCCCCAGGCACGATAAATCCATTGGGCACTGATATAAAACTGTAAAGCTCTGGCCGCTGAGCGACTTCGGACTTCACTCGTCGTCCCAATTTGGCCCAAATACCGATCACATTTTTAGCGAACTGTTTCAGTTTAGGATCTGTTATTGTATCTAAGACGGGGGGCGACGGGTTGAAATCCGGTGGCATCCAGTTCTCCAGCTCGTTTCCCAGTTTGAAGTGTTTTCCCACAAAGACCGTCAACTGTTCCCGGGACGGGTTCCGCTTCGTATCGTGCATCAACTGGGCGAAGTCGGCTAGCGTATGATTCGGGGAGAACATTAGTTTCATGTCAACAAAAGTTTTCGAGTCGGGGAAAATCCTCGCCAGCTGTATGCGGTGTAACATTTCGCCGGAGCAGTATACTGAAGAGTTGCATGCGGGGGCCAGAGTCTGCGCATAGGCGTTTAGGAGGCCCAGCACGGGGTATATCTGCATTTGGCGTATTGCAAACATTTTTAACTTTCTTATTTTTCCGTCGGACCGTGTCGGCGAACGCGGCGCGCGATAAACATAACCTCCGCGCGGCGAGCGTCTGGCGGCGGAGGGTCGACTGGGCAGCCGTCCGGCCCGCGACCGCTATTAACCCACGAGCCATAGTCGATGTGTGTCACTCAGTGCTCGTGTCCCATCCCGCCTGGAATTCCATCCATCCCAGCTGACGCAATTTACTATCGCGGATGCGGCGCGCACTTTCACTCGCTCCCTAAACGATCTGCAGACTGATCGGTTGTTGAACTAGGCCACACTCAGCGCCGTGACCGTGACTGAAACTGGAGCAATTTAGAGTAGAATGCGTGGCGTCTCAACGACGGAGACTGTAAAACTGACGTCGCGAAATAGATAACAAATTCAAGACGAAATTAGTCTGTGCACGCCGTGACCAATAAGATTGTGTAATGGACTGAAAATACCGAAATCACGTCGGTGTTGCTAGCATAGATACAGTATCTAGCATCAACTACGTTAGATTAGATCGACGCAGATATAACTAAAACAAGACCGAAAAATTTTACAGTTGTCGATGTGTGTCAAAAAAAACGAAGCATAAAACTCGTTTCAATAAATTTAAGTGTCGTGTCACTCAGAGGTGTCAATGGATCCACTTAGACATCCTTCTGACATACGCGTGTTTCATCGCTCTTTCTCAGTCATTGCCGCTCTATTAGAGTAGTATATGCGCTAAGTTTAATAATAAACTATTTTAGACCCAATTTTATACACTCGTTCAGTTATGTTTGCGTGATATGATTGCGTCCGCAGTTATCAGCTGATGTTTGCGTGTAAATGCTGTTATTATCCGTATAATCTTACATTAACATTTAGATAACTGTAATCTTTAAGCTAATCTAAATGGGAAGCGTCAATGAGTCTAGTGTGTTCTAATCTAAATAACTTTTATTCGTAGAACACAAACATTAAAAGAATAAGAATAAGAGAACTTTATTAGCTGATACAGAAACACAAACAGGATATTATGGATACTTATTCTAATTAGCCAAATGCCGTATAAAGGAGCGATCATACCGCCGCGTATACGCAGTGACGTGTCGTAGGCGTCACGTTTTTTCGCCGTTTTTTTTCATTCATTTTGTTGCGTAAACGCACCGTCAACGTGTTTGTTTTACGCACCGGTGTGGTTGCACCTTAACGTCGTGTCGCTGATTTTCAGTGACGTCAGTTACAGTATTACAGAGGTGCAGACAACTGACTTGTAGTGTGAACAAAATTGTACAACGGTGTTGTTAAAAATGTATTGAAAATGGAGCCAACTTTGAGACAGTCTGCAAATATTGGGTATATCTGCAAAATATTTAAATGAATAGTAATTCATTTAAATATTTTATACCGTTCGTTTGTCTCGCTAAAACTCGAGAATGGCTGTACCGATTTGAATAATTTTGGTTTTGAAACATTTGTGCAAGTCCAGGAAAGGCTTAAACGGTAGAAAACATTTAAAAAACCAGGAACGGGGTAAATCCGTGGGTAACGGCTTGTTTTTTTTTTACTGTAGTGTTCCGTCAAGTACGGATGCCACAAAATGAACGCATTTAATAACCGAAGGAAAGAAACTTAAAAAAAAATAGCAAAGTTTGGTGTTGCCGAACATTTAGCTGTGGTAAATAGGTAAAATGTTGCAGGCGTTAGTATTATTTAGAATTGTGCAGTGGCAACTATGACGTCGGGGGCCCAATATGAAGAAGTGCATCATTGTCCCTTCTGTGCTAGGCCCAGCCAGTCTAGGCCCCGTAGAGCTGGGGGACCGTGTCGCATTTTGCCAGTCCTGCCACCCTTTAGTTACGCCACAATATTTGTCACTGATCCCTATACAAAAATTAAACGTTTCTTGAAGGACGCATATCCGCCATGAACGCACTCAACCTCGAAGAAGACCTTCTGAAAAGATCGAAACTATGCGGATCATCCCTGATTCATAAATAGCGAGTTAAACCATTCGAATTGCAGTTCAACAAGCGTGTTAATTTTTTTACGGGTCCACTAGCGGCATCTATGACCGTATTGGAACTACTTACGTGATAAACTTGACTGTAAAGGCGACGCCCGACTGCTGCGCACGTTATGCACGGACACGCTATAACCACCCACGTGGGTCCATTGGTAATTTCGTGCGTAGCGTGTGCGTGCACTGCTGTGGGAACGACCCACCCACGGCGTGCGTAGCGTAACCGTGCGCTGCAGTGGGGGTCGCTTTAAGACGGCAAGTTTTGCGTGAAATTTTAAATCTAGATCTTGCCGGTGCACCTGGATTGAGTTTGACACTGCCGTACATTTTGACTCTAGAAGGTCATAGGTACATAACGCCGCGCCTACCTGCTAATACGCTGATAAACTGATGGTAAGCACCACCACCCATGGACACTCGCAACATTAGAGGATAGCAATTGCGTTGCCAACCTAGAGGGCTAAGATGGAATACCTCATGAGCCAGTCATTTCAGAGGAACACAGCAGTGCAAGCACGGATTCTGACCCACCTCTTCCATTCGGTGTCTTAAAGGCGACTAAGAGATCTAATGTGAGAGTGGGCAGCAGGCTCTCTGTTGCAAACTGCAAAACCCAGGATCCAGGGGGCTGCCACAATCGCTTAATGCGTGTCAAGTTCTATTGAGCGTAAGGGACAGAGCTATATCGCTGCATAACTGTGTCCCTTACGTTGAATATAACTTGATAACCCCCTGCACCGCGGTGTGAAATACAAGGGGACGCCATCACTATTTTCCCAAGATAGTCGTCACGTAAGTTCAAACTCACAACTAAGACCACGACTATATCACCTATCCTTGGAACCCACCGATACAAACCAACAAACATACTCACTTATTATAATTTTGAATACGGGAACTGGGGCCCGATTTTTGAAAGCACATGTGTGAAAATACCACTCGAAAGTGGTGAAAAATTGTGCTGAATTTGAAATACGAGTAGCATAGAAGACAATCATAGTTGTCATTAATCTTCTGAACTAGTCAAAAGTTTGATTAGAGCTGTAGTTTTGGAGATATAAGCTGATTTATACCACCTTCGAGTGATGTGCTTTTAAAAACCGGGCCCCAGGAAAGTAGAGTATTTACAAATAAATACACACAAATAAAGACACAGCCTTTAATTTCAAACACTAAGTAACTAAATTAAATAGTACAACTAAATATAGTACGTTATTTATTAACTTATTGATCATACTTTAAAAATTGCACTTAATTCGGTTGGACATCTTAATAAAATACAAATAGCTAGTAATTAAGCTTATAACAGCAAACCGTGTGGACATACCTTAAGGTTTTTTTCGAATCGAATTCTCATATAAAAAGTATAAATTAAAACTGTACAATACAGAAGTGTAATAAACTACCTAATTATACGTGTTATTACTCTGACCCTGAAAGCACCTTTAAAGTTACCGTTTCACAGGCATACTTAGATATACAGGGTGTTAGGTAATGAGTGGATAATCCTTGAACTATGGATAGAGGGCACTTAGGACGTTATAATAAAGCTAAAATAGGTTTAGTAAAAGTGGCACGGTTTCCGAGATATTCGGACTTTTAGGTTTTTTTCGAAAATGAACACCCTTGTTCAATGTTTTGATCATAGCACAATTTTAAACTAACTTTTTCAATTTTTTTATGTTTGCTCAATATTCTTGAGTACTTGTATTTTCAGATAGGCATTACTATTTTTGTGAAACTACATGGGATTTTTTTAAAAAAAATCGCAAACTTAATTTTTGCCTTTTCAATCGTACATTGATCGAATTTTCAGCTCTCACGGTGAAAAAAAAATACACTACCGCCTAGTTGCCAATAAGCTTAAAAACATGCCGGTTTATTGACAATTTAAAAATGGTAATTATCTTTTGAATTTAAATTCAAAATGATAAAATAATAAAAAAAAAATCACGCTCACCCACATTTTTCCCGATTTACTTTTTGTATCACGGGCGTAGAACTCAAAATTTTTTGTTGCAAAAATAACATTATTGGCCACTTATTTAAACTTCGATTTTGAATTTCGCTAATTATTATTGCGTAATGAATGGTTAATTTTGCGTTTAGATCGTTGTGTTGAAGTTTTTTACTTTAATACTGCTTCGAATATAATACACACTGATAGAATATGCCCAAATGCATTACATTTATGGTGAGTTCCAAGGCACAATTTCACCATTCATTATGCAATAATAGCGAAATTCAAAATCGAAGTAGAAAAAAAAACAAAAGGCAGTCAGCATGTTTTTTAAATTTGGAATTATTTAAATGCCATTTGCATTTAAATAAGTGGCCAATAATGTTATTTTTGCAACAAAAAATTTTGAGTTCTACGCCCGTGATACAAAAAGTAAATCGGGAAAAATGTGGGTGAGCGTGTATTTTTTTTTATTATTTTGTCATTTTGAATTTAAATTCAAAAGGTAATTACCATTTTTAAATTGTCACTAAACCGGCATGTTTTTAAGCTTATTGGCAACTAGGCTGTAGTGTATTTTTTTTTCACCGTGAGAGCTGAAAATTCGATCAATGTACGATTGAAAAGGCAAAAATTAAGTTTGTGATTTTTTTTTTTTAAAATACCATGTAGTCTCACAAAAATAGTAATGCCTATCTGAAAATACAAGTACTCAAGAATATTGAGCAAAAATAAAAAATTGAAAAAGTTAGTTTAAAATGGTGCTATGATCAAAACATTGAACAAGGGTGTTCATTTTCGAAAAAAACCTAAAAGTCCGAATATCTCCGAAACCGTGCCACTTTTACTAAACCTATTTTAGCTTTATTATAACGTCCTAAGTGCCCTCTATCCACAGTTCAAGGATTATCCACTCATTACCTAACACCCTGTATATACCTAATATTATAATATATCTCTCTTACGTAGTATATTACATCTCTACATTCATAGGTTATGGAACTTTGTAACTTACTATGAAGTGTAGGTAAGTATTTTAATCAACTACTTATGTTATAAGTTTTTATTCAGTATATATGTGTATATATTTGTTTATTAATTTAAAGAAAATATATATTCAGCAATATCACTTTTCGAAAATGTCTTCGAAAGGGTCCACAAAAATTGGAATGTTCTAGGTAAATATTAATGCATTTCTAATAATAGTTGGTTAACACAATAAGTTTCGTATTGTGATTAACGATGTTAAATAACATGTACCTACTTAAGGTAAACTTTTTAAAACGGACGTATGTACGGATTACATAATATCAACTTAATTATCTATTATGTTAATTATAATAACTATTTTAATGACTCATAACAAATTGTAACAACAAATGCTTTATAATTGGTATAATCACATTGTTTAGGTAAGTACTTAGCCGACAGCTAATTGTTAAGAAACCTGGATGAAGTGTACAGTTTCTAAAAGTAACCGACACTAAAAATCAGGTACTTGACAAATAACACAATATCTTAATATTAATAAAATTTATAATTAAATAATGTTAACAGCTAGCGACCCGCCCCGGCCGGGAGTACCTAATGAAAAAAGAGGAGAAATATTGTGATCTTTTGAACAATTTATATATTTGTAAATAATATTGGCAGGTGACTTTTCTAAGCATTCGACTTTTTATAAAGTATTCATTGCTATATAAAATACATTTAATGCCCGAGAATAAAATATCATCATATTTATTCGGATAAAGATTAATACTGAACAGGAGTAAATGCTCGGAGGAGTGACTTTTCTTGAAATAAAATATTTACTGTACAACGCGGAGTTTTCTTTACATTTTTGCAGAATTACATTCCTCTGGTACATCATTTATAAGTATCTGTTAAGGTTAGATACGTTAAGCCATGTCAAATTATCTTTCACGACTTGTTTGTAAATTATAGGTTTTTTCTACTTACATAATAACTTAATTAGCTTTATGCTATTTAGGTATACAAAGGTGAAAAATTATCCAAGTGATGGTAGAAACCGTATTATAATGCGTTGGCAGGTTTGCAGCCGCGGATAGCGATTTTATTTTAAACTGTGTAAATATAGAGATTACGCTTAAAACATTGTTCGAGGTAAATATAATTGTTAATTGCATATATATTTGCCATCGTTTTAAAACTTAACGCAATTTGCGCTTGGTTAATATAGCTCCTTATATTTCGAAAAAAATAAATAATGCATGTACTTTTAAATGAGAAAAACCTGTTCACATAAAAACTTAATTAAGTCTCTACATTAAATCGCTCGACGCCTGGCTTTGCACAAAACTCAACAACCTTTGCTTACTTCTATAAGTAAGTAGTTTAACTCATTTCTCTACACTGTCCTCTTCATAGGAGGCTACATAGCTGGAGCTCTCAGGAACCAATTTAGCGGAATCACTCGCCGTCAACCTTTGACCATACTTAGCCAGAAATTCTAACACAACACCGTTAGACCATCCAAAACCTTCTTGAACATTATATTCCCCACCTCCTCCGAATTTGCCCGGCTGTTCCGCATCATATTTCTCAAACATCATCTTGTTGGTGTCAAAGCCCTTCAAACAAGCCCGTACCCATGTTTGTGCCACATTGAATGCAGTGTCTTTAGCTTGCTGGCTCCCTAGAGCTTCCAAAGCGTTCACCACGATGCTCACCAGAGGAGGCCAAGCGTTGGGGAAATCCCATTGCTCCCCGCTATTGATCAGAGATGATGGCACACCACCAGGGAAGTCTAAACCGTGGGATACCCTCAAATACTCCAAGACACGGGCAGAGTGCTTCTTCACCTTCTTCTTCTCAACAGCCCCCATCCATAGAGGAGCCACATTGCTAGGATAGAAGTATTTCCTGTGTCGATGGTTGAGCATGTCGTAATCATACCAAATACCGTCTTCTTCGTCCCACATTGTCTCTTCAATCGTGCTCCTCCATTGCTTAGCAAGGAAAGACCAATGCACAAACTGACGGAGGTTACCGAGCCTTGCCTGGAAGAACGCGACGTTTTGAAGGGCGTTCGCGAAAATGGCGTTTAAATCAATAGGCACTATTTCTTTAGTGTGGATATTCCGTAGATGGCCAGTGTTATCGCCTTTCTCGTCAATAAACCAGCGAGAGGAGAAGTCCCAGCCACTCTCAGCAGCGCTTTTTATATCGACGTAGAACTCCGTCCGTCTTGCAGCAGAGGTAAAGTTCTGAGCAAGTGAGTAGTCTTCATAATAGGATTCCGGTCGCGGGCCCTCGCTTAGCGAGTAATACCTGAGCATAGTGTACACTTTGTCGTCCTTATCGAATGTTACGATTTGCGTCTGCAGCCAATACTCCAACTCCTTTTCTAGGTAACCAATGTTGTCTTTCAAGAATTTCACATCTTTTGTCTCCCTGTAATACAGTGATACCATGGCTGTGAGCAGAGGTGGCTGGCTACGTTCCTGGTAATACCATCGGTTCCCGTTTGGAATATGTCCCAGCTTGTTAAGCAGTTCAATTAAATTTTCGATCATCCCCCTCGCAGTGTCTCGCATGCCGCTGATTAGGAGACCTTCGATGATCCAATAGGTATCCCAGTAGTAAATCTCTTTGAACCGTCCTCCGGGTACGATGAATCCGTTCGTAACAGGGATGAGACTGTGCTGGTTGGGTTGGTCGAAAACAAAAGGTTTAACTTTCCTGCCTAATGTTGGCCAGATATTATTGATACTTTCACCGAATTGCCTTAGTTTCTCGTCGCGGATTCCAGCTAAGAAGGCGGGGCTGGGGCTGTAGTCCGTCGGGGTCCAGTTCTCGAGTTCACCTTCGGACAGAAAATGTTCGTTCACGAATCCTTGAAGCTGTTCCTTCGTGGGATTGTTATTCGTTTCGTTCATTAATTTGTCGAAAGCGGATAAAGTCGTAGCTTCATCTTGTTTCATCTCAAGATCGACAAAGGTCTTTGAGTCGGGAAAGACACGGTTCATTTGGACCTGATGAAGCAGCTGGCTGTCACAGTACACTCGTTTCTCGCATGACGGAGGCAGATCCTCGGCAAGGACGCTAGCAGCCGCAACCGCTAACACGAGAGCTCGCCACATCTGAAAAACAAAGAAAACACGTTTAACAACGATGTTCAAATGTTTACTCTGCAATTTCAGACCATTTTAGTGTTATTATCATTATCATAGGTATTTGTCGTCGCGTAACTCATTATGACTTCACAATGAAAACACTGTGTAATCATCATAGCGATGTACGCTTGTTCAAAAGCAATTACAAAACCAAATGTGGGAAAATAACAGACATTAAATGATTTAAGGAATTAAATTGTTATGAGTCTTTGGATTGGATAACGCGCGATAAAAAGAACTGGGCAAGAGTGGTCTTGATTAGCGCATCGACGGTTCCCTATGTACGCACCATAGATAGATCCACCATGGAGTTTACAGACCACAGAAACATCTAGCCCGTATTTAATCTGTTAAGAACAATTTTCTGTTTTTTTTTTAATAATAACTAAAATATTGATTTTAAAACCTAACCGATAAGATACATTATTTGTGATCCTTACAATATGTTCTTTTATTTTGACTCGTAAATGTTTATTTTTAATATTTCTCACACCTCATATGTTTTCTTGGATTTGGAGCAACTTATCCGTGGCTGTGACGAGTGATCCTAAAGAGCTCCGTTTTTCTTTTTGGGTCACGGAACCCTATGTACGTATATAATGATACCACAAAGTACCTGGTGCTATGATAATCGATCGGATCTGTGGTTATATTAAATACTTATAGTTTACGATAAGAACCAGCTATATTCACGGAACATAATGTACCTACCAAATAGGATGGTTTGGTTACTATGCATAACTTCCATGCCGGTCTGGCTGGTGGGAGCAAAGAAAAAACATACACTGTACCAGTTGCTTCTCTTCCCGCGCAGATGGTAAAAGCCCATCAGGGGAATGGGCGAAAACCATAGGAATCATGTTATAGGCGATGCGGCTAGCAAGCTATCACTATTTTGATTCCATTTCCCATCTATACGCCCACAATCTTGCTAAACGTGGCCTGTAGGTCTTGTTACCTTAGGCTCCGTCGCCGGTAAGGGATAAAGACGTGATTTCTGAACGTGTATGGTATTACTGTGCATAAAAGCCAGAGGAATACTAACAACATTAATTTTATTCTGTCTAAAATGGAAGATTTTTTTGTTACAAAGACAGTTACAGTGATAGGTACTATCAATTTAATCAAGAAATTTTATTTCTTGATTTTTATGTTTTACTTTTTCGGATTTACCGTTAGAAATTAAATTTCTAAATGTCAGTGGAAATTAAAACACATAGAAAAATCCGAAAAGTAAAGCTATGGCCGGGAATCGAACCCGGATCCTCGTCATCCCGTGACGCGTGCTATACCCCTACACCACCCATAGCAGGTGGGTAGTCTCCGAATTGTTCTACCTGTTACTAACTGTCACGTGACCTTTCGTTACTATGCGAATTTTTGCCGCTAAGCGTCATCTGTTTGAATGATATGTCTGTACGACATAATTACAAACTCCCATGGAACATCTACTGCTCACCAGGGACGAGAGAAGGCGCTGTTTTTCAAATGATAGATACTATCAAATTAATCAAGAAATTTTATTTCTTGATTTTTATGTTTTACTTTTTCGAGGATCCGGGTTCGATTCCCGGCCATAGCTTTACTTTTCGGATTTTTCTATGTGTTCTAATTTTCACTGACATTTAGAAATTTAGTTACAGTGATTCTTAATGCCTCTCGGCAAACTGACAGACAGACGACACTCATACGAAAAACGAAGATTGCCGAAAGGCACTAATAAAATAAAAGCTCAGCACAAAATGCATTATAATACCCTATGATAGTAATTACGTGTACTAAATAATTAAAATCTGATCCAAATAATGAAAATTGCGCCGGTATATGCCCCATATTTATTGCAACCGCTAGTTTTAAATATAACTTAGGTCTAAAATTGCACGTTACTTTAATTAATATGCTCGTTGATTTTAATGTTTAAATTTTAGCATTTTCTGAATAAGTGAAATGTAAATTTCTTTGAAAAATAAAGTTCTTTAACGATAACCCAATTGGTGAACTTGTGACCAGCCTTAACTCCGGTATTCGAAGATCGTTTCGTGCTGTTTCTTTCATACCAATGGTCGTTAATGGAAGAATGAGGGGGACGGTATAATCGAACTTCGAATTTCGGAGTAACCCCTCTGCCGCTTGGTCGGTGCAAGACGCGACGGCAAACAAGTAAGACGATTAATGAAAACTGGTTTAAAATAAGTTTTTTAGTAAAAACTAGTCGTTGCCCGCGACTTTTGAACGCGACAAAATTATAAATATTGACGCAGTCGGTTTTTTTTAATATAATTAATTTATTTGTTCATTTATAATATTAGAAGAAATTACAACAAATGAATATTTTAATATCTTAATTCCCGGCCATAGCTTTATTTTTCGGATTTTTCTATGTGTTCTAATTTTCACTGACATTAAGAAATTTAATCTTAATTGCTGTTAATGCGCACATAACGACTTCTAATAATCGATCCGACTTTTGAAATAGATGCTACTATGCCTGTTTCTAGACAGATAAATAGAATTGACCGTGACCCACGCGATTCCTAAAGCGTTATAAATCATTGGCAAATTGTTAGCACACGCTGTTTTAACTTTATTCGCCCCTTGACCTGTTTTCAAATGTCTTCTGTTTTGTTTTTGGCAAAATGTGAATGCAACTGGCCAGTTCGAATCTGACATTTGTTTTTTTTCTTTTGGCCTTTAGAAATGTTTCCAGCCAGGTAGAAGCAGAATGATAACTTACCTTACAAAATTCATTTGCCATTTTATTTTGGTTTGTGTCTTTTAAACGGCTGTTTTTGAAATGATGTGTGTGAATTTAAATTAATTCATAAGTATGTTTATTAAGTATTAAGTATGTGTACTTCCATGCTGGTCTGGGAGCAAAGAAAAAACATAGAATGTACCAGTTGCTTCTCCTCCCGCGCAGATGGTAACAGCCCATCGAGGGAATGGGCGAAAATCATAGGAATCATGTCATAGGCGATGCGGCTAGCAACCCATCACTATTTTGATTCCATTTTCCCTCACAATCTTGCTAAACGTGGCCTGTAGGTCTTGTTACCTTAGGCTCTGTCTACCCCGTAAGGGATAAAGACGTGATTTGTGTATGTATGTATGTATGAGTATGTGTACGTTTATTAAGTAAGTACCTACCTTGCTGGCGCCCGCGGCTTCTTACTTGTAACAGATATATTTTTATCCCGTGGAAATATCGTACAATCCATCCTTATTCCTTGTTTCATGGGCATAAGTCATGGTTTTCAATTATTTGCATAAAGACGGACTTATCCCTTTAAGGGATCTCTTCCAGTCAACCTTTGAGTGGATGAAAAGAGTATTATATTAGGGATGGACGAGTGAGTTTAAAAATTGCAAACACTGAGAGCCACAATACATAACTTTACCGAATATTATATAATACATAAACTCCTAAAACCTGCCAGTCAATAAACTACTTTATACTACCTATAATATATATCAAAAAATATACTAGGTACATTAAATAAATAAATAAAGAGCACAATAAACAAAGGAATATTTACCAATTAATTTAAGAAGATGGATTAATTTAATATCTCTCAGTTCGTTCGCGTGATAATAATAATTGTGGGCCATGAAATTTTATTGTTTATTTAATATCTACGAATATGTAGGTTCATATGTGCATATGTATGCGTGTGCGTGTGTGTATGTGTATATGTAATTATGGGCACAAATATCGATACAGACATCGTGTCAAATATATGTGTCACCGACCTTATTGTTTGTGGCATAAAGGCGTGTAGATGTTTTTGACGTCTTGGTAACGTAGGTACGGTCAAGTGCAAAAATAAGTATCGATACGAACTTCTCAATAATATGTCCCACGACCTTATTACGCCGGTGTAAGAGCGTATGGTACTTATTTTTGAAACTTTGACTAGATACATATTATTACACCTGACTGTACATATATTTGTGCGCTTGCCGCCAAGTCTATATAGCACAGCCGTACCATCTTTTTCTCGAAGCGGCTCACGGCTCTTTTGACCCCCGGTGTTATTTACACGTGCACTTTGCTTGTAATCCATGTTTCACGTGTAAGATTAAAGATATTTGAATAAAGATTTATTTGAACAAACTATTACTTAACCTCTAGACGTGATAACGCATTGAGGTCACAGACACCATTGGTTACGCAAAATGTCAGAAACCAGTGCATTTTATATAACACATCGGTTCCGATACTCTTAAGACAATTTTTATAGGAAGTGTTGCAATGTATGGCGCCAATCTCGACGGGATCGTAATTTGAGATTAAGAGCATGAAACAAATTAACCGCCAAAAATGAGTATTCGAAGATATAACACCACGTATGTAACACTCAGGCCTTATACTCCGAAATTCGATTTTCGAACTTCGTGTCATACCGTCCCTTTCACTCTCAAATTAATGACTATTAGTGTGAGCGGAACGGAACGAAACGAACTTCGAAAATCGAATTTCGGAGTAGCCCCTCAGGAGTGTGGTCTCTTGCATCGCCGTAAAATTAAGTTTCACGCAATCAAAAATGCAACCTTTCGAAGGTGTATTTTTATACATACCGTGGAATTAAAACCTATAGAATAGTTCCACTTCCTGTTGACATATAATTATGAAGTTTGACAAGGAGGTCTCATTACACAATTAAAGTAAAAAGCCCGATAATCGCTGATTTGCAAAAATACTTCCATTTCATAGAAATACGTAGATAATGCAATACTACAATAAATCTAAAAACGTACTCCCCCGCGGTATTGAGCCAAAGATGCTGGCAGCATTTCCCCGCTGTATTGCAATACTAATTCGCTGTGCGAGGAAACTCCCAGTATGCTTAAAAGTAAAAAGGAAACTCTTGACGCTGCCGAGTCCTTAAATCATTTATAATTCTGAAGTATCGTGGTTTCACGAAGCCTCATTATATAACAATGTCACAGTAAAATTGCAAAAACGGAGTAATCGAATCCATAATCGATTAGGTTGTGCCTCAGCGAGCAAGGCCATAGTTTTTGCACCCGTTTAATTTCCGAGCGAAACAGTATGCTCAGTGTAGATTTTCGGTCACAAAATACGTCTCAAACGCGTTTGCGTTAAAATGTCAAATGCTATGAGAACAGTTTGTTGCCGTTTCGATCCGCTAGTGGCGCTGCCAATTTTTCCATAGTAATTGAGACGTTTACGTGAACGCGTTCAAGATGTTTTTATATGCGAAAACTTACACTAGAGGCTCTGAAATCCCAACGAATGTGAAAAGTAACTTTTAGGGTTCCGTACCCAAAGGGTAATAAAAACAGGAAGAAGGCACGTCAACAAGCAAGCAACATCTTTGCTTACCGTCAGGCGTGAATGTGGTCAAACAGAAACCTAATTTTTCACTTTAAAATAATTTATCAGCGCGACCAATTGTTGAGAAACGAACACTCGGCAATCCACATATAATTTAAATAGTTTAACGAGGTTTCGAAGGTTGCGAAATGCAAGAATGCAGGAGTATTTACGTTTTTATTTTGACTTAGCTGATTGAACATCTGAATTTGCATTGTCGTTTGTCGTTATATATGGTGTGTATTGCTACAAAAATATTTTTTTATTTATTTATATAGCCTTTTTATTCCGAATTCGCTACAATTTCATTTTTTGTTGTTGTTGTCTTTTTTTTATTATTATTAAATAGTCGCGTAATTCGGCGTGCCTCATGGCATAGGCCTCCTCCGTGTATTGGAGGGTTTGGGCTATAGTTCCCACGCGCGCCCAGTGCGGATTGGGAACTTAACACACACCATTGGAATTTCTTCGCAGATGTGTGCAAGGTTTCCTCACGATGTTTTCCTTCACCGAAAAGCTCATGGCAAATTTCAAATGTAATTTTCGCACATAAATTCCGAAAAACTCAGAGGTGCGCGCCCGGGACTTGAACCCACGACGCTCTGCTTGAGAGGCCACAGATCAAACCACTAGGCTACCACGGCTTTTTTCTTACAAAAATATAGTTCAAATTAAATATTACTATACTAATCTATTCGTAATTTGACATCATCATCATCATCTCCACTATATACCTCCCACTGCTGGGCACAGGCCTCCTCTCAGCTTGGGCTATAGTTCCCCCGTGGGCCCAGTGCAGATTGGCAATTTCACACACAGATGTGTGTAGGTTGCCTCCGGATGTTTTTGTAATTTAACAAGACGTTAAAATCGAGGGAACGGGCGAAAATCGTAGGAAGCATGACTATAGGCGACGAGGCTAGGGGCCGTCCATTAATCACGTGATCTTTTTTTAAGCATTTTTAACCCCCCCTCCCCTTTGGTGATACATGGTGAGGTTTAAGACTACCCCAATCCAACATCACGTGTATTTTTCGTATCTACAAAAAATCTTAACTTTTTTAGAACTAGAATTGTCTTGCGCGCGCAAGCGCGCGTGTTGAATTTATATACAGTGAAACTTGGTTAAGTGGGACCTGGATAAGTGAGAAACCTCCATAGCTGGAACTCATGCTGTGGTCCCGACACCTTAGCACTGAATTACCTCTGTTAGTGGGACAAAGCAAACCTCTATATCTGGGATTCTTGTTTCGATTTTATCGTCATTGTTACCTCTATAACTGAGACATCCAGTGTATTTTACCTCTTTTACTGAGATTATATTTTAAGGAACAATTTTTCTAAATTGTTTCCTTTAAATTTCACTGGCAATAACCTCTGTAACTGAGACCAAATTTTATCACCTCTGTAACTGGCACTACATATTTTAATTTTCGTTTTATTTACTAAATTTAGCTAATTTTGTGCCTCAATGACCTCAGGTTTTGTTTTGTTTTGTTGTAATCGGCGTCTTTTTGAAAAATGACGAAATTAAGGCCGTAATTATCTTTACGTGCGGTTTTGTACTATTTATATTAAAAAAAACTTCTTGATTATTTTTGTCAACTACCTGTTTTATTTACTCATGTAGGTATGTATATGTTTTTACTACACATTATTTTATTTCATTGTCGCACCTCTATAACTATAGTAACCTCTATTTTCACCTCTATTAATGAGAGCCTCTGTAAATGAGACAGATATTAATTTATACCTGGCTATCTGAGACACTGGGTATGTGGAATACCTCTTTAAGTGAGACTATTTCGCAGGTCCCTTGGAGTCCCAGTGTACGGACAAGCGTACATTTTTGTATGTATATATTTAAAGTAGCACATAGCTTACATTGCGCAAGCGTTTGCATACGCTTGCAGTTTACGTTAATGTCGAAATATTATTCAGTATTAAAGTAGTTCGTTCACATTCAGCATTCAACTCGGTCGTTTGCTTTATCATCCCTAATCAACCCCCTATATCAGCATAAATCAGTATCACTATCATTCCTATCAACTATCATCCTTTAATAGTGTAGTTCACGCTACATTTTTTGGTCCTTCGAACCTATAAACCAAAGTGCGCGTTTCGTGGAAAAGCAGCCCGTTCTGCTAAGTACTATCGGAGTGTGCAGTTATCACTTGAGTCTCGTAGACTTAGACTTTATCATCAGTGAACGCCAGATATCAGCAAGTACCTCGGGCAGGACAGCTCTCGGCACCAGCGGTATCATCGTATCATTCGCAGCCGTGACTATTGTTGCTGCGC
The DNA here is from genome assembly GCA_949127965.1 of Pandemis corylana. Classification (NCBI taxonomy): domain Eukaryota; kingdom Metazoa; phylum Arthropoda; class Insecta; order Lepidoptera; family Tortricidae; genus Pandemis; species Pandemis corylana. The sequence goes on along the minus strand of OX421857.1, from coordinate 12,975,833 downwards.
GATTTCTTCATCAACGCATCATATCAAGTAAGATCGTTTCATTTTATTATCATTATCATGGAGGCCTTACTCGATCGCCAGAATGAGCTCCGCGACAAGTTTCAGCAAATGAAAGTAAACTTCGGCAAAGATTCAGCGTCGAGAAAGACCTCGGAATATATTGACAAACGGTTAGAAGCAATAGATAACTTTTGGTCGGAATTTGACAAGAATAATACCCAGCTTACTGAGTACGAATGTCTCGAACAGCCATACTACAGGGACAACATTTATGAGCAGACAAAAATAAATTATCAGGCAATTCGAAAGCTATTTACTTCCTATGGCACGGAAGAAAAGTCAACTGAGCCTAGCGGCAAGGTTGACGAGTTGTTGGCGCAACAAAGAACTAATTTTCGGGCATTTATGAGGTTAGTTAAGGGCATAAAAGTTGACGAAATATCAGAAAAATGGGAGCTGGATGACGAGCTCCAGAACATTCAATCACGATGGGCTACTATTGACAAGTTACACCTTGAGATAGATAACATTCTACAAGGTACAGATACATTTTATGATGAACAATTTAGTGGGTATGAAAAATCATACAAGATGATCAAACGTGAGCTCAATACTAAATTGTGCTCAACCGCGCATAAGCAGCAAGCTACCCCGCAGCTGGAGATACCTATCTTCGCTGGTAAATACACTCATTGGCCTACATTTTATGATTTATTTTGTGAAGCAGTTCATAACAATAATTCTATTCAAAAGGGTCAAAAAATGCAACATTTAAAGGGAAAGCTCAGAGGAGAGGCGGAGCGCCTCATACAGCATCTTTACATATCAGCCGAAAATTATGATGTTGCATGGGACATCTTGACGCGTCGGTATAACAACCCACAAGTTTTATTCACAAAGCATATCGAAATCTTTTTAAATCAGCCGATTATTCACAAGCAAACGGCATCCGACATACGCCGCTTGCACGACACGTCAATGGAATGCATCAATTCTATCCACAACTTAGGAGTGGACACTAACACCTGGGATCCGCTCCTGGTACATCTTTTATCAAAGAAGCTCGATCCAGAAACGTACAGTGACTTTAGAGAATCACGAAAAGCACCAAGAGAGTTACCAGCGTTAGAAGAATTCATGTCTTTCCTTGAGAACAAGTTTACAGCTCTCGAACCAATTACTCAAAAACGAGAGAAGGAACCATTCGCATCAACATTACCCCCGAAGAAATTCACATCATATCAAAAATTCACACCTAACAACAAGCCTAGTTATAATGGAAAAATTCCATACAAATCATATCAAGCAGTTCCAGCATACACGTGTAGATGTCCATTGTGCAATCTAGAACACGATTTGTACAAATGCAGAAAGTTCATCAACCTTACGCCCGACAATAAATTGAAGGCAGTATTGCAAAACAAGGTTTGCCAAAACTGTCTATACAAGCACTATGACAATGCATGCTTATCCACAAAACGTTGCAAAGAGTGCAATGGCGAGCATAACACGTTGCTACACGACGCATGTTATCAACCTACTTTTTCTTCGAGGACAATGCACTCAGCAACACCCAGCACGTCGAAACAAATATCAAAATCCCCCAACGTAGGTCATGTCGCCAGTGAAGATGAAGAAGTACTGTTGACTACCATATCATTGAAGGTGCAATCATCATCGGGCGAGTATATCATCTTACGGGCACTCTTAGACCAAGGGTCACAAATATCACTTATATCAGAAAAAGCTGCGCAACTGTTAGGGTTGCCGAGGCAATGTTATCATGCATCGATTGCCGGTATAGGCACCGGCTCCAATCAAAGCAAAGGTGTGGTTACGTTAAATTGTGAATCAATTTATGAAGATTATCAATTTTCCACAAAGGCACTAGTTATATCAAGAGTTATCAACAATTTGCCTAATGTATCATTTATCAAAAATAAAATGCCACACATATCAAATATCAAACTGGCAGATCCCGAGTATAACGTATCTCGTCCTATTGACTTTTTGTTGGACGCGAGCATTTATTCAACTATTATCATGAATGGCCTTATCAGAAGTCCAGGCCAGAATATCATAGCACAACAAACGAAACTCGGGTGGATACTGTCAGGTAACGTGAAGACATTTAACTGTCACGTGGTCATTAACGATCTAGCCGCTATATCAAAGTACTGGGAGCTAGAAGATATCACATCATCCTCCTCTTTTATGACTGAGCAAGAACAGTATTGTGAGGACTTTTATCAAAAGACAACACGTCGTCTCGAAAACGGAGCCTATGAAGTAGGGTTGCCTATGAAAAGAGACTTCGAACAGCAACTCGGAATATCAAAATCAAAAGCCGTCGCACAATTTAAACAGATTGAAAATAAGCTTGAAAGAAATGAACAATTGTGCCACAAATATAAACAATTTATCAGCGAGTATCAGCATTTAGGCCACATGCGCGAATCGAATATAACAACGGAACCGTCTTGTTATTTACCGCATCACGGCGTAATGAAATTGGATTCCACCACTACAACTCTGCGCGTAGTATTTAATGCGTCATCAAAAACTTCTACAGGACATAGTCTGAATGACCTTATGGAATGCGGTCCTAACCTGCAACAGGACCTACAGTCTCTCATCTTAAATTGGAGACAATATAAATATGTTATCACTGCAGACATTGAGAAAATGTTTCGTACTATATTTATAAGGGAATCAGATCAACATCTTCAGAAAATCATCTGGCGAGATTCACCTCTCGATCCACTAAAGGACTATCAGCTGACTACCGTGACATACGGTATGAAGGCGGCACCTTACCTTGCTATGAGAACTTTACGACAATTAGCAAAAGATGACGGTCATAAATATCCTTTAGCAGGACCTGCAATAGGATGCTCCTTTTACATGGATGACCTTTTGACAGGGAACAATTCTATAAATCATGCAAAGGAGTTGCAACAACAACTTATCACGATGTTAAAAGGCGCTGGAATGAACCTTCGTAAATGGTCCAGTAACGAGCCACAAATTATCACGGAATTATCACAAGATCAAATAGACACACCGTTGGACTTCAGGTGTACAGAATCCCGAAAAACTTTGGGACTTAGATGGAACGCATCATCGGACGACTTCACGTTTCAAACAGCAGCTAACTATCAAGATAATATCAAGCATCATACGAAAAGACAGCTCCTATCAGATATATCAAAGATCTTTGACCCACTGGGCTGGCTGTCTCCTATCACCGTCAGGGCCAAACTCTTATTTCAAAGAGCATGGGCATCCGGTATATCCTGGGACGATCAATTGCCAGAATCGATTCAAAATGACTGGAATATGCTCAAAACAGACATGATAAATATCAATCAATTCACTGTCACACGACATTTGGGAAACACAGAAAAGGCATTTACCCTACATGGCTTTTGCGATGCTTCGCAGAAGATTTATTCAGCCGCAGTTTATATCATAACATCAGACGATAAGGGCGAGTACATATCAAAGTTAGTTGTCGCAAAAACTAAACTAGCACCGCTTAGCAAAAATACATCTTTGCCAAGACTGGAATTATGTGGAGCAGTGCTGTTAGCTCAACTTATGCAGAAGGTGCGAGAATCAATATCATGCATATCAGAGGAAACCAGAATGTACGCCTGGACAGACTCCATGGTGGTACTCGGCTGGATTAAGGGAGATATCTCTAGATGGAAACAATTCGTGGCTAATAGAGTAAAGCAGGTGACAGACATCATTGAAGCATCAAATTGGTATCACGTCAGATCAGAAAATAACGCAGCAGATTGCGCCACAAGAGGTCTATCTTCGTCGCAATTACAGGAACATAAGTTGTGGTGGGAGGGGCCAAAATGGCTCTTGAATTTCAACCCGAATGACATTACACCACCCCCATGCGAACCACCGACAATCGAAATTAAAAAACATAAAGTGCATACAGCCTTATGTTCAAATACTAATTTAATTACCGACTTGCTTGAAAGGCACGGATCAATTTCACGTGTTGTTAGAACAGTCGCATGGATATCACGTTTCATAACAAAGGCGCGTAAACAAAACATAGAGCACGCGACTTTCTTAACGTCAGCGGAATTAAATAATGCATACCATGTTATCATTAAAGAAGTTCAACGAAACGAATTTGAGGAAGATCTTATCAATATCAAGAAGAAAGGACACGTTAGCAAACACAGCAAAATAGTAACTTTAAATCCGTTCATAGATAACAACGGATTATTAAGAGTCGGAGGTCGGCTCAGTAATTCGAACATTCCCGAAGCTACAAAACACCCTATAATTTTATCAAGTCATGGTAGATTGACTGAGCTTATCATTGATCAAGGTCACATGACGACGCTGCATGGTAATGCACGCCTTGCACTATTATATTTGAGAAGCAAATATTGGATCATCGGTGGCATGTGTACAGTCAAACGACAATTGCGAAAATGCGTAAGATGTAGGCGCTTTAATACCAGCAATCATCAACAGATCATGGCTGACTTGCCTGTGCCACGAGTAACGCCATCAAGACCGTTCACCCATACCGGTGTGGATTTCACTGGGCATATGGACCTCAAGGCCAACAAGGGCCGGGGTATCAAAACTACAAAAGGATATGTCGCAGTATTCGTATGCCTATCGACAAAGGCCGTCCATCTAGAGTTGGTCTCAGACCTTAGCACCCCTACGTTCCTGGCAGCATTCAGACGATTTTGCGCACGCAGAGGTACACCAAGTCACATGTACAGTGATAATGGTACTAACTTTGTCGGATCGAACCACGTTCTGAAAAGAGAATATCGAGAAATCATACAATTTATCAATGAAGACTTCTTCAATAATATCAGTCAGATGGACATCGAATGGCACTTTAACGCTCCTGCCTGGCCCAGTGCTGGTGGCCTATGGGAGGCTGCGGTCAAGAGTTTTAAATATCACTTAAAAAGAGTCCTTGGAGAGCAAAAACTCACGTATGAGGAGTTCACTACACTGATCCAACAAATCGAAGCGTGTCTTAACTCAAGGCCATTGGGACCACTAACAGAGAATCACGAGGACGAATATCTCACTCCTGGCCACTTCCTGGTCGGAGGCCCATTATTAACACGGCCCCAAGCCGATCCCGTATCATTACATCCCTCGTCTCGGTGGCAACTAGTGCAAGCATTAAACAAACAGCTGTGGAAGCGCTGGTCAACCGAGTATCTTCAGCAACTGCAGGCACGAACGAAATGGAGAACCCCTTGCCCAAACATGCAATTGGGTGATGTAGTCCTCATCAAGGAAGACAATTTACCTCCGGGCAAATGGGCACTAGCTCGAGTACAAGAGCTACATCCCGGCAAAGATGGCTACGTCAGAGTCGTCACGCTAAAGACACAAAGCAATATCATTAAGCGACCCGTTAGTAAGCTAGCACTACTACCCGTCAACGAATATCAATCAGATGATCAATCAAAGGTACCAATGCCTAATAAGCAAGAATCATTATCACAAACAGTCAACCAGCCAACGCAAGATACAAATACACGGAATCGTCGCAGAGGAATCACTTTCAAAAGTCTATTTACGACGCTACTCGTCTTTATATCATTCATATCACCTAGCACGCAATCAAATATCACTGCATTACATGAAAATCAAGCAATCTACTTTGACAAAATATCTAATCTTCAACATGTACGAGATCAATGGAAACTAATTGTTTATTATAACATGTCAACTTATTGGGAAGGCCTATCAGACGTCACAAAATACGTCACATATTTAAATGACTTCAGTTTAAAAGCAAATTGCGATTATCAACAATATAAATCGATTACGACACAACTGGAGCACGAGTTAAACGAAATTCAACACTTCAACACTCTGCTGAGATATCAAAATTCAAGACAAAAGAGAGGTTTGATAGATGGAATAGGTTACGTAGCAAACTCACTGTTCGGAGTTCTGGACGAAAGATTTGCCGAACAATACGAAAAAGACATTTTGCACATTACACAGAACGCAAACCACCTTCGAAACCTGCTCAAGAACCAAACTAGCATCATAGAAGCCGAGTATAATATATTAAGACGTCATGAAAATATCATAACAAAGCAATTTACGTATATTAAGGCGCATCTAACAAATATCACGTCAAAAATAAACGAAGTAGAAAATACAATTCGTAAGGAATTCTACATTATATCATCATCCTTAGCAGCTTACGCAACCCTATCAAACATACGACGCATTCAGCAAACCTTAATGGATACCATTACTGACCTGAGCCAAGGAAGAATTGACCCACATCTGCTATCACCTGAACAGTTGCATCAACAAACAAATATCATCTCTGGCCACCTGCACGGGGACCTAACGTTACCCATCGACAAAGACAATATCAAAGACATTTACAAACTATCACGTATAGCAGCCAGAGTCTACAATGACTATCTTATTATGGAGATAAAAATTCCAATCGTGAGTTCGGACATCTTTGAATTGGACAAAGTCATTAGTATCCCACAAAAGAAACGTCAACAAATGTATGAAGTCATACCAATATATCCTTATTTAGCATACAACTTGCAAAAGGACTTAGTCCTATTCCTATCAGAGAATGACATATCATCCTGTACATCGGCATCAGAAGACAAATTAATATGCTCCTTAAATAAGCCCACTTACAATTTAAATATAAAACAATCATTATGTGATATCAACGTCAAAGCCGCCGACCAAAACACACAACAGTCTTTTTGTAAATCGGTTATATCAACCTGCGACAATAGGTGGATCAAGTTACGCCGCTTGAATGCCTGGTTATACTCGTGCTGCGAAGTATGCAAGGTACGCATATTTTGCCCAGCTGGTACGGAAATACAAGAGCTCCATGACAACGGGATCATTGACATCGGTCAGGGTTGCACATTAAAAAGCGAAACCCTTACTATTTACGGTCACAACAACTTTATTAACCAAATAACAATAGAGTCAGACATTAAAGTGCCAGAAGTATCTATCCTCAACAATATAATCAACAGCACTATGCAAGTAAATTTTACGGAGCTAGAGTCGGACCATCACGTTTTATATCATCAACTGAGAGCACAGATAGACGAGTTGAAAGAGCAGTCTGAAACGCAAATCACTATTCACGATGTTCATCATTATACCGTGTCATACGTTATCATAACAATAGCTCTGACTGTAAGCATTATCATCATATATCTGAAACGCTGCAGGAGACCCCAGGAGAAGCAGGAGCCAGCGGCGCCATCAGCAAGTGAAAGTGAAAGTGAAGTGGTAGTGAAAAAGGGCAATACAGTGTTAAGAATCGAACAGGGGACCTCCCCAGTGAATCCGCGAATAGTTCGCTTTGAACCAATGCCAAATGAGTAGAGTATATGGTAGAGACTTTAAGATTAATTCTTGATAACATTATATTGTTCCAGATATTATCGAAAGTAAAGTATGTCATAATCATTACAAACCAATCAAATAACTGTTTGCAGTTAGCAAGTTACTTTATCATTGTTCTAGTATCATTTTCATGCTTTTCTGGAGAGGCAGGATGTACGGACAAGCGTACATTTTTGTATGTATATATTTAAAGTAGCACATAGCTTACATTGCGCAAGCGTTTGCATACGCTTGCAGTTTACGTTAATGTCGAAATATTATTCAGTATTAAAGTAGTTCGTTCACATTCAGCATTCAACTCGGTCGTTTGCTTTATCATCCCTAATCAACCCCCTATATCAGCATAAATCAGTATCACTATCATTCCTATCAACTATCATCCTTTAATAGTGTAGTTCACGCTACACCCAGTTATCCAGGTTTCACTGTATTAATTTGGGATCGTATATGTCATGATATATTTTTGTGTCATTTTACTATAATACATGTAACTGTAATTTAAAAATCGCGCGTTTGAAAAAATAATGAAAAAATAAATACACGTGATATCTTACTACACCCCCCCCCCCTCCCCCCTTGTGACATTTCGTGATTTTTGGCAAACCCCCCCCCCCCCCTTTCAAGCCTCACGTGATTAATGGACGGCCCCCTAGCAACTCATCGACTATTTTAATTTTTGATTTGCCTGTCCAGCTATCCCCTCACAATCATGGTAAACGTGGGCTCTAGGTCTGTTTGAATAAAGACGTGACTTGATGTACGTTAAAATCGCTAGTACACGTCCAAACCGGCATATTCAACGATTATCGATTATATTTTAATACTAACAACAATCGGTTCCAAATATCGACTAGATATAAATTTATAAATAAATACTATTTCGATATAATAATACTCAAGTCAGTTTCCTGAGATGTAATAATTATAATTCCCATTTTACGCTTTTTGACAAGTTGTGCTTTTTCAACAAAATAGGTTGTATAAAATATACCTCGTTCTAAGGAATCTATTTATCACTACATAGTATAAAACAAAGTCTCTTTCCGCTGTCTGTCTGTCCCTATGTATCCTTAGATCTTTAAAACTACGCGACGAATTTTGATGCGGTTTTTTTAATAGATAGAATGATTCGAGAGAAAGGATTATTCCTATGTATGATTCTACGCAGACGAAGTCGTGGGCAGAAGCTAATTACTTAAACTCGATTTGCATTGTGTAGCGAATTTGAAGAATGTAAAATACACACTTATTGTTGTAGGTTGTCTTTGGATTTTCGATTATACGCGATTTTAACCCAATTATACATCACCTCTCTAGTTTTAATGACCATAGAACGTAATCTAGCAACGTCTCGTAAATAATGACATATATTGAAAACTAGCTTCTGCCCGCGACTTCGTCTGCGTAGAATTATATACATATAAACCTTCCTCTTGAATCACTCTATCTATTAAAAAAACCGCATCAAAATCCGTTGTGTAGTTTTGAAGATATAAGCATACAAAGGGACATAGGGACATGGGGACAGGGACATAGGGACAGAGAAAGCGACTTTGTTTTATACTATGTAGTGATGATTTGTACGTGACGATTGTGATTCTATTAAGAACGTTATTAATGTTAGTATTGATTTAATTCTTAATAATTCAATTTATTATTTACTAGCGACCCGCCCCGGCTTCGCACGGTATATTATGCATGTATTATACATATAAACCTTCCTCTTGAATCACTCTATCTATTAAAAAAACCCGCATCAAAACCCGTTGCGTGGTTTTGAAGATATAAGCATACATCGGGACACGGGGACAGAAAAAGCGACTTTATTTTATACTATGTAGTGATTTTGCTGTCAAAACTTTTGTGAACGCTAAGTTACATTCTATGGATCTGTCAGCCATACCTTCCTTATTGAAACCGACCGCAGGCAAGGGCAAGGCCCTAGCTCTTGGTCTATGGGAAATCGTGACGCTCACACAACACAATAAGCTGATGAGTCAGTCTCTTGAATGAAGTCAATATTGTTTTAAACAACACACACAAAGACATGAATGGGACCAATTTGTAGAGCAATTTCTAACAGAAACTATTCATAGCGTAACGATATGTTTATCTATTTTTTAATTTTTTGTGTTGACGGAAGCTATTAAGTATCTATTCAGCCGAAACCAAAACTAATTTGAGAGCGATTCCAGAGTTTTTTTTAACTTGCCATATTTAGCTGACAAGACAAGCACAAAACAGAGAAGAGTGGAAGAGGTTGGGGGAGGCCTTTGCCGCCAAGCAAGCAGATAAATAAAGAAGGGGAAAATAATAATAATAATAACAACAATAGTTAAATTTATGTAATGTTTTTTCTTTTCTTAATAATTAATATAAATGTATTAAATTGTATCTGAATAAAGGCTAATAATAATAAATAATAATAATAATTTAGCTGTTATAAATATTTAGGTATTGCTACCGATGTGTTCATAGCATCGATCACTTGATAATATACTAATAATAAACATCTTTAGTATGCCGACACAAAACCGAAGCCCCAGTTTTATTTCACGCCTAAAGTCGCCAAAATCGAAACCGAAAGTTTGGTCGAGCACTACTTCGTTTTTTCGCATTCACGTCAAAGCGTCCAAATACCAAAGGCCAATTTACAGTAGAATAGTTGAGTAGTGATAACATAGCTTGCCTGACTATCACTTAAAAGGTTGTTTTTTCCTCTTTACATTTTTTATTCAGTTACGCAACAACATTGTCGTGTTTTTCAGAGATAAATTCTCATTTTTAGAAGTCTAGAAAGCAGTTTGAAGATAATGCCACAAAGTGGAAAAGAAATCGAAAAGTGGCGTGATAACAGTTTTTGTTACAATGTCATTGACCGATACGGAAAGGCTTTCGATTCGTTGGATCGAGCCTTGCTCAAATTAATATTCTTCGTTAAATTTCCTTTTTACAAGCTTATTTTAACTTGCAACATGTTTGTCCGGGTGGAATCTTGCGACCCAATTTAGAAGCACATATCTTCAACCGATTGAGCTGAAATTATGCATACTTATATATGACCGTCTCCGCAGGAGGGAACTCTTCAACGGTTGGTCCGATTGACTTGATACATGATGATTTGGTACACATTATGTGGGACCGACGGCAATGCAAGCACAGTCAGCAAAAAAAGCTTATATTAAAATGAAATTTTTGACAGAAAGTTAATATTTATCCCGTACCTGTAAAAATTTAGTTTACGTTTAATTTATTGTGTATTGTATAATATTTCCTCATTTATTGTATATTGCGTGAGACAGACACACGCTTGCCAGTATTTGTTTCGCTAGATGACGCGGTTTTCCGTAGGCTTATATCAATAATATATTTCATTCAATCCTCTTAGCGTTATCGACAATCGAAAGTGACTTTTGTAGTTATTTTAATTAGTGTCGGAAAACTACACAACTGTAGTACAAGAGCTACCAAGTATGGTCCAAATTCGACTCAAAAATTTTCGTTCAGGGACTTTTATTAGAACGAGGAAGTTCCATGCACGTATTTCAATTGCTTGGCCATTTTTGCAAATAGTCCTTCCACAATAGGTCAGCTTAGAAGAGATCCCTACGAGGAATAAGTTCGATGTTGTGCTACTTTCTGTTCATTATTGCATTTTCTATTTTGTCTGCAATAAAGAGTTTACATACACATTGAAATTGAAATTAGAAATAGAAATTGGATATAGGTACGTTAGAATATATTGTCTGATTACCTTGCTGCATTTTATTGGAGAAGTGGGGTCTTCTGTTACAGGTATCTCGCATACCTACTAGGAGGTCCCTAACCTTCTCATTATGTACTCCTGAATGTTAAATAAATACATTTTCATTTTCATTTTCACATACACACATACATACAAAAATCACGTCTATATTCCTTACGGGGTAGACGGAACGTGAGGTAACAAGACCTAAAGGCCACGCTTAGCATGATTGGAGGCGTACCTATAGTGGAAAGGGGAATCTAAATTGTGATGGGTTGCTAGCCGCATAGCCTATAACGTGATTCCATAAAGTTTACATACAGTTACATAATGATCTTGTTGCGTCATCCAGTTTATATGTAGTCTAGATTCGGTTTCTATGCACTCACTCTCTTAATATTCTGTTCAGTGGCGTAACTATAGGGTGGCGGTGGCAAAATGCCAGGGGCCCCTAGCTCTACGGGGCCCCGAACTGGCTTGGTTTTGAGCTCAGAAGGGACGCTGATGCACTTCTTTATATTGAGGAAGGAGCCCCATCTGACGAATTTGCCGCGGGCCCCAGACGTTATAGTTACGCCACTGATTCTGTTCCCACATGATTTTTCCAGAAAATATCTGTAGCTGATCTGAATATCTTCGCACCAAGTTTGAAGAACGATGATTGACGGCGACCGTCACACCATCGCCACTGTCTTATAAGTACAACAATGATGCCATAAGTACCTATTGTAGTTTATTTTACTGCTATCTATAACCCTGTAAGGAATAAAGACGTGATTTATGTAGGTATGTATATCTATATATATAAAACTCGAGGGTGACTGACTGACATAGTGATCTATCAACGCACAGCCCAAACCGCTGGACGGATCGGGCTGAAATTTGGCATGCAGGTAGATGTTATGACGTAGACATCCGCTAAGAAAGGATTTTGATCAATTCTACCCCCAAGGGGATAAAATAGGTGATGAAAGTTTGCAAAGGTCGTAGCTGCATAATAATTAATTGATGAATATATTATCAACATCAGTTCTTAAGTCTAATTCTACGCGGACGAAGTCGCGAGCAGAAGCTAGTATTATATAACGGGGCTGTACCTAGCAAATGCTTCAGGTAGACGTAAGCAGATTGTGAAGTTTTATTATGACTCGATGACTTACTTAGTCTTAGCTTTATCCGTTAAATTAGATTTCATAAAACGGCAAGATAAAGATCGATAAACAGTATTTATATTTGTTTGAAAAAAATGAAATGGTAGTGATAGGATATTTATTTTAAAATCGTGTGCCGAACTAACATTTAAAGAAAGACACAAACACAATTTTATAGAAAAGAAACAAAAAACACAGACATGAAAATAGATCATCAGTGTTGAGTGTCTCCGATTTCGTGTGTTTGTTTTGTTGTTTGTGTTTGTGTGGTAGAAAATGTAATTTTTAAAAATTATAATCCGCGTTCTTATGCTTTATTTTTTTTAATCAGAAATCTGACACTGGCCACCCTATAGGTACGAGTACAGTTGCGCGTCATTCGGCCAAGTTCGTGACTCCTGCGTCGGTTAATAGCCAGCTACTTCGGAGTTCGATTTTCGAATTCATGAGTATCAGGTGAGCGGAACGGCACGAATCGAATTTTGAAAATCGAATTTCGGTTTAAAAACCCAGCCAGTTTATATACTTGTGCTAAACACAAGATCTCTATGGATAATAAGACATCCTACTAATATTACAAAAGCGAAAGTATGTGAGGATGGATGTTCCTTCTTCACGCTGAAGCGATTGGACAAATTTGGATAAAATTTGGAACGGAGATAGCTGGTATCCCTATAGACCAACCGCGTAAACGAGTCCTCGCCCGCGCGGTGCACAGGCGCGGGGTGGGACGACCGCGGGGGCCGGGAGAGGTGCGGGCGGGTAATGCGAGCGCTCTCGGTCCCCTTTGTCGTCCTACCGGCTCAAGCCGAAGAATTACTTTCACTAAAATTTACTTCCTACACTTGTATCCGAGAAATTTAGCCAGCTCAGCTAGGTGGCGAACAAGGCAGTGAGTATTTACTTAACATAGCAAAATGTTAAACAGATAAGCATGAAGGCTTTTCCATCGTAAGCGTGATAATACCTACTTCAGATAAGAAGGCATAAACACTTCAGGTGAAGGCCTGTTGTTCTTCGAAGGTGCCTGACATGATTGAGTGATAGCCGTTATTCTTATTTTTAGATATGACAATGTTCTCCTATTTGTCTTAACTTTACACTTTTCTAATCACTACATAGTATAAAACAAAGTCGCTTTCTCTGTCCCTATGTCCCTATGTCCCTACGTATGCTTATATCTTCAAAACTACGCAACGGATTTTGATGCGGTTTTTTTTTATAGATAGAGTGATTCAAGAGGAAGGTTTTTATGTATAATTCTACGCAGACGAAGTCGCGGGCATAAGCTAGTAAAATAATAAGGCTTAATTATGTCCCATTACCTACGTGTTTAAGTAGCGAAGTTTTTCTATAAACAACGTACAGTCAAGGGCATAAGTATAATGTTCGTTGGTAACGTCAAAAACATCTATACACCTTTATGCCACATATAATAAGGTCGGTGACACATATATTTGACATGATGGCTATATCGATATTTATGCCCTCCACTGTACAGACCTACTGAGGCCCGGTTCGAAGCTGCAGCTGCTACAAGTTACTATTTTACAAGTCTAAAATAGTAACATTGTTGCAATCAATGGTCGAGTTTTTGATGGGAGCGGATCAGAATACATAAAGTTTAAAATGTATAATGGGTTAAAATACATAATGGTTCATAATATATAACGCAATTTTCTGTAAAACTATTAGCTAAATGAACTTTTTGATATCGTAATCTATAGATTGGTTTAGGTTAGGTTAGGTTTGTTTTATAACAATCCTGTTAATTTGTAACTTTCTGAGAAAATCGCATTATATATTATAAACCATTATGTATTTTAACCCATTATACATTTTAAACTTTATGTATTTTAATACGTACCCGTTTTTGATCGATGTTTAGACTTTTGGAAAGGGGAATCAAAATAGTGATGGCTCGCTAGCCGCATCGTCTATAACATGATTCCTACAATTTTCGCCCATTCCCTCGACAAGTATTTTCTATCTCCGCGGGTAGAGAAGCATCTGGTACAACTCTACGTTTTTTCTTTGCTACCAGACCAGCATGGAAGATATTCCCCTTCCACCAGTACCGTTGCTTCTCTTCCCACGCAGATGGTAAAAGCCCATCGAGGGAATTGGCGAAAATCTTAGGTATCATGTTGTAGGCAATGCGGCTAGCAATCCATCACTATTGTAATTGCCATTTCCACCTATACGCCAACTACCATGCTAATCGTTGCCTTTACGTCTTGCTTAGGCTATGTTTACCCTATAACGGTTACAGACGTGGTTTATGCATGCATGGATGTATGTATTTACATACTACCTTTTCAACGCTGCTTCGCCCGCATAGGGAGTTTATTCTTTGACTTACACTGTATTGCAAATAATTATAATTCTATGTATAAATGCACAATATGATATCTCCGTGTGAATAATAGACAGTGAAATAATTGCTTGATCCGTATAATTTTAAAAATTACTGCAATTATAGTCTTGAGAAGTTAAATCATACCCATAATTTACCTGCGTACTTATCGTCGATATGTACCTTGAGAAATAAATAACTTAGTCACAAATCACGGGAGTCTTTTGTATCCCATAAAATGGTTATCCTATCTTAACCGCGGAATTGACCGTAACACTAACATTAGGTTTATTTTATTTTAAAAAGTATGCTTCGATGGTTTGGTCACGTAGAGCGGATGGATGAAAGTAGACTAACTAAACAGGGGGAGTGTGAATGGTTACGTTGGGAGGGGAAGGCCTAGACGGACGTTCCGAGACCAAATAGGAGAAGTTTTGGAAAAGGTCAGGTCAGGAGTACCCAAAACCGACTAGCATGTATTAAGAGATTGATGAGTGTGGATGAAGCGAAAGAAGTGTGTCAGGATCGTAGCAAGTGGAACAAAGAAGTTTCTGCCTACCGCTGTGGGAAAGAGGCGTGACGGTATTTTTGTATGTTATTTTATTTTGTTAATTTGATTTAAGTAACACAAACTTATTATAATAAAAATCACGGTATACGTGATTGTTCGTGTTAGTTTCGCTACCGGGCGAGCGCTCCAAGCGGAAGGACTATACGAACTAGTCCGAAAAAAAAAGCTATACGTTAATTTGGCGAAACATTACTTCAAGACAAATCTACGTAGGTACACTTATGTTTATGTGGTTCAAGTTTTACTTTAAGAAAATATGATTTAGTTAGGAGTATTTTTTTACAATTTGTGCGCACTCGTAGTGTAAATCGGTTGTAAAACTGTATTTCCTGAACACGTAGTTTGTTTAGAAGACAATAAAAACGAACAAATAAAAATGCAGAGTCGACTCTTTGTTTAAATAATGCACCTAGTTACCTTAGGGCACAAGGAAAAAGTGATTTTCCTCAATGACAGCGATAGCAGTTTAGCATAAATTTGATTTAATTTTCTTCTGAACAAAGCTGATTCTGAGTTCTTAATTATATTAATTTAGATGACCAATTACAATCAAGTGGTTTAATTTTTGATTGTTGATTAACTATAACAATAGAGCATCGGCCTTACTAAGTATGTACTTGCGTACTTACTTAGTATTTTCTTTTTCTTTTTCTGCCTAATTCCCCTCTCGTGACTATACTCATCTTAAGTAACAAGGTTGCTGGTATTCTTTGAAATTGTTCAAAAATAACTAACAAAAAAATCCCAAGATACCTATATATCTTGGGATAAATTACACCAATGGGGCCTATCGCGTGTGAATTTGCCACTAGAGGCGCTAGTGTCGCGTGAGGTCCAATAACATTTATTTTTCACTGGTTTTGGCGGGCTTCGTGCCATAAATTATAATTTATTTCATTTCCCTGTGCAAAGTGATATGCTTCGTGAAATTATCGCAAACATGGATTATTTGGCGATGAATGTGAACGCTTCGAAAGCGGTTTTTTTTTTAACAAAACGGAACTGCACAACATTGCGGCATAGCTGCTCGATATGATAATAGTTATAATTAAAAAACTTAATGAGATTCAAGATTTAAAACTTTGTTTCGGCGCCGATCTTATAAAGTCGCCTTTGACAGCTATTACCTCTGGACCTTAGTCAACAGTGGCGCCAACTGGTGAGCAAGGAAACGATGGCCCATTGACCTAGCCTCAAACTAAAGCTTTAGTATGGGTACCAGGCAACGGATAAACATATTTATCTATACTAATATTATAAAGAGGAAAAATTTGATTGTTTGTTTGCATTGAATAGGCTCCGTAACTACTGGATAGATTTCAAAAATTCTTTTGCCGTTAGAAAGCTACATTATCACTGAGTGACATAGGCTACTCTTTACCGCGGGAAAATACCTTTTCCTACGGGAAAATTAATTTACCGCGGGCGAAGCTGCGGACGGAAGGCTATAATAGTATAAATAAATACATACTTAAATACATACAACATCCATAACTCGTACACATAGTGTTTTGACACCCTTTTATTATGAGCTTATATTTTACTTTGGGTTTAATTTTTGCAAGTCGCAGTTTACACACTTCTAGTGGTTGGATTAACTTGACATTTGATAAAAGTTGAAGTAAATTGATCGTTTATGTAAAAAAACGTCAAGGGCATAAATATATGTAATTACACAAATGAATAACTCACGTATAAAAGTCGAGTGATGCTCTACACGTTTCGTCCTAGTTCGTAGTCCTTCCTCCTGGAGCGCGCTCGCCCCGGCCACCGGTGAACAGTCACTGAACAGTGTTCGTTTCGCTACCGGGCGAGCGCTCCAAGAGGAAGGGCTACGAACTAGTCCGAAACATGTCGAGCATCACTCGACTTTTATACGTGTAGCTTTTTTTTAATACTAACGGACTTAAGTTAGGTAATGTTTTCATAGAACTCTAACATATTGACGTTTTTGTGAATCTTATTAATGATTAGATTAGATTATTTATTCATTCAATAAAAATTAAATGCGCACTAAAATGGTATTTGCTAATTTTTTTTTATCAACGCTTGACCTCCGATTTACAATGCTAATTTGGCCAGCCCAGCCAACGTTCTAGACAGGTTCAAATTCAGATAATTATATAAAAAAACTTGATGAATGTTCAAACAACTTTTTGTCCGTCGTTTGCCCAGTCTGTATGCACGATATCAGGAAGGTTAACAATATTCGTATTATTTTTATTTAGTTTTTACATTTCATTATTATGTTGATTGTGTCAGATTGATTATCTACAGTGATTTCATCTATTAAGTTCACTAACCAGCTTTTGGCAAATGCATCATTCCACAAACTTATAATTTGGCAAACTCAATTTACTCATTCGGAAGCATTAAATAAAACAGTCGCGTTGTTCGCGCTCGATTCAAAATAATTTATTTATAAAACTACGAGTACCAAGAAAAAGAAACAAAGTAATTAACAACACATAAATAATGTCTTTATCTCTTTCTGAGAGGAGGCCTGTGCATAGCAGTGGGCCGTATATAGGCTGGAAATGATGACGATGATGATGATATCAGTAACGTACTTCCGTACAGATATACGTAGACATTTTTTAATTATTATATTTTAAGATTAGTTTTAGTTCCGTTTTTAATTTGTTTTTAATTCCCATTTGTACCTAATCTTTCATTAATAAAGCACACACAAAAATGAATAACCTAAGAACCAATAAAAAAACAAATTATTCAAATGTTGTACTAGCTTATGGTAATATTTTTTTGTTTCATACAAAAATTATGTTAACCATTACCATCCAAAGATAATCATCCTGGCATTAGATACTGTAATTAATTAAGTATGCTTTAAACTAGTACCTACTTAACAACGATGCAAATAATCGATCCTCAAAATATCCACATCTGATTTTCTAGCAACCAGAGTCTTTGACCGCAAAACTAAGTTTTGATCATTCCTCGCAACACTTGACTCGTATTTCATGCCTATTCGTAACTGAACGCGTCTGTTTGTCCAACTGTTGCAGTTCAAATATCTGATCATAATAGAATTATACCGAATCAACGGCAAAATTGCCAGTTAATTTGTTAATAACAAGACAAACACTTGATTAAAAAATAGCACAAGCATGGAAGTTACTTTAATTTATAACCGACACTGAAAATTAGAACACAGAAAAATCCGAAAAGTAAAGCTATGGCTGGGAATCGAACCCGGATCCTCACCATACCGTGATGAGTGCTGTTTCTTCCGCTACACCACACATGTAGCGGGCGAGTAACTCTTTGAATTTTTCTATCCGTTCCTAGCTGTCACGTGACCTATACTATGCGATTTTTTATCGCCAAGCGTCATCTGTTTGGATGATGTGTCTGTACGACACAATCACAAACTCCCGTGGAACATCTACTGCTCACCAGGGTCGAGCTACTTAATTACGGTAATAATAGACACACAGACAGACGAATATTCTTGAAGCCATTCGTCTAATCTCATCATCTCCCGCTTATAAGTTACGTCTCGCTGCTAGCCACAGGCCTCATCCCAGAATGAAAGGGCTTGGAGTACAGCTCTCACGCGGGCCCAGTACAGATTGGGAAAATCATACACGATAATTATCTTCACCGAAAAGCTCACGGTAAATTTGAAATTGTAATTTCGCACATGATTTCCTAATTTCCAAAAAACTTCAAATCCCTCCACGAGTAGTTTATCTAAAAAAAATTGCATATTTTTATACATACATACATAAATACATATATCACCACTTTATCCCTTAGGTGTCCATATAGTTAGGGAGCTGGCGAGCATTTCGGTATATGATTTGCACACGTTTCACGTCGAGGTGAAGTATGAGTGCAGTTTAAATCATTACGAATCGATTTGGTTCTATCAATTAAGGTCCTATGTCGCAGCATTTTCGCGTTACAGCGGATTGAAGTTGTTTAAAAAAATCGGGGTATTAAATCATTTGCACATGTACCTATGCCTTTGGAGTTCATGGTCACAATCATCTTGGGAACGAACTCGATTCCTACCGCTTGCCTATTTTATAGTCTAGCCGACAAGTTCAAAATGGTCTAAAATAGAGATACTGCTCTTAAAATTATGTGCGATAGCTCATTGGATGCCTAGAAAATTGTGCTAAAAGAGTGTATTAGCACATAAAAAATTGCAAAAGTTATAAACAATTAAAGATGAAAAAAGGCATTTGGTTTTTCGCCAATATTTCATAGACTATTCATATTTAAGAAATTTCAAAGAAAGAGTCTTAAAGAGGAAGAAATTTCCAATAAAACACTCCTAGCTTTCGGAACTATCTCCATTATTTATGATTTTAATTTAAAGCTGAAAATGGGTCTCCGCGCTTCATTTTTAGGTGGCATTAGGTTCAGTTTTAGGCATTTGGGCACTTTATTGTGCAGAATTAGAGGAAAAGGCTAGTTAAATTTACATCGGCTTGCCTTCTGATATATACTTGACGCCGCTCCACTGGTATTTAGTCATCCATCTTGTAAGGATAAGGTCTAAATTTAGCTTTGATCTAGAAATATCAATGACTCAGAATTGAAAGTGGCTTTAATGTCCTAATAAGATACACCTAACCTAATAAGACGGGTTTCTGAGGCAAAAACCCTAGGCATTTGCTCTTAAACGATGTTATGTAGCTAATTGCGGCGAGTTATTTTAAGAGGCGATAAAAACATAAGTCTAGCCATGTAATTAAGTGAATCCGGCATGATAAAACCGCAAAACAATAATGAACATTGTTAATAGCGATTGCGGGGGCATAGGTCACTAGTATTCGGGTTTCATTATATACTGAATGGCAAAAATTGTGGCCGTCATATGTATGCAATATAAGCAATTTTTAGTGCTCGACCTAAACATGTTTTTTTTGCCGAAACCGAAAGTTTTGATTATAGTTTCTTTTTTTTCTTCCATGCTGGTCTGGGAGTAAAGAAAAATCATAGAATTTACAGATGCTGAAAGACCATCGAGAGAACGGCGAAAGTCGTAGAAATCATGTTATAGGCGATGCGGCTAGCAACTCATCACTATTTTGATTTCCCTTTTCAGCTATACGCCCTTAATCATGCTAAACGTGGCCTTAAGGTTTTGTTAACTTAGGCTCTATCTACCCCGTAAAGGGATAAAGACGTGATATATGTGTGTATGTATTTACCTTAGGCTCTGTCTTCCCCGCAAGGGATAAATACGTGATTTGTGTATGTATGTATGAGTAACTAAACTTTTCGCTGGTCCAATGTTACAAGGTTCTACGTTACACTTTTCTCGGATTTAAATTTCAACATTATCATAGTGATACTGGGTTTAAATTATACTACCCTAAAAAGAGAAAATTTAACACGGAAGTGCGATATCGTTAGTTATTTTTTGTTCATGATTACATTTGTGGTGTTTGACCACAAAAGAGAAATCTCTCTTTTTTTGGCTGAAACCGAAACTTTGGGCGAAACCGAAACCGAAAGTTTGGTCAAACACTGGTAATTTCGTATGGAGAATGGGCCAAATTTTGTGCCGCTGAGTGTATTTTGCACGGTATTGCCAACAGTATTGGTACTAGTCTTGGTTATCTTGTTCTTATACGTACATAAGTCACGTCTTTATCCCATGCATGGTAGACAGAGCCTAAGGAAATAAGACGTAAAGGCCAGGTTTAGCATGATTGTGCGCGCATAGATGGAAAGGGGAAACCAAATAGTGATGGGTTGCTAGCCGCATCGCTTAGAACATGATTCCTAAGATTTTCGCCCATTCCCTCGATGGGCTATTGACATCTGCGCAGGAAGAGAAGCAGCTAGTATATTCTGTTTTTCCTTTGCTCCCAGACCAGCACGGAAGGCCATAATAAACTTAACCAAAAAAAATTAAATTCTTCTTTGGCACTTCGCATTGTGATGATTTGTTTTTTTTTATCTCGCGGACAGGCAAAGGAAACACTGTACAGAAAGCATCACTAGCTAAATACTTAAGTGCATATTTGCTTTCAGTGATCGGAAACATTTCAATGTGTCACAATATGTTTGTTGTGACAAAGTAATATTCAGCTACTTTTGAGCTTGGCTGTTACATTACAAAAAAGTGCTCAACTTATTTCTCATTACTTTGTACACCCAATTATACTTTATGGCTACCTTAATAGATCAGAAACATGGCGTCATATGTTTTTAAATATTTTAAACCGAGTTGTTTTCTTTTGTCTGCTTAGTTGTGATAACAGATTAGAGAATAAAACTCTACCTTCGTTGACTATCGTCTGTGATAAGATAATCGCGTTAGTATGATTAATCGCAAAAGAAATATTAAATTGCCATTTATTATGATAGAATAAAATATTCAATAAACTTATGAAGACTGCACTAATATGATAAAGCGGAAAGATCTGATTGTTTGTTTGCATTGAAGAGGCTCTAAAAGTACGGGACCGATTTGTTTTTTTTCACTATTATAATAAAAGGCTATATTTTATTCTCCGCCGACGAAAACACGGGCAACACAGCTAGCTATATTAATTAAAAAAATGACGTTTTTTTTATAAAGACATAAGGGGCCGAACAAATCTGATTCGAAACCTAAAATTTTCAAATTTTAAATTTTAAAAATGTTTCCAATCAAATATAAAAAAACAATAAATTCTCAAGGCTTACAAATTATCAAACCTACCTTTCGTTTTTTTTCTTTTTCAACAGTATCACTGGTATCACTGTCACAACTTGGTCTCCCACGTATCGCGACACCGCGCTTCAATTGTTTTCGTTCGATCAACTCCCACGCAACCGCTGGCCGCGAGCGTTCCAACGCGACTGTCTCGACGGTCCCTCTGCGAACGGATGCTGCCCGGGCGCATCTTTTATACGTAAGCTCGTTTCAGGCTGAAACGTGCGTACAGGCTCTTCATATGACACGTGTGTTAGAGTGTGTAGTGTTAGAGTACTTGCCTTTTTTCCGAAAATCACAACATGCTCGGCATTTTTTATTTCAAATCTTAACCAATAGTTAATACCCGTAATGTACCTTTACCGATCTACACACTGGGTCTTAATAGTACATTACTCGCCGGGGGTGATGAAATAAAGAATGTATGAGCCTCCAATGTAAGTTTTCGCATATAAAAACGACTCAATTGCTATGGAAAAATTACTACAAATAGTAACTAGTAGTAGTAATAGTAGTAGTGGTAGTAGTAGTAATTACATAAATAGTAATTATTAAATTACTATTTGAGTAGCGGAGTAGCAAGGTAAATTTTTTGTTCGTTGAAATGGACCTCCGCAAAGTAACGCCTGATTCAATGGAAATATTGGCAGCGCCACTTGCGGATCGAATCGGCAACAAATTGTTCTCATACTATTTGACATTTGAACGCAAACGCGTTCGAGACTTGTTTTGTGACCGAAAACCTACACAAGCATACAGATCGCAGGAACTTGTCGCACGAGCCAAAGACGAGGGCGATAAACATGCGACCTGAGGCTTTCTTTATCACCGCCTGAGGTGTGTACACAATTTTACGTCTTGACCTGGCCAAGAAGTGGAAATTTCTGCTCGCGGAGCACGTACGAATAACTAATTTGGAATACTTTATAATCCTTGATAAATAGGGTAGGGTGAAATTGACCAAATACCTCTGCAAATAATTTTCAAGATTTTTTAATTCTGGTGATCAAAATGTTTCCTTTGTTCAAAGTGTATCAGAGGGGATGTGTGATAGACTACAAGCCCATGGAAAAAAAAAAACATGTGAAATGAACCAGCGTGAATGAAGCTTAGAAGGCTGTTACTATATCATGAAATAACTCTGAGCGCTATGCCGCCTTTTCTGAGCGGCTCTTTTTTTTTTTGTCCATAGGCTTGTAGTCTATGAGGGGGTGTGTGTGTTTTGAATCAAAGATTACGATGAACAACCAGGCCCCTATTTCATGACAGCGACAATTGTCAGTGACAAGTGACAATTCTGTTTACAATACAAAACTCGACGAGAATCTACGCGCGTTGGCTTCATATTGGTCACGCATTGCAATTCCAATTGTCACTTGTCAGAATAATTTGTGACACCTTGTATTTTTTTAATAGCCTTATTTGGTGTCCCACGGCTTGGCAAAGGCTCTCTACCGTATAAATAGGTCCCGAAAACTCGCTACTAGGGTAACGGCAGTGACCAGTCGGGATTTAGTGCCCTCCCTCACCGGGACGCCATGGCCACGTCGCCGGCTACGTATCCTATTTATTTATTTATTTATTCATTGTCAAGTTATGTACATACATATGAAGATGTTAACATTGTTCTAAGTCAGTCCATGACGCCCTGCAAGGGCACACAATAGTAATGAATATCTAAATCTAGGATTGTAATATAACATCAAAACATGCCATGAAATTAATTAAGTACATTAGAGCTGTACATTGATATTATTAAATTCATTAATGTTATTCTATTCTAGTTAATTATTTGTTAATAAAATGAGATGATTTCAGTATAATAGTAGGTATGTCAATTAAATCTAAGAATCAATACAATGGTTTATAATGTCATATAAATTTAAGGAATATTAATAGGTAGCTTAAAATGTCACAATGTTTCTATAATTTTCATTTAAATTACTTCACAATTTCATCATTTAGGAACTCGTTAACAGAATAATAGCATTTTTTGATTAGGAATGTCTTTAAGTTATTTTTAAATATATTGTTTCGGGATTCTTCTATACAAATCAGACGTCGCCAAAGCGTAGCCAAGTTAGTGACAGCCGATACATTTCTATATGAATTGTTTGGCTACGGCAGCTGGCATCGTCGCCATGGCATCCTGGGGAGGCAGGCTCTTAGTGGTCGGCCTTTCCATTTCACACTTTTCCTTCATCATCTCCACTGCTGGGCACAGTCTCCACTCAGAATGAGAGGGCTTGGCCTATAGTTCCCACGCGGGCCCAGTGCGGATTGGGAACTTCACACACCATTGAATTACTTCGCAGATGTGTGCAGGTTTCCCCACGATGTTTTCCTTCACGGTAAAACGTCAGAGGTGCGAGCCCGGGATTTGACACCACGAAGCTCAGCTTGAGAAGCCACAGGTCAAACCACTAAGCTACAACGCGTTACTCTTAATCTACTTACTGGAGATCATATCGCAGAATCTGCGCAGGAAATGTAGCGGGTAGAAAGAGAAACAAGATTAAGGGCCTGCCTCTCACTCTCTGTTAAGTTAGTTATCTTAAGATTCTTACACACACACACACAAATCACGGTTTTATCCCTTACGGGGTAGACAGAGCCTAAGGTAACAAAACCTGCAGGCCACGTTTAGCAAGACTGTGGGCGTATAGGTGGAAAGGGGAATCAAATAATGGGTTGCTAGCTGCATCGCCTGTAACATGATTCGTAAGAATTTCGCCCATTCCCTCGATGGGCTTTTACCATCTGCGCGGGACGAGAAGCAACTGGTACATTCTGTTTTTCCTTTGCTCCCAGACCAACATGGAAGTAAGATTCTTAAGTGTCGGTTATCTATAATTCCGTCTCTATTTATTACTACGAAACCGACAGAGACGTCATCATATATAACTGACATTTAAAATATCAGGAACTTAACAGAGACTGGTGAAACAGTCCTTAAGTGTTCATTTGCTGCCCTACATTAATTTAAATTGAGTGATGGTCACTATTAAGGGTCTAGTTCACCATTCTCTGTTAAGTTCCTGATGTCTTAAGTGTCAGTTATCTATGATTCCGTCTCTATTTATTACTACGAAACAGACAGAGACGACTTAGATAACTGGCATAGTGATGAAACAGGCCCTTATTGGAACAGGTAATGGTTTTGAATCTCGCTTGCAAATATAGTACCCGGCCATAATAGTACATTACAGACCTAGGGCGGTGAATTCGTAATTGTCTCAGATCCAGTGGAGTAACTATAGGCAAGGGCGGATCCACCGTTGTGGGCACGATGGGCATGCCCACAACCTTAATAGACTTGTGACGTCACACTTTTACTTGCATGATTGTTAATGAGCATGTTCATGCTCCGACTCGTACTTAGCCGATTTTCTAGTAGCTGTGACCACAACCTTTTTTGAGGGCTGGATCCGCGCTTGACTATAGGGTGGCAGGGGTGGCAAAATGCCAGGGCCTAGCTCTACGAGGCCCCGAACTGGTTTGGTTTAGAGCACAGAAGGGGCGCAGATGCACTTCTTTATATTGAGGAAGGAGGCATCTGACGAATTTTCCGCGGACCCCAAACGTTATGGTTACGCCACTGCTCACATCGCAGGTGTTTTTTTAAAATAAATATGCGATCTGGGGCTTTACGAATTACCGCCCGTGGTTTGTATAGTTTTACGTCTTGCCTTGGCCAGGAAGTGAGATTTTCTGCCTGCGAAGCGGGCGTAATATCCCAATTACGGTCAAGGGTGACGTTAAGATTGCACCTTGGGGTTCTCGGCTCTAACTTAAGTGACGCCAATAGTCTCTTTCCAAAGATCGAAGTGCAATCTTTATGGCCGGGTACATGTGCTTTGATCACGTGTTTTATATATTTTCTTATGTCATTTAGTGAGAAATTCGGAGGCCTAACTCTTGGAGG
Source organism: Pandemis corylana (assembly GCA_949127965.1). Classification (NCBI taxonomy): domain Eukaryota; kingdom Metazoa; phylum Arthropoda; class Insecta; order Lepidoptera; family Tortricidae; genus Pandemis; species Pandemis corylana. Next base: position 12,949,975 of record OX421857.1, on the reverse strand, counting down.
TTATAAAATTAACATTAATATTTTATAAAGTTACTAGCTTCTGCCCGCGACTTCGTCTGCGTAGAATTATACATAAAAACCTTTTTCTTGAATCACTCTATCTATTAAAAAAAACCGCATCAAAATCCGTTGTGTAGTTTTGAAAATATAAGCATACATAGGGACATAGGGACAGAGAAAGCAACTTTGTTTTATACTATGTAGTGATGATAGTGATGATAGTGAAGTGATAATGTTGACTTCTTAAAAAGGCCAGAAGTCGGGTTCATGCCATTTTTTTTACAGCAACAGCGATTATATATAGATGAAAATGTCATAGGTGTGTTATAGATAAATAGCTTCGGCCCACGACTTCGTCTGCGTAGAATTATACATATAAACCTTCCTCTTGAATCACTCTGTTTATTAAAAAAACCCGCATCAAAATCCGTTGCGTAGTTTTAAATATCTAAGCATACATAGGGACAGACAGTGGAAAGCGACTTTGTTTTATACTATGTAGTGATAGTGAAGTGACTTCCGATTATCAGTCTCGGTATTTTATAGATTTCTTGTAAGGAGAAGTTTCAATGAACACGTTTTTTGACTTCTGGAATTATCTCTCCTATTGTATTCTCGATACTTATTTATTATACCTAGTAGCTGATCCGACCTCCTTCTGTCAAAATCTATTTTACGTTCCAAGCAGTTATCAATTTTTTGCTTAGTTCGTGTCATCATCTCGGTAACTTAAGTTATTAGGGTTAGTTGTTAAGTGGAAAATCATAATATAAAAAACCAGAGCTGCAGCATGCTGCTGCATCATGCTCAATGTGGCCTAATTCAGCCGTTAATTTATTTGCAACCGCCGCCGCATCTTGATCGGGAGAGTATTCGTAATTCTCAAAAAAGTGCTATATCAAGTGCCATTTTGACTTTTAGCACCTAAATTTTGAAGTAATCACGGCCGGCCCAGTGTAAGTGGGTTCGCATCGTGTGAGGGAACGAGACGTGGTGTCGTTACTGACCATCCATCCGACCCCGAAACCTGAAGAACAGCTCCAGCATCAAGGTACCACCATCAACCATTCTCACTCAGTTCACTTCGCATTCTCAGATCAAAATCAACCCAAATGTGACGAAACTCAAAACAAACGTCATTTTGTTAGGTACTTTTTATTTTACTTTGTAATGGCAATGCAACACGCTTTTATTGTGCAATAATTATTAAATTTAGAAACAAAAAACTCAAGTCATTTGACTTACCTACTGTGTATTGTTTTGTATATAGTTATATACATCTACATATATATTCTTTTAAGTTTGAAAGTTGTGACGAACCTTGTATGGCGTTTTGACGACCATGGATATTATCTTCAATCTATTTTAAAACAATACATACCTAATTGTTTTCCTCGCAGTGATTTTTGGTAGTAAATAGTGAATACAATCCTAAACGGACAACAAAATGGTTTCCGATTCGATGCGTGCTTTATATGATGCTAATAAATTAATGAGCGTAAGAAAACCTGAATAACGAAAACAGAATAACAAGATTCGGTCATTTAGATCCATTATTCGATTTACTGAAATAACTAAATACTCGTAGCAAGCTAAATTTCATTCTTAATACCTATTTAGAATACGCTAGCGTTAAATTAGATCGACTCGGAAATAGCACTAGCAGAGACGAAAACAATCAAATTTTACGACGGTCGGTTTGTGTGCCAGAAAAATAATCTTAGGTACTTGCCCTTCCTTTAGAGTGTCTCTGTCTCTCTTCTAGGTCCATACTCTCCACACAGGAACCCTATTTTTTAAAGCACAATACGTGAAAATATCAGTCGAAACTGGTGAAAATTTAATGAATATGAAATACGAGTTGCATATAAAATAATTACTTCGGCCTTAACATGACGTGTAATGCGAATTCTGACTCAGTTTAGGTTCGCTCGCTGTCAGATCCATACTTACTAAAAATGACAGCTAAAACCTGAACTGGAGCGCGATTTTTTAAAAGCACATCGTGTGTGTGGTATTTTCACATATGTGCTTTCAAAAATCGGGCCCCTAAGTCGGAATTGAATGACGTCATGGTAAGGCCCCTGGTTTTAGCTGTAATTTTTAGTATGGATCTGACAGCGAACGAACCTAAACTGAATCGGATTGAATGGCATTAAGACGTCAGGGTAACCCCCCAGCTCTGATTAAACTTGTTAACTAGTAAAAAAATTGATGAGAGCTGTAATTTTGAAGATATACATAGATTTATACCTACCAATTTTGAGTGATACTGTCATCGATGTGTCCAATCGGACCCCGTCAATAGCGTGCAAGGAAAATTATCTCGTCTATTTTTGTATACTTATCTCGCCGTAAAATACGCGCATTGTGCCGCTCTCTCTTTTGTGATGTTAATCTATTAAGTATTACCTATAGTTGCTTCTCAAATGGTAAACGTCCATCGAGAGAACGGGTGAAAATCTTAAGAATCATGTTATAGCTAGGTGCGCAGTGGCGTAACTATAACGTCTGGGGCCCGTGGCAAATTCGTCAGATGGGGCTCTTTCCTCAATATAAAGAAGTGCATCAGCGTCCCTTCTGTGCTCTGAACCAAGCCAGTTCGGGGCCCCGTAGAGCTAGGGGGATGCGGATAGCAACCCATCACTATCTTCCCCTTTCCACCTATACGCCCACAATCATACTAAACATGGCCTTCAGGTCTTATTACCGTGTATAATCTTTCTTATCATCCTATACAAACATTTTCTTATTACCTAGGTACCTAATTTCCGAATTTTTTTCTTGTTTAGCATCCTAAAAAAAATACTTATTTATGATTTTAACGAAGCGCCTTATAATTTGACCTGAAGCTGGGTAAAAAAGGAAACGTTTGACAAAATAAACCTTTTCAACCAGTCAGGCATTGAAATTAGTTTTTTCTGAGTCCAGCAAAAAGTCGAACATGTAAATTCGCAGCATTCATTTTTGAAGATAAATGATGAGAGCTTAGAACATATGTCCAGTTTTTCTGATGGATATCATGGTGATAGCCACTTCGGTTTTTTTATGTACGTATAAAAAATCCGTTTATTTCAGACCTCGTCGATCCATAATATATTTTTAGTTGTATGCCCTCATCATTTTAACTGGTGAACGCATTTTTTAAGCCCTGTCTTAACACATGATTTGTAACCATGTTTTTACATAATGACATTGATAGTATCTAACTAACTTGTATGTAGTACACGGTTGATGGAAGGCGTTGGGTCCATATTAACTCCGCAGTGTGCAAGATAATTGGAGACGTCAAATAAAGAACATAGAGTTCCGTAACCCTAGCACGAGTCCCAGGAACTTGGCCGGTTTTTTTACGTTATCCTCTCAACCAATATTTTTTAAAAGACATTAATGACAATAAATTTTTGGTTCCGGATCTGCTTTCACCAAAGTTATTGCGACTCGTCCTTCCGTTGTGGGAATAACCGTGCGGGGATAGACGTCAAGACGAGCGGTTAAAACGCTCGAATGTAAACAAATTTATTCCTGACCCATCGTGGCACCCTTTCGCAGTAAATTTCATAGTGACGTTACATTAAATTGACAAGGAAAATCATCATCAATTTTGGTCTGAGAATGTTGTATGGTGGGTCAAAAATCAATTTGTTCGAAGTACCCATGGCCGTATACATCGGAATTAGGAAATCACGCGGAACGCTGTACGATCTTTGTCTGCGTGTACACAAAGAGATTATCTGTTCGCAATGCGCATAAATCAAAGTCGTTCTACTTTATTAAACTCTTACACTTAATTAACAAGGAAATAAGTAATTATAATAAAAAAAATGAAAACATTTGGCGTGGAGACACTTGGTCCGTGGGGCAAGGGCGCACGTGGGCTCTACAAAGACCTCAGCAAACGTCTGAGGGAGGCAACAGACGACCCTCGCGCCGGCAGCTTTCTCGCACAAAGACTCGCAATTGCGATACAACGCGGGAATGCTGCCTGCGTGATGGGGACCCTACCTAAGGGTCCAAATTTATTTTAATTTTTAACATAAGTTTTATTTTACTAAGTTATTTTAAAGTAGCCTAAGTTTATATCAATTTATTGAAGTAATTTTTATGGCTTATTAAAATCATTGTTTTTTAATTTGTTTTAGGTATGACCACATTTGAAATTAAGATACCTACTTATAACTACTAAGCGCTCTTACCCCTTAATTCATAAAATTAAAAAGTTAAAAATCTTGTACAACGAAAAAATATATTATTTATGTCTGACAATGAGAAATTGGGAAGTGTGTGATAAAGAGCCAATTGTTGTTGCCCAGAGTGTGCCAGCCCAAAGGCTTCACATTGACGAGACATAAACAAAACATATTTTTTATTGTAGCAGATTTGTGACTTTTTGTTAATGACGGGATAATTCCTTAAAATAAATGTATCGCAATCATCACTACATAATTATAAAACAAAGTCACTTTTTCTGTCCTCATGTCCCGATGTAGATATGCTTATATCTTCAAAACTACACAACGGATTTTGATGCGGTTTTTTTTAATAGATAGAGTGATTCAAGAGGAAGGTTTATATGTATAGTACATGCACAATATACCGTGCGAAGCCGGGGCGGGTCGCTAGTTTTAAATATATCAGCTTTTTCTCAAGACTTTTTAATTTGGCATCGTGTAAACCCTACTCAGTTGCCGCATCGCGTAGAAACCGTAAGTATCTCCCATATTAATGTTTCCTGGGTAAGTAACCTACTTGCTATATGTAACTGGGGCACAGTTTAAATTGCAATTTGGAACCTTATCGCTTTCAGGCTTTCTATATTCACGCAGCAGGTCGTTTTTGGCATCTTCATCCTTTGACAACGACAAGGTGCTATGTAGGTAATTAAATACCCTTGAATTGTGCAAAAGCGCATGATAACGGTATCACCTTTATTGAGGTCTCATTATTTCGCAAACGCTCCTGAAAATATATTTTAAATTTGCATTAATTATACTACACTTACCTATGACTTTGCTTGTTTTTAACTAAAGTTTATTGGTCTTTGACACACTGTTAACAAATGTGTCAATTTGGCAACTACTAATTGCTGGCTGTAGGGATACCATTTCCTTTGCCAACCTCTGGAGAGATAAATCGATTAAAAAATCAAGAACGATAATTGGCAATGTCGGACATTCATTTAATTTGTGTAAACTAATTTGTTGAACGACAGCCTTAAACCGGGTTAACATCTGCGAGCTGCAGCCGTAACAGTTGCATTTTTCGAGTATGCCGCTCCTACATTTAAGCTTCAAGTGTCAAAAATTGACGTGTGGCAGGCGAGGAAGGGGTGAGGTAGGCGCGGTTGAATTTGTGAAGCAGTGAAGGGGCAGCGTAACTACAAAGTCTACAAACCCTAGATGGACGAGGCTCACGAGTTTCCCGCGAACGGAGAGCCACGTTCGTTACACACTAGGGTTCTTGGTTATACTGTAACGTGCAACAGTTAAGTACGGTATTAACAAAAACATAATGATGTTTGACAAACTTAAAACTCTTATTACATTGTATGCATTTCCTCACAGTTTTAGCTAATGATAACACTAATAAACCCAACAACCTTGACTCGCATGAGGGCGCGAAAGGTCACATTGTCAATATACTATAGGTAAATTCTTATTTATGTCAAGTGTGGGCTCGAACCCGTATGTTTTATATTTAGCAGTGACGTCCCAACTCCATAAGGCGTCGAATAAGGATAGGTAGGTACTAAATTTAGTGTAAGTGATGGTGCCTCAGCACGGGGATCCTCCAGACACGCTCTCATCCATAGCAATGTGTGCCGAAGCAGGAGGGGACCACATGCCTATCTATTATATACATACATAAATCACATCTTTATCCCTTGCTGGATAGGCAGAGCCTAAGGTAACAAAACCTAAAAGCCACGTTTGGCATGATTGTGGGCGTAAAGGTGGAAAGGGGAAACAAAATAGTGATGGGTTGCCAGTCGCATCTATAACAGGATGCTTCAGATTTTCGGCCAATCCCTCGATGGGCTTTTACCATCAGTGCGGGAAGAGAAGCAACTGCTACATTTTATGTTTTTTCTTTGCTCCCAGACCAGCATAGAAGGGAAACGCAATGTGTGGCAGCCGTTGCTTGAGTGAACCTCGTTTAACTACATACATACGCTAAATTTATAAAGCTGAAGTTTGTTTGTTTGGTTGAACGCGCTAACCACAGGAACTAGATCCGATTTGAAAAATTGTGACCCACTCAAACACAAACCAAAGCGTCATTTAACAATAGCTTGTCAAATCCCAATTGCCAACCGCAAACAGAAAAATCCAAAAATAAAATTGGAAGTTACAGTAAGTGTAAGTTTCTTTTTCGGTGACCATTGAACTTTTCTTTGACTAATGTGTAAGGATTTTGCTTCTTCTCAAATCGCATATCAACGGGAAATACCCGGAATATCGGATTTGCGTTCCTGAGAAAAAAGATCTTGATACTCTTAATAGACACGGAAAAGGACGTGATTCTTTAAGCGATGACTTCCTTTAGAAATACCTACGGAACCCTGAACACAATGAAGCTGAATCCCGGGGAAGTTTGCCCGCCAGCGAATCTACTACTACTACTAAGTACCCTAGTTTCCTCATGACGTCATTCGTCTGCATTTTATTTTACCTGCCAGTAGCGTAACTATAACGTCTGGGGCCCGTGGCAAATTCGTCAGATGGGGCTCCTTCGTCATTATAAAGAAGTGCATCAGCGTCCCTTCTGTGCTCTAAACCAACTCAGTTCGGGGCCCCTGGCATTTTGCCACCCCTGCCACCCTATAGTTACGCCAATGTTACCTGCCTGTCGTGTAAAAGTTGCGAGATGAGCTAAAGTGTCTATAAATCGCGAAAAATTTGACGTATAGAACAGTTCCGCTTTAACTTATGAATTCATCAATGCTCGTCACCTTCAAGTTATATAATGCTCCACTGCTGCTGAGCACAGGAATCCTATCATAATGAGAGGGCTTGGGTTACGGTTCCCACGCAGGCCACTTGTGAATTTCTGGCAAATTTGCATCGCCATTGTCGGAACGAAATGGCAAGAAACAGTGGAAACTTTCGGTCACAAAAGTACGTCTCGAATGCGTTTGCGTTCAAATTTCAAATAATATTTTGTGACCGTAAACTTCACCTAAGCATAAATCTGGTAACTAGTCGAAAATTTAATTTGGGCCAGTTTTGAAGCAAATAGCAATAGGTACACAATTTTTTCCACTTTCAAATCGCACTCAAAAGTAGTATAGGTGTAAAACTTAAAAAAGTAAATGGCCTGTTGTGTGTGTGTATGAGTAATGTGTGTGAATAGACAAACTGACGTTCCAAATTGGAAAAATGACTTAAGTCCCATATCAGTTCTGTACACTACTACATACAACAAGTCATTTACTTAAGTTTGTCACCTATATAAATCTGGGTATTGCTACAAAATGACAGGTCAAATTAAATCGATAACTAGTTGACTAGATTACTTAATGTCAGCTACAATTTTCTTATAATCTACTCTTATTTCGAATCAGGGGCCCGATTTTTGAAAGCACATGTGTGAAAATACCACTCGAAAGTGGTGAAGAATTGTGCTGAATTTGAAATACGAGTAGCATAGAAGACAGTACACTCTCATTAATATTGTGAACTAGTCAAAACTTTGATTAGAACTGTAGTTTTGGAGATACAAGCTGATTTGTACCACTTCCGAGTGTTGTGCTTTCAAAAATCGAGCCCCAGCACACTTTTTCATCACTTTCGAGTAGCATTTTCTAAATGTGCTTCCAAAAATTGGGCCCCTATACGTATTTTCTGTCAAGCTTAAATATCTGAAATATTAAGGAAAACTGTTGACCAGGTCACGTCGATATCGCAACATAATGGGATTTTCACAAACGTAGCTTGATAAGGAAGTCGTCCTCACGCTACTTAAATAAGTATTTTATAGTTATCTTATCCGCGTACTTTTTGTTTAGAATAAACTACTTACACGCCAAATGATAAACATAAAACCCAAATTACTATAATTTGGTTAGGTACGCAGCAAGTTTCCTTAATTAACGTATTCCCTCACTGAAAAGCACATGGTAAATTTCATATGAAAAATCGCACGTAAATTTCGAAAGCGCCTCGTAAGTGTAAACCAGGGATGTTGCGTATATTCGCAACCGCATCCGCACATGCGGAACATCCGCATCAATTTCGACATCCGCATCCGCATAAATTGATGCGGAGCTGAAGCGGATGCGGATGTGTAGCAGGTCGCGACATGAAAGAAAGGGGAGGGCCCGGCGAGTGGCACGTGTCGACCGCGCGTGCTGATTGACCAATAGGAAAGCGGTAATTTTTTTTCGTACTTCGGTGAATCGGTGACGGTGACGCGGCTCGCTATTGTTTTGTTGTGACAACTGACAAGATCTGACTCGCGCTACTGTGTTTTTTTAACTCTACCAACCCAGCACCTAAGTTTTTATACAGATCCGCATCCGCGGATGTGGAAAAAAGTGGATCCGCAACATCCCTGGTGTAAACCCGGGTTCGATGTATGCGAAGCCGCGATTCTCTACTTGAGAGGCTATAAGTCAGATCACCAGGCTACCAGGGCTTTTTATACATGCGAAGTCTTTCAAAGTGTGCATCAGATTTCTCTACTAAATGTCCTAGCCCTAATTTTCCTATTTGACGGTGGATATTGACACTTAATTAATTCTTTATAAAGCGATTAACTTTTTCCTCCAAGGTGTAGGAAACCACAACGGCAAGGTAGCACGTATTCTGTCGTACACAATTGAGGCTTACTCACCGAGCACCAGCACTCGGCCTTCCGGCAGTATTTGTGACAAATCTATTTACTTCCTCCTTATTGGTATTCAAAAAAGCCATTGATCGACATTCGCCATCAGTTTCGATTCATCCTTGAGTAATAAGCAGATCAGATGCAAGTCTTTCCTGTGGCGATGAGAAATGACATAAGTTAGCGATGGGTCAATCCAAATGCTTTTTTTAATGGCTAAAATAAAAATTGGCAAGCGCCCATGTACTAGGTTGTAACATTTACTTTCGCTGTAGCTACATGCGTTGTAGTAGTATAGGAAGTGTTTGTTACTTATGCGAGTGGTTGACATAAGACCATAGATACTTATAGCATTAAGCACGTTAAATTAGATCGGCGGTACTAATAACCGAGGCGCGACCGAACATTTTGCCAGCCATCGCCGTGTGTCTAAGAAAAAGAGGAGTTACTCATTTCAAATTTATTAAGAGGTTATATGTATGTAAATATAAGAAAACCGTTTGACTTGTTTTTTTTTAACCACATTTGGTATTTTTAAAAACGCGACTTCATACAAAATTCTTCTGTTAATATCAGTCTGGTGGCTGACTATAAGCTACTAGCTGTTGCCTGCGACTCCGTCTGCGCAGAAGTCGCTTGTCGCTGTCCCGCGGGAATTATGCAATTTTCCGGGATTAAAACTATCCTATGTCCATCCCCGGGACTCAACTACCTACCTGTATACCAAATTTCAACTAAATCGGCCCAGCGGTTTAAGCGTGAAAAGCTAACAGACAGACAGACAGTGTTACTTTCGCATTTGTATAATAAGTAAGGATAGTAGCTAAACACTTATAGTCTCTCTCAGGCTCACAGAGTGAAAAAAATGACAGATCTATCTATCTCGCCCCGAAATAAGAGTATTATAGGTATCGCTCTTTCTTTTGCGTTAGTATAGTTAATACTAAGTGTGGGAATAGCTTGTTGCCATTTCGAGCCGCTAGAGGCGATAGTAATTATTACCCATAGCATTTTCAAATGGCAACGATAACGTGTCTGATATACATTTTTATTTTTAGTTACAAAACACTTATAAACTTAGTGTGTGATTACGTAAATATAAAAATAAAAATGTACTACAAGATAAACTAATTAAACTAAAACTAAAATTAATCTAAAAACGTACTCCCCCGCGGCATTGAGCCAAAGACGCTGGCAGCATTTCCCCGCTGTATTGCAATACTAATTCGCTGTGCGAGGAAGCTGCCAGCTCTTTGGTCTCCGTTGCAGTCGATCAGCCTCTTAGATATTTCCTTAATTAATATATGACATTACTTAAGTGACTAATTAGGGCAAACTGTAGTGACGGATGAATAAAAACAACGTTATCTAAGGCAAATTCGCCTTGTGAATAGAATGTCCTTGTATCGCCTGAAATGATTTGCCTTGGCGTATTTGTTTAGCCTGATTCGGAATAATCGTTTAATCTTATTATGCCCGAGCTGTATAATTTAGGAGTACCTACGATTATTAATGAGAGTAATTTTGCGCTAACTTACTCGTAATGAAAATGCATAAAAAATAAACATTTATCTTGGTACTCCGCTGCCACAAGTATTTTAGTAGGTACCTACATGATAGAAGAGTAGCGAGGCAAATGTCTTTATCCCTTACGGGGTAGACAGAGCCTAAGGTAACAAGACTTAAAGGCCACGTTTAGAATGATTGTGGGCGTAAAGGTAGAAAGAGGAATCAATACAGTGATGAGTTGCTAGCCGCATTTGCGCGGGAAGAGAAGCAACTTTTTTTTTTTTTTTTACAATTTAAAAGCTTTATAACAGCGGGCGAAAACTCGGTAGAGATTATCTGCCGCTGCTGGTGACTCAAATTAGATAGTTCCTTAAATTAAACAGACGAGTTATATTGTTGCGCTGCGTTACAGTTTAGTTAAAATGCTTTGACAATTATCTTGCATCTATTGGGGTTGGCGCACACTTCATTATGAGTTCCCAATGACTATGAGTGAGTTGAGTGTGAGTTAGAACTGGTACATTCTATGTTTTTTCTTTGCTCCCAGACCAGCATGGAAGTGGTAAAAAGGTACCTATATGTATGAAAATAATTTAATCTACAGATTAAACAGACCAAGAAGATAAGTGGTGATGGTAGAAAACTGACGCAAATAAGCTTTCCGATATCCTGTTTACATAAAGACTAACAACGTGACAACATACTAACCTAACTCAAGTATTTACCTTCTTGTAGATTCCAGGTAGGTACAGTCAGTATCAGAAATCATACCGGCAAAAAAACAAGGCTTTATGTCAAGGTCTTAAGAGAGTTTACCAATATATTATATGGCCTATAGGCCACCGCTGCGATATATTCGACGCTGACTGTACATATAAAACAAGTCACATTACACTTGAGCTATGAAATCACTGAAGTATTTTCTAACAGCCAGGAAGGCAAAAATAACCACATATACATAGCAGGAAGGCTTAAAATGGGGGGAGAAAAACTTTACTCATATTATGAATAGTAGATTAGATCCTATTGAGTATCCATCAATACGTGATTATATCCATGAACATTATTATCATCATGAAGTATCACTTGAAATGGTTCTGAGCTAATGACTAATTAAATTCAACGAAATGACTCCATCAATTTCCGTTAGACATTTATGTAAAGATAAAAAAATAATAACTTTGCTTCTCTTCGCTTTAGCTTTCATTCAATCAATCAATCATTTATTCACAAGAACATATGGTTTACATAGATGGTATTGTAAGCAAGTATCAGTCCCTTAATATATTCAGCCATTTGAGGCGCGTGAAGTGTTTTGCCCTAACATTAAGCAGTCAAATTGTAATAATTTAATTAATACTATTAGAAAACAATAAAATTAAAATGTCTAAATTACTCATTCAATTATAAAATAAATTTACCTAGTAATTTAATAAGTTAAAATAAAATTTAATTAAACAATGTCAAATTATCAGATTCATCATTTATCAATTAACTTACAATATATCAAATTAAAAAGAAAACTAATAATTATAATGTATACAAGTCAAATTATAGGTATTTCAGGCCCTACTTTGCTTCGCTTTACATCGCGGAGTAGATAGATAGAATAGTAAGTATAGTTATCCGTAAAATAAATAAATTTATTTTGTCATGGATCTCCGCAGAGTAACGCCTGAAACTATACCGTACATCTTTTTATTTTTGTTTATTGTAAACTCAGAGGAATAAGACATTGTTAACTATTAAATTAATTTATCTATTTTTTAGTTACACATAAGTCGTGTTCTATCTATTAATCCTATCTACCTATTTATTACTTTATTTACGTAAACAGTTTATGGTTTATGTAGTATATTTTATTTGTGTATCGTTTCGTGAGTCACAGACGGTTCTGGCTGAAAACCAGTGCTGCAGGTGTCTAACACCTCAGCGTAATGCTGAGCCAGCGACCGTTTCACTTTTGCGAAGACACACAACGCTGATGATCTATTTTTCATGTCTATGTTTTTTTGTTGTTACTTTTCTATAAAATTGTGTGTATTATATATTTGTGTCTTGCCAAATGCATAAATGTATTCTTTCTTTCGTATTTATTTCAAAGTAAAACTTACGCCTATGCACCAAATAATAAAAATCCTATATATCCTATTTATATTGTAAGTATATATGACTGACTGACAGACATCACAGGTACAGCCTTTACTTTAGCATGAAATTTTCACACAGCGATACACTTGGAGTATCCTAATTTAGAGTTGTAATAAAACTATCTTTAGAAATTCTCAAATAACGACTCTATGACAAAATCTTTTCCGAATCAGCGGAATAATCTTTTTTAGGAAGGAAAACGAGCAAGTGGGTCACCTGATGGTAAGCGAGCACCACCACCCATAGACACCTGCAACACTAGAGGATTGCAGATGCGTTGCCAGCCTATAGGGCTACGATAGAATACCTGTTGTACCAGTAATTTCACCGGCTATCTTACTCTCCACGCTGGAACGCAGCAATGCAAGCACAACTGCTTGGCGACAGGATTAGCGAGTAAGATGGTGGTAGCGTTCCGGACGGACCTTGCACGAGTCGTCAAAATGCCAATCAAATCATGCATGAATCTTGTTTGTTATTTGCTCTCAACGCAACCTAAACTCAAAACGTGGCTCTACCACTTGTCTTCAAAAATAACAACATGCATACACACAAACAATATAGGCATTACATACATACATACATACCGTCACACTTCTTTCCCACAGGGGTAGTAGGCCAGGGTTTTTCACCGTTTTTCACCCTTAAAAACTCACCCCCCCCCCCCCCCCTTCCCGACCTCAGATCGACCGTAATTTATTTTTCCTTTAATTTTTGTAATATTCTCTACCTTTTCTAATGGGTTTCATCCTACTATAATTTTATTTTACTTTTTATCATTTTCAAAGGTATCGACCCTGGCCTATAGGCAGAGCCTATTTGTTCCACTTCCTACGATCCTGACATACTTCTTTCGATTCATCCACATTCATCAATCTCTTCATACATGTTCGTCGGTCGGTCAGTAGGCATTGCCCGTGGAAAAACAGGAAAATGACTGATCAGCCTTGAGCGTGACGAGCTGGGGGCTTGACTACGTGACCCGTCAAACATTACATCGACTGGCCAATAACCACAAACCACACCTCCGTTACACACCTATCCTACGTCAGAAAGTTCCCCCGAAGTTTTCCCCCGAGATTCACTGCAATTGTGTACAGCTCCGGCCACACCAGTTCGTAAAAGACGTCGACTGTGCGTTTACAAAATGTATGAAGAAACGGTGAGAGAACGTGACGCATGCGACACGTCACTGCGTAACGTCTGTCGCACTTGAAGCTCGTGATTGTTTTGTAAATGTGTTTTTCTCAAAAATGTCCGGTAAAGTCGTCATTGTTAACTACATATCAGAACAGGAAGTTAATTGTTGCCGGTCAGTCCAAAATTAAAAAAAAAAACATTACTGTCGCGCTAAACTCGACAGTAATGTTGCATACAAATTCCATTACTGTCTAGTTATTAACTTTTTAAAAATGCAAATCAGCATTATAAAAGAAAGGCACAAGACTTAAATCATCAAATTAAAAAAAAAAGCTAGTATGACAACGTGTTTATCTGTGTCTGAAATAGCTTAAGGTGTTCTGGGTAGAAAAATACACTCTTCAAATGCCATTGATAGAAAAAGGCGGCAAAGCAAAACAATTTTCACTATTTTATTTTCATTTATTTTTGTTGTTATATTTTAGATTTTTGAGAAAAGCACTATACTTGCCTCGGCCAGAATAGCATTGCTGGCTTCGTATTATTAAACGGACTCGCAAGCTCGTCCGTTCAAACCAATACTCAGCCAGCAATTGCCTACTTCCTGGCCTAGACAGTAATGTACTATTTTTATTAGCCTGTAATGTTGTACCACTGCTGGGCAAAGGCCTCTCCCTGATTACACATTTAATAAAGCTGAAGAGAGTCTGTACATGGAGATATTCGAAAAAAAGCTGCCTGGGGATACTTAGAATCGATAACAACACGTTCCAAAAGTTTTTAGAATTTTTGACTGTAACACTGATCTGATCTCGGAGTCTAGTCTTTTTAAGCGAGCACTTCTCAGAAACTCAAACGATTTTAGTAAGATTTACTATATCTACAGGAGTTTTTGGGGGCGTAATAGATCATCTAAGATAGCGTTTTTTCTAATAAGGCGTTTGTGAATCTTCCTTTACCACATCTATCAAGTATCTTTGGCGGAGGATCGTTCTTGTGTTAAAAGCACGCATTCGCAGCTATCCTATCCTCTCCTATTCCTGACTTCACTACTTTGTTCACCGTAAATATGGAGAAGCAGTCAAGTTATCTCACATACAGTGGCAAAACTATAGGTTGGCAGGACTGTCAAAATTCCACGGGTCCTAGCTCCACGGGGTCGTGAACTGGCTTGGCCGGAGCACAAAAGGGACGACGATGTACTTCTTTATATTGAGGAAGGAGCTCTGATGAATTTGGCATAGGCCCTAGACGTTATAGTTACGCCATGCTCACATGGTAACATAAAAAGGGGCCCAATGTCTTGGATGGTCAAGGCCACTTCATACTCGTACTGTTGACCCAGTTCTTCAATACGATTAGATAAAGATGCTGTGTCAAACGCGAACGAGAATGCAGTAATGTTGCCGCTCGATGGTCCACTATTGATACTATCGATAGTTTCGGTAGACTAAACTCATCGCCGTATATAGATTCCAAAAAAGTTACCAAAGATGGCCGAACGTCACGTCACAAGTGTCATTTTCATTATGACATTCCAGATGTAACCAACCGATGCACATTAATAAAAAATAGTCATAATAATATTTTGTTGTTATTTAAGTGTAAAGATTATCCTAAGTTTTTGACGTTTCCTATATACGTCAACAACGAAAATTATCGCGAGCACAGAAAGCATTCGATCAATCCGAACGCCAGATGCCGAATGAAATGAAGTGACAATTTGGAGATGTCATGGTGGGTGGCCCTGTGGCCGCCATGTTTACCATAAAGTTTGCCATACGTGACTTGTTGTTAATATTTCTATGTACATATCAAAATTATTTTATAAATAGTATATAGGTACGCAAATTATAACATTAATAGTATCCAAATGTTGTTTAAACCTGAAGTATTACCACTGTAATATGAACTTTTCTTCTAATAAAGAGTTTCAACCAAATTTCTGTAGGTGAAATTAATATTGATATGAAATAATTTATTTATGTGGTTGCATTTAATTTTAACTTTACAATTATATATAAATAAATTACTTATGTATTATTTTATTGGCAACACACGAGTAGTTTTTTTGGAATCTAAATACGGCGTTTAGTATACAATACTATCCATAGTATGTATGTATGTATGTAAACTCTTTATTGTGCAAAATAAACAAGACAAAATACAATTGACAAACACTGAGATACATGCACAAAGGCGGACTTATCCCTTTAAGGGATCTCTTCCAGTCAACCTTTGAGTGGATGAAAGGAGTATTATATAGATAGATAGTATATATAGTTTTGGTAGACTACAATACTATCGAGAGTAAAGATAGTTTTGGTAGACTACAATACTATCGAGAGTAAAGATAGTTTTGGTAGACTACAATGCTATCGATAGTATAGATAGTTTTGGTAGACTACAATACTATCGAGAGTATAGATAGTTTTGGTAGACTACAATACTATCGATAGTATAGATAGTTTTCGTAGACTATAATACAATCGATAGTATAGATAGTATTGATATTTGACGTCGAACAAACTATCGATTGTATCGATGCAATTGCTTTTCAATACTACATAAACTATTGTCACTATCGATAATACTATCAATAGTTCTCGTAATTCTCTGTTACAATACCATCGATAATATTAATCAATATTATGCCATTCAATTTAAACTATCGATAAGGATACTACCGATTTTGTGGCAACGCTAATGCGTAGCGATGTAGAAGTTGTAAAACTAACGCCATAAACGAAACTATTTTACCCAACAATGTAGTCTAAATTGTAGAGATTAATTTTATTGATGTTACTGTCACACTAAATAATCGCTTGATGGTGGAGGTAATTAATATGCCTGACCTTTGAGTAGACGTCTAATAGTATGCGGGATATTTATCAGACAATCGCATTTTACTCCATTTGCTAATCAGCAGTAGGCTATTATACTGATTTCTTTGCAAGAAGGCTACCGCAAATTGTTCCACTAAATGAACTTCGTGATGATCGTTATTTGTTTTTATTAAAAGTTGTAATACCGGTTCACTGATTTGAACTTTTTTTTTATTATATGTGCTTAGAGCACTTGATGGTCGCTACGGAAGACCAGTGATGGCTGTAAGGCCAGTATTATGCTGAGGTGGGGCCATTTCGTGACATGTATATTCTTATATTTTTACTTCATTTTTTCACGAATAAATGTTTTTCTTCTTCTTCTTCTTCTTATTTCTTCAAGATAATCTGCATGTCAGGCGACAACCCGATGCATTTACACATATACACTAGCTGTTGCCCGCGACGTCGTCTGCAAATTCGTTTATCGCAATCCCGCAAGAACTACGCAATTCCTGAATAAAAATTAACCCATGTTATTCCACACTATAATCTAAGTTCCAAATTTCATCCAGATGTTAAGCCGTTCTGGCGTGAAAGAGTAATAAACATCCTCACATACATTCAAACTCGCAAACTTTCGCATTCATATTATTAGTAGGATTCTACACTGCGACTCCGGCACAAACAAATAAATAATAAATAAATAAATATCTTGTGACAAATTACACCAATTTACCCAACCCCAAACTAAGCAAAGCTTGTACTATGGGTACCAGGCAACGGATAAACATACTTATATAAGATAGATAAATGCATACAACATCCATGACTCGGGCACAAACATTCGTATTAACCATACAACTGTATGCCCCTACCGGGATTCGAACCCAGGACGTCTAGCTTCATAGTCAGGGTCACTAACCACTAGGCTATCCGGTCGTCAAATAATGGTCCGTTGTCCAGTAAAAACAGCGAACATAATATAATCGCCCAAATATATCGCGAATCGTAGCTATGCGGCGAGCAGTGCGAGAAGCAGTGCGGAGAGCATAGTGCGGCGCAGGAGTATTAATTAATACGTATTTAAATCTCTTATACCCTTACGGGGTAGTCAGAGCAAGGTAACACGACCTATAGGTCACTTTTAGGTCCCTTATAGGGATAAGTTCGCCTTTGTGCATATATTAATGTTATTTTTTTTTGTGAATTGTATCTGTTTCTTTATATTTGTACGATAAAGCATTTACTTACTTACTTACTTACTTATTTTTAGCATGATTGTGGGCGTGGTGGAAAGGGCAATCAAAATAGTGATGGTTTGCTAGCTGCATCACCTATAGCATGATTACCTACTAAGATTTTCTGCCATTCCCTCGATGGGCTTTTACCATCTGCGCGTGAAAAGAAGCAGCTGGTATTTTCAAAGTTTTCTCTTTGCTCCCAGACCAACATGGAAGGTAATTAATTAGGTTTGAAGAAAAACTTTTTTAACTCTATCAAAAATATTTATTAACTCTTAGTAGCTTACAAGTACGTAAATAATAGGTAGTACTTAATTAGAAGTTGTCAGGAATAGTGGGATTGCTGGCAAGCGGGTGGTTGGTTGTCGTAGCCCAGTCTTCTCAAATCCTTTGACACCATTGACGTCTTCACCTCCACTGTTCCATATGACTCTGTTCGTAACACTGAAACAAAGTGCAGCTCTATTTAGGGCCTGTTTCAGCACTGTTAAGATCCAATTATCTTACGTGTCAGTTATCTATGTTGACGACTCTATTTATTACTAAGAAACGGACAGAGACATCATAGATAACTGACACTTAAGGTAAGGTTTTGCGGGTGGTAGGGCCTTGTGCAAGGTCCGTCCGGATCGCTACCACCATCTTACTCGCTAATCCTGCCACTAAGTAGCAGTGCTTGCACTGCTGTGTTCCGGTGCGGAGAGTAAGACAGCCGGGGAAATTACGGGCACAAGAGGCATTTCATCTTAGTCCTCTAGGTTGGCAACGCATCTGCAATCCCCCCGGGGTTGCGGGTATCTATGGGCAGTGGTGATCACTTACCATCAGGTGACCCACTTGCTCGTTTGCCTTCCTATTCACATAAAAAAAAAAAGAAAAAAAAAACTGGAAGTACTGGAACCAGTGGCGGATTTACCCTAAGGCCCGGGCCTAGGGCGGCCAGATTTAGGGGCGGCCCCAATCGTGTCAAAAAACTTATTATGGCGTATGGCGGGCATTATGTAGTCTATATGGTGGATGCTGAGAAAGGGGCGGCTGATGGCTTGGGGCCTAGGGCGGCCGACACTGCAAAACCGCCACTGACTGGAACTTTACAGAGAGGGGAGTATCAAATGAATCAAGAATCTTTACTTTTTGTTACTTTTACGGTTTTACCGTTAGAAATTAAATTTGTAAACAACACTGAAAATTAGAACACAGAAAAATCCGAATAGTAATAGCCATAGCTTACCGTACATACATACATAGCTTACATAGCTTTTTCGGATTTTTCTGAGCTTTAACTTTCAGTGTCGTTTAGAAAAAAAGAGAGTGGTGAAAATGGCCTTTTCTCAAACATGCTCGGAAATGTATGCGTTAATGTCCCGATATGAGGACATGAAGTTTCTCGTTTATGGCTCCCTACATTACTTCTTGGCTTAGGCCACAAAAGTTAGTATGAAAATCCATTTTTGTCCGCTGCTCAAATTTTTTAAATTTCTATACTAAAATTAAATTGGCAAAGGAAAAAATTACATACAGCCAACCACCACCACAATCTGTACCTAAGCATAATTGCGACATAAAAAAAAAATCTATGGTACTATATTTATGTGCGGTTAAACATGGTGCTCAAATAGCTGGATCAAATTAGTACATTTAAAAAATAAAAAAGGTGGCAAATCGAAAATCTTTTTTTCTGCTTATGCGTATTTCGTAGTGATTGTTATTATAATTTAACAGAAATAAAAATGACTTTTTCCCTATAATAAACTATGATTTACTTGATTGTCTAGTAGTTATTTTAATTTTAATATTTCCTCACATTGTTTGAGAAAAGCACTATACAAGCTTTGGCCGGAACAGGGATTGCAGGACTCGTTCTATCTGGCCTCGTCTTCGACTCGGCCACCTACCCCAAACTCGTCCAGCAATCCCTTACTTCACGGCCTCTGCAGTAATGTACTATTAATCTAGTTAAATTAGTCGTAAATTTAATTTGAGCTGTAATTTTGTGGGAATATACATTTTTTCCCACTTTCGAATGAAGCGCTCCCAAAAATCTGGCCTTCTGGTACATCTGGAATGCTCGGAAAATACGATTTGAAAACTATTAAGAGCCCATTGAATTTTAAATTAATCAATCCATGGAACGGTAACTTTGTAGCAACAACTGCAATAAATTTTACTCCACTTCGTATTGTCTTTGCCATATAAAGGCGACGCCGCACTGCTGCGCACGCTGCACACGGACACGCTACACGTGTCACCCACGTGGGTCCATATGTCATTTCGTGCGTAGCGTGTGCGTGCACTGCTGTCGAAACGACCGCCCACATTTTGTTACGGAGCGAATATGTACCCACGTGCGTAGTGTGACCGTGTGTCGTAGTAATAAATGAATTGGCTAAAAAACAAAACACAACAACAAACTTCCTAAATAAGTAAATAGTACACGTTATTTTGCAAATGTTTCCTTCATAGAAACAACTTTTTGTGCGCAGGCTCTTACAGCTGCAAGGTCAACCACAAGATGTGCTGTTGTTACATTTTCCGTAAATAACAGTGTTTTATAATCTAATAATAATGGTACAAACCGACCAGAACCTTATGTATCACCTAACCTACGGTTCCGCACTCATTTCACATTTTATTCTCCAACTTTTGTATCCTGACTTACGCTAGCTATAGCTAATTTTTATCTTACGGTTCGTCTTACTCTCCTTTAATGACTACTGCTAAGCTGTTTCCCGCGACTCCGTCTGCGCAGAATTCGCTTATCGCAATCCCGCGGGAACTATGCAATTTTCCGGGATAAAAACTATCCTATGTCCTTCCCCGTGACTAAAACTATGTAGGTACATCAAATTTGAAGTGAATCGGTCCAGCGGTTTAAGCGTAAAAACGTAACAGACAGAGAGAGTTACTTTCGCATTTATAAAATTAGTAGGGATAGTAGGGATTAGTGTGAACGAAATCGTACGAAGCAAACTTCGAATTCCTAAATACGGGGTAGGGCTGGAAGTTCCTGATTTTCGAAAGTGGTGAATTTTTTTTTTAATTTCGGCATTAGAATAGAATTACAGCTCTAATAATCTTGTGTACATACATACATACCGTCACGCCTCTTTCCCACAGGGTTAGGCAGAGACTACTTTGTTCCACGTTGGATGCGCCCACGACGCGTCATCTTTATATTTTGTACGAAAATATTGAAGGGGCGCCGCGCCTTCAACGCACCCTCGTCCAACGTCTCTTTTTTTTAATTATTTAAGAGGGGGCAAACGAGCGGACGGGTCATCTGATGGAAAGTAATCACCATCGCCCAGCCTGAAACACCTTTTTTTTAACGTAGTGAAAACTCATTTACGAGTACCCCCGGCTCTCTCCCCCGTCCTCTTTCCCTGCGGAAACACATTCCCACAAACGCGTTCCCATCCCACATACCCACTAAAAACACTATGGCATTGACCACTCGCCGGGTTAAGGTAGGCGCCGTGGGATCCCGAAGATTCGAGCCGACGACGCCCCCCGTCCTGCAACACCTACAAGACTTGGGGAATCACTGGTGCGTTGCCGGCCCTTTTGAAGAACAGGAACGCTCTTCTCTGTGGCTTACGCCTTATACCACCAATGCAGTGCAATGGATGGGACGAACTTCAATAAATGTGGCAATAAAATAAATACACGTTTCAATATAGTTTTATTTCGCAACTGACTTGCGGAACCCGTACCTATGATTAGTTTTCCTTAAGGAAAACAGCACGGGTTTGTTGAGATAATACTGTCTTCAAATGTGCCAATTCATGTCGTATTGTCTTATGTGAGTTATTCGTACTTACTTACTTGTCCTACTATATATACCGTCTATTATAAGTAGGTACGATCAGCCTCTGAAACAGCTCCACAATAGCTCGCTTTAGAGCAGGAATGGCGAACCACTGGTTGAATGGCAATGGAAGGTGTTGGCACGCGACTACGTTGGCACGCCACTTGATTCATAGTTATATTTTATTTCACATTAGACAAACTGTAATGTTATTGTTATATATATTATACCTATGTGGCTTTTAGGTCTTGTTTCCTTAGGCTCTATCTACCCCTACATATGTATTATAATATATAATGGAACATCCCCCGCAAAAGGTCGCCACCCCTGCTTTAGTGCATACCTTTTCATGTCAGCAATTCGTTCAACGAGACTTGAGCTCACCTGTTAGACTAGACTCGAAAACTTAAAAAAATACCTAAATTGCCTAAAATAGTGTAAACGTACGGTAATTCTCCTTCCCGTTGGCAAGCATTCTCGGCTCAGCCAGTTCGGGATGGCGGCCAGTCAGCCAGGCCAGCCACTCGCCCAGCATAGTGGCGGCCAGCGGGCGCAGCAGTGGCGCCGCCACCCGCCGCTCGCCCGCTGTGGCCGGCATGAGAACTAACCCGTATCCTCGCAACGCGTCCCCTCCTATTGCATTCTGAGCACGAACCGTTATTACTAGTTGCGGCCCTGAATAAAAAAAAAGGATTTAAAAAATCCCCAGATTCTAATTGTTTATGGAACAAAAGTCATTACTCCCAAACTTCTCGGTTGATTTCTCAAGGTCAAGCTTGTCAATGGCGATCGCGCCAATGTCGACCTTGATTAAGGTCAGAGTCAGAGAACTTGAAGTTAAGTAAGTAAATAATAAATACTTAATAAAATTGGTATTGCGAGGAATTCGTTTAATAAATTAGAGAAATAATCTCGGGACCAATCGATTAAACCGAATCACTATGTATGTGCTAGTAATTAAACATGAATAGTAAAGTATTGAGTAAACACGGTGCCTAACCTAACTAAGTAAGGAAAATGCTTTGATTTAAACATATTTATTTACCCATGCTTACGTAAGTATATTTTATGTAATATTAAAAAAGATTAAGTAACTTACATCCAGAAACATTAGTGCTGCTAAAGACCATTTCTATAGGCATGTTGAAGACTACCCTCTCAGGATCATTACCGGAACGAGCCATTTGGCTGGTGCCCGAGGTCAAGCCCGAAACAGGGCTCCAGTCCGGGCCCCACACTGTCTCATATTGAACATACAATAACTCGTCAAAAATACCTGCAGGGAACACAACATTTTCAATTTGACCGGTAAATGAAACTAGAAACTGTGTTAATTCGATTTCCTTCATTGAGATTACGATGTATTCACAAAGAGCAAAAACTCCCGGTAAACTTGACAGCACAACGTAACGAAACCAAAACAAACGTCGCTATAGCAACGAATGTTGCCACTACTAAATTAATTATCGATAAAAACCGGAAAAGTGCTTCCGAATAACAAAACGCTTTAAAATAGATAATCCAATAACGAATAATATTGTATATTAAGATATACGAGATTAACAGCTGCCTTTTTATCATTATTCATCAAAAATAATTTTATACGAAAATGTTTGCAAAGTTACGGTTTTTTTTATAAACCAGAGACAATAAAAAGCCACACTTCCGTTAAACTGCTTTACCGACACGCTTTGTAATTTTTCCACTAGATGGAGTTTCTTTCAAAATTTGAGCAATCGGCCACCATTGTTGGAAGTGATTCTAGTGCATTTTGATGAAATTCGTATTATTTGTGATAGTTCTCGGCAAAAAATTAAGTTTTAAACATTAAGACACATTGGCCGATATTGTGCACAGGTGATTCAAGCCTTAATTTGTCGTGTAAGTGGTTAATTTCCAAATATAAATGCGTTCAAAATGTCACGCGAAGTGAGCATCAGATCCGTGAACACCATTCCACACGCGAAATAAGTCGGGTTTTCTTTGATACAAGTGTTGTTGAGCCCTGTGAGAGTGTTGTCGACGTCGCGGGATAGTGTTGGGCTGTGCGGTGAAGTTCAAAGATTAATGTGTTCGCATGGGAACGTTTCAGAAGCATCTGCACACGTCGTAAGGGCGCTGAGTTACGCGGGCGAGGGCTTGAAAGTTGCCGGCATCATTATGGTGGATTGAGAAGGTGTTTGTTGTGCGAATCAGCTGAACTGGTGTCGCGAGAGGCGCGATGTCCGGCTCGCAACATAACCCGAACGGCCGGCAGGCGCAGCTGGGCTCTGGATGGAGCCCCCTGCAGGTGGTACTTTATATTCTTGTTTTGTTGTCTCACGAGCATTCTTAACCTATCTGCCTGGTCTTGTTGGAAAATAATCAAAAACTATAACAACTTTGTGTTGCATTTTTTAAAGTTCAAACTTGCAACTCCAAGGAATAGAAACTTCTATAAACTGATTCAAACCTTGGCTTCTGATGAATAAAAAGGCAAATGTTTTTAATAATTAGCTACTTTTCGCCTTTTCAAAACTTTTAAATTAATGTGTTTTTTGTATCAGATATTCTATCAAATTATGTATAAAATTTTCCTGTGTGCTATGTACTTGTTATCACTGCACATGTTCAAGTCAGCTGATTGAATGATGTAGGCGTGTGTTGATGTCACACTTTACAAGAATTAATATTCGAAAATTACAATTATAAATTAATTTCTCTATTATTCTCGAAATTACAATCAGTGTTGAGATAGCCTTTTATAGTTGATTGTTAGCCTTCATAGTTTCTGGTTCATTTTATCTGTTACAGATTAGAAATGACCTATATTGATGATGAATGACTAATATTACTACAAAGTATTTGTAAAACCCAAAGTACTTAAGTAGGGGCATCCCCTGATGACATAAATCTGCACTAAGCACTTACTATCGCACTTTGAGAATTTGTACACATTTGGTGTTTAAACATATATACATAAATCACATCTTTATCCCTTACAGGGTAGACAGAGCCTAAGGTAACAAGACCTTAAAGTTACGTTTAGCATGATTGTGGGCATATAGGTTGAAAGGGGAATAAAAAATAGTGACAGGTTGCTAGCCACATCGCCTATAACATGAGTTCTAAGATTTTTGCCTATTCACGGGAAGAGAAGCAACTGGTACATTCTATGTTTTTTCTTCGCTACCAGACCAGCATGTAAGCTGCATGGTGTTTAAAACTAGGTATGAAAGAATGCACAGATAAAAGTGTGTGCTTGCACATGTATGATTTAAACACTTAATGTATAATGTAATTCATTCAATTTTCATTATAAACCTTTAATTGCAGTGTTATTTTGTATAAAAAGTTTTCTGTTAAAATATTCATTTTTATCATCAACCATTCTGCTAATGGTTCATAATTATTGCATTGTCATTTGCTTGCAAATAAGAACATAAATTACACAAAGTGAAGCTAATAAAATGCTTGTATGTATGCAGTTGAAATGCTTCCGAACCTAGTTTTTACAAAATGTAAGGCCCCAAACAGCTGGAGAATGAGTGTATTTAGTAAATAATGTTTTATTTGATCTCTCAACACTTTCACAGTAAAATTGAACTGAAGCAATCAACAGTTTCAGTAATTACAGCTAATTTGCATAGATAATTACTTTACTAGAATTTTCCTATTACTATGTGGTTACTTGGATGCGGAACAATAATTATTGTGAAATTTACTTCCTTAATTGTTGCCAAGTGTAATTTGAAATTAAATTGAAGTCAAGGATATAGACAATTAGACATTGTAGTATTTATAATCTAGAAATAGAATATTAATGTTCACTTCACACCTTCATTTGAACTAAAGGTGAACCATCTACTGACTTTTTACACATTTTTTTATGTAGCTGTTCCATAAATCATTAGGAAAATCTGTTGCATGTAATACAAGGGAACATATCTATTAAGATGCTACTTTGCATACTAGCACATTCTATCCTCACCTTATGTAATATGATAGAACGAAACGGTGATTGCACTATATGCCCTGTCTTTTTTTTACTTATGATTGACCAATGTTCGACCACTATATCACCAGATGTGAAGTGTAGATGAGGCAGACCGTGGAACTCACTGGTTATAACGTATGAGAACTCAGAATCATTCCAGAATATCCAGCAGTTGGGATAGATTCAGTGATTCTTTAGGATTCTTCAATTGTGTTTGACAAATGTTTCCATTAGTTTCCGCAGGAAACATGTTTATTTGCCGAAGCTGATGCCGAAAGTTCGGTTTTGATTATAGTTGTGGCCGAAACCGAAACATTCATAAATATGATTAAAATATTGAATAAAATGTCAGTGAGTGGTTCTTTCCAGATATATGAGTAATAAAACTTCTCGCTGGTCCAATATTACAAAGTGCAACTTCTTTTCTCTGATTGAAATCTCAACACTGTCATAGTGATGCTGGGTCTAATTAAAAGGGAAAGTTTAACATGAAAGTGCAATATGTGCCATGCCGAAAGGTTCGGCTGCTTTTTGGCCGAAACCAAAACCAAAACTTCGATCGGTCACTAGTTTCCATATATTTGTCGATGTTGACTTAATTTTGACTCCAAAACTATGAAGAAAAATCACACGAACCCAGTCACCTGCAAAAATTTCCAGAATGATTTTGTGAGATCTCGTATGTGAACTGTCAGTGTTGAGGTTTACGAGCATCGCGTTAAGAACTGCCCGGCTCAGTTACAGATGGCGAACCTGCTCGCCCGTGCCCCGCAGGCGCACATGGCGTCGGAGCGCGGCGTGACGTGGCACACGCCCACGCCCCCACCTCACCTCTACCACGTGCCGGCGCCCTCGCCGCCCGACCCGCTGCAGGTTAGTACCATCGAAGCCTATATACGTCCTACTACTTGGCACAGGCCTCCCATAAGCCTTCTCCGAAGCGCTCATGGTGCATTTCAAATGAGATTTCGCGCAAAAATTCCTAAAATCTCGGGTGCGAGCACGGAATTTGAAACCACCCTCTGGTTAAAAGGCCATAGGTATACATACCAATGGGCTACCACGGCTTTTTTTAGGTTAGTATGACATGGTTTCAAGTGTTCTAAATGCCAGAAACTCACCATAGAGGAAATAAAATTCCGAAAAGTAAAGCCAGCCGGGAATCGAACGCGGATCCTCGTCATTCCGTGACGTGTGCTATATACTCCTACACCACCCATAGCAGGTATTAAACAAAAGGTCAAGTCAAGGGTACCCTAAAATGATGAGCATGTATGAAGAAAACTGAAGGTGGATGAAGCGAAAGAAGTGTGCCGGGATCGTAGCAAGCAGAACAAAGTAATCTCTGCCAGTTATTTACACCATTAATAACACGAGAACGGCCGCACCGATTTTTACTATCGTTGACTTGTTGGGTATATCTCCACTCTGATTAGCAAAATTACTTATTAAATAAGAAAAATTAACGAAATTAAAGAATATAATATGCTACGCCATCTCTAATGACAAAACAGAAACCCATTCTACGACGAAACGAAGTTTGCCGGGCCTGTAAGCTTAGTGTAAGTTTTCGGTCACAAAATGCGTTTCGAACGCGTTAGCGTTAAAATGTCAAATGCTATGAGAACAGTTACGATCCGCAAGTGGCGCTGCCAATTATTCCATGGTAATTGAGACGTTTTCTTGAATGCGTTCGAGACGTTTTTATATGCAAAAACTTACATTAGAGGTTCTGCTGTAAACTAGTAACTTAAAACAACCGTGATATTAGTGAACTAATAAGCATGGCTCACGTAAAGTCGAGAATTACTCGACATGCCACTGAAGGACTATGAACTAGTCTGAAACGTTGAGTGGATGACAATTTTAATATGTATTCGATTTATTGGCTGTTGATCCAATACGCACTTCGTCCAAGTAGCATTTGGGCATTCGTCTACTAAGCAGTTCGACCATTTCAAAAATGTTCATTACGCATTTCGTCCATTTCGAAATTCGACATTACGCAGTTCGTCTGTTCTGTCTGTTAAAGAGTTTAAGCCATTGATTTCGTCCATTTAGTTAAATGATTGTTTTCCAAAGTATTATCTGCTATAGCCAGACTCAACAGTGAAGCTCCAGACTTCCAAGTTTGAGGGGATACTGATTGGCGAAGCTTTATTATATTTTGTGTTACATTATAATGCAATTTATGCTAATCACATGCAAGTGGCGTTCATTTCCTACGACAGCAGCTGTCTAATATGCTTTGTTTGATTTCGGTATGAGTCGCTATCACAAATGACTGTTTTACAAAAAAAAATAGTAAAAATAAACCTCAAAAATCATATATTTTATATGTTTTCATGGGCATGTGATCAACTGAAGAAAAGATAAAACAAGATGTTGCTTAACTCATTATTACTGTGATATGATATAGACAGGTTAACAATATTAAATATATAGTTACAAATACTTTACCTGAAATACATATACCATTTCGTAAATATTTATATTGATATGTTTCAACAATACACAATAACCAATTGAGTAAATGCTTTAACTTAAAAGTAATTGTGTCTAGAAAAGACACAAAGTAAAATGGATCCAAAGCAACTAGCTACAGCGAACATTTTCAATAATAATGTGGATTTTTTGTTGAAATGTAAAATAGGAGACAGGAAGTATAATTTTCTTTACATTTGAAGATAAATTGCAGCTGTTCAATTACTGCTGTAACGAGAAAACATATCAACAGAGGAATATGGCTTAGTTCAAATACCAGTTTGCCTTATTAAAGAGCTATTTCAAGATTCAAATGTCGGTTCTGAAGATCAGGCTAATATTCAGCGTTTTTACGGCTTCATTTCGTAATTTTATATTGATATTGATAAAGGAGACAATGTTCAGAGTAACATTTTATAATATCGATATAATACCGATACAGTACCGATACCGACTCTAGTTTGATCAAAGTTGTTGCGCTTTGTCCATCCATTGTGGAAATAATCCAATACAATACAAATAACCTTTATTGAATACCACAACTCAGTACAATCCTTACTAATATTATAAATGCGAAAGTAACTCTGTCTGTCTGTCTGTTACCTTTTCACGCGTAAACCGCTGGGCCGATTTAGTTGAAATTTGGTATACAGATAATTTGAGTCCCGGGAAAGGACATTGGATAGTTTTTATCCCGGAAAATTGCATAGTTCCCGCGGGATAGCACAGCCCAAACCACTGGAATTTTTCAAATTTAAGGCGGAACAAAGTTCGCCGGGTCAGCTAGTATTATATGAATTAAAAAAGACTAATTAGACAATAGGCGGTCATATTGTTTAAAAGCGATCTCTACCAGACAACCAATTAAATACAGAAATGACTTTGAAATCGTGGGAGGATGTTGGATATTCGCCCAACTATCAGTAAGTCTTTCATGCTGGTCTGGCAAAGAAATAACATAGAATTCACCAGTTGCTTCTCTTCCCGTGCAGATTGTAATAGCCCATCTAGAGAATGGGCGATAATCTTAGGACACGCGTTAAAGGCGATGCGGCTAGCAACCCATGGCTGTTGCCGGTGCCCTTTAGGTATTGTTACCCTAGGCTGTCTACCCGGTTAGGGAAAAAGACGTGATTTATGTATGCATCAGTTGTAAGATGTAAATGTTGCAGGCTATGAAAGGAGCCGGTAACTCTGTGTTCCGGCACACGGCGACGCCGCCCGAACTCTACCGGCACACCCCGACGCCGCCCGACAAACATCTCCTCAGGTATGATTGGTTAAACCTCTGGTCGAGACTGCCTGTGTATTTTGATTCATTCTTTTATTTAACCGGAGATACACTAGGGTATGCTCGGAGTCTCTCGGAAGGACAGGATTCGTAACGAATACATCCGACAGAGAACCAGTTACCGACATAGCTCAAAGAATTAGCAAGCTGAAGTGGCAGTGGGCCGGCCATATCGCGAAGAACCGACAACCGCTGGGGTAAACGTGTTCTTGAGTGGAGACCGCGACTTGGCAAACGTAGTGTAGGACGCCCTCCGGCCAGGTGGGATGACGATCTGCGAAAGACTGCAGGCAGGTGCTGGATGCGTCAAGCTAAAGACGGCGCTATGGCGCTCATTAGGGGAGGCCTATGTCCAACAATGGACTAACATAGGCTGATGATAATGATGATGACATTAGGGTACAACCATAGAAAAAGAGATATAGTAGAAGTGGCATGGGAACGAGAGACGCGTGCCACCAATTGCCATTGTCCATTTTTTTTAGTATGCTTCAATTCGAAAACCATTTCGAGGAAAACCATCAATTATCCGATTTATCTTGTCCGATTTCAAAAATACTATATGATTGCAGATATTTTTGTAAAAGTACTTTGAACCTTTGTTTGACCGAACGACCGGGTTTTTAGACAGAATCCAGCATCGAATGTTTGTCACAAAAATGAAAAAAAAAGTTTGGATATGGCAACTGTCACGTGTCACTGTCAAATCTACAAAACCATAGACAAAGCCGTTTTTTTTATAGCCAGCCGAACGAAGGCGATTGGGATTCTGTCTAAATTCACGAATTATCAAACTGCGAAAAAATATTTATTATTAATTAACAAAGCTACGTAAAAGCATAATATTCAAATTAGTTGCTTGAAATAGTCCATTTTATCAAATAAAGGTGTTAAAAGCACAGCTTAAAAAAAATGAACAATGCCAATTGGATGTATAAACGTCAAATTTTATTTGACGGTTCGAGTAGCAGTATGATTCTGCCAGAATCAGATTATCTAGTGTTCCGCTGTCATCAGTCATTTTCAATCACGTAAACCTAAATCTCAATCAGCAGAGTTCATTTTGCGACGCAGTTATTTTAACGACATCTGTTGTGCAATGGCAAAAGTATTATTTTGACGTCTGACATTTTCAGACTTATCTTTTAACTACTTCACCGTAGATGGTGTTTATATACCTGTACAATGTACTTTAAGCAATATTCTGTGCGTGGAAAGTTCAAATTATAATACTGATTCTGAACTTATTAAATTTTTGTAATAGAAAAGCTGCGACCAATAATTGCCAAGATTTCAAGGTGTGAGTAAACTTTCAACATGAAACTACCGCGAGACTCACTCATAATTACACATAAACGGATAACTCACGTATAAAAAGTCGAGTGATGCTGCAGCGAAACGAACACTGCTGCCGCCGGGGCGACGCTCCAGGAAGAAGGACTACGAAATAGTCCGAAACATGTCGAGCATCACTCGACTTTTTATACGTGAGTTACCCGTTTATGTGTAATTATGAGTAAACTGTCAATGTCAAAGTTTGGCGACACCGGTTTCCATAGCGGAAGCGACTTATCGCACTTCTAATGGGTACAACTATCCCGACGCGTGTCGCCAGCGTCGTCGGGTGTTGTGGTGCGACGTTACAGGACTTCACTCGACATGTGTGGGTCGCGCGATGTCGCCAGATAGCCCAGTGGTTAGCTACCCTGACTATGAAGCTAGAGGTCCCGGGTTCGAATCCCGGTAGGGGCAGACAGTTGTATGATGAATGCGAATGCTTGTGCCCGAGTCATGGATATTGTATGTATTTATCTACATTATATAAGTATGTTTATATTCGTTGCCTGGTATCCATAGTACAAGCTTTGCTTAGTTTGGGCTGGGTCAATTGGTGTAATTTGTCCCAAGATATTTATTTATTTATTTATTTATATGTCAGGTGAAATCGGCCTGCTTTGTTTGACATGCCGTGGGTAATTTTGTCCCCTAGTGTATCCCTGGCTTAAATGTATAAAAATACATTTTCATTGTTACTACCCGGTTACAAAGGCTAAGGTTGTGTACAGCGAAGAATACTGTATCGCGTACCGTGGAACCTTTTCATTGAAAATGTTATACTGACTTGACCTGCTAAAGAAATGATTGCGAAATCGAATGAGGCAAGGTTGGTACGTGACGTGATTCAGTTTCTTTGTGTTATGTAAAGAAACTGCAGCAGGATTTAGTTAATAATCTGTTTGTAGACACACTCCGTCGCCGGGCGACGTGAAGTCCGGCGCTGCGCTACCGCCCGCCGATCTCTACGCGCATTTGGGACCCGGCAGAGGTACGCGCTGTAATGTGCTTGAGAGAAAGACAGAGAGAATATACCTGGACATAGTCTAGCTATAAGCTTTTTGTTTATTGTAGTTGCATTGTCGCCCAACTTGCATTCAACTAAGGTTCGTATATCTCTTGCAAGATTTGATTACTAACAAACACTGGGACACCAGACGTCAAATTTTGCAAGAGAAATTTGAACCTCTTCCAAACTTCTTCAACTGTTGGTGAAAGTAGCTTAGAAAAAGGATGTAACTTTAAGTATTATAAAATCGTTTTTTTTTTGTTTTTTTTGCTTAACCTAGACGAATAAGACTTTGAAAGTACTTAATACGGATATTATCATTACAACCCAAAAATGAAACCTAGCTAGATCGATTTCACGCACCCGAAACGCCCTGCATACCAAATTTCATGAAAATTGTTTTAGCCGTTTCCGAGTTTCAGATTATATGTATACACAAGAATTGCTCGTTTAAAGGTATTAGATTAGATGTATTGGATATTGGATGGACTGGACTGTCAAGAGATTCTCAATTGTCTGTGACTTGCAAGAACCAAAAAAAAATTCTGGCACTACGGCAGACAACATTATTAAACAATAAATATACTACTATTCCGACCGAACAGCGATATCTTATCTATTCAAATTAATCACATGGCAAATGACGCTACATTTTATTCACAGATAAGCTAGTGCGGCCGGAGGACTTGCTGACGTACGCGCGAGGCGTGGACTTATCCCTCAGCTCTCGCAACGCCAACGGCGCGGCCGCGCACGCCGCGTCCCCCGCGCTGTCGGTGCGCGACGCGCCCACCATCAACAGCCTCATCGCGCGCGTGCAGCCGCGCCCGCACCACGCGCGCGTGGACTCGCTGCTGGAGCGCCTCGTGCCCTCCCCCGTCTCCCCGCACTCCGTCATCATGCACTCCCGCGCCCCCCCCACCCCCTCGCCCCCCTCCTCTAACGAGGACTCGGCGGACTCCTGCGGCGCTCCTCCGGGTTCCAAGCGGAAGCGGAAACCTGAACGCACCATACGCGTGTCCACCCTCCCGCCGGTCCCCATAGCGATCCCCCCGCCTATCACCAGAATATCTCCCCCCAAGGAACCCGTCGAGAACGGGGATGCGCACATCAGAAACGGTCCGGGGACGGAGGAGAAGCCGCCGTCGCCTCCTCCGGAGCCCCATGCGAGGAGAAAAACGCGGTCGGGCTCCGCGGAGACGATAGATGATATCGCAGCTATGATCGCGAGCACTGACGACAAGGAGGACGCCAAGGAGCCCCCGAAGGAGGAGCCCGCGCCTGTTGAACCGCCCGTGACTATTGACAAACTGAAGAGCGTGCTGGCCAGTCCTGACACTAAAGATGATCATGTTGAGGAAGCTGTCAAATCACCGCCTAAGGTATGTTATAAATCTTGACGTGAAGCTATACACACGTATAATTGCTAGAAATGAGTTTAGTGTGAATTTGTTGAGGTTTGGGTGTCTCGATCTCATTAATAGCCCATCTTTTCAGTTTAAAATGAACGGAAACATATTATTAATTACAATAGAGTTCGTTTTAAATAAAACTTTGTTGGTAGATAATATACATTAGGTACGCATAATAGAATACAATCGGCACAATAGAATATAATGAGTGTCCGAATTGTCTCCTAATTAGCGTTGTTTATAAGGAATAAAGGTTAAGTGATGAGATTTCATAATAATATTAACCGTAATGGCTGATTTTGTAATGTATTTTATTAGTTTAATTCATCCGTTAAAGACGTCCACTGCTGGACATAGACCTGCAAGGCTCTCCACTAAGACCGGTCTTGTGCTTTTCGCATTCACCGCGATCCCGTGATATTAATCCTGTATTCATCTTTTTCTTGTGTTTTATGTACAATAAAGAGTTATACATACATACATACATTAATTAGATCGTTGCTCCATCTTGATCGTTCATAAAAACTAATTTTTACATTAAAAATAGTGCAGTGTCTTAGAATTTGAAGTTTTTTTTTTATGAATAGGAAGGCAAACGAGCAAGTGGGTCACCTGATGGTAAGTGATACCACCGCCCATAGACACCCGCTACCCCGGAGGGATTGCAGATGCGTTGCCAACCTGGAGGACTAAGATGCAATGCATCTTGTGCCCGTAATTTCCCCGGCTGTCTTACTCTCCACACCGGAACACAGCAGTGCAAGCACTGCTACTTAGCGGCAGGATTAGCGAGTAAGATGGTGGTAGCGATCCGGACGGACCTTGCACAAGGCCCTACCACCCGCAAGTACATATTGGTACATAGTGGTACAAGTACATATTGGCTTTGAAAAGTGAAACACCTGAAAATATATATATGTGTACGCAGCTATTCATTATATCGGTGCTCGAGCATTTCCACATTATCCGATTCGATATCGTTGTCGGACTCGGATCCGCAGCCGATAACACATGGGCGTTCGATGTTGCCGCCAACGATCGATAACCGAGGGTAAAGGCACCAGAAGTCTGCCCGGAACCTATAGTCAGCCTTTCAAGGAAAGTTCTGAGTTCAAACTCCTATGATGTTTTTTTTCGAGGATCAAGAAACAAAAGCAACCCGGTAGTTCGAGTAGAAACCGGTTTTTCGCTTGTTACGAATCGTTCCTCTATTTATAACGAATAAAAGACTCAAAAGGCTGTAAGGTTGTGTGTTGGAGAGACAAATGAATAGTCCGAATGTCTTAGGTCAACTAACTTTATTAATAATAAAACACCTTATATGTAAGTTACACACATAGATAGGTATGCAATATAAGGAATACTCTTACACTACTACAAGGCTGACTTTTGGTGCCTTTACCCGATAACGATATCCGATAATGCGTAAACGTTCTCCACGCCGTCGGTGTTCTGGTTGCAGTGTAAGCTAATCTTTTTGTTTGTAGGTGGAAGAGAAGACGTCCCCCTTGGGGGAGCGGGGCGGGGGCGGGGCCGAGGAGGCGGGCTCGTGGCGGCGGCTGCGGGCGGGGGCGGGGGCGGGGGCGGCGGGCTCCCCCGCGGAGGCGCGCGCCGCCGAGCCCGAGCCGCAGCCCGCGCCGCCCACCGCCGCCAGCTTCGTCGAGGTCGAGAACCAGCTCGAGAAGATGTTCGCCGGCATCGAGGAGGAACCCGTCACTCAGGAAGGTAAAGGTAACACGTCATTATAACATCTCCAGCCTACATGCGTCCCACTGCAGGCCTCTCACGGTGAGGGCTAGGCTAGGGCTATATTTCCCACCCGGGCCAGGTGCAGATTGGGAACTTCACACACCATTGAATTGCTTCGCAGAAGTGTGCAGGTTTCCTCACGATGTTTTCCTTCACCGAAAAGCTCGTGTTAAATTTCCAATTTAATTTCGCACATGAATTCTGAAAAACTTAGGAGTGCGAGCCCGGGATTCGAACCCACGACCCTCTGCTTGAGAGGCCACAGGTCAAACCGCTAGGCTACCACGGCTTTTTGTCGTAATTATTTAGGGGCGTTAGGGGGGAGGGGGGGGGGGGGTGCCAAATTTCAGGTGATCGGGGTGAGATACTTCCAGTTTTCACTTTTTGGAAGTGTTCTAAAATGTTATATGAATCACCCCTTTTCCAAAGTTTGAACTGTTTTTTTTTATCATGGTTATTATTTTTATGTCTTGTAATTTGCAAAGAATGGAATGGAATGCTAATAGCCTCTCTTTTGCTACATTTTCTTGCACATCGTGCGACTTGTATGTTATCTTGCAGAGACACCGAAATAATTGGGGTCAATATGCTTTATTCTCCACTGTTTTAGATTTATGAAAAAATCCACAATTAGAATTTATTTTTAATTAAATTGTAAATTCTTTCATTGTTCGACCGAAATTGTCATATTGTAGCACTAAATAGAATGACTAATCATTGTTAAAATTACTTCTAAAATTAAAAATACCATTCCGAAAAATTCAAGTATCGAAATTCTTGTTGACTACCATTACCGATAGTCCAGCTCTGAGCTGATTCAATGTATTGTTTTCTAGCGTCGAACGATACAAACAAAATACAAGAGCGATAACTTGTTGAAATAGGAACGAATGCCTTTTTCCTGGTACCACGTTTAACTACGCTTACAGTTTGACAACAAAAATAATGCTCCACGATGTACCTGCGCAGTATACCAATTTTAGTAGCGCGGGAAACTCTGGCGCTGTTATTGGTCGATCGATTTCGTACCAACAATGGCAAAATCGTGTAAGCGGGACAGAGCTAAGAATGCAAAGCAAGCAATACTCTGCCAGTTGCGCTTGCAAATAAAGTTCAATATAGATTAGTTACACGTTCGGCTACAATCGGAAACTGGTCTGCGCTTCTCTGCGCAAACGAATACTGCCGATGCGCATTATATTTGTTGTCAAACTGTAACAGAAATCTAATGCATTTTCTCATGTGTTTCAGGTGAACAACAAGTGGAGAAGGAGAAACCCCAGACCACGAAAGCGAGGAAGCGGAGAAAATCGGCGCCAACAAAGGGCGAGCGCAAGGCCGCGAGGCGTTGCAGCCGCGCGTCCACCGGAGAAGACAAGAAGAAAGGGAAGAAGGCGGGGAAGAAGAGCAAGGACGCTGCCAAGGATGCGTACGACTCGGGGAGCAACGCCAGCTCGGGCCGGTCGCGAGGGCCTTACATACAGGTATGTTTTCGGAGGTGTTGTTTGAAGAGAGTAGTGTATCAGTAGACTGAAGGACAAACGGTGGACGCAAAAGGTAACAGATTGGAAAGGACCTGTAGGAAAAAGGCATGTCGGGAGACCCAAGAGACGATGGGCTGATGATATACAGGAAATAGCCGGAAATAGGTGGATGGAAGTAGGTCAAGATAGAAAAAGATGGAGTTGGAGGAGGCTTTTACCCGAAAGGGGTCTGATTTAATTTAATAATTACATTACTAACATTACTCAATAAGAATTTATTTCACTAACAACACTAAAACACAGTTGAAATGTAAAAAAAAAAAAAAAAAAACAGAATGAAAGTGTATCAGTGGCGTGGCACTTATAAAACTCGATTCCCACCGGCTTGCCTATTTTAAGGCAGTTGGGCACTTTTATTGTGCAGAATTAGAGAAAAAAACTCGTTAAATGCCCTTCGGCTTGCCCTTCGATAAACTTGACGCCACGCCATTGAAGTGTATAGATAAAAAACTTAAGTAAATGACCTGTTGTATTTGTGAGTAATGTGTGCGAATAGACAGACTGACGTTCCAAATTATAAAAATACAATCACCCTCGTGTGCTCACTGTAATAAAACTGAGGACCTTATTCATTTTCTGTTGGAATGTGACCATAATAAAGACATCCGTAAAAGGTATCTGGATGGTATGAAATTGTATAGTGGAGGTGTTAATG
The DNA here is from genome assembly GCA_949127965.1 of Pandemis corylana. Classification (NCBI taxonomy): domain Eukaryota; kingdom Metazoa; phylum Arthropoda; class Insecta; order Lepidoptera; family Tortricidae; genus Pandemis; species Pandemis corylana. Next base: position 12,913,017 of record OX421857.1, on the reverse strand, counting down.
GGATCCTGAGTTTCCCTTTGTCAGATGACGCAGTACTATTATATAAATTTGTAAGACACGTCTTTGACTCCAGAGCCTCGGACTCTGGGCAAGGCAGAGTTTGAATTAGGTACCTGTGGTTTCCCATGAGGCTGACATAGTCACCATTGGTGCACTCAAGCCTCGTTAAAATTTTAGATAAAAAAAATATAAAAAAATTATAAAAAATGACTTCAGTCCCATATTAGTTCTGTACACTACTACATCAACAGGTCATTTATTTCAGTTTTTCACCTATTAAAAAATTTTAGGGTTTAAAAGTCGACTTGTTTAACAGATGAAAATGTTGCCGTTGGGCAAGAACACAATGACAGAAGCATAAGATTACATTTTTAGTAGACAGTAAATAATAAACGGGAAATATTTATAAAGTTATTTCGATATAACTCCACCGAGTTACATTATTATAGTAATCAAGATAATGGAGATACTTTCGAATGAGGATTTTTTAAATTACAATTACTACAGTTCAATATTAGTATTTTTTGTATTGTTTATTTACTAAAATACTTAAAAGAAATTAGGAAGAGATTTTGAATAAATAAGAAGCATAGGAAGACAGTAATTTCCCTTACTTTATCTGATAAGGGCGGAGAGACTGTCAAAAATTACTGAAATTTCGCTCTTGTAATACTAAATTTCTTCAATAAATATACTCCAAACCAGATAACGACCACGACATTGACTGTGGTTTCCGCCATAGCCTGGCACAGACTGGCGTGCCCGGTGCGTGTGAATAACTCGCTTGGCCTGCTGGTTTACGAGCTATACTGTTTGCCAAGGTATCGTGGGTGAAGCTGGCGCTGATAGTTTCTTTATGACATTCCTTTGCTTACTACTGGTCTGGGAGTAAAGAAAAAACATAGAATGCACCAGTTGCTTCTCTTCCCGCGCAGATGGTAAAAACCCATTGAGGGAATGGGCGAAAATCATAGGAATCATGTTATAGGCGATGCGGCCAGCCACCCATCACTGTTTTGGTTCCTTTTTCCACCTCTACGCCCTCAGTGTCTTGCTAAACGTGGCCTGTAGGTCTTGTTACCTTAGGCTCTGTCTAACCCGTCAGGGATAAAGACGTGATTTGTGTATGTGTGTGTATTCCTTTGCTCAGCTAGTAGAATCCAAAATTACTGGCTCATTGTCTTGGACGTGCGGTGGGAGTCGCCGGGGTAGGAAGAGTATACATATATGCACCCTCCCGCTGCCTACCCTGCCCCCCTCCTGTAGGCTACTGGTAATCGTGTTCACTCGTTGACGTTGTCAGATCGTGGGGCCGCGAGACTCGCCGTTGTCGGTGTTAGTGGTGAACGCGGGCGCTGAAGAAGAGGGCGGCGAGGCCGGCGCGGGCTCGGCGCGGCGCCGCGACCACTTCCGCAACGGCCTGCGCGCGCGCGGCCTGCACTGCAGCACCCTAGGCCTCCGGTAAGCGCGACACACTACACGCACCGCCAGAACCTGATACCGTTATTGTCAAAACTCAAGAGACAACTGCAAATCTTTTGGTGCAGTCGGGTTACTCCATGTTGTTAAGAGTTGCGGTCCGTTTTTGGATCTGTTCGGGGGGAGGAGCAGTGTTGAGTCCGGTGCATCCTGGGCATCGGTTAATGATTGCCTGGCAGATACTGAGGGATATCAGTGCCCAACGAGTAAGGGGTCTTTTGACCGTGTTATTTCACAATAACAGGCATGTTTTAAAACTGTAACACTGGCAGAATTATCCACTGGACAGAGCCATATTTTCTTTTTTTTATACATGGTCTTTTAAAATTGTTCTGAAAGGGACAAAGGAAGGTCGGCGGGCGTAAACAATTTCACCTCAATGCTAGGACAAGCTTACATGACAGTATGTTCGTTTATTCATGACACTAGGCATGTCAAAAGTAAGTAAGTAAATGCATTATTGTACAAGTATAAAGAAACAGAGACAAATCACAAAAAAAGACATTAAATATATGCACAAAGGCGAACTTATCCCTATAAGGGATCCCCTACCAACATAAGTGTAAGTCAACATTAAAAAAAAATTAAAGCAAATGTAGAATAGAAGTAGGGCGGCGCAAGGAGTGTGTAACAGAAAGTACAAGTCCGCACCTCGAGAGATTTATCCGATGCATATTTGTGACTCATATCGTTGACCAATCGCGTGCTTTCTGTGTTTTTTAGGGTTCCGTACCTCAAAAGGAAAAAACGGAACCCTTATAGGATCACTTTGTTGTCCGTCTGTCCGTCCGTCTGTCAAGACCCTTTTTCTCAGGAACGCGTGGAGGTATCAAGCTGAAATTTATATCAAATACTCAGGTCTACTGCCCCTTGGAGCTGTGAAAAAATCAAAATTCTAAGCCAACGCAATCAAAAGATACAGCCGTTTATGCAGCAAATTTCCGCAAATTTTCAACTCTCAAGGGAATCAAAACCTACAAGGTAGTTCCCGTAAACGCAGAATCTTGAAATTTTGTATGAAGGTAGGTCTTATAGCCCAGATTAAAGAATAATTGCGAAAACCGTAAATGTCTATGTATGTCTGTATATAGCAGTGACCAATATAAAGTAACCCCACACTGCGTACATTTTGCTTTGGAGCAGGGCTCTGCTTACACTGGTTTTAGATATTTATAGATAATGATACGGAACCCTCGGTGCGCGAGTCCGACTCGCACTTGACCGGTTTTTTTAATACTAACTCTAGTTTCGTGGGCGTAAATTATAAACGTGTGCGTGTGCGTTGCAGGTACGACGCGACGACGCCGGACGCGACGTGGCTGTGCGCGTTCTGCGAGCGCGGCCCGCACGCCGCCGGGCTCGGCGACCTGTTCGGGCCCTACCCGCTCGACACCGACTGCGACGAGTACAGGCGAGTCTTGTTTAGCCACGCGGCTACTGTTCTTACACTGCTAAATTCGAATGCGGATTAGACCAGTGGATCTTAACATGTAGTCCGCGGACTTCTGGGGATCCTTGAATGTCCGCAGTCTTATGAACCATTTGACATTCTCAATGAATACCACCAAAAATTTTGTAAACTCTTCGTTTCGATTATAGGGGGTCAAACGTTACCGTCGAGGGAGGAAATAATAATACTAAAGTCTCAGATTGCCTAAGTCACACTCATAATAATGTATCGTTTATCGTTATTGCAGAGCGCTGGACGAGGCGTCGCGGCGGCGGCACGAGGGCGCGGCGTGGCTGCACGAGGCCTGCGCCGTGTGGGCGCCCGGCCTGCTGGCCGCCGGCGCGCGCCTCTGGGGACTCGCGGGTACACACACACACACACACACACACACACACACACTACATTGCTAATAATAGAAAACTCAGTGGCAGCGTTCGGTTGCCGTCCATGTCGGATAAAAAAAGAGTATCGATATTGATACTCTAATGTAAACATTATAATACAAACAGATACAGGTTTCTTAATGTAGGCCATTTGCTAATCGTTTCTGGGCATATTTTAGGGAAGTTATGTTATGCATGTAGTTAAAATGTTGTATGGTTTGGCAGGTGCGGTGTGGTCGTGCCGCGGCGCGCGCTGCGGGGTGTGCGCGCGCGCGGGCGCGTGCGTGGCGTGCGGCGCGCGGGGCTGCGGCGCGCGGGCGCATGTGCCGTGCGCGCGCACCTGCTGGCAGCTGCGGGACGACACGCTGCGCGCGCTCTGCCCCGTGCACGCCGCGCACACAGCGCACACAGCGCACGCCGCGCACAGCTAAGACTGCCCGCGCCTTACGACTGTGTGCGAGTGATGTGACACGTGCTACAGGATTAAATAGCTTTTGAATGCGTCATGCTTTTTGCTGATACGTGAAGTTTAAGAGGGTTTATGAGTTGCATATTGGCATGACAAATGGTGTACGGTTAAGGTATTTAATTCCTAACCCACTATGGAACCTTCGTAACGTAACGATTCTCCTTGTAACGTAACGCGATGTCACTGACGTTTTATGTGAAGAGGTTCCTCGATAAGTCAGGAATTCATTTCCTTGAGTGTACATGGGGTTTTGTAAATTTATTTATATTTTTATCTCTGAACCAGGCTTAGTGTGCCTACAGAAAATCTTCCATTTCTGATGTTGAAACTATGTTGAGTAAACTCATAACCTGACTTGATTTTATTTGAGTCACGTGTGCCAGAAAACAAGCAAGTCTGTTGTAGTTTGGTCTTGAGAACATAAAATTTGTCATTCAATTTTATTTTATTATAAAAATCGAAAACTGTCGAATTATTGCAACTGGCACAAAAAAACCTTCGTTTAGGAAAGGTGTTCCAATTTGGAATGTTGCTATTGGCGGCTTTCAAAAGCTATTTCCATGAACTTATCGAGTGGCCAGTGTGACTTTATTGAGGCTTAAACATAAAAACTATGATTTAAGTTTAAGTGTGACTACGAACTATCTTGAGCGTGTGAGAGTCTTGTGATATGATTTTACTGCAAACGATTACCCTTTTGATGTATTTATGTCGTCTTAGATTTATTTTTGCGCTCCCTTTTTTTTTAAGTTACTTTATGTAAATTTGGAGAGTACTCGTGACTATCTGATGATGGAATCTCTGTTACCTACGTTTGACGTTGATATTTATTAGATGTTATTCCAAATAGCAGGGCTTAAGGGCACCGGTTTAACGGTGTCTGGTGTTCTGGTGTGTAAGTACATCTAGCAACGGTAACTTAAGACAATTCACTCAAGTGGACAAAGGCATAACCGATGAAACATTAAAGTAAGACCGAGGAAAAGAGGTAAATAATGTAAACCGCAAGGGTTCAAACAACCTGTACAACGAATCATATAATCAGAAGTTGATAAACAGTCGAAGAGCTCAAAATAATCTACACGCCGCTTAATAACTTGGCACTAGTCGTGTGAAGATTATTATGAGCTCTTGGACTATCAACTTCTGATACGAGAGTTAAGGGTAGAGATATTTGCTCGCTATCGCAGTGTGAATCAGTAACGGTCCGATTGTTTGCATTTTGTCTTTTCACGTTGGCCTTATTTTACTTAGATTATGAATTATGACCGTGTGGGGAGAGCTTATGTTCGATGTTGTTGATCATTCCTTCTGATAAGTATTTTGCACAGCAGCTTGCAACATGTACTCAATGGCTGGTAACGTTGTTTGAAGGCTCGTTGCCGATGTAAGTGTGTTTGTCCACTTGAGCCTTGATTTAATTCCAGTGTTGAGAATGCTTTTTAAAGCAAGTCGGTTTGTGTATCACAGTGGTTTCTAAATTGGTATTTAGATGAGTTTTTGTAAGCTTTTATTTACTCTCTTATGGGGGTCGAGTTGACTTGAAATTTGGTATACATAAGTGTAGGATGGATGACTAGTCAAGTACAGTCAACAAAAAGTACAGTGAGCAAAAAGCTTATATATATTTTTTTGTTTTGTTCATCGTATCTAATTTTTAAGCTTTCAAAGGATGGTGTTCGCATTGTCTTGATAATAGAGTATCAAGAATTGAGAATGGATGTTTATTTTAAAAGTGCTAGGTGACTTTTCTATTGATAGGAATAACCATCCTTAGCTACAGAAAAAAGTTACTGATTTTTCCGTTGAGCCATATTTTTTATAATAAAAATTAAAACATTTTACTGTCTCTCGGCGGCCCCATGTCGGATGACAAGCAGTACATCCATAACATAACAAATTTAAAAAAAATGGCTGCTCGAATCTGTGGTACACAATGACATTTGTAGCTAAAAGAAGCACCGGCTAAGTGGCGCCGCCTGTAAATTGTCGGTGTTACTACTACTTACAAATCCATGGGGAATTTCAATAAAAATTACCGTATATCCTCGTAAGTACTCGAGTACTTCCTGAAGTACAAATTAATAGCAATAATAAATGCCGAATGTACTATATGAAGTAAAAATTGTTAATAAAAAAAAATACTTTAAATATGATGAAATTAAAAAATCAAATAACTGGGACTCGCCGGCTAGGTCTTAAGCGCTACGCGATTTACAAAAAGTCAGGACGTTATTTCTACTCAGAATCAACAACACTACTGATTCTTATATGAGAAATTAATGGTCATTTTTAATGAAATTCCCCATGTATGGTTCAGTAACACCAACAATTTACAGACGGCGCCACTTAGCTGTACTATCAACGTAAATGAGAAATGTCATTGTGTACCACAGATTCAAGCAGCCATTTTTTTTTAATTTATTATGTTATGGACGTGCTGCTTATCATCCGACATGGGCCGCCGAGAGACTGACTAAAATGTTTTTATTTTTATTTATAAAATATATGGCTCGACGGAAAAATCTGTAACTTTTTTCCGTAGCTAAGGATGGTTATTCCTATCAATAGAAAAGTCACCAAGCACTTTTAAAATAATCATCCATTCCCAGTTGTAAAGAACTACCTTGAGCCTGCGGTTTCGCTTCCATTGCAGATTTTGCATCCCAAAGGAATCTCCAAAACTTGAACAAATCAAAAAAAGTTCTCGAGCTTCCCGCTTAGCAACGTGCTTAGCGATTTACTATTATTTGTATAAATTGTTTAATTTGGCTGCTTACTGTGATCCACATACCAAGGCTAGGCCACACTAGAGGCGGCACTTTACCACAGACAAGAATGTCACCGAGCGTGTGACCATGCCCCTATTTCACAAAGACGACAATTGTCAGAGACAAGTGACAATTGGCATTGTTCATTTTTTTTAGTATGCTCCAATTCGAAAACCATTTCGAGGAAAACCATCAATTATCCGATTTATCTTGTCCGATTTCAAAAATACTTTATGATTGCAGATATTTTTGTAAAAGTACTTTGAACCTTTGTTTGACCGAACGACCGGGTTTTTAAACAGAATCCAGCATCGAATGTTTGCCACAAAAATGAAAAAAAAAGTTTGGCTACGGCAACTGTCACGTGTCACTGTCAAATCTACAAAACCATAGACAAAGCCGTTTTTTTTTATAGCCAGCCGAACGAAGGCGATTGGGATTCTGCCTAAATTCACGAATTATCAAACAGCGAAAAAATATTTATTATTAATTAACAAAGCTACGTAAAAGCATAATATTCAAATTAGTTGCTTGAAATAGTCCATTTTATCAAATAAAGGTGTTAAAAGCACAGCTTAAAAAAAATGAACAATGCCAATTCTCTTTACATTACAAACTCGACGAGAATCAACGCCGGTTGCCTTCGTATTGCATTTAGAATTGTCAATGGTCACCAACAATTGTCGCATTGATGAAATTGAGGCCAACACGTCTAGCACGAGAGCGCACAAGAGTCGCGTCGCGCGCGAGATAGATTGCCCGTCCTTTTCTTACTGTACCAACAAGAAAGAGACGGGTAGTCCAACTCGCGCGCGACGCGACTTTCGTGCGCTCTCGTGCTAGCGGGGCTGCGCCTTAGTTCACGCTTAGTTGCGCTTAGTTCATGTACACTGCATCTCAAAATGAATCCCGGATATTTCAGCAGGTGGTTAGGTTAGGCTTAAAAGTAACAGTACATATATCACGTCTTTATCCCTTACGGGGTAGACAGAGCCTAAGGTAACAAAACTTTAAGGCAACGTTTAGCATGATTGTGAGGGTATAGGTGGAAAGGGAAATCTAGTGATGGGTTGGTAGCCGCATCGCCTTAACATGATTCCTAAGACTCGCCCATGCCCTCGATGGGTTTTTACCATCTGCGAGGGAAGAGAAGCAACTGGTAAATTCTGTTTTTTTTATACTCCCGGGCCAGCATGGAAGAACGCGTTAACGCCACTATAATAAGGCGTGTATACATATTTTTGACACTGCTGGTATACCATATTGATGACCTTGAGGGGCATAAAATTAATCGCCATCCATCATCTAAATATATATAACTCAAAGGTGACTGACTGACTGGCATAGTGATCTATCAACGCACAGCCCAAACCACTGGACGGATCGGGCTGAAATTTGGCATGCAGGTAGATGTTATGACGTAGGCATCCGTTAAGAAAGGACTTTGATCAATTCTATCCCCAAGGGGATAAAAATAGGGGATGAAAGCATAAAGCTACTATGACGTAGGCATCCTCTAAGAACGGATTGCGTAATTTCTGCGGGATAGCGATAAACGGATTCTATGCAGACGAAGTTCCGGGCAACAGCTAGTGTCAAATATATGTGTCACCGGCCTTATTGTTTGTGGCGTAAAGGTGTACAGATGTTTTTGACGTCTTGGTTACGTACGTACATATAGGGCCGGATTTACCATAGAAGCTGAAAAAGCTGAAGCTTAGAGCGGCAAAATTGGCCAAAAAAAATTTGTAAAAAAATCTAGAAAAGAAATTAACGTTATTGTGATCAGTGTATCTAATTTCAAAGGTTAGTAGGGGCGGCAAAACATTGATGAATAGCTCTGGGGCGGCAAATGTTTAAATGCAGCACACACACACACAAATCACGTCTTTATCCCTTACGGGGTAGACAGAGCCTAAGGTAACAGGTACCAACAGGCCACAATTAGCAAGATTGAGGGTGTATAGGTGGAAAACGGAATCAAAATAGTGATGGGTTGCTAGCCTCATCGCCTCTAACATGATTCACATGATGATGATAAATGCAGCACTTTACATATATCTATGCCCTAGACTGTACCGTGTCAAGGGATGACTAAATGACTTAATTTAGACAACAAAATTACGGTGAAAAAACTGTAGAAGCGTTCAATCAAAATATCCCTACCACTTGCTAGAATATTCTGGATTATTTCTAAGACATGAATGCTCTTTCGGCATGTTCAGTAAATATGTTCTTTATGCAAATTATGGGTTAGAAAGTGCCTATTCTGTGTGGTTTCAGCCTTGGCTTGCTTTATCCAAGTCTCGTACTGCTGTTTGATTCGTGAGCAATAAAGGCGTAAGAGTTTATTTTTTTAATGGTTCAGGCAGCGCTTGTCGCTTCATTGATAGGCGTCAGCGTCAGTGGCTTAGGGAAAGGTAACCAAGTAAAATTACTTGACATTTGGTAGTGAATTTGTGGTTATAAATGTTGAACGAGTGCGCCAAATGTGCACAAACATTTTAACTAACTGCTACCGTAGTTTGGTGTGGTTGTTGTAAGAAAATTGGTTTTACCCAGGTTCTGAATGAGCGAGGCAGCTGTTTTCGGTTCAATTTTGTCTTGTGTCAAACTAGATCATGCCCTAGCGGTTGACTCGCAAGGCCGCCTGCTCAGACAGCTGGCTTATGGTCTTCGTCGATTTTCGTGACACAAGTTGCGACTGAAATGCTTCGGAGATTTGTTCTTGCAGCTGGGTGGATCAAACTTTTCTTGCCGCTCGTTGCTATGGTTGCGTTCTCCTCGCTCACACTTTAAAACATAAGTTTACAGGTTCAAAATTTGCCAAAAATGCATTTTTGCGGTGCATTTAAGCCTCTTCCATAATTGGCCGTCTATTAAGCATGTTAGTTACACAACATTTCTTCTAACAAACTACCCTTCTTCTAACAAACTACTCTTGTCCCCTTGCTGATGGGACAGAATAACAGCAAGAAATAGTTGATCCACACAGCTGCAAATGTATTTTGAAAATACTCTACAACTAATGTTCTCTTTAGTAATGCGTATGTTTGATAGCTCGTTTATCATGGGCAACTTACAAATAAATTAGTTTTAAACGCAAAAGGAACTTCGTAGTTAGTCGTTTTTTTGAACTGCCAGGTTGTCATGGCGACCTTTCGCTCCGCCACTGGACGCGCCCGCGGTTCTCGCCCCCTAGACGTTAGGATTTAATGTATGTATAGACAAATTGTAGATACCTGTTAACAATATTTTACCTAATTTCCGAAATCCGCGAAATAATAAAAGAATATGTACAGAATATTTTACATATACATTAAAAATTAACAGTGGATAGTTGTAATTTTTTTAGCAATCTGAATTTTAGATGTATGTAAATATAACATGTTTGCAGCTCCGTATGGGACGGCCGGAGGCGTTTGTAAATATAGTTTTAATGTAAATAGCAGGTTTGAGCATCAGGACACCAATTATGAAGGTAATTGTATGGCAAGCGTAACAAATGAATTACAGTATTTCAAGCTGACAGCGAAATGAGGTTTACATTATTTGTATCTTTGAAAAGTGGCCTTGAGAACTGCTGTGCCCGTTATCCGACTTGTTTCCGTATAAATTTATGTATAATATAGATAATATTGTAAGCGATGTATTTGTATGGCAAAGTTTATAGATCAATTTGAATATTGATTTATTTTTCAAGAGTTTACGAGCCGGAGACGTAATACTAGAAGCAATATATGGTGGTCTTCCTAATCCGTTGATGCAATTACTGCTTCCTTACATTCGTTTCAAAAATGTAAACCTCATAAATAGGAACACGATCAATTGTTCACATAGATTTGTAACAATATGCAGTGATATTAAAAAGTAATAATAAAAGCATTACATTCGAGTAATGTTTATATATTTTATGTAAATCATACAACTGTTTTGTTGCCATTTTAGAATCAAAACTAGTCTAATAAATAGTATCTTGTGATTTTAAAAAATATAAAATTTGTGGGGTCTATTAAAAATTTACAATTATCTTTTTAGCTTCATAATAGGTATGTCGGTCGTATGTTGTTGAGGATAAAGTAAATACACGATAAAGTGTAGTGATTATACTTAATGGTTATTTGTACCAAGAATTTTACGCTTAAAATGTAACAAAAATACCTGAAACTCTACGCGTTTTGATTATCAAAGCAAGGCACTGTAAGCTTAGTATGTTATGCATGTTTAGAATCGGTTGCGAAAAAGATCTTCCCAACCGTCGAGCCCTTTTGGATACGTGTAACTATATTACTGGCAAGACGTAAAATTGTTCAGACAAGGACGAAATGTAGCTGCAGTGTTAAAATGTAACCGTGTTTAATCTTTTTGCTTTTCACAGTACGCCTTAACATAGTGTTATTTTTAATTTATATTTTTCTCTAATACAATGACTAAAGCATTTGCTATACTTTTTCCATGTTCATTGATTTCTTTAATGATTCGCTTAAGAGTGTTTTCAAAAAAAAGTCCATGTAAACATTTCTTCCAGAATTAAATATTTTGTGTTTTTCTTACTCAGAATCGTTTACCCTATCGATTGTCATACAAGAAAAGGTGTGTCCCAGATTTTACTATGGAATTTATTTTCCTGTTCGTCACGTTCCGTGCATACCTACTACATAGAGAAGTTTCTTGCGGCGCATTCTTCTTGGCAATGATGGTCTTTCCGAATGTGCTGGTAGTTTCAAAAAGACATGTAAAAGAGCCCCTGGCGGCCAATTTGCAAAAATAAATTTTCATTTTCATTTTCATTTTCATTTTCATATTAAAAAAAGTGACGAACTGGAATGGAAATTTTGGGACACGTTTTTTCTTGTATATGGATTGATAGGGTAAACAATTCTGAGTAAGAAAAACCCATGATAGTTAGATTCTGGAAAAAAAAATGATGTGGTTTTTTTTTTGGGAAACGCTCTTAAATCAAAGAGTACATTTTGTGAAACTTGTCTATAGTTATCAATTTACTACGCAGTAGCTTGCGTATCCCTAGATCCGATCACTTACGAACGAGTGCGTCTGCACAGCAAATTATCGATGTGCTGGCACAGTAAAGCTAGTGACTACAAGATGTCTTAGTGTGCGTGGCTGACGATACCGACAACGATTGAGGACGCGTTTAATGTTACGCACACAGACGCGTGTAGGGGCAGGTCTTCGAAAGTGATGGCATCTGTACAGTACCCGGCCATAAAGATTGCACTTCGGTCTTGAGGGAAAAGACAATTGGGTTCACGTAAGTAAGAGCGAGACAACGCTCCGCGAAGCCGGAATTAGCCGAAGACTGCGATCTTTATGGACTGGTGCTGTAGTAATTAATACGTTTATAGCTAAGCTTACAGTACCTCCGAAATCAGACGCGCTAAAGTAAAAGAAGGCGTTTTCGTATAAGAGGGTGTAAGGAGCTATCTTCTGCCTGCGTGCACGGGGTGCGGTGAAAATTATAAATTAATCGTGTACTTTAATTCCAGTGAATAGAAAATAGACTGTATTTAGAGAATTATTAAGGTACAAATTTACGGTAGGGAGAATCGGCCAGTAATAGAGTTTTTAAAATTTACTCGACGCATGGACAGACAAGATCAGAGCATCCCAAAAGCCTTCGTTTTGTAAATGGTGTAAGTTTTTTTTTTCACTTACGGCAAATTATTACTTTATTAAGTATGTAATTGTTATAAATTATATTTATCATGACATTATAAGCAAATTGAAATACAACATGTTTAAAACGAAACTTTATTTTTATTTTTAAAAAATATTTTGGTCCTTCGCACCGGATCTTAAAAGTTAAACTACCTGGAAGTAATGTCAATTTGGCCAATATGCATACTACAGTCGTAGAAGGAGCATGTGGCCACCAAACCCGACTGGTCGAATTTCCAATCTGCTCCATAAGCGATGCTCTCATGTTCTAGATATTCGCAAAGCACTGATATCTCGTGGTCATTCACACCCAGGACCCGGAATCCGCCATACATGCAGGCTGCTAAGATAGACCCAGCGTTGGTTGGGTGCCATTTTAGACGCCACACGCCGCCGCCCACAGAGGTTTCTGTGAGGCATCGCTTGAGGTTCCTTGTGTCCCAAAGACGGACTTTTTCGTCGTAGCTGCAACAAAACTTAGTTCAGTGTCGGTCCCAGCCCTAGATTAAGGTAGAGGGCTAGAATGAGGTTTTCTTTCAACGGTTTTTGTTTGAAAGCTTCTAACCCTTTCCCCAATGACAGCTAAATGGGGGCTATCGCGTGTAAATTTGCCACTAGAGGCGCTAGTGTCGCGTGAGGTCCAATAACATTCACTTTTCACTGATTTTGGCGGGGTTCGTGACATAAATTATAATTTCTTTCATGTTACTGTTGAACAGTGATCTTCGTGAAATTATCGCAAATATGGATTATTTGACGATGAATGTGAAGGCTTTGAAAGCGGATTTTTTTTTCCGAACAAAGCAGAACTGAACAACATTGCGGCATAGCTACTCGATATGATTAAAGTTATTTATAATTAATAAACTTAATCAGATTCAAGATTTTAAACTTTGTTTCGGCGCCGATTTTATAAAGACGCCTCTGACAGCTATACCTCTGGACCTTAGTCAACAGTGGCGCCAACTGGTGAGCAAAAACGATAGTCCCCATTGTGAGAGTAGCTCTGGAGTGTATATGGTCTTTTAAATATGTTCCGGACTATTTTATGTTTCCGGACCGACCGATTAATAGAGTCCTCTCCCTTGCGGCACAGGGTGCGGGGTAGGACGACAAAGGGGACCGAGAGAGGTGCGGGCGGGTAGTGCGCCTCCCGCCCGCACCTCGGCCCCCGCGGTCGTTACACCCCGCGCCCCTGCACCGCGCGGGCGAAAACTCATTTAAGCCGTCGGTCTATAGTTACTAAAGCCTTGTAAATATTTTTCAGGATTTAATCATAGTTGACAAATCTTTCCATACTTTGATTTATGGTCAAAGTGAACCATGTCCAAGGCGGCAGGGGCGCCGACTCCGTGGGTGCTCGGGGGCTCGAGCACCCATGAGAAATAAACAGTAGGTGCCGAGCACCCCTGAGAATAGACATCACGAAACAGATCAGTAATCGCCTTTTAGGGATAGGTGTTTTTTCATTACCTGTCGACCCGTTTTCGAGTCATCAAATAAGCATGAGCACCCACGAGGTTTTCTAAAAGTCGCCGCCCCTGCAAGGCGGGACTAAATAACCCAATCAGCTGCTGAAATATCCGGATAAGGTCCGAGACTGTATAGGTACAGTCACCGTCACATATTGTGAAACATCAAAGGCGCCCAAAAAGTTCGACACACCATAGGTACTATTTCTATGGCGTACCGAACTATTTGGCCGACTTGGATGCTTCAAACTATATGACGCTAACTGTACGTTGCCGGCAGTGAAAGTGATATTCATTGTTACCTGCCAGTAATTAGCTGATGCTCCACACCAGCATGACTCCTGATAGTCGTGACGCCGGCTTCGTGCTCTCGGTTCGTGGAGACAGCTGCGTCTGGGATTCTGACGTCATAGCTCTTGAAGAGACAGTCGTCTCCACCTAAAATTGTATTTAATAAGTCGAATCTTTCAGTTCCTTCTGAATTTTAAATCGGAAAACGAGATATTTGTGAATGTGGCGCCGTAGTTCCACGGTTGAACCGATTTGGATGTGTTATTTTTATATCAGGTTTTCTAGCAACAGTTCTTAAAGATGTTTTGTCAAAATCGGTGCAGGCGTTTCAAGGTTATCAGCTCTTTGTGAGCTACGGTAGGTATTTTTTTTCTTTTTGAGTTGTTTTTTTTTTATTAATCATTTGATTTGAATACCTATATTATGCTAAAAATAATTAATGATATTCCTACCTGAGTAGAACACGTCGGGATTCCAATAATTAAACGCAGCAATCCACGCTTCAAACCCGTGACTTTTCCACGCACCAATCTTCTGAAATCCAGCTCCAATTATTTTAAACAAAGCCACGCTGCCTGCGGAATCGCTCACGACCACCATTGGCTCGTCTGACGCAGTATTATTCGTCGACCAATCAACGGAGAGCGCCAAAACTTCTGGACCAATAGAATCTTGGATCCACAATTTTAAATAGAGTCCGTTATTTTCGAGCAGCTGATACAGCTGAAGTAGCCCTTCTGATGTGACCACAGCGAGAACCGGGTGTCCATGAATGGTGTGACAGCACCATTTTTGGTCCAAAATGCCGGATGTGTCAACCGTTTGGATTGGATTCAAATCATCTGTGTCTTGATTAATTTTGAAGAGATAAATTCTTCCAAGTCTTTTTTGTTTCGTCGACTGTTGGTCTGAAACACAATTACGAGTATAATAGATGCCCATTTACAAGCATGGAAATAAACTACAATAAAGATATCTCTCTTCAGACAGGTGTTCTTCTAGGCACCGAATTCCGAAGGAAGAGAATTGAAAGTTGTAGGTATTATCTATTTATGTCGTATCGATAGCGCGATGCAGAGCACGAATGGTATCACTGGCTCTATAGCTAGCTACTTATGCGTCGTAATACCTTATCGATGACTAGGTGGCGCTAGGTTCGCTACAACAGTATCCAAGAAGGTGAAAAGTACACAGATGGCGCCACCGTCTTTGCAAAAAATCGTAACATGTGCATGCATTAGCTCGAACGCTATTTACAAATAGATTTTTACGTGCGCCACTTTTGTAAATAAAAATTAAATGGTCGTAGAATAGTACATTGGTATACATATATACATATACCTCCTTCATCTTTCTTCTCTAGTTGGTAAGTCCCGCACACCAGCACGTCCTGGTAGGGCTCCATAGGGCACCACTCCACCGAGTCGGCGCTATACCCGGTGTTCCACCGCCATTTGCTGACCCATTGCGCCGCCATCTTGTTCTAAAATACAAACTACACCGAAGAAAAACGTCAGTTGTTTTTTGCAACACGTCTTGGGCTTCTCGTTCTGTGCAGAGGCAATCACGGAAGCAATATTAAACATTTAAAGAAGAAGATAGAAGATATTTAAATTCGTTTATGCGTTAGTACTCGATTTAAAGTTGAAAATGGCCAGAATTGGGGCACCTTGCCCTATCCACCGAACAAACGCTCGGTGTCTGTCGAGGTAGTTTTGCTAATCGCTACGAGATGGCGCTACATGTTCACCTAGCAATGAGGGCCATCAGAACCGTTGGACCCGTTTTCACGATCCAAAAGCATCCACACACATAAATATGTATTTAATAGTATGTATAAATTTCAATCACATGAGCAATTCTATTCAATGTGATTGATAACATTGTAGGTATGATAAATAAAAAAAATCGTACTATTTTAAACCCATTTATTAATATTAATATAATAATAAAAATATGTCCATACATGAATAAATACAGCCGACTAAAGCTATTCTCGTAAACTGTAATGAATTCAACATTTATTTCACACTTCTTTACATTTAAATTGCTAAAAATTTGTACTGTTTCATGGTTCATTACTTACAAATACGTTGAAAACTTTGAGAAGTCATAAAACAGCAATAACTTATAATAATATCATAGGTGACATCGATATAAGATTTAATTTAAAATGTGAAAAAACATACAGGAAAAATTTATCTATAAAAAATATAGATTGAAATGGACTCGAATTACGATTAGTAAGTATAACATTCAAGTAAGTACTTTATTCTTTAATGGTAACTTATGTTATAAATTTAAAAACTATTTCGTAATTTCTCCTTACATCTAGCGTTATACTAAAAGGTATACATATTTACGGCAGTTGGACCAAAATGTTTTCTGCGGCTCGTACTACCAGATCTTATTACAGCCGGCCAATTTTACAAACTGTAAATACCCACGCTTTCATGCCTCCATGACTTTCAAAAAACACCAAATAAAATTAATTATTTGCTTGGTAAATATACTTAAATATACAAAATTAGATATTTTTTCAAAGATCAGTTCATCAATAAAAGTCACTAGTGGAAACCCATGTAAATCCGACATTGCCACATTTTTGATTAGCTTAATGACCTGGGACGCTAATCCAAAATTCAATTTGCTCTTTCCCTCCCTCCCTCCTTCTCGTTCTGTGAGCGAAACGACACGAAGCCTTCGATAGTCAAATTTCGGAGTACAAGGCCTGGCCCCGACTCCGCAGTTAGAAATTTGACGTTCATTTCGTGCTGTTCCACTCACACCACGTCAAATCTGATATGAGAGTGAGGGACGGTAAAATACGAACTTCAAATTTTGATTTTCGAAGTAGCCCCACTGTCCAATCTTTGGGACAGGTACACAGGCCAGCCCCTACCTAAATGGACAGCATACGGGTTAACAGGACCTCTTTTTATCAAAACAAAGGATTCGCGCCAAGTGTTCTTTCATAGAAAAACGTGCGTGTAATATAAACGTTTGAACTTTTGATAAACAGGCCCCTAAATCATTGGGCTCGTTTGTCAAAATGTACAAGTGTTCGTACGAAAAAACGCTACAATGCGTCCCATGTGCTTTAATAAAAAAAGTCCTAGCACTAGTGTTAATTAACTTTTTACCATTGACGTACGATAAACTAGACTCCGAATCGCAAACAAAAGTGCCTCAAGATACGTCCGAGCGGCGTTGTCTGTGTGTTGTCTGTGCCAATACATCAACTTACACAGATAAAATTAACATATTCGTTCAAATTAAAACCTTATTTCGGGCAGTAATGTTAAATTTCAATTGCATACGATCGTGAGAAGGAATGACTCGACGTCACGCGCTGGAAGCCTGTCTGTCTCTTTTGTTCTCAAGCGTTTAAGATTACGCTGCGAAAGAGACATATACGTTGTCATCAAAGCGTGGTCGAAACACGACTGAACCAAAATTCTGCACAATAGCCGCGTCGTGCAGACTTTTGCTTCCGACAGTTTTTGAGCGTGATTGGGAGTCTAGTTGTTTATTGTACGTCAATACTTTTCATTGAATAATTCTCAGTAGCGACAGTAAAATTTAGTGTAGGAAGACCGTAAAATTTAAAACAATTAAAATGATTTAAAGTTTCAAAATAGCAATTAAAATATATACAACTTAACGCTAATTCAAAATTATCAAACAATGAGCACTTCATCTTATAATATGTTATCCTAATTTGAGGTCACATGATTGGCTTTTAGCATGCTAAGCACAAGTTACCTGAGCAATGACTATGGGAACAAACTTATGCTTTAAATACTACAATTTTAAGATAATTGCTTTTTAATTTGTTACTAAGCATAGAGAATTTACTACAGGTACATCATAGACGCAGCTTTGATAACCTGTCAAATTTGTGACAAATTTACATACTTTTACTAGATATTAACTCAGTTATGTAAGTTCATTAGTTGTTAATTATAACCAGACCACTCTTCCAGTGGGCACTCTGAGCAGCTTTGCCTGGGGCCTCGCAACCAAAGGGCTCCCTAGTACCTAACAAGGTTTGGTAATCTAGTAATAGACTTGGACAAGGGACCTAATAGTGGGCCTACATAGGACAGTGAGCCCCCAATAGATCAACAAACTGTCCTTACTGGTTTTATAATCATGCTCTATTAGATGTTAACAAATGTAAATTTGCGATGTGACGTGGAAATTACAGCTCATTAACAGGGAACAAAACACATTAGAGAATCCTCTTATAGTTATACGAGTATTTTGCCCGGCAGTGGCCAGTGGGACATGACTGGGCTGACTGATGTGGGAGTTCTCGCACACAGACAACAAAGTCATTGCCCTGAAGTTTCCATACAACCCAGTTACCCTATGCATTTAATGGGGGCTATAACGAGTGAATTTGCCACTAGAGACGCTAATGTCGCGTGAGGTCCAATAAAATTCACTTTTCACTGGTTTAATAATTTCTTTCAAATACCTGTTGAAAAGTGATCTCCTTCGTAAATTATCGCAAATATGGATTATTTGGCGATGAATGTGAACGCTTTGAAAGCGGATTATTTTATTCGAAGAAAACGGAGCTGCACAACATTGCGGCATAGCTACTCGATACTAATAAACTTAATGAGATTCAAGATTTAAAACTTTGTTTCGGCGCCGATCTTATAAAGTCGCCTTTGCCAGCTATACCTCTGGACCTTAGTCAACAGTGGCGCCAACTGGTGCGCAAAGAAACGATAGTCCCCATTGTTTGCTTGTAAAAATGTAGACAAAAATTACATAATTTAAAATGTTAATGTAAATATTGTTGATCTGAGGTCTAATAAAATAATGAAAATCCAAAAATTATTGATAATCCATTAAAATAATTTCGGGCACTGTGTCTGATTCATTTAGTTAATATTCTGGTGCTGAAAATACTTAAACTGTTGTTGTTAACACTTTAACAGCATTACAGAAGGACTATGGGTACTCACCCAGAGACCATGACCATAGCAACTCAGGCAAGACATTAGGCCTTTAGGAAAAGGTAAATAAGACGTGAAGTCCTTTTGTAATGCTATATAATCTTTTTCATTGAGTTAACATTTCAAAATACCGCGAATATCAATCAGTTTCTCCATCTAATACTAAGTTAGACCATTAAAATTTTTCATTGCGCTAAAAGGTATCAGGTCACCCAATCTAGTCATAATGAGTATCTTGTGAGTTACTTTAGGTAACATAGCTATGGCTGCATTGTTAAGTTATATCCTGACCAGGAATATATTACGAGGGTACGACGAGAACGTGAATAATATTGCCAATTAAAGCAGAATACGGGAAGAGGCCAGTAAGTTTTCATCACATAAAAGTCATGAATGACGTAAGACTGGAGCAATTTATGATGCCAGATCATAATTTCTTAAGGCAATATGCGGCATTGGTACCCCCATACAGTTCTGGCCAGGCTTAATATCATGAAACATCAACATCACAAAATACCAAAGGACTATCTTAAAATATGCTTATTAAACATTAATAATATTTTATTTTATATATTGTTTTGTCTGAGGTAGATGTTCACAATAAGTGTTGCGATCACAGCCTGGCTTTTCAGGACAGTAAAACCGTATTATCTTGAGTCTTAAATAATTATGAATAAGATAGTTTCATAGGGATAAACACAAACTACATCCCAGTTATATCTAAAACTGTTATGGTTGGTCACTACTTAGTAACATAGCATTTTTGATCTCAGTAATCAATAGGAGCATTTTATTTGTCAGTTGTCTCAACGCACAAGTGTAAATGCTGCAATTGGACGGTAGCATTGAACCAACTCAAGAATGTGCCTGTGCCTTGATTGTTATTACTATTAACTGTACTTTTATATTTACTGCCAGTCCAAGGTATATTTGATGTAACAGATAGTTTAACTACACAAACAATCCTGTGCTATTGACTTGCCTCAAATCAAAGATGCTAAGGACTAAAGCGAAAACTATTATAATATAAGCTATGTTTGTAATAGGAAACAACTGCCAGATTTCTTAATTTACTTATCAATATTCAACTAAATTGCATTTTTAAAATGTTATTACACATGTTTTATGAAGAGTTAGTGCTTAGTGAAAATTCCATTGGCAGTTTGAGTATTTGCTCCGCCAAGCCTCCCTCAAAGCACTTGAACTCTTTTCTGACAGTAAATATTACACCATGTCAAGCTATAAATCATATATAAGAAGTCTGTTATTTTATTGCAAATTACCTTTCGACTCAAGAACTGTAGTATTCTGCATCAAACATTCAACCAGTCAAAGTTAAAATATTATTATAACAATGCAAAGTGCATTTACATTTTCAGATTTATTACATCATTTTGTATTTGTAACTTCCAGATATTTGAAGAATTGAACACTTTCCATCGTTGAATGTTTCATGCTACACACTTGAAATTCTATATCAAATAGAAAATACAATACACTTTAATTTGAACCATATTCACATGCTGTGCCTAACTTTTTATGCACTGAAGTTAAGAAATCTAAGAGGTAAATCACATTTTCAAAATTAAATCTCTTAAATTTAGTCTAAGTACCCTGAATTATATTTTCCTTTTACTTCTAATAAATAAGACCCTAACATTTTTTTAGTAGTGGCAGCATTATTCTTAACTCTGCAACACTAAAAACAAACTGCCGCTAACATTTATGTTCACTTGATATGAATACACACAACATATTGAAAGAACTTTACTGTAATCACAAAATATATTAATGCAATATATTTAACTATTGCTTGTGGTAACCTATTTAAAATTATTGAATTATTGGAGAATCAGAATACTGCTGCAAAATACATCTATTAACTTTACATGTTAGGGACACATTACCAGAAAGAAGTATTATTATTAGTATACTTGAGACTTATACTAATATACTTTGACTGCTGCATGAGCAATAAATAACCATTAATTCTATGAGACTGAATTGGGCATTGTGTGGCCTTCAATCTCACACACTACTATCAACGCTGTATTGCTAATAAAATCATCTATTTAAATGGCCATCTGATCTGCCTGTAACTGCCTTGATTTCTAGAGTTACTGATCAATTAAAAAAACAGAATTGGGCTGCAAATATTTTCCTCTGAAGTCAAGTTCGACTTAGCTCAATTACAAATTAAAAAAAAAACACCTTTTGAGTTACGGGCTGCAGCGGCACTTTCACATCCAATTCCTTGGAAAGCATCATGTTTCAGCTTCCATCACAGGAAAGTAATAAGCCCCGTGAATTTGTTTTGTTCTTACATTATAATTTATCCATTGCAGTCACAAACAATTTGTTCCTGAGGTATGCTAATAAATTGACTGTTGACTTCAGCCTGTAATGGCTTACTGTCGTGCCGAGCGTTCTGTCTCAATCAAACATTCCCTGACAAGGATGCGGGCGTGAACGATGCCACGTTTCAGACGCTCGGCTGAGCTGCGGCTGCCCGAGTAGCTTGGTCTCACTTCCTTACCCATCTCCTCAATTACTGCCAGCAGCTGGGCATACTTGGATGTGCCGTTGTCCTTGTCTTTCCCGTTGGAGGAGGGCGATGCCGCCGGCACCGTGGAGATGGTCGCGTGGCTGCTGCCGCCGTGGCCCAGCTCTTTGTGGACGTTCTTCCCGCTCATCGGTATCGCTGTCACTGTCACGTCACTCAGCTTCGACTCCACCGCCTGAATATCCATAGCCTCCATTGCGCTGAAAGTAACAAGCACGACACTTAGCAAAACAATAGAGGCAGAAATAATCCGCCGCAGAAACGAAAAACTTACCTAGCTAACTACCAAACAACACAATCGCACTTAAAAACATGTTCCGAAAAAGTGACGACGCGCATAACAATGAAATTCTAGTCTACAATGAAGATAATGTAGGACATACCTAATCCGAGCACCTTCGGAGTCGAAGACAAGGAAAGAAACGGCTGTTTTCTTAGCGACAAACCGTAAAAGCTACAGCGGTTATAGTTAATTCTAACGGAATGTGATATGGTTTCTGTAAATGGCAATTAGTTCTTACGGTAAAACCCGTATTTTATTAATTTTTATAATAATAAACAACTCCACAAAATTATCACCACATTGACAAGATAATGTTTTTTTTATTAGCATTTATAGATGACAGGTGACTTACGCTCAAAATTGAAACAGCCAGACGTATTATTTTTGGAATTTCATGTATATTTACTAAAAAAACATAACATCAAATTAATAAACTTGATTTAAAACAAAAGTCACTAATGTGAATGTAATACAAGGTATTTTAAAAACCAGTTTTTATAAAATTAGATATTGAAGAGCGTTTCGTTTGGGCTTTCTCTATGGCTGTCTTCTTAATGTCAACCATGTGTCAACCGTCACAAAGTGAAACGGAACGGAACGGGACCCGAGCTGTCACGTCTGTCACGTCAAATAATTAAGAGCAGGGGGACCGTCGTTTTCTCCCTCAAGCTTTTTCTTTTGTCCAAATCCTATTTGTGACCAAAACAAATAAAAACACAACGGCCTCCGCGTATCAGATTGCCCGACGGAAATAAATCGTCAGCTGCGATGCGCTCATCTATCATGTCGGGTTGAAATTGGAATTGATCGAATAAAATTGTAATGAAACAATGATGGTTGGGACTCTCCGCCCACAGTGGCGATCATTATGCGATTGAGTTATGAGTGGTGAAGAGTGTCGTGTGGGGTTTGTGGGGGTTCAGCGTGTGGTGAGATAGTGGAGGTTTGGCGGGTGTATCGGTGGCATGGCGTCTGACGCGGAGCGGGCTTCGCGGCCCAACTCCTTGCTGCTGGAGACGCCGCCGCCGGAGCGCGAGCCGCTGCGCTTCGACGTGCAGCTGGTGGGTGCCCCACCCGAGGTCGAGCAGCTCGTCAACAACATTAAACAAGTGGCTGAGGACTTCTTGTACCATTGGAAAACTTTTCCCATCGGTGAGAAGTGATTTTCATGATTTTGTTAGCATATGTGGGGTGTTGCTTTTGTCTCTACTAAACATAAAGTTCAGCATGGTTCTGGATGATTATGTTATTAATTATTGGGGTAAAAAAATCTTGATTTAAGAAAAATTTGGTATGTTGGTGGTATGGCGGTTTGTGTAATTACAAATCAAGCCATAAAATTAAAACCACACTTCTCTTCTTAATTAGAGTCCAATATCATAATTTCATAATTATGCTAATCGTGGCCTTTAGGTCTTGTTACCATAGGCTCTGTCTACCCCGTAGGAGATATAGACGTGATATGTGATCAAAATTTAGTCAGTTCAAAATTATAGGTTCTTTGCTTGCTACTAATCGTCAGCTTGGGAATGTATTAATTGATCCAATTAGAGAAAGAATGTTGTGAAACAAAACAATGTCGCTTTTCTTTTGTGAGAAAATGGTTTCACTTTATCATTGAAGTATTAAGTCAGAAGAAAGCAATACTTTACTCTCTATTTTGTTCCACAATTTTCTTTTGCTTCTATGATATGACAATAAAAAAAAATCTTATAAAATTAATTTTCAATACAAGCTTTTTTGGTGAGTGTATGTTTTATTGACTGTACTTGCATTGCCATCCATTCTACATAGGTGTACCAAATTTCAAGTCAATCAGACCATTAGATGTTGGTCAAACCTTGAAACTCTAAAGCAAAAAAAAGGTCAAATTAAAGCTTTTACCAAGTTGCAACAGTTAAGTGATTTCTGTAAGTAATAAATAGCATTTACATCCATCCAAATCTATGGATTAGACTTGTTTTTTTTTAGTACAAATACCAAACATGCAGTGGCGTAACTATAACGTCTGAGGCCCGTGGCAAATTCATCAGATGGGGCTCCTTTCTCAATATAAAGAAGTGCATCAGCGTCCCTTCTGTGCTCTAAACCAACTCAGTTCAGGGCCAGGTAGAGCTAGGGGCCCCTGGCATTTTGTCACCCCTGCCACCCTATAGTTACGCCACTGCAAACATGTTGTAATGTGCATATTTCTTCAGTTCTGCCTTCGTCTCGGTTCACGGGCCCCGGCAACCGACCCTCTGACATCATCATTGCCCCTCCTTGCGACGAGCTTGATGCAGCAGCCCTAGATGCAGGTGTGGAGCCCCATCCTTTGTCTCCGAAGCAGCTGCATGCCATCAGAGAAAAAGGGTAAGTCAAAGAATATACAATATGTTTACTTTTATAGTAATTACAAGCTTATGTGGCGTTAAATCATTCATTCAGTTTAAACCGGATGACAGAACTTTATTTTTCGACCGGAATACTGTTATATTATTAACAAACCTCGCTATTTGTGATGCCGTACATACTCATTTAATAACTAGCTGTGGCCCGCGTCTTTGTCTGTGAAGAATTAAATATAGCCTATGTTCATCAGGAATAAAGTAGGATTCTAATGGTGAAAGAATTTTTTAAATCGGTCCAGTAGTTTCAGAGCCAATTCAGTGCGAACAAACAAACAATCAAATCTTTCCTTTTTATATTATTAGTGTAGATTAGTTTTAGATCTAATGGAGGCATCAGACAGTTGAAGACATGCATAACTTTTGTAATTACTAAAGACAAAACTGGAAGACACTTTCCATTTTAGAAAGAGAGGTGTATGAAAATCTATTAAAATGATAGAGATCTTTGTAGTGTTGACCATAGACAATTTAATTTTCATTCAGTTGTAACTTTTTTTATTTAGCAGCTCTATTCTATATCCCCACTACTATGTTCGACTCAAAGCTGAACCACCATAAAGTTTAATTATCCACATGAATAAAACAATAAACATGAAAGAAGAACTTGGGAACTTATACCTATCTACAGCATTTTGCGTAAAATTTTGCCCTCCAATGAACAAAACCTTTACAACTGTCACTCTTCAATCAAGGACCCTTTTCAAACGCTAATCCATCTTAATTATAATGTATATAACTGCGGCGTTTTTATTGAGTGCTTAACGCCGGTCATTAACTTTAATTATGACTGAATTCGAGAGTGTCGGTAGTGTTTGTTTTATGTTTAAATATTTTTAGTAGGTGTATTCAGAAATCACAAACTTATTTCTTTTATGTTCCCCTGCCTTTATTGAATTTAGTATCTGTGGCATATACATAAGAGTAAAAGAAGTGTATGTATAACATAGTGTTTATCATGGACACAAAGTATTTGTCCCTTTCATATTCACCTAATAGTTAGAAAGAGATATTTGCTTTATGCCCGCGACTGATCGTGGCATACTATGGTGCTAGGCCAAATGAGGAATAATCCTAACACAAGGCACTTAAAACAAAGTGTTTAGGTATTTGCAACAAGTATAAAAAGTAATTAAAAATCAAAAAAATTAAAACTCACAATGGATTTTGTATTTCAAATTATAGAGATATCTTTGATAGATGATAAAAATTCATAAGTATCTATCTCAAAAAAATCAGCTACTCCTACTCCTAGAAAGTTTTCACCACTCTCTGATGATTCTAAGTTCTAAGTTCTATCATGACTCCTTTACTATGACCTCTATCCGACTGTGGAATTCCCTTCCTGTAGATCTACGACGAGCTAAAACTCTACCTATTTTTAAAAACCTACTCAAATCTCACTATTTATCACTAATTTAATCCACTTCCTGTCTTTAGTACCTTATCTTTTCTTTTTGCTTCTGATTAAATCCTTTTCTGTTGTATGGCCTTCTTATTTTTCATTGCTTCTCACATTTATTTTATCTTAAGTTTTATGTTATGTGTATATGTATGAATTATTTTATTTTATTTATTTAGCTATGTATTATATTTATGTTGGTACTGTTGTTTTTATCATCCCTGCGTTTATCCTGTCTATTTGTTTCCGCCACCTACTTAAACTGTCTCCAACTTATTTAGCTTTTTGGTTGTCTGGAAGAGATCGCTATTAAGCGATAAGACCGCCTATTGTCTACATTGTTCTTTGTTTCTGTATTGTTTTGTACTGATTTGTGGTGTTCAATAAAGAGTATTTGTATTGTATTGTATTGTATTCCGTCTCTATTTATAACTACGAAACAGACAGAGATGTGAAACAGGCCCTTAGAAATTTTTGTAATGAAAAATGTTTCATACTAACATTTTACACAAATTCGCTCATACTCATATGAAACTTATAACTCTGGTGTTTAAGTGTAGAAAGTTAGTCCACTCTCAACATAAGATAAATGTAGCTACACCAGTTGACTTAAATTATTGATTGTAACACGATCTCATGTATCATTGCATGTAGAGACTAGGTTTACAATCGCGTATAGATTACTTGCATATGCATACGTACACATACATACACAAATCACGTCTATATCCCTTACGGGGTTTACATAGCCTACGGTAACAAGACCTAAAGGCCACGTTTAGCATGACTAGGCGTATAGGTGGAAAAGGGAGTCAAAATAGTGATGGGTTGCTAACCGCATCGCCTGTCATGATTCTTAAGATTTTCGCCTATTCCCTCGATGGGCTTTTACCATCTGCGCGGGCAGAAAAGCAACTGGTACATTCTATGTTATTTCTAAGCTCCCAGACCAGTATGGAAGTACATACACATCTCGGTAATAA
Source organism: Pandemis corylana (assembly GCA_949127965.1). Lineage (NCBI taxonomy): Eukaryota > Metazoa > Arthropoda > Insecta > Lepidoptera > Tortricidae > Pandemis > Pandemis corylana. Next base: position 12,886,432 of record OX421857.1, on the reverse strand, counting down.
GACGTTGTACGTGTAATTTATTGGTGAGAGAATAACACAATCGAAGAATCACGAAGATGGATTCATTTAAAGATATTCATTTTAAGATATTGAGATTATATAGCTAGCTTTCACTCGTGGCTTCGCTTCCGCGAAGTTTGAGATGTGACAGTTGAAATTCACGGATTCAAAATTAGAATTGCTTGGGAGTTTCCATAAATCCGCGGGAAATGCCGAAAATTGTATCGAGGTCATGTCATGTCCTTAGCAGTTATCTTTAATAATCAGTAATCAGGTGGTACTTTTTCATACATAATAACTGCACCAACTGAGAATCGAACCTGAGGTCTTCTTGACTGAGGTACTTGGAATCACAATATCATTTGCCGTTTCTATATATCAAATGAATCAAGAATTTTTACTTCTTGATTTTTTGTTTACTTTACCGTTAGATAGAACAATTCCCGGCCATAGCTTTACTTTTCGGATTTTTCTGTGTGTTCTAATTTTCAGTGTCGTTTCTTTCTGTCAAACGGCAAAAGTTAAGAGTAGAAAGAGATGGTGAATAAGACCCAGACCCTCGAGCTTCGCAGGCATATTTAACTAACCACTATTGTATCCGGCCTCGGAACACATGTTCAAAGATTGTCAGGCATGTGTTAAACGCGGGAGCGGATCAGAATACATAAAGTTTAAAATGTATAATGGGTTAAAATACATAATGGTTCAAAATATATAACGCAATTTTCTGTAAAACTACTAGCTAAATGAACTTTTTTGATATCGTAATCTATAGATTGGTTTAGGTTAGGTTAGGTTTGTCTTATAACAATCCTGTTAATTTGTAACTTTCTGAGAAAATCGCATTGTCACTACATAGTATAAAACAAAGTCGCTTTCTCTGTCCCCATGTCCCTATGTCCCTATGTCCCTTTGTATGCTTATATCTTCAAAACTACACAACGGATTTTGATGCGGTTTTTTTAATAGATAGAGTGATTCAAGAGGAAGATTTTTATGTATGATTCTACGCAGACGAAGTCGCGGGCAGAAGCTAGTATATTATAAACCATTATGTATTTTAACCCATTATACATTTTAAACTTTATGTATTTTAATACGTACCCGTTAAACGCACGTCAGTTCATATGTAACTGTTATTTGAACATGAGTTTCAACTTTCGAATTAAAATATATCATATCTCTTTCTCCCTCCGTCCGATACCATTTGAGAGAAAGTGATGGTGAATGCTATTGTCTTTCCAAGTACGTTTAACAATACCGCCTTTGTTGGTCTTAAGCTCTGTTTAGGGCTTGTCTCACCACTCTCTTAAGTTTTAGTTATCTTAAGTGTTGTCTATGATTCCGTCTCTATTTATTACTTCGAAAAAGACAGAGATGTCATAGATAACTGGAACTTAAGAGAGAGTGGTTAAACAGGCCCTTAGACTTGCAAGAAAAATACTACAAGTCGCTGAAGTCGCATTAAATTGCAGCACTGGGGCCCGATTTTTGAAAGCACATCACTCGAATGTACCACTCGAAAGTGGTATAAATCTGTTTATATCTTCAAAACTACAGCTCTAATCAAGTTTTTGTCTAGTTCACAAGATTAATGAGAGCCGTTAGTATCTTCTAAGCTACTCGTATTTCCTATTCAGCACAATTTTTCACCACTTTCGAGTGGTATTTTCACACATGTGCTTTCAAAAATCGGGCCCCTGGGTCAACTATTTCTAACCCGTTCGCATTATGGCCTTGGCAATGTAATGTAATGAACAGGGATCGTGTGGATTAGCATCATTGTTCGCAATAATGTGGACATTACTCTAGAATTAATTAATTAATCTTACCTGAAATTTAACATTGAAATTTAGTTACACTACTTCTATTTCCATGCTGGTCTGGGAGCAAAGAAAAAACATAGAATGTACCAATTGCACCTCTTCCCGCGCAGATGGTAAAAGGCCATTGAGGGAATGGGCGAAAATCTTAGGAATCATGGTTATAGGCGATGCGGCTAGCAACAGTAGCAACCCATCACTATTTTGATTCCCTTTTCCACCTAGACGCCCACAATCATAGTAAACGTGGCCTTTAGGTATTGTTACCTTAGGCTCTGTCTACCCCGTAAGGGATAAGACGTGATTTATGTATTTATGTTAATATAGTTAGTAAATAACACACTTTTTTTACTAAAAAGTAAATCCGCGGAGGTTTTCAATTTATACATAATATATTTTTCTACACGATTATTTCACAACAAAGCTTCTTCATTATAAAAAATATACATACGACAACGACAACAACTTCAGAAGTTTATTAATAATTTATTACAATAATTATTTTAAAAGCATGTGTAAACTGTTTCTTCAGCAATGCAAAACAAGAAAATAATAATAGACCGACCGCTTAAATGAGCCCTCGCCCGCGCGGCACAGGGGCGCGGGGTAGGACGACAAAGGGCGCCGCGAGAGGTGCGGGCGGGTAGTGTCGTCCCACCCCGCGCCCCTGTGCCGCGCCGGCGAGGACTCATTTATGCGGTCGGTCTGTAGTCTTGCAGTCATATCCACATTATTGCGAGCAATCACGCTACTGCGTCCGATCTCTAGTAATGAATCTTGCAGTATTTTTCATGCAAGTCTATAACGGGATTTATCTACTCATGTCCGCCATTCCTACTACTTTGTATTGGGGTATTGTAGCGTGTACGCATTTTATTCAATTCATTCAACTCGAACGTGACACAACTGTGAACGGGGAGCGTTTTATGAGCGCTCTAGTTTATCGAGCTGTTAACCGCAGAAGCTAGACGCGACTTTGTATTCGAATATTTCGAATATATTGATGATACTAACGCTAACACGCAAGCGATGTATCCCGGCGTTCTGTGCATTTTTCTGACTGGCTTAGAAAAGAATGCAAACCATTTTTTTTTTATAAAGAGGCTGGTCATGATTGCTTATCCTCTTTGCTAAAAAAAACTGTTGAAATCGGTAACGAACAGTCGATGAAATTACTGGCACAAGAGGTATTCTATGCTAGCTTTCTAGGCTGGCAATGTATCTCCAATCCTCTAGTGTTGCGGGTGTGAGGTGTCCATGGGCGGTGGTACCCGTTTACCATCAGGTGACCCACTCGCTCGTTTGCCTTAATTTTAAATATAAACAAAATTATATGAATTATACTTTGTCGATATTTATTTATAAACTCATCTTTCATACATGAATTTTAGATATGTTGCATGTGCCAAGTTAATTAAAATGTTACATAGAATATGTTTTTCTTAAGCTTGCACAAGGACAGACTTATGCCGAAGAAGCTAAATAGTAAACAGTTGGAATCTATTCGCGAATGGGGGTACGTAGCGCATATATATGTATGTTGTACTTATGTGTATTGTATTACATCGAACGTTGGCGGCAATGTTTGGCAAACATTAACTTTGCGGCGTCTGAAGGGCGCACGGGGACAGTTGGGCCAAGGTCGAAAGATCCCTACTTTCGAGTGTTTATTGCCAAAGGTTAACGGACTATCAGTGTAATTTTATTTACCTATTAAAGTCGAGTCTGCTTGACATGTTTCGGTGTGATCTTTAGTCCTTACCGGAGCGTCTGCCACGGCGGCTACAATGTCGTGTCTCTACAGTTGAGGCAAACGCTCTGGAAAGGACTACGGGTTAGTCCGAAACGTGTCGACCGGAACCACTTTGATAACTGAGAAATCTTATTTATTAAAAAAGTTTCAAACGTTCGTTTTTGTGAACGAAACGAACCTAACGTTCTGTATTTGTATATTTTGAACCAACATTGTTGCCAATGCCGCCCCCATGACCAGCATGACCCCACGAATCATTAGCTATGCTTAATATTTGTTTACATATTATATGTATGTATACGTATGTAGTTATCGCTAATTATTAAATACATAATATCCTTAGTGTAACCTACCCTATAGTATTATTGAACCGTTGTCGTATCTTTTAATTTAGCTACATCACCAACAGTAGCATTACCTGTAGATCATATGTACCTACATATATATACGCGATAGATATGGCTTTTAAAAGCATGATTATTGTGTTAAATGTATATTTGTATATATAATCTTAAGGTAACTTTCTCAAGCTCGTATCATGCTTGGAAGCAAGACTCTTTCATTCTAAGTCGTTTTATTCTATCAAGTAACCTCCCTGCTCATTTACCCTATCTAGCATTTAAAGAATGGGTTATGTCCAAACAAAAACAAAAATAGGATACGAGTTCCAGAAAGTTCCATTCAATCCATCCAATAGTTTGTAGCATATTATTGTTTACTTTTACTTTTATATGTATGTAACTGCAAACTGTTGAATAAATATCTTTTATTATTATTACTAAAGTGACGTAGCAGTTGTTTCTTACAGTTACAGAATATTATAATCGATGTAGCCTCTAAAATATGTAAACAAGTAAAAAAATTCTTGTCTGAATCTATGTATATTTTCTTTGGTTATTTCATTTTATCTGGATGCAAGTGTATATACAGTGCTTCTGGTTTATTAATGTGTTTGACAGTTACCGTGTTTTGAATGAACATGAATGAAAAATAATGTTGTTAAGATCGAGAGCAAATGCAACAGCTGCATCGAGCATCTCTGTCTACTCTCTCGTCTAGACTACTCGCTCTCATCACCAATAATGTACTTTTTCATTCATGTTTATTCGAAACACGGCAACTGTCAAACACATTGAGAAACCAGAAGCACTGTACCTATGGTATGGTTGTATAATAGTTAATTGAAGAAATCGCCGTAGGTACGACTCTTCTCTATTCTGTCGAATCTAAGTAACTGTGTGATTATTGTGTTTAGATGTTTTAATTTTTGTTAAGTTCAAAACGAAATATTCTACAAAGCTGTGTTGTACAGAGGACTTCAAATTGATACATTACTAAATGGTACTGAAAATCGGAACACATGGAAAAATTGGAAAAGTAAAGCTATGGCTGGGAATCGAACCCTGATCCTCATCAATCCGTGATGCGTGCTTTACAAAATTATTTCGTCTGTGACAGCCTTGACACATTTTGGGTACAGAAAGCTGGGGTCTCCCAATTATTCAGCCTAAGCCACAATGATTCGTCCAACTAGAATGATCCAAGCCTATCTCTACATAGAATCTCACAGGCAGTTCATAATTATATGCCAACGGCATCATAGACCAGCACGGCTAGCATCCGTCCCTTTCTAGAACATCATCATCATGTCCAGCCTATATACCTCCCACTGTCGGGCACGGCGTTTTAGAATGGGCTATAGTTCCCACAATTCCCATAGTAGCTCGCAATGACGATTTTAATTGTCATTCAATTTATAAAAAAAACACATAACAGTTGCTTCTCTTCCCGCGCTGATGGTAATAGTCCACTAAAGTAATGGGCGAAAATCACATTATAGGCGATGCGGCTAGCAACCTATCACTATTTTAATTCCCCTTTCCTTTACGCCCGCAGCCATGCTAAACGTGGCATTTAGGTCTTGCTATTTTAGTCCCTGTCTTACCCCTGAGAAAGACGTGATTTATGTATGTATACAGTGAATTCGAAGTGCCGTCGCGACATTTCCCGGGGCAGACACACGTGTGGCGTGTGGCGGGGTGGCTGCAGCGCGGGCACGCGCGCGCGCGCGAGGAGCTGTACGCGCACGTGGCGCGCGCGTGCTCGCTCGTCGTGCTAGTCGCGCGCGACCGCCTTCTGCGTGACGAGCCGCTGTCTGTGAGGAGAGGCGGTGATGCAGCGCTCAAGGGCTTGCGCAGGTGAGCAATATCAACCTTCAACACGGTGTTATCCGTTAGTATCTGAGTGGACGCTCGAGCGGAGCTTGCAGCGGGGCGGGGTGTGAGGCGTTCATGTCAAACACACGCAAATCTATGTGGGCGTCTCATTATTTATTTTTTAAATATCAAAACCGACAAACGGGCATGGGGTGCACCTGATGGTAAGTGATCACCGCCGCCCATGGACAACTACAGCACCAATGGGACTGCTAGCGCGTTGCCGGCCTTGCAAGAAATGGTACACTCGCCTCTTAAAGGTACCCATGTCATAGCCAGTTGGAAATACCCCAGCCGCCAGCCCATTCCAAATTTTGCACGTACGGGGCAAGAAAGACCGCTTGAATCGCACGGTGTTGGAGCACCAACTATCGAGGTGATGTTGGTCTCATGACCGCACAAAGCCCTTTGTCGCTGCCCTGTCCGTTAAACGCTCCGCTACGCTGTTCCCTTCAGTTAACCCTTAATCGCTGCGCAGTACATTATCAGGCCAGAATAAATTATTTGCTACTGGCAATTATTTTCATTTGCACCAGGATCAACCATCATAACTTTAGACTTAGGGTCCGCCGTCGCCACGTCTACTACTTCCTAATTATGTGGTCTAACAGCACTTTACTACAACACTACAAGCAATTCCATCAAATGTTGTTCGAATTGTTTTTATGTAACAACAGCAAAGCCTTTTTTTTATGGTGTAGAAAATGCGCCTTATGCATCCGTCCGGTACGGGCTTACCGGGGGTATGAGGGGCTCTCCCGCGACGGCAGGCATACTCACTAAAAACCACACGGATTCCCTATTCGGTCGTATGTGAGGCGTTACGGGAGCACTCGGTGTCACCGCGACGCCCCACGACCACCCCGGGATGGGGTTCCCTCTTCGCGGCACCTGTGCAATGCAGGTTTGGGAAATCCCGCCCTCCCCTGCTGGTGCCGCTTAGATTTTTTTATAGAGGTTGTCTCCTCGTGGCCCCCGTCTTGAAAAAGACAACGGCCCACGTTTCCGGCTCGAATTCGTTAGGTTCATGCTTGTTAGGTCGCAAGATATTAAAACTGTATACTCTCCTGCAGACTCATGGATCTCATTTTCGGGATGCCTTCGCTGGAAGCTAAGGACTTGGAGAAGAAGATACGCGAGGAACGATCGAGATACTTAGTTGCCGAATTGATTTGTATGGTAAATACTTAAACGCTTCAACGCGTCGCTATTGTATGTAAGGTTGTCTTAGAAATATTATGGAATTATTCCGTGCTGGTGTAGGAGCAAAAACGGAACATAGAATGTACCAGTTGGTTCACTACCCGCGCAGGTGGTAAAAGCCCATCGAGGGAATGGGCGAAAATATTAGGAATCATGTTATTGGTATAGGCGATGCGGCTAGCAATCCATCACTATGTTGATTCCACTTTCCACCTATAGGTACACCCACAATCATGTTAATAGTGAACATTTCTTTGACAGTTGTCCTTTATTTAGAACATTGGGCGGCAGGAGAATAAATCACGTCTTTATCCCTAACGGGGTAGACAGAGCCTAAGGTAACAAGACCTAAAGGGTACGTTTAGCATAATTTTAGGCGTATAGGTGGAAAGGGGAATCAAAATAGTGATGGGTTGCTAGCCGCATCGCCTATAAAATGATTCCTAAGATTTTTGCCCATTCGATGGACTTTTACCATCTGCGCGGGAAGAGAAGCAACTCTGCTCCCAGACCAGCATGGAAGTTTCCAGAATAATTCTAAGACGACCTTACTTACAATATCGACGCGTGAGTCATCGCTCCACAAATATGTACAAATAATTTTATTAAACTGCATAATAATCAATGTCGGCGACGACGATAGCGACACCTGCCGCGATTAGTTAGTATTTTTCTCTATGTACCTTGTTTTTGTATTGTTTATTGTGGTGTTCAATAGAGTTGTCTTGTTTTTGTGTGCAGCCGGAACACCAGGAGGACATAGCGGCGCTGGCGGCGTGGGTGACGCGCGCCATGCGCAGGGCTGCCTCCGAGAAAACGGACGTGCGCGAGCCGCCGCGCGTGGCTCCGCGCGTGCCTTGTATCTACACCACGCCGCAACGCACGCAGGTGACAGCCTATACCAGTGGTTCCTAACCTTTTCAATGTCACTACCCCTGTGAACAAGTATGGGAATGGAGTTTACCCCTAGCTAATTTAAAATAATAAAACCACACAAATTCGAACGAAAATATGTTTATTATGTAAGAAATTGCACGTTTAGGTAACTAGTAAGTAAAGTAATATAATAATATAAATCTCGGAGTTAACCGTACTATTATTTTGTTTATTGCTATTTTAATACTATTTCGTGCCATCCCGTGTTACCCCCCTAGAATCTCCGTTTTACCCCTGCGGGGATAATTACCCCCAGGTTAGGAACCACTGGCCTATACTATAGGCAGTGGTTCTTAACCGGTGGTCCCTAAAAGCATCCAGAGTGGTCTGTGGGGCCATTCTAATAAAAAAATTGTAAAGTGACAAGTCGACACAACGCGTAAAGGTGCTATTCCGTCCATTGCACCCGATCAAAGCCATACATTAAATCATAATACTCGTATGTATCACTATTTTGATTCCCCTTTCCATCCATACACCCATGCTAAACGTGGTCTTTAGGTTGTTACCTTAGGCTCTGTCTACCCCGTAAGGGATACAGACGTGATATGTGTATGTGTATGTATGTATGTATCGATAGTAAATCGACGTCAAGGATCAATACTGTCGATACTATCGTCTTTGCTCTAACTATCGATAGTCTATCGAGACACTAGCAGCAACATTGAGTGTACCGTGCGGCCTCCTGGCAGGTGGACCTGCGGCTGTACCGGCGCGAGCTGCTGCGGCGCGCGGCGGCCCCGCTGCAGGCGATCCTGGAGCGCGAGGCGCGCGGCTGGTTCCTGCACTTCCGGGAGCGCCGCGCCGCCAGCCTCGCCAGCCAGAAGGTGCCGCCAAGGGACATCGAACAGGTAATACTAGCCCGCACATCAACATTTCTTATAGGTACCAGAGCCTGGAAATTTTGCTGCAAAATGAAATGCTTTTGCCATCTAGCTAGTGTTAGAAAAAAATGTGAAATGAACCAGCGTGAATAACGCTTAGAAGGCTGTTACTATATCATAAAATAACTCTGAGCGCTATGCCGTCATTTCTGTGCGTTTGTTACGTAGTCTTACGTAGGTTTTGTCTATACTATACTAAATTGTTTGTGGTCAAATTACTGATTATTTAGATGCAAATGATATCTTGCCACCTTTACAGTCTGGATTTCGCAAACACCTAAGCACTACCACTGCATTATTGGGTGTTACAGATGATATATTGACCGCTCAGGACACGGGGGAGGGGACTTTACTCGCACTGCTTGATTTTTCTAGGGCTTTCGACACCATAAATATAACTTTACTGTTGTCTAAGTTATCATACTACGGATTTGACGCAGGGACCGTTAACTGGATAGCAAGTTACCTAACTAATCGTACCCAACTAGTTGACATCCCGGGGTCGGGTGGTAAGAGTCTGAAGTCTCAACAGTGCGAAATAATCAGAGGTGTTCCACAGGGCTCAATACTGGGACCAATTTTGTTTATAATTTATACCACTGACATAATAAATACAATACAGAGTTGTAAGTATCACATATATGCGGACGATTTACAGTTGTATACGTCCTGTAATGGCAGTAATGTGCACTCTAGGGTAGATATGTTGAATGAAGACCTCAAACGTATCAGTGACTGGTCACGCAATAACTCTCTAGCCATAAACCCCTCTAAATCAAAATATCTAATACTCGGGTCTAAGCAGAAAATTGATGAGTTATCTAGTATAAATTTCACAGTTCAAATTGAAAATACACCAATAGTGCGGGTGTCTGAGGCTCGTAATCTGGGCTTGCTCATGGACAGTGAACTACGATATGAAAACCATCTCTCAACCGCTATTCGCAACTGTTTTTATAGGCTCAGGGTGCTGTACCGGATTCGCGATTATCTGGATGTCGAGCTGAGGGTTAGGCTGTGCGATGCATTGGTGCTGTCGAGATTGAATTACGGAGACATCGTGTACGGGCCACGCCTTTTGGCGCGCACGCAGCGGATTATCCAACGTGTACAAAACGCCTGCGCGCGGTTTTGTTATCACATCCCGCCTCGAACCCACGTGTCTCCGTATATCAATCAAAACAATATACTCAACATGTCCACACGTCGTAGACTACATTTAGCTTCCCTGATGTTCGGTATTGTGAACCGGCAGTTCCCCTCGTACCTGTATAGCAAACTTATTTGGGGTCGTAACGCCAGATCCGCAGAGGTCAGGTCATCAAGGTTTCTCCAACTTGTCTACCCAAAGCACCACAGCGCCGCATTTCGTGGCAGCTTCCGTTACGCAGCCACGAAATGCTGGAATAATCTGCCTCCACCCATCAGAGCTCTGCGGACGGTACAAAATTTTAAGCTCAAATGTAAAAAATATCTGCTCGCAGAACAGAAGTATACTTAGTTTTATTCCTCCTTTAACATTTTAATCCTCCTGTTTTATCATTATGAACTTACCTATGCATTATTTTCATTTCACATATGTATTGCATTTCACTTCTGTATTGTTGGCACGAGGAACAGATTGCGCACAAGGAAACCGTTTTGGTGTGTGGTGTGGTCGACAGCGACAATTGTATTCATTTAACCTCCTGGATCCTGTAGGTACTGTTTATACTTAAACAAACTGGCTTTGCTTTGTCAAGGTAACATAATGTGCCCATAATGTTGACACGGTGTTTGTTTTTCTTATCTTTTTATTTTTTATTTTTTAGTGTTGACAGTTTCGTTCGGAAACGCTCTATGCGTGCGAACCTGAGCCCGTTGAAATCTGTCAGATTTAGGATTTGTTTTATGTATTCCATATACCCAATGTCTCTGACGTTCGTGTCGTAATTTTTAGTTTATTTTTAGTTTGTTTTTTTACGCTTAGTTTTAGGCAAAAGGGTCACACTGAAAATCAGCGCTGCGGCCTGCCGCAGCAACATGCTGAGTGTGGCCCTTTTGGCACCTGCGGCACATAAGTACCTATTTTATTATTATTATCATTTTTTATTTTTTAATTTTCTGTATGTGTCGTTTTTGTGTCAATAAATGTTTTCTTTCTTTCTTTCTTTCTTTCTTTCTTTATACGTCAACATCATAGATCTGTGAATGTGTGTGTCAAGTCAACGTCAGTCATTTTTCATGTGTTCGAATCGTTCCGTCCGTTGGTGTTGTTATTGTTTTCCGCGCTGTTTTTGCTTTTCTCGTTTGACCACAGAACAAAGCGTTTGGTCCCTGTACATGTTTCCCGACTCCTACTTACATTAAAGTGGTCTTCGCAACAATACATCGTGCAAACTTTGAAATATTCCACATTAGCATTGCGTACACCATTCCTTCCGCAAACCTTCTCTTTTCTCTTCTTCTTCTCTTCAATTTCGTGGGAGCTATTGTTTGAGTCATTGTTGCACCCCGGCACAAAATTACGCGTACATTAGAGCAAGGTTGACTATGTCTTCTTCTCTATGAAATGCACGAGACTGGTTACCTCACTAGTTATTATTATGCTATACCAATATCGATGGCACTGATGCTGATACTACATAGGTGCTGATGATGGTTTCGCTTTGCAGGAGGTGCGAGCGGCGGCCATGCGCGAGTACGTGTCGCGCGTGTGCGCCGCGGTGGCGGCGAGCGAGCAGCTGCGCGCGCTCGGCCCCGGCGTGCCCGAGCTGCTGGCCGACCAGCTGCGCGCGCACGCCATCATCAGCAGGTTGGTTAAACCCGGCGCGTTAGCCATGGTCTACTGGTCTCACGAGATGCCCGCGGGACAGAGTCATGCCATTGGAGCGAAGCTGTAGGCGCGAGTACTTTCCTCATGCATTTTCGTGATTTTCGGATGCTCTATATCGCTATAGGCGTTGGTATTTAAAGATCCGGTTGACATTTATGTCACATTTATTAGGGCGTGCCAGGGTAGGTAATGCATACAGATTCTGGTGCGCCACGCTGCTGCTGCCTATCCTACTTGGCGATCCCCATTGCAGCGATTACACCCATTACATTAGCTTATAACTTGAGTAGCCGTCCTAGTCGTGACAGCGTGATGCCATCGAAACGTTTTCGTGTGAAAACTCACATTGGTAGCTTTTTTTTTTCACTAATAGCAGATTAATGCCGAGGCCTGGGAAGTAGCCCATTGCTGGATGAGTAACTTGTTTAAAAACACGAACCGCAGGCGAGTGTTTTTAAAGTTAGAAATCCAGCTATTGCTCTGCCAGCTGAGGCAGATATAATGTTTTTCTCAAATATTGAGAGGAAATGAAAATTGTTTGCACTAAACTTTCTGCTGCGTTTTTTCACGTTCCTGCCTTTTTTCTTAAGTTTTTTTTTTAATGCCATCTGTCACCGTAAGCTATTTGAGACATTGATAAAAACGTTAGACTCGAACAAAACGCGCACTCCTCGGCCATCGGTCCATCGGCTGTATGACGTTATTCCATAGTCAGTCTAGCCGACAAGTTCAAAATGGTCTAAAATAGAGATGCTGCTCTTAAAATTATGTGCGATAGCTCATCGGATCCGGAATGACGCCTAGAAAAATGTGCCAAAAGTGTATCAGCGCATAAAAAATTGCAACCGTACCACAGGGCCGAGGAGGGCGTCCGCAACAAGATCGAGGCGGGCCTGGCGACGGCGGAGGCGCGGCTGCGCGCGTCGCAGCCGGTGCTGGCGCACGCGGGCGCGTGGCGGCGCGAGCGGCTGGCGGCGGCGGGCGCGCGCCTGGCCGCCGGCCTGCGCTGGGCCGCGCTGGAGGCCGCCGCGCACGACATGCAGCAGCACAAGCTGGGCCAGCACCGCTACTTCCTGCTGCGGGACCTCGCCTTCCTGCGGGACCGCGAGCCGCTGCTCATGAAGGTAGGGCGCGCTGCGCGAGCGGCTGGCGGCGGCGGGCGCGCGCCTGGCCGCCGGCCTGCGCTGGGCCGCGCTGGAGGCCGCCGCGCACGACATGCAGCAGCACAAGCTGGGCCAGCACCGCTACTTCCTGCTGCGGGACCTCGCCTTCCTGCGGGACCGCGAGCCGCTGCTCATGAAGGTAGGGCGCGCTGCGCGAGCGGCTGGCGGCGGCGGGCGCGCGCCTGGCCGCCGGCCTGCGCTGGGCCGCGCTGGAGGCCGCCGCGCACGACATGCAGCAGCACAAGCTGGGCCAGCACCGCTACTTCCTGCTGCGGGACCTCGCCTTCCTGCGGGACCGCGAGCCGCTGCTCATGAAGGTAGGGCGCGCTGCGCGAGCGGCTGGCGGCGGCGGGCGCGCGCCTGGCCGCCGGCCTGCGCTGGGCCGCGCTGGAGGCCGCCGCGCACGACATGCAGCAGCACAAGCTGGGCCAGCACCGCTACTTCCTGCTGCGGGACCTCGCCTTCCTGCGGGACCGCGAGCCGCTGCTCATGAAGGTAGGGCGCGCTGCGCGAGCGGCTGGCGGCGGCGGGCGCGCGCCTGGCCGCCGGCCTGCGCTGGGCCGCGCTGGAGGCCGCCGCGCACGACATGCAGCAGCACAAGCTGGGCCAGCACCGCTACTTCCTGCTGCGGGACCTCGCCTTCCTGCGGGACCGCGAGCCGCTGCTCATGAAGGTAGGGCGCGCTGCGCGAGCGGCTGGCGGCGGCGGGCGCGCGCCTGGCCGCCGGCCTGCGCTGGGCCGCGCTGGAGGCCGCCGCGCACGACATGCAGCAGCACAAGCTGGGCCAGCACCGCTACTTCCTGCTGCGGGACCTCGCCTTCCTGCGGGACCGCGAGCCGCTGCTCATGAAGGTAGGGCGCGCTGCGCGAGCGGCTGGCGGCGGCGGGCGCGCGCCTGGCCGCCGGCCTGCGCTGGGCCGCGCTGGAGGCCGCCGCGCACGACATGCAGCAGCACAAGCTGGGCCAGCACCGCTACTTCCTGCTGCGGGACCTCGCCTTCCTGCGGGACCGCGAGCCGCTGCTCATGAAGGTAGGGCGCGCTGCGCGAGCGGCTGGCGGCGGCGGGCGCGCGCCTGGCCGCCGGCCTGCGCTGGGCCGCGCTGGAGGCCGCCGCGCACGACATGCAGCAGCACAAGCTGGGCCAGCACCGCTACTTCCTGCTGCGGGACCTCGCCTTCCTGCGGGACCGCGAGCCGCTGCTCATGAAGGTAGGGCGCGCTGCGCGAGCGGCTGGCGGCGGCGGGCGCGCGCCTGGCCGCCGGCCTGCGCTGGGCCGCGCTGGAGGCCGCCGCGCACGACATGCAGCAGCACAAGCTGGGCCAGCACCGCTACTTCCTGCTGCGGGACCTCGCCTTCCTGCGGGACCGCGAGCCGCTGCTCATGAAGGTAGGGCGCGCTGCGCGAGCGGCTGGCGGCGGCGGGCGCGCGCCTGGCCGCCGGCCTGCGCTGGGCCGCGCTGGAGGCCGCCGCGCACGACATGCAGCAGCACAAGCTGGGCCAGCACCGCTACTTCCTGCTGCGGGACCTCGCCTTCCTGCGGGACCGCGAGCCGCTGCTCATGAAGGTAGGGCGCGCTGCGCGAGCGGCTGGCGGCGGCGGGCGCGCGCCTGGCCGCCGGCCTGCGCTGGGCCGCGCTGGAGGCCGCCGCGCACGACATGCAGCAGCACAAGCTGGGCCAGCACCGCTACTTCCTGCTGCGGGACCTCGCCTTCCTGCGGGACCGCGAGCCGCTGCTCATGAAGGTAGGGCGCGCTGCGCGAGCGGCTGGCGGCGGCGGGCGCGCGCCTGGCCGCCGGCCTGCGCTGGGCCGCGCTGGAGGCCGCCGCGCACGACATGCAGCAGCACAAGCTGGGCCAGCACCGCTACTTCCTGCTGCGGGACCTCGCCTTCCTGCGGGACCGCGAGCCGCTGCTCATGAAGGTAGGGCGCGCTGCGCGAGCGGCTGGCGGCGGCGGGCGCGCGCCTGGCCGCCGGCCTGCGCTGGGCCGCGCTGGAGGCCGCCGCGCACGACATGCAGCAGCACAAGCTGGGCCAGCACCGCTACTTCCTGCTGCGGGACCTCGCCTTCCTGCGGGACCGCGAGCCGCTGCTCATGAAGGTAGGGCGCGCTGCGCGAGCGGCTGGCGGCGGCGGGCGCGCGCCTGGCCGCCGGCCTGCGCTGGGCCGCGCTGGAGGCCGCCGCGCACGACATGCAGCAGCACAAGCTGGGCCAGCACCGCTACTTCCTGCTGCGGGACCTCGCCTTCCTGCGGGACCGCGAGCCGCTGCTCATGAAGGTAGGGCGCGCTGCGCGAGCGGCTGGCGGCGGCGGGCGCGCGCCTGGCCGCCGGCCTGCGCTGGGCCGCGCTGGAGGCCGCCGCGCACGACATGCAGCAGCACAAGCTGGGCCAGCACCGCTACTTCCTGCTGCGGGACCTCGCCTTCCTGCGGGACCGCGAGCCGCTGCTCATGAAGGTAGGGCGCGCTGCGCGAGCGGCTGGCGGCGGCGGGCGCGCGCCTGGCCGCCGGCCTGCGCTGGGCCGCGCTGGAGGCCGCCGCGCACGACATGCAGCAGCACAAGCTGGGCCAGCACCGCTACTTCCTGCTGCGGGACCTCGCCTTCCTGCGGGACCGCGAGCCGCTGCTCATGAAGGTAGGGCGCGCTGCGCGAGCGGCTGGCGGCGGCGGGCGCGCGCCTGGCCGCCGGCCTGCGCTGGGCCGCGCTGGAGGCCGCCGCGCACGACATGCAGCAGCACAAGCTGGGCCAGCACCGCTACTTCCTGCTGCGGGACCTCGCCTTCCTGCGGGACCGCGAGCCGCTGCTCATGAAGGTAGGGCGCGCTGCGCGAGCGGCTGGCGGCGGCGGGCGCGCGCCTGGCCGCCGGCCTGCGCTGGGCCGCGCTGGAGGCCGCCGCGCACGACATGCAGCAGCACAAGCTGGGCCAGCACCGCTACTTCCTGCTGCGGGACCTCGCCTTCCTGCGGGACCGCGAGCCGCTGCTCATGAAGGTAGGGCGCGCTGCGCGAGCGGCTGGCGGCGGCGGGCGCGCGCCTGGCCGCCGGCCTGCGCTGGGCCGCGCTGGAGGCCGCCGCGCACGACATGCAGCAGCACAAGCTGGGCCAGCACCGCTACTTCCTGCTGCGGGACCTCGCCTTCCTGCGGGACCGCGAGCCGCTGCTCATGAAGGTAGGGCGCGCTGCGCGAGCGGCTGGCGGCGGCGGGCGCGCGCCTGGCCGCCGGCCTGCGCTGGGCCGCGCTGGAGGCCGCCGCGCACGACATGCAGCAGCACAAGCTGGGCCAGCACCGCTACTTCCTGCTGCGGGACCTCGCCTTCCTGCGGGACCGCGAGCCGCTGCTCATGAAGGTAGGGCGCGCTGCGCGAGCGGCTGGCGGCGGCGGGCGCGCGCCTGGCCGCCGGCCTGCGCTGGGCCGCGCTGGAGGCCGCCGCGCACGACATGCAGCAGCACAAGCTGGGCCAGCACCGCTACTTCCTGCTGCGGGACCTCGCCTTCCTGCGGGACCGCGAGCCGCTGCTCATGAAGGTAGGGCGCGCTGCGCGAGCGGCTGGCGGCGGCGGGCGCGCGCCTGGCCGCCGGCCTGCGCTGGGCCGCGCTGGAGGCCGCCGCGCACGACATGCAGCAGCACAAGCTGGGCCAGCACCGCTACTTCCTGCTGCGGGACCTCGCCTTCCTGCGGGACCGCGAGCCGCTGCTCATGAAGGTAGGGCGCGCTGCGCGAGCGGCTGGCGGCGGCGGGCGCGCGCCTGGCCGCCGGCCTGCGCTGGGCCGCGCTGGAGGCCGCCGCGCACGACATGCAGCAGCACAAGCTGGGCCAGCACCGCTACTTCCTGCTGCGGGACCTCGCCTTCCTGCGGGACCGCGAGCCGCTGCTCATGAAGGTAGGGCGCGCTGCGCGAGCGGCTGGCGGCGGCGGGCGCGCGCCTGGCCGCCGGCCTGCGCTGGGCCGCGCTGGAGGCCGCCGCGCACGACATGCAGCAGCACAAGCTGGGCCAGCACCGCTACTTCCTGCTGCGGGACCTCGCCTTCCTGCGGGACCGCGAGCCGCTGCTCATGAAGGTAGGGCGCGCTGCGCGAGCGGCTGGCGGCGGCGGGCGCGCGCCTGGCCGCCGGCCTGCGCTGGGCCGCGCTGGAGGCCGCCGCGCACGACATGCAGCAGCACAAGCTGGGCCAGCACCGCTACTTCCTGCTGCGGGACCTCGCCTTCCTGCGGGACCGCGAGCCGCTGCTCATGAAGGTAGGGCGCGCTGCGCGAGCGGCTGGCGGCGGCGGGCGCGCGCCTGGCCGCCGGCCTGCGCTGGGCCGCGCTGGAGGCCGCCGCGCACGACATGCAGCAGCACAAGCTGGGCCAGCACCGCTACTTCCTGCTGCGGGACCTCGCCTTCCTGCGGGACCGCGAGCCGCTGCTCATGAAGGTAGGGCGCGCTGCGCGAGCGGCTGGCGGCGGCGGGCGCGCGCCTGGCCGCCGGCCTGCGCTGGGCCGCGCTGGAGGCCGCCGCGCACGACATGCAGCAGCACAAGCTGGGCCAGCACCGCTACTTCCTGCTGCGGGACCTCGCCTTCCTGCGGGACCGCGAGCCGCTGCTCATGAAGGTAGGGCGCGCTGCGCGAGCGGCTGGCGGCGGCGGGCGCGCGCCTGGCCGCCGGCCTGCGCTGGGCCGCGCTGGAGGCCGCCGCGCACGACATGCAGCAGCACAAGCTGGGCCAGCACCGCTACTTCCTGCTGCGGGACCTCGCCTTCCTGCGGGACCGCGAGCCGCTGCTCATGAAGGTAGGGCGCGCTGCGCGAGCGGCTGGCGGCGGCGGGCGCGCGCCTGGCCGCCGGCCTGCGCTGGGCCGCGCTGGAGGCCGCCGCGCACGACATGCAGCAGCACAAGCTGGGCCAGCACCGCTACTTCCTGCTGCGGGACCTCGCCTTCCTGCGGGACCGCGAGCCGCTGCTCATGAAGGTAGGGCGCTACTGGTGTTCGGATACAGACTAGTACCACAGACTAGACATGCAGACTAGATACAGCTCGAATTCAAATTCAAATTCAATTGTACAAATAAATTATAAATGATTAGTAAGCACTATATTATGTCTATCTATGTATTAGTAAGTACACAACAAAATTAACAACTAAACTAATGACTCGACATAAAACAAGTGCGCCTGCGCTTACAACGAAAGTATATTATAAACTGTGCGTAGAGTAATTAGATTAAATAATTAATAATAATTAGATTAGCTAGTGGTGAACAGATAGAATAATTCGAAGGCTTACCCACCTGCTATGGGTGGTGCAGGGGTATAGCACGCGTAACGGAATGATGAGGATCCGGGTTCGATTCCCGGCCGTAGCTTCACTTTTCGGATTTTTCTGTTCAAATTTTCAGTGTCGTTTAGAAATGCTATTCCTTGGTCACCAGGAACTCCGTGCCGCGAAGACGCCGACGCGCGAGTTCAGCTGGGAGACTCGCATATGGCGGCCGCACAACTGGGTGATCGTGCGGCACTTCCGCGGCCGCTCGGAGCGCATCCCCACCGTGCTGAGCACGCGCGCCACGTCCATCGTCACGCCGCGCTCCGACCCCAGCCAACCCGTGTTCCTGGTGGACAAGGTGACTACATGCCGTATGGCACACACACAATTATGTAATTGGGTGATCCGCCGATCGTCATATGCTTAATAATTTTTTTTATTTCGAAGGAGATCGTGCGACGGACGAGCACCCGTTGGCCCGGCTGGAGGCTCGTCAACCTTGGTCACAGGTAAGAAAAAGTGTAAAAGAAGACAGCGTGGTTTTATTACGAAGCAAGTGAAAATTTGATAGGTATTTGGCTGAACATTTTCGGAAAATTGGCAAATGGGAATGATAATGGAAAATCAATAATAGACAAGTTATCATACTATCAATTTTAATTTCTATCTACGTTATGATAAGTTAGGTCAACTGATCCGAGCTATGGGTGCCGCCATATTGGCCATGGCTGCTCTGCCGAGCGCCTGTCACTTTATGCCCTCTCCGTAGCCGACTGTCATGAACGAAAAAAATTGAGGCAATGGAAAAAGATTCACTTGAAAAAGCAAAAAGTGTACTAAACATCTAGATTTTGAGTACGGTACTGGTTTCTGTCTAAAGGTGTTGGAGCTGGAGCTGGAACATGATGTTCCTGCTGGGGGTGGTGGTGGTGTGGTGCTCGCCGCTGTCGCTGCGGACGCTGCTGCGCGTGCGCGCGCTCGTGCCCGAGCTGGAGCTGTCGCAGGTGAGGCAGGCTGCTCGTGTCCAGGTGCAGCAGCTGCAGCTGCAACATGATGCTCCTGCTGGGGGTGCTGGTGGTGTGGTGCTCGCCGCTGTCGCTGCGGACGCTGCTGCGCGTGCGCGCGCTCGTGCCCGAGCTGGAGCTGTCGCAGGTGAGGCAGGCTGCTCGTGTCCAGGTGCAGCAGCTGCAGCTGCAACATGATGCTCCTGCTGGGGGTGCTGGTGGTGTGGTGCTCGCCGCTGTCGCTGCGGACGCTGCTGCGCGTGCGCGCGCTCGTGCCCGAGCTGGAGCTGTCGCAGGTGAGGCAGGCTGCTCGTGTCCAGGTGCAGCAGCTGCAGCTGCAACATGATGCTCCTGCTGGGGGTGCTGGTGGTGTGGTGCTCGCCGCTGTCGCTGCGGACGCTGCTGCGCGTGCGCGCGCTCGTGCCCGAGCTGGAGCTGTCGCAGGTGAGGCAGGCTGCTCGTGTCCAGGTGCAGCAGCTGCAGCTGCAACATGATGCTCCTGCTGGGGGTGCTGGTGGTGTGGTGCTCGCCGCTGTCGCTGCGGACGCTGCTGCGCGTGCGCGCGCTCGTGCCCGAGCTGGAGCTGTCGCAGGTGAGGCAGGCTGCTCGTGTCCAGGTGCAGCAGCTGCAGCTGCAACATGATGCTCCTGCTGGGGGTGCTGGTGGTGTGGTGCTCGCCGCTGTCGCTGCGGACGCTGCTGCGCGTGCGCGCGCTCGTGCCCGAGCTGGAGCTGTCGCAGGTGAGGCAGGCTGCTCGTGTCCAGGTGCAGCAGCTGCAGCTGCAACATGATGCTCCTGCTGGGGGTGCTGGTGGTGTGGTGCTCGCCGCTGTCGCTGCGGACGCTGCTGCGCGTGCGCGCGCTCGTGCCCGAGCTGGAGCTGTCGCAGGTGAGGCAGGCTGCTCGTGTCCAGGTGCAGCAGCTGCAGCTGCAACATGATGCTCCTGCTGGGGGTGCTGGTGGTGTGGTGCTCGCCGCTGTCGCTGCGGACGCTGCTGCGCTTGCGCGCGCTCGTGCCCGAGCTGGAGCTGTCGCAGGTGAGGCAGGCTGCTCGTGTCCAGGTGCAGCAGCTGCAGCTGCAACATGATGCTCCTGCTGGGGGTGCTGGTGGTGTGGTGCTCGCCGCTGTCGCTGCGGACGCTGCTGCGCGTGCGCGCGCTCGTGCCCGAGCTGGAGCTGTCGCAGGTGAGGCAGGCTGCTCGTGTCCAGGTGCAGCAGCTGCAGCTGCAACATGATGCTCCTGCTGGGGGTGCTGGTGGTGTGGTGCTCGCCGCTGTCGCTGCGGACGCTGCTGCGCGTGCGCGCGCTCGTGCCCGAGCTGGAGCTGTCGCAGGTGAGGCAGGCTGCTCGTGTCCAGGTGCAGCAGCTGCAGCTGCAACATGATGCTCCTGCTGGGGGTGCTGGTGGTGTGGTGCTCGCCGCTGTCGCTGCGGACGCTGCTGCGCTTGCGCGCGCTCGTGCCCGAGCTGGAGCTGTCGCAGGTGAGGCAGGCTGCTCGTGTCCAGGTGCAGCAGCTGCAGCTGCAACATGATGCTCCTGCTGGGGGTGGTGGTGGTGTGGTGCTCGCCGCTGTCGCTGCGGACGCTGCTGCGCGTGCGCGCGCTCGTGCCCGAATATGACGATACTGCTTTCAACATAAACAATCTTCTGTCCAGGTCAACGGCACCCTGTTTCCGAAGCGCAGCAGCGAGACGCAGACGATGTGGTCGCGGCTACTCAAGCTGTGGCGGCACGTGTCCAAAGAGAGGACGCGCTTCGAAACCGAACCAGACACTGGTCAGCACACAATCACTACTACGAAGCCCCTAGTCAAAAAACATACGGATATAATAGGGATATTAAAAATATTCTTTCCCCAGGTCTCCTCGGCAAGGGTCTCAGCCGTCAAGCGAATCGCATATGGAACTACGGCGTGGTGGGCGGGCTGGGGTCGCTGGGCCTGCTGCTGCTGTTCCCCATAGTGGCGCTAGTGGCGTGCGCGCTGTCGCTGGCCGCGGCCGCCGCCGTGCCGCTGTGGGTGCCGGCTCTCACGCTCGCCGTGTACGCTGGGAACGCTCTCGTCTACGACTTGGACTGCCCCGACCCGCCAAGACTCAACCGGTGAGCTACTAAACTCCGAACGTGAACGGACGAGTGCGGAATGTCCGAGCTGTTGTGTCTTTTTTGTCGGTCCAGCGCTGGACCGAGCACTCAGTGCAGCGTTTATTCGTAGTGTCCTGTAAATACTACGACAATACTTAAGGAGATAGGTGGGCGGGCCATATACCAAGTATAGAACTTAGTATAAGTTTAATTTTTTTCCTCTTCTCTTTGACTATGTTTAAGCTTTGCCTCTCTTGTTGGACAAATTTTTCACACTTTTACTGAGGTTTGCTTTCTAATCGCTCTAAATACATGTGTTGCTTCACATCATATAAAAACATATTATTAGAAATGGGCGCCATATATTAATATAAGTTACCATTTCAACTGTCACGATCGAGTCAGGAAATTTTTTTTTCTAAAGAAGTTTACATTTAACGCTGTTTTTCAAAACCTGTTTAAAGAAATATATTCTTTATTTAGATGATTTTATGTACAGGTGGTTCGTGCTGTTCGAAGTGTTGGTGTGGCAAATAGCCGTACTGGGAATCTTGCAGCCCATAGCTGCTTTGTTCGTAGCCATCGTATTGTGCCCGGTCTGCGCGCTGCTGCTACTAGTTGGTGAGTTACTGTCGTGTTAACACTGTGTTTTAATCTTAGGCCTGAGTGGACGCACGAGTTGAGCGTGCGGCGTGCATGTTAAACAAATTAAACTCATACTGGTGTCCTGAGTGCATGCACAGCCCGCCGCCGCTGCCCGCCACTCTGGCCTTACCCTTAGAATTAAGCCAGAATACTTGAGCTGGTGCTTGAGTTAGTTCTATTAATATATACGACAACACTAGAGGATTGCAGATGCTTTGCCAGCCTAGAGAGCTAGGATAGAATACCTCTTGTGCCAATAACTTCACCGGCTGTCTTACTTTCCACACCGGAACACAGCTGTGCAAGCACTGTAGTTTGGCGGCAGGATTAGCGAGCGGTGGTAGCGATCCGGACGGACCTTGCACGAGCTCCTACCACCCTCTAAATTTTTGTCAAGTCTTGCGTTGGTCGGTGATCAAAGTGTACGACAATGGGTCTCATTCACTACAGATGTGACACTCGCAGGAAATGTCTGCCTCGCTGGTTAGAGTGCGGTTCCCTCCGTCCACCCCCGCGCTACCCCGCACCGTATCTCGCTGTGCTCGCGGACGCTCGTCTAGTATTTGTTTTACCACTGTCTTTGACGTGGACTAGTCAGGTGCGCAGATACTTCCGACAAGGCTGCACTGGCGGGATCGCCATGTGGTTTAGGATGTTAGGTTATGTTTTCTTTGAAATTGTGTGTATGCTCTTATATTTGTGTCTTGCAAAAATGAAGAAATGTCTTCTTTCTCGCTATAACAATTTAACTTGGTAACGTTTGGATCGCTTACGTATTTTATCTCTTGTAGTTGGGTTCACTTTAGCATTGAGTTGTGTGCAGGCGGCGTCAGCTGGTGGGGGCTGCGCGCGCTGTGGGAGGCGCTGGCGTGGCGCGCGCTGATCCGGCGCATGGCGCGCGTGCCGGCGCACGACTCCGCCTTCTGCCGCCGCGTGGACGGGCCCGGCCTGCGCTCGCGCACGCACTACCAGCTCACGTGAGTACTCGCGCCCGCCCTGAGGTGACCGAAGGGGTTAATAAGCTGAAGCGGCGGTCAATTAGAACCAACTCGTGCCCACGTGCAACACCAAAGTTGTCAGCCTGTGGGATAAATGTGTGAGAGAAATTATCGGTCCTTCGGGGCCTCCTGAGAATGGGGGCCCTGGGCACGGGCCCCGTCTGCCCTTATGGTGAAGACGGTATTGTGTATTATTCTTCATTGTACATAAAACAAATTCAATTTTACAGAATAGTATGGTGTGTTGAACTTTTTGCACGCCTTGGATGTATCATACTATATTATATAGAAGAAGCGATTGCTTCAGCAATCAGTGTACAGTACGCGTTTCAGAGAAAGCTTATTTCTATTCAGCAGTGGACCGCTCGGACCCGAGCACATTTTTTTTTTATTTTTTTTTTATTTTGGAAAGTTTTTATTTATGAGTTCATAAAAACCAACAGTCTTTGGTCAACACTCTTTGGTTGATGATGATTTTCCCATGCTGGTCTGGAAGAAAATAATAAACATACAATGTACCTCTGCTTCTCGTCCCGTGCAGATGGAAACGGGTGAAAGTTTTAGGAATCGTGTTATCAGCGATGCGGCTAGCGACCCATCGCTATTTTGATTCCCCTTTCCGCCTGTACGCTCACAACCATGCTGAGCGTGCCCGTCGGGTGTTGTCACTGTGTGTGGTGGTGCTGATGAGCGTGTGTGTGTGTGTGTGTGCAGCTGCGCGCAGGCGCTGGCGGCGGTGGCGGCGCGCGGCGAGGCGCAGGCGCTGGCGGAGTGGGCGGCGGCGCGCGAGCGGGCCGTGGCGCGCCCGCTGCACGACTACCAGCACTTCGTGCAAGCCTGCTTCGGGCCCTTCTCCGTGCAGATAGCGCAGGCGAGTGCCCGCTGTGTGGGTGTGTGTGTGTGCAGCTGCGCGCGGCGAGGCGCAGGCGCTGGCGGAGTGGGCGGCGGCGCGCGAGCGGGCCGTGGCGCGCCCGCTGCACGACTACCAGCACTTCGTGCAAGCCTGCTTCGGGCCCTTCTCCGTGCAGATAGCGCAGGCGAGTGCCCGCTGTGTGGGTGTGTGTGTGTGCAGCTGCGCGCGGCGAGGCGCAGGCGCTGGCGGAGTGGGCGGCGGCGCGCGAGCGGGCCGTGGCGCGCCCGCTGCACGACTACCAGCACTTCGTGCAAGCCTGCTTCGGGCCCTTCTCCGTGCAGATAGCGCAGGCGAGTGCCCGCTGTGTGGGTGTGTGTGTGTGCAGCTGCGCGCGGCGAGGCGCAGGCGCTGGCGGAGTGGGCGGCGGCGCGCGAGCGGGCCGTGGCGCGCCCGCTGCACGACTACCAGCACTTCGTGCAAGCCTGCTTCGGGCCCTTCTCCGTGCAGATAGCGCAGGCGAGTGCCCGCTGTGTGGGTGTGTGTGTGTGCAGCTGCGCGCGGCGAGGCGCAGGCGCTGGCGGAGTGGGCGGCGGCGCGCGAGCGGGCCGTGGCGCGCCCGCTGCACGACTACCAGCACTTCGTGCAAGCCTGCTTCGGGCCCTTCTCCGTGCAGATAGCGCAGGCGAGTGCCCGCTGTGTGGGTGTGTGTGTGTGCAGCTGCGCGCGGCGAGGCGCAGGCGCTGGCGGAGTGGGCGGCGGCGCGCGAGCGGGCCGTGGCGCGCCCGCTGCACGACTACCAGCACTTCGTGCAAGCCTGCTTCGGGCCCTTCTCCGTGCAGATAGCGCAGGCGAGTGCCCGCTGTGTGGGTGTGTGTGTGTGCAGCTGCGCGCGGCGAGGCGCAGGCGCTGGCGGAGTGGGCGGCGGCGCGCGAGCGGGCCGTGGCGCGCCCGCTGCACGACTACCAGCACTTCGTGCAAGCCTGCTTCGGGCCCTTCTCCGTGCAGATAGCGCAGGCGAGTGCCCGCTGTGTGGGTGTGTGTGTGTGCAGCTGCGCGCGGCGAGGCGCAGGCGCTGGCGGAGTGGGCGGCGGCGCGCGAGCGGGCCGTGGCGCGCCCGCTGCACGACTACCAGCACTTCGTGCAAGCCTGCTTCGGGCCCTTCTCCGTGCAGATAGCGCAGGCGAGTGCCCGCTGTGTGGGTGTGTGTGTGTGCAGCTGCGCGCGGCGAGGCGCAGGCGCTGGCGGAGTGGGCGGCGGCGCGCGAGCGGGCCGTGGCGCGCCCGCTGCACGACTACCAGCACTTCGTGCAAGCCTGCTTCGGGCCCTTCTCCGTGCAGATAGCGCAGGCGAGTGCCCGCTGTGTGGGTGTGTGTGTGTGCAGCTGCGCGCGGCGAGGCGCAGGCGCTGGCGGAGTGGGCGGCGGCGCGCGAGCGGGCCGTGGCGCGCCCGCTGCACGACTACCAGCACTTCGTGCAAGCCTGCTTCGGGCCCTTCTCCGTGCAGATAGCGCAGGCGAGTGCCCGCTGTGTGGGTGTGTGTGTGTGCAGCTGCGCGCGGCGAGGCGCAGGCGCTGGCGGAGTGGGCGGCGGCGCGCGAGCGGGCCGTGGCGCGCCCGCTGCACGACTACCAGCACTTCGTGCAAGCCTGCTTCGGGCCCTTCTCCGTGCAGATAGCGCAGGCGAGTGCCCGCTGTGTGGGTGTGTGTGTGTGCAGCTGCGCGCGGCGAGGCGCAGGCGCTGGCGGAGTGGGCGGCGGCGCGCGAGCGGGCCGTGGCGCGCCCGCTGCACGACTACCAGCACTTCGTGCAAGCCTGCTTCGGGCCCTTCTCCGTGCAGATAGCGCAGGCGAGTGCCCGCTGTGTGGGTGTGTGTGTGTGCAGCTGCGCGCGGCGAGGCGCAGGCGCTGGCGGAGTGGGCGGCGGCGCGCGAGCGGGCCGTGGCGCGCCCGCTGCACGACTACCAGCACTTCGTGCAAGCCTGCTTCGGGCCCTTCTCCGTGCAGATAGCGCAGGCGAGTGCCCGCTGTGTGGGTGTGTGTGTGTGCAGCTGCGCGCGGCGAGGCGCAGGCGCTGGCGGAGTGGGCGGCGGCGCGCGAGCGGGCCGTGGCGCGCCCGCTGCACGACTACCAGCACTTCGTGCAAGCCTGCTTCGGGCCCTTCTCCGTGCAGATAGCGCAGGCGAGTGCCCGCTGTGTGGGTGTGTGTGTGTGCAGCTGCGCGCGGCGAGGCGCAGGCGCTGGCGGAGTGGGCGGCGGCGCGCGAGCGGGCCGTGGCGCGCCCGCTGCACGACTACCAGCACTTCGTGCAAGCCTGCTTCGGGCCCTTCTCCGTGCAGATAGCGCAGGCGAGTGCCCGCTGTGTGGGTGTGTGTGTGTGCAGCTGCGCGCGGCGAGGCGCAGGCGCTGGCGGAGTGGGCGGCGGCGCGCGAGCGGGCCGTGGCGCGCCCGCTGCACGACTACCAGCACTTCGTGCAAGCCTGCTTCGGGCCCTTCTCCGTGCAGATAGCGCAGGCGAGTGCCCGCTGTGTGGGTGTGTGTGTGTGCAGCTGCGCGCGGCGAGGCGCAGGCGCTGGCGGAGTGGGCGGCGGCGCGCGAGCGGGCCGTGGCGCGCCCGCTGCACGACTACCAGCACTTCGTGCAAGCCTGCTTCGGGCCCTTCTCCGTGCAGATAGCGCAGGCGAGTGCCCGCTGTGTGGGTGTGTGTGTGTGCAGCTGCGCGCGGCGAGGCGCAGGCGCTGGCGGAGTGGGCGGCGGCGCGCGAGCGGGCCGTGGCGCGCCCGCTGCACGACTACCAGCACTTCGTGCAAGCCTGCTTCGGGCCCTTCTCCGTGCAGATAGCGCAGGCGAGTGCCCGCTGTGTGGGTGTGTGTGTGTGCAGCTGCGCGCGGCGAGGCGCAGGCGCTGGCGGAGTGGGCGGCGGCGCGCGAGCGGGCCGTGGCGCGCCCGCTGCACGACTACCAGCACTTCGTGCAAGCCTGCTTCGGGCCCTTCTCCGTGCAGATAGCGCAGGCGAGTGCCCGCTGTGTGGGTGTGTGTGTGTGCAGCTGCGCGCGGCGAGGCGCAGGCGCTGGCGGAGTGGGCGGTGTTTGCCGGCAGTGCACACTGATCTTACCCAACCGTAGCGTGGTGTCAAGTGTATCAGAAGGCAAGCCGAAGGGAATTTAACTAGCCTTTTCCTGTAATTCTGCACAACAAAAGTGCCTTAAAATAGGCAAGCCGGTGGAAATCGTGTTCTATGGACGCCATTGCTTCTCACTTGCTCGAGCTCGACAGTGGAATGAGAACATCTTTTAAATATGTGACACAATTTCACGTGTGGGAAAGGGGATTATTTGGAAATAATACCTTATAGAAGTAACTGAGATGGCGATAGGGCTGAATTATATTGAGTGAAACATGTTTTTCGCTTTAAATAATGGTTAAATGTTATACGTTAATGATACGTGGTTATGCTAAAGAATTATATTTATTAAATTTTGATTTTAACGGCGATTAGAATGCGGGCGGCGTGTACGCACAGCTGGAGAAGGAATGCAGCGAGCTGACCGCGTCGCTGCGGGAGAAGGTGGAGGCGAGGCGGCAGGAGCTCGCGCTCGGGCTCAGCGACGCCGCCAGGGCCAGGGTGCGCATGAGCGCGCACGACTTGAGGGTGAGACGAGCCCGACACTGATATTCCACGATCGAATAGTACCTTTCCGCTCACGCAATATGAAAGTGAAAGGAAGGGTGCTATACGAAATTAGAATTTCGAATTTTATTATAAGATCGTTTATGGATAATCAGATCCAGTCATCATTGTTTCTATGAGTCCCTATCTTTGGCAGAACTTAGCTTGTCTGACTCAAAACGCTTTTAATAATTCATATTCCAGGGCATTCTAGTGCTTAATTTCCGTTTCACCTAAACACCGGTTTTTGAAAAATCCTACATACAGGGTGGAAAGTTGAAATGGGGCAGCAAGGGCAGCTACTAGAACCCTTGCTGCTGCGCGAAAATGCTCTTAGGAGACCTTTACTAACTTTTTGATTGATGACAATTGACATTCACAGATTTTTGATAAAATGTACAGTCAGCGAAAAAAATCGACAGATTTGACTTTTTTTTTTAATGCCAATCTGTCCCATTTCTATCAAGGATTAAAACACTTTTTGAGACCAACCGAGGTTAGAGTACTAGAACACCCACAAATCAAAGAAAACTTTTTCCATACTGAATTTTGCCATTTTACAGCGTACTTCCAACATTCCACCGAAATCAGGCGAACGTTCTTGTTTCAGAGAGCTGTGCAGGCGGCGGCGCTGGAGCTGGCGCGGCTGTGGGGCGCCGAGGCGCGCGGCGACGACTGGTGGAGCAGCCGCGGCCTGGAGCCCGGCGACTGGCACGCGCTCGCCGCCAACACGCTCGGAGAGGTCGCCAGATCACTCAGATTGCTCTGTGCTAATTTTTTGGACATATAGCGATTTTTTTTTTATTTATTTAGAAACAAACAGTCTCTTATAGCTATATGTATTACAATTAAATTTTTTTTAAACCTAGACTTACAGTTTCCTATCGAAAAATATTGAAACCATACATTACTAAGAAGTTTACAGTTACAGTGAAGCACCTTTGTGCATCAAAACAAAAAGAACTTTTTTTTTTTTTCTGTTAAAAACGTTGTAACGGTGCGCGGGGCGCACTGGTTGCATACGGTCTAGCTCAGAAGGGTCTAGGCTATAGGACGTCTAAATATGAACAAAGGAACAAACCATAATAACTATTTATTTATAACTTTACAGGAATGTAATTTCTTATTTACTACTCGCGAAGGGTCGGGGCGGACGGAATCCCCTTTGTCCTGAAGGGACTTATCGCGGGCTTATGCTAAGGGCGTGAGGGAGGAAATACGGGCGGTTACAGGCAGGATGAAGGAGAGAAACCAGCTATCGCGGTCGTGCCGCAAGTGATTGCCTCGGGAACACGGTGAATAACAGGAGCTGAAGGGGAACCAGCTAATCGCGGACGGGCCGCAAGTGATTGCCTCAGCAGCGCGGAGACTTACGGAAACTGAAGAGGAACCAGCATCGCGGTCGTGCCGCAAGTGATTGCCTCAGCAGCGTGGAGACGACTGGAACTGAAGAGGAACCAGCATCGCGGTCGGGCCGCAAGTGATTGCCTCAGCAGCAGGGAAAGGGGAAGGGGGAGGGCACTAGATCAATGTGGCCTGCTTGGCTCCGGGGCGACCCGTCGCTTGCTGAGCACATTGACAAGTGCTGCCGGTCCGCGCCGCGGCTCCGCTTTTATACTCTCCGGTCGGCGCGTGCATGCGTGTGTGCGTGAGCCGCGCAGTGGTGACGCGCCGCCGCGCCCGGCTGTGTGCGCGCGGGCCGCGCGTCACATTCCCCCCTCGCGTCCGGAGATTTTTACCTGGTAAAAATCGAACATTAAAATACATAGGTACACTAGGTCCCCCGTGCGCAACTTGGGTGGCACTGGGTATCTTTTATGTTTCTGGTACACTGTACCAATGTTTCAACGGTACGGTAAGGCTTACGTTACTAAAAATTAAATTTAATCGACACATAATCGATGGGGAGAAAATAGAAAAATAAGAAAAAAAATATATCTATAAAAGTAAAATAAAAATACTTTACCCTACTCTTCTGGTTAGTAAATAATAGTAAGTATAATACCTTCTGGTTCCCTTTACCCTATTATTGGGGCCGTGGATATTTCCGCAACCTCACCAGCCCTTTTTTTGTGCCTCCGTTTTTCTTTTGCTTGGAGCGGTTTCTATTTCTCCGGCGGCGCGCTGGTGGGCCGTCATCTCTGGTCGGTGGTGTGGGCGTAGGGGCTAGCTGGCACCCCGCTACAAATTCGTCGTACTCGTCTCTGGGGACAATTATTTGCAGCGGGCTCGGGTCCGGCCCTGGCTGTGCGGCGCGTTCTCCTTCGCCTGCGCCGCTTCCACTCGGTCCACACTGTGGGATGTCCGTGGTGTCGGCTGTGGTCGGCGTTTCCCGGTCGGTTGGTCCGGTCGGTTGGGTGTTTCCCGGTCTCTTCCGCACTTCAGGGATCTCCCTTGCGGTTTTCCCTGCGTATACTGGGCGGGGTCTGGTAGGACGGCGTTCGAAAATAAATTCTTTTTCGCTCGGCATCTTGACGTGATATTTTTGTCATACTGGACTGCGTCTCGGCATTTATAGCCTTCTCCGTCATATTTTTTTTGAATTTGCGGGTGCTTCTTACTTTCTTGTCTTCAATGGTTTGTTTACCCGTCCCGTCGTATTATCGATCTTATTTTCTATGACTTAAAGTTTTTTATATCTTTGACGTGGGCTGTGACTACCTTCTTTTGATTATTTATTTGTTGCAGTAGGAATATTACGGGCGATTTTTTCTGTATTATCTTATACGGGCCGGTGTACCTTGGGGCTAATTTAGCGCAAAAATTCTTGTTTGCATCTGACAATGGAAAGTTTTTTTTCAGAACGGTATCTCCAATGGCCGGGTGGTACTGCTGTCTGTGTTTATCGAACGATTGTTTTTGATGTTTTGATGCGCGGTTTTGATTGGTTCTGACGATTTCGTAGATCTCGTTAAGTTTATTTTTTTCTTTTAGAATAGGTAACGGGAATTGGTTCATATCTCCTGGGTATCTAAGCTCCTTTCCAAACAGTAAAAATGCCGGTGTATACTTTGTTGACTCTTGTTTTGATGTATTTAATGCAAAATTAAATTCGGGTAAATATTGATCCCATTTTTTGTGGTTTTCTTCTATGAATGTTGATATCATTGTCTCGAGTGTCCTGTTAATTCGTTCGGTCGCGTTCTGGTTTGGGGCGTATGGTGCCGTTAGTTTATGTTTTATGTTGTAATTTTTCAGTAGATCTGTAAATATTTTACTCGTATATTGTCTTCCATTATCACTCAATAATATTTCGGGGCATCCGTATCTCATGACGATACATTCTTTGAATGCTTTTGCTACACTACTTGCGGTTGCAGTTCTAAGTGGTCTGATTTCGGTCCACTTTGTAAATTTATCATGAAAGACAATGATCCATATGTATCCTTGTGATGATCTTGGTAGGGGTCCTATTAGGTCGGTTGTCACAACTTCCCACGGAACTGTAGCATTGTTTATATGCATTAAGCCATGTTTTTTCTGTTGTTCTGGTTTATGTGTCTGACACGGTATGCATTTTCTTACATAATTCGCTACTGTTTTGTACATGCCTGGCCAGTAGTATCTTTGTGCGATTTTATGTAGGGTTTTTGCTGTTCCTAGGTGACCTGCGGTAGGTGAGTCGTGGTTTTGTCTTAGAATCTCTTCCTTTTCGGCGTTCTTCGGGCATAGTTTCCATTCGGTTCCAGGTTCGACTTTCGACCCGTATGATGGATTTGTAATTTTTTTGTACAGTCGTCCTTCTTTAATCCGGTAGTCGTCGGTGTGATCTTGGTGGGTTCTGGTTTCTTCTAATTTCCTTTCATACCATTCCGGTATTTGTGTCTGTGTTGCATAAACCGGGTTTCGTGATAATTCGTCTGCTACTTGATTGAATCTGCCCGCTCTATAGACTATTTCGAAGTCGTATTGTTGTAGCTCTAGGGCCCATCTTGCCAGACGTCCGGACGGGTTATTCAGGTTGTGTAACCACTTTAATGCTTGGTGATCGGTTATTACGGTGAATTGATATCCCTCTAAGAATGCTCTCATTTTGCGTATACCCCATACTACTGCTAAGCACTCTTTTTCGGTCGTGGAGTATCGTGTTTCAGCTGGTGTTAGCGTTCTACTTGCGTACATGATAACTTTCTGACCTTCTCCTTTTTCTTCTTGCAGTAATACAGCTCCTAGTCCTTGATCACTCGCGTCGGTCTGGAGTATGAAAGGCTTCGTGAAGTCAGCTCTGGTAAGTACTGGATCCTGTGTTAGAATTTCTTTAATGTTGTGGAACGCTTCTTGTTGTTGTTTATCCCATTCAAATTTCTGTCCTTTCTTTAATAACTTTACTAACGGTGTGGTGATCTCTGCATAATTGGGAATGAATTTGCGGTACCACGAGGTCATCCCGATTATCCTTCTTACCTCTTTTACACAGGTTGGTGGTTTTAGTTCTTGAATAGCTTTTATCTTTGCCTCGTTCATCTTGATTCCTTGGTTTGTTACTATATGACCAAGGTATTCTATCTGTGGTTTAGCAAATTCACACTTGGCTTTGTTTATTTGTAAACCTGCTTCCCGGATTCTTTTAAATATTTTCTGCAAGTGTTCTATGTGTTCTTTGAAGGTTGAACTGCATACTATAATGTCATCTAAATAGACGTATGCGTATGGTTCCATTGTTGGACCTATAACTCTATCTAAAAGTCTCTGGAAGGTTGCTCCACTGGAATGTAGACCAAACGGTAGTACCTTGAACTGGAACAAACCTCTTCCTGGTACTGTAAAAGCGGTCACCGGTTTGCTTTCATCTTCTAGTTTCACGTTCCAATATCCGTTTTTGAGGTCAAATTTTGAGAAGTATTTTGCTTTTCTTAACTTTTCCAAAGTATCGTCAATTTGCGGTAAGGGGTATGCGTCTTTTACTGAAATTTCGTTTATTTTTCGGAAGTCGATGCAGAAACGGTATTCCCCGTTTTCCTTTCTTACAAGTACTATCGGTGAACTGTAGGGGCTCTCGGACGGTTCTATTATTCCCTGCTGTAGCATAGATTTGATTTGTTCATCTATTATACTTTGTAGTTTCGGATTCTTCGGATAATATTTTTGTTTTATCGGTTCGTTATGTTTTAACTTGATTTTGTGTTTCACCCATGTGTTTCCTTTTGGGCTTTCATCACACATTTTAAATTCCCTTTCCAACATTTCTCTCAG
This sequence comes from Pandemis corylana, assembly GCA_949127965.1. Classification (NCBI taxonomy): domain Eukaryota; kingdom Metazoa; phylum Arthropoda; class Insecta; order Lepidoptera; family Tortricidae; genus Pandemis; species Pandemis corylana. The sequence continues at coordinate 12,853,962 of OX421857.1, read as the reverse complement.
TTGTTGTTCCTCTTTCTCTGGTCGTTTCTCGTCCTTTGTGGTCCCTTCGCTGGGGTCCCTGTTGTTTGTTTCGGTTTTATTTTTCTCCTCTGTCCCTCTTAGTTGGTGTGATGGTTTCGTTCTATCGGCCCATTCGATCTTCATTCCCACTCTTCTTAGCACATCCATTCCTATTATTGCGGTCCGGGCTGTCGGTAAAACTCTCAGGCAGTGTTTCATGGATTTATTGTTTATAGTTAACTCGACAAATACTGTTTTGGTGACTTTGACTTTTGTGCCGTCGGCTAATATAATATCCCGGGGTTTCTCCCCTTCGGTCGCTCCATTCTCTATGCATAGTTCGTACATGTTCTGGTTTATGTAGGAGTTTGTTGAGCCGGTGTCTATGAGTCCTTGAAACGTATGACCCATAATATGGACGTCGGTAAACGGCCGGTTGTCCTCTCTCGGTACCTCGTTAGCAGAGCTTATGTGTGTTCCTTTCCCTGTCTTTCCGGTTCTCTTACAACAATCTTTACTCAATGTTCCTGTCTTCCCGCACACACTGCAGAACAACTTTTTCATATTTCGGCACTCTTTCGTTAGATGGCCGTGTTTGCCGCAGCTCCAACAGCATGTTGCCGTGTCGTAGGTCGGGTTTACCTTCGGCTGTGTCGGTTTATGCACTGAGTTCTGCTCGTGGTACTTACTGTTTGCGGTGTAATGCCTTGATGTTCCTGGAGTATCTCTCCCGGCCGGTACGCTTTCGTATGTCCTGTGGGTCTGGTTGCTTACGACTTTTTGCAATTCCTCCGACTTATCCTTCTTGATTTTCTCGTATTCGGTTGCGAGTCGTATTAACGTTGGTATTGTGTCGAAGTCTTGTCTTTTTATGTACATTTTATATGTATAATGCATGTTCTCGTATACCCTATGTATCTGGTCGTTGCTTGACATCTTTCCATATCTCCGGATTAATGTTTGTAGTTCTATTAAGTAGTTTGTAAAGTTTTCTCGAAATTTCTGTTTTCTTGCTATAATCTTTTCTAGTAGGTCTGCCTCGTAGTTGTAGGGAAAGTAGTACAGCTTGAATGACTCCAGAAAGTCATCCCAACTTTGCCAGTCTGGGTTATTGTTTCGGTACCAAAGAAGCGCTGTTCCTGTCAATAGTCTCGGTAGTACGGTGAGTATGTCTTTTTTTTGTACGTTATTGGCGGATATGAGTTCCTCTAGCTTTTCCAGGAACTCGACTGCGTCGCGTGTGACGTCGAAGTGTATGTTCCAACTTGCTACTATCTTCGCCACGTCTTTCCCTGTCTCGTGGTTGTCGTTTCCCATCGTGGTAGATTTGTCACTGGTGCTGGTGTCTTGCTGACTTCTCAGGTGTTCTACTAGGTTTTTTCTTAACTGCTCTACGGTTAGGTCTTGAGTAGGTAGGTTTCTTTCGGCGGATTCTCGTATTATTTCTGCCTTTTTCAACTCGTAAATCCAGGAGGTTGACATCAATAAATAACGGTGAACGTAGCGGTAAATGTAGCAGGAACGGCGAGTGTAACGGTAGCTTGGGAAAAATAATATTAGTGCACAGGTTATTCAAGCTAATAAACTATGGTTCGTCCTTACGGAAAAGTTTTCTAATCTTTATTAATTGAAACTCAAGATTTTTTGAAAACTGTGAGCACGGTGCTCAGTAATTAAATGGGTTTTCTACGTTGGGCGCCAATGTAACGGTGCGCGGGGCGCACTGGTTGCATACGGTCTAGCTCAGAAGGGTCTAGGCTATAGGACGTCTAAATATGAACAAAGGAACAAACCATAATAACTATTTATTTATAACTTTACAGGAATGTAATTTCTTATTTACTACTCGCGAAGGGTCGGGGCGGACGGAATCCCCTTTGTCCTGAAGGGACTTATCGCGGGCTTATGCTAAGGGCGTGAGGGAGGAAATACGGGCGGTTACAGGCAGGATGAAGGAGAGAAACCAGCTATCGCGGTCGTGCCGCAAGTGATTGCCTCGGGAACACGGTGAATAACAGGAGCTGAAGGGGAACCAGCTAATCGCGGACGGGCCGCAAGTGATTGCCTCAGCAGCGCGGAGACTTACGGAAACTGAAGAGGAACCAGCATCGCGGTCGTGCCGCAAGTGATTGCCTCAGCAGCGTGGAGACGACTGGAACTGAAGAGGAACCAGCATCGCGGTCGGGCCGCAAGTGATTGCCTCAGCAGCAGGGAAAGGGGAAGGGGGAGGGCACTAGATCAATGTGGCCTGCTTGGCTCCGGGGCGACCCGTCGCTTGCTGAGCACATTGACAAGTGCTGCCGGTCCGCGCCGCGGCTCCGCTTTTATACTCTCCGGTCGGCGCGTGCATGCGTGTGTGCGTGAGCCGCGCAGTGGTGACGCGCCGCCGCGCCCGGCTGTGTGCGCGCGGGCCGCGCGTCACAACGTACACAAAAAAAAACAGCCTAATCATAATCAGTAATACACTGCAAGGATTGTCTCTTAAATCTACTTAACTTGTTACTAAAAATATCCAAATTTACGTACTTATCATTATACAACCTGCACGCTCTCTTTATGAAACTATTATTTGCATACGAAGTTCGACTCCGGGGGATGTGAAACAGAGGTTTCTTTCTGCATGCTCGCTCACAACGCCGGGGCACTCTAAAGGAAAGGGATTATGGTTTAAGATGTCGGATGAATCAGTTATAGTCGTTAGTTTGGTGTATTTTTAGGATTGACTCGCCTGGACGTATTGGTTGTTTAACAAAATGCCAAAATTTGTAACGTCATGTCTTTCTGGTCGTTCAGGTGTTTGACCCCGAGATCCTGGTGGCTCTGGGGGACAACGAGGCGCGCCTGCCGCTGGAGAGCGGCGAGGGCGCGCGCGCGTGGGCGGCGCGCTGCGGCCGCGACGAGGCGCCGCCCGACGTGCTCGCCGAGCGGGACGACTGGCGCCGCGCGCACGGTATACTGCCTACTCTAAACACCACGACATTTGGCCCTGTATCCCAACTAAATTACTTGTAAGGTTTACGCAGCCTCTCCACATCGGTCGCCGGTGCCAAATGTGCACACTGAGTGATTTCTTGACTGTGTCAGGCATATGGGGCGAGTGGGGCGGAGCGCCAGCGCTGCGTGTGCCGCCGCCGCAGCTCGAGCTGGGCGCGTTCAGCCCGCGCCCGCCGCCGCACCCGCCGCTGCCCGCGCCGCCCACCGTCGCGCTCGTGCTGCACAACAGGTACACGCGGGCGCCAGCGGGGGGGCGCCACTGCGCGCGCCGCCGCGGCTGCAGCTGGGCGCGTTCAGCCCGCGCCCGCCGCCGCACCCGCCGCTGCCCGCGCCGCCCACCGTCGCGCTCGTGCTGCACAACAGGTACACGCGGGCGCCAGCGGGGGGGCGCCACTGCGCGCGCCGCCGCGGCTGCAGCTGGGCGCGTTCAGCCCGCGCCCGCCGCCGCACCCGCCGCTGCCCGCGCCGCCCACCGTCGCGCTCGTGCTGCACAACAGGTACACGCGGGCGCCAGCGGGGGGGCGCCACTGCGCGCGCCGCCGCGGCTGCAGCTGGGCGCGTTCAGCCCGCGCCCGCCGCCGCACCCGCCGCTGCCCGCGCCGCCCACCGTCGCGCTCGTGCTGCACAACAGGTACACGCGGGCGCCAGCGGGGGGGCGCCACTGCGCGCGCCGCCGCGGCTGCAGCTGGGCGCGTTCAGCCCGCGCCCGCCGCCGCACCCGCCGCTGCCCGCGCCGCCCACCGTCGCGCTCGTGCTGCACAACAGGTACACGCGGGCGCCAGCGGGGGGGCGCCACTGCGCGCGCCGCCGCGGCTGCAGCTGGGCGCGTTCAGCCCGCGCCCGCCGCCGCACCCGCCGCTGCCCGCGCCGCCCACCGTCGCGCTCGTGCTGCACAACAGGTACACGCGGGCGCCAGCGGGGGGGCGCCACTGCGCGCGCCGCCGCGGCTGCAGCTGGGCGCGTTCAGCCCGCGCCCGCCGCCGCACCCGCCGCTGCCCGCGCCGCCCACCGTCGCGCTCGTGCTGCACAACAGGTACACGCGGGCGCCAGCGGGGGGGCGCCACTGCGCGCGCCGCCGCGGCTGCAGCTGGGCGCGTTCAGCCCGCGCCCGCCGCCGCACCCGCCGCTGCCCGCGCCGCCCACCGTCGCGCTCGTGCTGCACAACAGGTACACGCGGGCGCCAGCGGGGGGGCGCCACTGCGCGCGCCGCCGCGGCTGCAGCTGGGCGCGTTCAGCCCGCGCCCGCCGCCGCACCCGCCGCTGCCCGCGCCGCCCACCGTCGCGCTCGTGCTGCACAACAGGTACACGCGGGCGCCAGCGGGGGGGCGCCACTGCGCGCGCCGCCGCGGCTGCAGCTGGGCGCGTTCAGCCCGCGCCCGCCGCCGCACCCGCCGCTGCCCGCGCCGCCCACCGTCGCGCTCGTGCTGCACAACAGGTACACGCGGGCGCCAGCGGGGGGGCGCCACTGCGCGCGCCGCCGCGGCTGCAGCTGGGCGCGTTCAGCAGCGATTACAGCGGCGATTGCACGAAATCGACACCTACCACTATTTTAATGTCAATTTAGTCAAATGTCATCTTGGTCGCAAGTCGCAATACAAGTCATTCTTCTAAATACTGTCAGAAGCAAAAATATCGTCAGTTCTATCAGACTAGTGAATAATGTAGTATTTATTATTTCCGTACAGGGAATCGGATAACCCCGTGCCTTTGGACTCTGAGCTTTGCGCGGAGATCTTGCGCAGTTTAGAAGACGCGCCAGACTGCGACGACCGACGAGGTAACAACATACTTCACACAATATCATTACTGCTAAAAAACTGCCTCCTGCAATCATTAGCATATCACCACATGTTTCATCTCTAACTTTTCTCAAGCTTGCAATGAAATATTAATGTTATGTACCTTACAAAAGTCGCGTTTAGTATTAATTGAAGACTTTATTTTATTTATTACGTTTAAGAAAAGCACTATAAAGTACCTCGACGTGAAAAGAGGTTGCCAGCCTCTAACTAACCAGCCTCGCTCACGCTCGGCCGTCTATGTCTTCGACCGGCCAACAATTCCTTATTTCCAAGTCTCTGTAGTAATGTACTATTGTTAGATGGTGTGGAGCGATACCGCGGCGGAGGCAGCGAGGAGGGCACCAGTGACGGCAACAGCGAAGGCACGCTGGACGACGACGCCAGCTCGCAACACACCAGGGAGGCTGAGGGCGCGCTCTGCAGGTAAAGAGAGGGGGAGAGAGTGAGGAAGGAAGGAGAGGGAGAGAATAAGGAAGAGACGGGTAAGGAAGGAAGGAGAGAGAAAGGTAAAGATAGGGATAGATAAGGAAGGATGGAGCGAGAGAGAGGGAAAGAATAAAGACGGAGGGAGGGAGAGAGAAGGGTAAGGAAGGAAGTGGGGGAGGAAGGAGAGAGAGGAGAGTAAGGAAGGAGGGAGGGAGTGAAAGTGTGGGATGTTCCTTTTTGTGTCATTTGTCTGTATTATTTTAGTGTGAGCAGTGCAAAGCTTTTTGTTGGAGAAGCTGCAGCGAAAGCTCAACGGATAAATAATCGTTCAAAGTGACAAAGTGTTGCCATTATCACTGCGTCAGATCTAGTTTGAAATTGGATTAAGATATGCTCAAATTTTGTTTGAGAAATTGTGGTAGACATATAGCATATGTGTACTGTTGTGTAGTAGAATAAGTTGAGTTAGGAATAAATGTATCGTCGCTTCGAACGGTTGTTTCCATTCAGCTACGTCCCCTCTTCCCCGCACCTCTACATGGCGACCCTGCCAAGCGTATCGTAAATTTGCAATCACAGGACTAACCCGTAACCGTACCGTAACTTGTTTCTGCCATCACAAAAACCATATAACAGCAGTATTTTTGTCATTCCAGAGTAATGCCCAGTACAGAGAGAGCGGCCTGTCGCTGGACGCTAACAGGCCGCGGCGTCCGGTTGCGGGCCGACTTGGCCAGCCCTGAAGACGTCACCTTAGACACGGATCGCTCACACGGCACCTCCGTTTGAACCACCGATGTAAAGGTACACAGTGGCTCACGATGGCCCACAGTGGCCCACGGCGAGCCATTACCATAGTGTCCAAGAAGCAATGGCGCATGATGGCGAATAATTATTACCAGTTGGCAATGTACGTGGCGTGGTGAGTGTGTACCGAGGCGACACGACACTGAGTCACTTTAGTTAGGGAACGCAAACTGTCCGAAACCGGTTTGTGTAAGAAATAACCGGTTTGATGTTATTAATATTGATGCTTGAGTGGCTTGAGCTTTGGTTTGTTGAATATGGTAACCGCCATACTCAGGTTTGTATTAACAATTACTTAATAGGCTGTAGGAATAATGAATTGTAGCTGATGGTCGGTTAAATTTTAATTGACGTCACTGAGTACGGTTGTTGAATAGTGATAGGTTTGACAGAGCGTTTTATTTATTTTGCTATTTGAGAGGCTAAATCAAGCTTGAACTTGTGCATAACAAAAATAACAACAATGACATAAAAATAACATAACAAAAATTTTGTATTAAAAGTGACCTGTTATTTTTGCTCGGCAGTGTACTTCTGACACTAACCAACTTATTCATAAACGCTCTGTAGGCTTCTGCTAACTAAGCAATCGTTTGTCCTTATCTCTGAAAGGTAAATGTAAAAGTGACAGATAAGGACAAACGATTGCTAAGTTAGCAGAAGCCTAGACAGCGTTTATGAATAAGGGGGTTAGTATATAAAGCGGCTAAGCATTAAAAACTCTCAAGACAAAGGTTTAAGGCATAATATTGATTGGCTGTTATCAATTTCTGTGTTCTTTTTACAGTGAATGATTTTAAATTCATTCTTATCTTTTATTAAGTTATGTACGTATTTATTTTGAACGAGCATAGTATGTTAGAATGAGTTATCCTACTTCCTACTAATATTATAAACGTGAAAGTTTGTAAGTATGGATGGATGGATGGATGGATGTTTGTTGCCCTTTCACGTAAAAACTACTGAATGGTTTTTAATGAAACTTTACAATAATATAGCTTATACATCAGAATAACACCTAGGCTACTTTTTATCCCGGAAAATTGCATAGTTCCCGCGGGATAGCGATAAACATGTCAAAGGTCGCAGCTGCCTAGAGTCGCGACGTTAATAATTATTGCAGATTATACTATCAACGTCAGTTCTTAAGTCTAAATCTGCGCGGACGAAGTCGCGGGCAGAAGCTAGTATTATTTAATTTAAAAACAGTTGGTGGGAATACGACGTATTGTCAGTTAGGGAGATATGTGTAGTGTTATGAAATGGTCGATGAGGATATAATACAAAATAAAATATTAAACCAAAATAAATTATTATGCCGCTGGATTGAGGGAAAGCCTAACTGGTATGTCTAAATGGGAACGCTAAGGTTGATAATGATTAATAGAAAATTTAAGTTAAATCTAGTTTTGGCGAAAAAGCTGTATCGACTCAACATTAGTAGCTATAAGCGTAATTTAATTTCGACCGTAAGACTTGACAAATAAGATTGCTTTTTAAAAGTTAACCTTCCCTAAGTAATGTTAAGATCACTTACAAAGCTTTGTAACACATTTTGTCACTGCTTCACGCAATTTTGCACCCTATGTGCACAATAAAATGGACCTTTTTACTTTTGTGTAAAAATCATGTTTTCTTGACTTCTTTAACGAATACTTTTTTTTTAAAGATCTTAATAAAATTGCCAAGAGCGATTGCAAAAAAAGGTTTTGCGTAGAAAGCTGTGTTCAAGTCCTTTTAAGGGCAGTACGGTTTTATGAGTCGGGGATGTTGGTTATTTGGAATTGAAGACTTATTCGTACCTCAGAACAAGTGCACTTGTACAACACAACGATAGTGCTTAAGCGGTAAGGGCTAAGGACTAGATTAACACGCGTAGGATAAGACCAAAAATTATTTATTCGCACTTCGGAGTGGGCATTCAATTAACGCATTTATCTCGATCTCTCTAAGATTTTTTTTTACTTTTTTATGTGTTAGATTTTTTAAGCGGCGTTTTTTAGATCCAATATTAAATTGAGGCAATTAGTAGGTTATTTTTATTTAAGAACGCGAATGAAACTGGACGCAATGGCTAATTTTTTTTCACTAGTTTTATTTATATAAATTTATTTCGTGCCATTGTTATTTGCCATGATATACGAAAGCAATCAATGAATTTGCCTTGAATAGACTAGCCAAGAAAATGTAATGTATTTGTTTTCTTTATAATTTAGAACTAATCTTCGCTACGGAGCATGGTCGTCGTGTGAAAATAAATAGGCAGAGATAATATTGTAAAATTAGAATATAACAGCGGCCTAGAGAAACCCCTACAAAGAACAAATACCTCATGATTTAGTCAAAGTAATAATGCCGCACATACATCGAGCTATAGACGACCGCCTAAATGAGTCCTCCCTGGCTCGGGGTAGGCGGGTAGTACGCCTGCCGCCCACACCTCTCTCGGCCCCTTTTTTTTTTTTTAACGTGTGGAAAATGCGCCTTATGCATCTCCGCGCTCGGGGCAGCATACGAACGGAGGTATGACGGGCTCTCCATCTCGCCGCTGCCTTCCCTATGGAAGAAGGGGAGAGGCCTACCGTCTAAAAACACACGTTCCCTCCAGGCCTTGAACTGCGGGCGTTGCGGGCGCACACGGTGACCACCGCAACGTCCACTGGCCGCCCCGGGATGGGGCAGGTGGCAACGGCACCGTTGAATGCGGGTTCCGGATTACCTCTCTCGGCCCCTGCGGTCGTCCCACCCCGCGCCGGCAAGGACTCATTAAGCGATCGCTCTACAGCACGTCACATCGCGACTTGTTTTATCAGTAATTTCTAACAAATAGTTGATTCCGTTGAACGACAAAATGTCGAGCAAAGTCGGCCTCAAATAAGTAAAGTTCAATGTGCAAATACGATAGATGTAGGCCTGATACCTAAGTTGTGTGTGCGGTAAGCCTTAACAGATGTTTCGGTAGGGTAGATTGTAAACTTTACTTTGTGAATCCACTGCCATTGGAGCAGTTGTGTCCGTCTCTGTCACAATACACCAATGGGGGCTATGGCGTGTGAATTTGCCACTAGAGGCGCTAGTGTCGCGTGAGGTCCAATAACATTCACTTTTCACTGGTTTTGGCTGGCTTCGTGACATTAATTATAATTGTAATTTACCTGTTGAAAGGTGATCTTCTTCGTGAAATTATCGCAAATATGGATTATTTGGCGATGAGTGTGAACGCTTAGAAAGCGGATTTTTTTTCGAGAAAAACGGAGCTGCACAACATTGCGGCATAGCTACTCGATACGATTAATAAACTTAATGAGATTCAAGATTTAAAACTTCGTTTCGGCGCCGATCTTATAAAGTCGCCTTTGACAGCTATACCTCTGGACCTTAGTCAACAGTGGCGCCAACTGGTGAGCAAAGAAACGATAGTCCCCATTGGAACAGGATGGATGCTGCTCACGCACAACGATATAAAGCAATGTTTATCATGAAAAACCAGTAACAGAGTGCAATATGTAACCACAACTAAACATTTAGTATGGTTTTAGATAGATCTTTTGAATTTTACATTAATAAATAGATAGTAGACAGAAATCAATAATTACTTATGAATCATCAGATCATGGCGAACATTTTAATAAAAGTTTATCTATATTATAGTATTATTCCGCTCAGTAGCATCCGAGAGCGAGGCTACTAGATGTTTGAACCAATGTTTGTGGCGTGAATGGCGTTGGCTGTAACGTTGGCCGCATCGAACGTATTTTACAAAGGGGCCAATGTCCAAAACGTTGGCGCCATGTTTGAGCCAACTCGACATAGTTGTATAGTGCACATTGCCTTGTGTTAGAGTTAGACGCACGTAGTTCACAGTCTGACCACTAGATGTCGCACGTTGACGCATACACTTATTAATAATCTAAAAACTGTTTGTATTTGATGAATGAGCTCGATTATATTATTGAGTGTATGCGCGTAGACTAGTTGTAGGAGAGGTGTTCCAAAGCCTTTAGGCTAAGTGTGTTACGCTTGGCACGCTCAAACGTAAGTAAGAATTCTAAAACTTTGCAGTAGGTACATTTTTTGTAGATAACTTGACGTCCGATTTATTTAATTTAATCATATTCTAATGCCCTTACACGAGAATGCATTTTTAAATGATATTGATTATTTTGAAGAGGTATGTCACTTAAATTTTAAATAGGATATTAAGTATGACTGTTTTAACATTTATTTTAACTTTCCGATGTGAGATTTTCGACAAACTAAGTCATAGATATTTTCGGATACCATCTGTAAAGACCCGTCACTTTCTAAAATACATACAAAATAGCAAACTGTAACTTTAGGCTGAAATTCTGGTGTAATAAAATAAATAAGCTACATAGATAGACTGGTACAACTTAAATCACCTAACTTACTTTAAAATATTTAAAATTTATCAAAAGCAATTGGGTATCTGTAGAGTACTTTCTCCGGTGAGACCGGACAACACCTTGAGAAAAATCTCAAAGCAACAAATCAATTGAAGTAAATTTAACGCATTTGCTAGAATAGCGTTTTAATGTTGCAATATTTTAAGTGACCATGACAGTAAGCTTTAGTTAGGTTACATAGGCTAAGAAATATATTTATTGCAGTATAAAATACAAAATTAGGTTGACGACCCCTGCAAAACATCCAATTACAACCTACCAATATTATATTGAGGCGTTTGCTTGTTGACGGGAATGAATTGACGTGGATTGTCAACCTTTTGTAAGAATTATATAAAAACATATTGTAATTAAGTATGTAACTTTGACGCTCTCTTAGATTCTAAAGCCAAATAGGATTGAAAATAATATTATATAGGTATAATTATGTTATTTATTTTACACAAACGGAGTCATTGGTAATATTAAGTTGAAATGTATTATTATAGTTGTTTTATGTACATGTCACAATGCAATCAATGAACAAAAACGTTTGGCACGATAATCAAGTATTAATCGATTTATTGGTTACAGTATTAACTGTCAGTTATCATTTAAGTTCTTATCATTCCATGATATAGAACTTCAGAATTTTTACTCGCTTTTGCTCCTCTTTTGTGGTTAGTTAACTTTTTGCTGTGGATTTTTTTAACTGAACTAGTTAACACAGACAGATTATCAAATATATTTGGCGGTAACCCAGTGAGCATAGACGCGCCATGCTATTACAAGACAAATGGGTGTGTGTCCACTTATTCTGTTCATTGAAATAGTTTTACTTTTTAAACAAATTTAACTTACGAGTACTTTTAACTTTGAATGTCAGCAACAACCAAAAGTTAATTTGCCGTCATTGTTTATTATGTACCTAGTCTAGCCTTAATAGCCACGTGTTTTGTTAAGTCTAAATAATTTTAAAGCACAACACACTTTTTTATCGTGATACTTTTAAAGCGTAAGTACTGACTAAAATGAGGGTAGATACGACATACCCTTCAATACAAGTTAATATAAAAAGGGACTGCGGTACCTTGCTCATGCAGCAGGTGTCACGCTTTCTTACTTCTGTTAAAAAAAAAAAAAAACACAAATTAGGTACATGTCAATTGGAGGTTAATTTTTTTTATACCGTTCTATCATCCGTCCCTCTAAATTTCCATAATAAATGCTGTTTTTTTTTCGTATCCTTTATTAACTTTTAGAAGTCTGTCAACGCGAGACTTTGCACCTATTTAATTATTTCAGAGCCTCTACTGCAAGTTTTTGTCACGAAAAACGTCTCTAACACGTTCGTGTAAATGTCTCAATTACTATAGAAAAATGTAAAACATAGTAGTTGTATTCTCTTTGGAAAAATGTACAGCGCCACTAGCGGCAAGGGACAGCAACAAACTAATCTCAGAGTATTTGATACTTCAACGCTAACGTGTTAAGAGACGTTTTTTGTAATGAAAAACTTACACTGAGTGCTCAGAGCGGCTCCGCGGTAGCTAAACGCAAGTGAAAACGACTATTGTCAAAAACGGTGAAGCGTGTTCAGATATTTTTGACCAATTTCTGACGGAGACTGTAATATCCAAAAGTCTTGCAACTTTCTATAGTTGCAATTTTTGTTTTAGTAATAATTTTATCAATGCAATGTTGTGAGATTTTATTTAAATAAAGCGTTGAGATAAAATTGCACTGTTTCATTCCAAATACCTTATGTCGATTTCGTAAATGCTACAATCTGACCGTCTTTAAATAGGTGGCTAGTGGTCATTTACTGGGCAAGCTTGAGTCACGCGAGTTCCACCTTAGACCCCTTGCTTATCATTAACATGGGCGTGATGACATGCGGTCAATCGCATTCATGATCAGATTGCTCACCATTGTAATCCACATACTAGTTTACCTTATTTGTTGTTGATAAAGGTCTTGCGTTATTCGCCAGATACAGTTGTTATTTATGACTGATCTATTGCCCCATTTACCCATTTATTGCAGTGTATTAACCGCTACTTCTTGTATCTTTGCAAAACCTCAATTTGCAGAATCAGATAACTAGCATGAATTTAAGAACACAACAAAACACCATGGTAGGTATTGTGGTGTCAATTTAGAACTTTTTTGTCTGGTTTATTACATTCATACGCAGGGATAAGGGTGAATCAGGTATTTTTTGAAATAAAACACTATTTTATTGAATGGAATTGAAAATTTATTAAACCTACCTACCTAGTAATAATTATAATCTTCACATCTCTGTTACACATATGTATCACATGGATTTGAAAATTACTTGATTATAAAATACTATGACATGAAGCCTGAATGCACGTTTCGCAGAATAATAATAAATATAAAAAAGTTGAAAACATAATTCATTTGATCTTCTTCAGCGTGAGAATCGCAATTTGTTTTCTACTACAATATAGCTATTTCTAATTTAACAATAATAATTTTAAAGAATTTGTTGGAGCTACCTACCTAAAGATTAAATAAATGAAAAAAAAACATATAAAAAGAATGTTTGTTATTATGCGTACGCGACAAACTTGAAAGATTGTTGAAACAAAAAAATGCCTTTTAACTACAGTAACTAATGCAAAATGCAACATTTAAAACGGACACGTTTTTAATACAAGTTGAGTGTAAAACATTTGCTTACAAACGAATATAATAAATGATAGATAATGAATAACAACAAGAACCACAAACGCCTGCCGCAACACATACATACAGACTAGCTCTGCATTTAAAGAAAATTAAAATAAAAAAATAATTTTGAATTTATATATTGCATCATTGCACACAATATTCGAAAGTGACGGTAACCACTAGCGACATTTTGAGACTCCTGTTAACTGCGGCAATAATTTAAGCGTCACTTTACAAATAATTACTGTATATTTTTATGGATACGTTTCTGTAAGACCAAAAATGTATATAAATACTCCAAATTCAATAATGAAAGTACTCTCTCCATGTGATAAAGACTCTATATAAAAATAAGTGTGGCTCTAATACTATCTAAAATTTTAAATCATTAGAAATATAAATAGCTAAAAGCTAGAATACTAAATATATGCTATGGCCACACAGGACATTCTGTACCGACAATCAAACGACACAGTGTGATTTCACACGAAATTTTGAGACTCCACCAATGAATATTAATTTATTTGTGACGATTTAGGCCTGGTGCTACCGAACGGCCGACACAATTTGAAAACACACCAATTTTAGAAAATCACGCAAACTCGTTATCGTATCCGATTACCATGAACACCACATCAAATCGTACCGTGTCGACATACTATGTTATAATAGGTAATATATACGTAATATATATTTGATTGAGTAAAGGCGGCTGTGGTCATATTGCTTAAGAAGATACACGACGGCTCGCAACTACACACTTAAAAATAATGTCCATTACAATTTGAAAACACTACTTAAATCTATTCCGTACGTCTAGGTTAAATTTGTTAATATTATATACCAATACAAAACTTTCAAGATTTTCAAAATATATAAATAGTATTTTTAATGTACTAAAATCGAAATAAACTTTGTATAAAATGCGTTTGTATAATGTAGTAGATTATAGCGTAGTCAGCATACAGGCTCGTACCGCTCATAGACAAATATATATATCTGTAGGAGTATCGGATCGTATTGACCCAAAAGACGGTACTCGTAGTCGAAGAGGCTACAACTATGTAGCGGGCTAAAACTAAATGCGAACCGTAGATGCGAACCTACACCGACAGAGAAATAAAAATATAAAACTTCTAATAGTTAATTAGGAATGTAAACATAAAATGCACTAAGAACTAACTCCAGTACCCTCGTTTGCATCAATAACGGATCGCTAGCATTGGTCCGACGCGGCGGCCGCGGGCCCGGGAAGCAAACTTGCGGTCACACTTTGTCCTTACGAATATCATTTTAAAAAATGTAGAAAAAATTAACAACTCTCAGATTGTATGTTTTTTTTAATTACTACTAGATATCCTAATGAACATGCAAAATGACGTTTGAATATCGATATAAAACTAAAAACTACCTTTAATATTCATCAATTATATCATAATATAATTTCTAGTTAGCGGTCGCGGCCGTGCTTCCACCGCATCATGTCGAGACAACTTCACTTTACCGAACAAGCAATTACTATAAAATTAGACTCATTTACTATCCGATGATCGGTGCAAGCATGACCGGCGACGGTATCTATAAAACCTCGTTAAATGCCTATAATATGTGTATGTTCAGTAAAAGCAACAACTCCACTAGTAATGATCTAAACGAAATAACATCAAAAGCATATTATTTTATCATGTAACATTATAACTTTCTACTGTGTAAACCATGCACTAAATAATGTCTATATGTATCTATGAAAATATCATGCATGACCGAGGGCACAGTGAACGCGGCCCGGGTTCCGCCCGGTTGAGGCGTTCCCTGCTGGCAGGGCGCTGCCCGCTGCGTGACAACGACACTAAGAAGAGAACACGCCAGTCACAGTGGACACAGTTACTAAGTTTTACTATTGCTTCTCAGGTATACAGTTACAGACTCTACCCTATGTTGTAATGAAGTTGGCAGTTAATTTGAGAAACCCTAGTCCGTGTAATATAAATTCATTCGATAAATTTATTAGAATAAGTCTTGCTCTTCACTAAAATTAAATATTCTATCATTATTATCAAGTGATATAACACGTTACACCCCAATCTACCCATATTATATAAAAATATCAAGGAAAGTATTTACTCGCTCCGCTATCACCGACCGCGCTATTCGAAAGACTAAATGAGTAGAGAGCTCTGGCGGCGACCGGTCGACCACGCCACTCGTCCTACGCAATCTTCTTCATTATATACTGTTTCAAAATATTCATCTCATTATTTAAATTTGTTTCGTCAAGCTTATTCGTTACATCTAATTAGGAGCAGATCATCGCAGCGAGGAGCGGCGCGGTCAGCGGACGCAATCCTAAGCTGCTACACACTACCCTCATCACCCAGAGAGGAAACGTTTGTGAATAGAATACGACCCTCCCGTTGGCTAATGCTGGGCCAGCTGGTGTAGCGTCACCAAGAGACGACCGATGCGACGTCCCGTACCTACGGTCTATTCCGTTCTACCGAGAAGAACAACACTGTGCACTGGAGAAGTTTTCGAGCGTATTTGGGCGTCAGGATTAATACTATCACTGCAAAATATTAGGTTGTGAACTTAGATTGCAAAAAACGGGGCGTGGAGCAGGCACGTCAATGGTCGAGATGTGCAAAAAGTCGGTCGAGTCTTTGCTGTTTTATCGAAAACAATAGCGGAACTCCGCGGCACAGATTTAAGTCTTCGCAGCGCGCTGCGCTGACATTTGAAACGTGAAGTCAAGTTTGCAACTTTTTGATGCTAGAGACAAAAATGAACAGCCATCTTCATGGACTTCTGACTAAAGTCTGTGCCGTGTCGATCCGCTACGATATAAGAACTTGAGAGATGAATTTGGCGTCGGAACGCAATACCACATAATGGGTTTTGCCACTTCCGAGTCACAGAACGCCAGCCACGAAGATGATATAGCATATCAGTGTTAGTAATGAGTTTCAAGGAAAATCTACAACACGATCGCACCTCACGTAATAGTCAGGTTTTATAACCCAGTATAGATACTGAGTAACAATACTTCACCTCAACCTCTCGCAAACCAATTGACTTTTCTTGCACGTCTCACTCGTCGACATGCCCGCTCGTCGCCCTGTCTTTTGCGATGTTACGAGTGTGAATCACACTGTCTTATTGCACTAATGAAAGCATAAAGATACCCCTCTCGCCATCCTCGTAGGCTGTGAGCGTTCGCTGTTGTTAATTTACGTCGATCTATAACATCGGTATCGGAGCGCTAGCGCGTCAAGCCGTCGTCTCTCCGGGCGCAGCGCGGGGCCCCTACTGGTGTCTCTGCACGGGCGTCTGACAGTAGGGGCACTCGTCGGCGGCGCGCGAGCAGGTGTCGCACAGCACGTAGTGGTTGCAGGGCGCGAGCGTGACGGCGCGCGGCCGCTCCTCGCAGGCCATGCACTTGGTGGCGGTCTCGAGGTAGAGCACCTTCTCGATCTCCTCGAGGTCGGTGCGCGCGGCGGCCTGCAGCTGCTTGAGCGTGGCGAGCGGCAGCGCGCGCAGGTCGCGCGTGCGGCCGGCGGCGCTGGCGGCGCGCGTGGCGTCCAGCTCGCGGCGCAGCGCATGCGCACGCGCCACGGCGTCGTCGCGCTGCCGCTCGGCGCGCGCGGCGGCGCGGCCGGCCTCGTCCGCCTCGCGCTGCCAGGCGTTGCAGGCCGAGCGCGCCTGCGAGATGCGCTCGTCCCAGCGGGCGGCCGCGGCGCGCGAGGCGACCACCTCGTCGCGCAGGCGCGTCAGCTCGGTCGGCGCGCCCGGCGACGTGGCCGCGAACTCGAAGCCTTGGCCGCCGTAGCTGCCGGTCTTGAGCGTCGCGTGCGAGTTGAAGAGGCGCTCGGTGTCGTGCGCGTAGCGCAGGAAGGGCGGCAGCGGCGAGCCGGCGGCGGGCGGGCTGAAGGCGCGCAGCGAGGGGTGCGCGCGCGGGATGTTGACCGGCGCGGACGCCGGCAGCAGCGCCTCGCCGTCGGCCAGGTCGCGGTCCAGCGCCGCCACGAGCGACAGCGGGTCGTCCAGGTGGATGTCGTCGAGCGCGTTGCCGACCACCTCCTGCAGCATGGCGGCCTGCGCCCACACGGAGGGCGGCGGCGCGGGCTTGTCGGGCGGCGCCCCGGGCGCGCGGTTGCCGCTGGAGCCGCCGCTGGAGGTGGAGGCGCATTCGGAGTCGCCGGAGCCGTTGGTGGCGGGCGGCGGCGGCGAGGCGCGGCGCTCCAGCAGCGCGGCGCCCGGCAGCCCGGCGGCCTCGCCCGCGTCGGGCAGCGCCACGGACAGCAGCTCCGCCAGGTTGGTGCCGCACTCCAGCGGCGCCGGGAGCTCGCGCGCGCCGCCGAGCTCCTCCGCTGTGATCCGAACGGAACGTTATTGAAGAGCTTCCGATCTTTAACGCTACCGAAACGGCAAGTGTCAGGGTCGCAATACTCACGTTCGACGTGCGCGAACGCGCAGAACAGTCCCCTGGGGCAGTAGCCGGCCTGCTGCACGTCGTTGCACTTGGTGCTCTTGTATATCTCGGGGTGGAACTGCTGCTCGGTGCGCGTGTGGCAGTAGCCGCAGCCCTCGCCGGCCTCGCAGTTGCTGGGCTCGCCCCACTCCTCGCCGTGCTTCACGTTGGGGCACGGCGTGCTGCGGTATTTGTATTTGCGCGGGGATCTACGTTTATCCTGGAAACACGTTAGGGGTGAGAGTCGTCCGTTGATACATTTTAAAAACGCTATGAAATTAAGATAAAACCATAAACAATATGTGAAACATTAGTCAGGTTAGTCAGTGAACACAACTGCAAAGTTTCGTAATTGTAAATTTTTAAATTAACTTACTATTGAAATGTACGTCAACATTTGTAAGCTAGAAGGTCAATAAGCATGGCAAGAAACTTTACAGGGGTATTGAAACAGACTATCCTGATAGGTATGTGAAATATTGTTAATGCTTTTCTATATATTTTATTTGCTATGCGTTAAATCTGCAGAACTCTGGTTCAAAAAATCTTTATTGCCAAAAGAAAATGTAAAAAAAAGTAAAATTAGTGTCATTACCTAGTATAATGTGATAAGAAATATTTACCTTACTATTGTGATATTGCGGGCAAGCATACCCTTGTCTACATAGCCTAGGAGGTCTTTTACACGGCTCCGTTTTATATGATGATAACACATAATTTGTATCTGAAATATAAACAAAATTCTGTTACCAAAAATTTCAAACAATACCATTATATCTGCTTTCTGACTCAAACCTAAGATTATTTAGGTTATTTTAACTTAAATATTAAATTGGGTACTTTAAAAATTACCGCAAAACAATGCAGTAGCTATCGTTGATGTTTCAGTCAATAAAAAGAATTTTCAAAATTTTCTACTACTTTGTTTATATTTACTTCTTCCCCACCCCTTAAGGCTGCGGCTCCACTGAGGCGGAGACGAGCGAAGCGGAGAGGAGACGTGTGGGGATCGACCAATCATATTACAGATCGGAGACGAGATGTGGATTTCATGTAATATGAATGTAATATGATTGGTCGATCCCCACGTCTCCTCTCCGCTCTGCTCGTCTCCGCCTCAGTGGAGCCGCACCCTTACAAATGCTCGGTACGGCCATGATGTCTTAAATTATAACGATCATCGAAAGTATACCATAAAAACTAACCATAGCAAAACATTTCTTAAAATTAAGCTGTAATACTTCAGCAGACAGCGCACTTAGTTTCGACTGAACCCTGTAAATATTTTTTAGGGTTTTTCAACAGTGGTTCACAATTTTTTCCGGTACGTTAGCCAATTTTCGAAATGCACAAACATGGCGTTAACGTTATTTAATTCCAAATCAAATATTACGATGAAAAACCCAACCATCTGCTAAAATATACTCGAATAATTCTAAGTTGACAGAGAAACAAACTGAATTGCGTACCACTGTGGAACCTTTTCACTGCAAATGTCACAACGACTCATCTCACCATACACTTGCCAAATAAGTTATATCGAAATTGTACAAGAAAATGTTCCACAGAACATGTTCCAGTTACTTCGACCGTACATTTGTAGGACCTAGGACCGTTACCTTGCCACTTGGGGTCTTCATTCATCAAATTCCGTTCCCTATCTAAAGCATTAGGCGCGGCGGCGTCTCCGTCCGCCGCGTCAGGGTTCTCCATAGCCTGGAGCTCCCGAACATCCAACACCGGCGGCCTAAGGTCCGGAGCGCCGTGCGCGAACGCACAGTGCGCGCCATTCTTGGTACAGAGCCCTCTGGTGTCCGTGTCGTGCACACACATGCACGTCTTGTAATACCGGAGGTGGTAGCGACGCTCCGTGTCGCCCGCCGTCCGGTGGAGGTAGGGGCATCTACGGGACAACATGAACATGTATTACGGCAAATCACTACATAGTATAAAACAAAGGCGCTTTCTCTGTCCCTATGTCCCTATGTATGCTTATATCTTCAAAACTACACAACGGATTATGATGCGGTTTTTTTTAATAGATAGAGTGATTCAAGAGGAAGGTTTTTATGTATAATTCTACGCAGACAAAGTCGCGGGCAGAAGCTAGTAGTTTATAAATTAAAACCAGAGTATTGTAAAAATAATAAGTGGGGCGTATTAACGCCATTCAGAGCTCATAGCTCTTAAAAATCTATTATTTATATATTTTTCAAGACCTATCGTTTTACAAACACTGGGAGGGCAATTTTTTAAATCATATCACTGTGATAATCTGTGCATTAAACAAATTAAATTTTCGACTATTGGTTATTGGATTTTATGTAAGGTTCATACACTTTGCTATCAACATGTTACTCACTAATTCTACCATCAAGCAGCAGTGCTTGAATTGCTGTGTTCTAACATGTAGAGTAAGACAGTCAGTGAAATTATTGGCACACAAGGCATTCTTTCTTAGCTTTCTAGGCTGGAAACGCAATACTCCCGTGTTAAGGGTATTTAAAAAAAAACTACAATATTTGTTAACATTGTAATTTCACCACTTTTGTACAGTATTGTATGTATGTATAACTCTTTATTTTACACAAAACACATAACATCTAGCTTCAAGCTTGCTTTCAAAAATGGGGCCAAAGCAAATCCTCTTCTATTATTAATGAAAAGTTTATTATACAAACGGGGTAGACCAAGCACTTATTAGCATTCATTACTAAATTAAAGCAACTGATTAATGACAATACTCATTACTATGGATAACAATAACCTAATTTTGTTCACCTGTAATTAAGTTATCATTAAGATATTTTACTAATTACATAATTAGCTAGTTACATGGACATTTTCAATTTAATGATTTTAACTGATTATGAGGATGTTTGCCAATATCATTAAGTAATGTATTCATAAAATATTAAAAGGCACATAACTTTATAAAATCAGTTATTGTTCACCAGGCAAGGACAGGAGATCTAGCAACAACACCACCACAGGTGAGTACCATAGTATGTATATTATTAAACAACTAAATATCTGCTTCATGAATATTTTCTATCTGCAGTGGTGTAACTATAGGGTGGCAGGGGTGGCAGGGCTGGCAAAATGCGGGCCCCTAGCTCCTCGGGTACTCCTACTGGTTTTGCCTCGAGCACAGAAGGGACGATGCTGCACTACTTTATAATGAGGAATGAACGCCATCTGATGAATTTGCTACGGGCCCCCAAACATTATAGTTAAGCCACTAGCTGCTTGTTACTTTAGACAAAACTTCTGAATCATTACTAAAATTAGGTGCAGATGTTTTCTCTTTTTTCAATATTAACAAAAGACTATGTTTTAATTGATAAACATTTCTATCTAACACAGTCACGTCAGTTCATAAAAATCTGTTATTTTTAATGTTTAGCTAGGCTGATATTGAATTTTTTGTGGTAAAACCATCACAGTTTATTATTTAACCATGTCATTCACAAGATGTTACAAATGCATCATAACAGAATGTATGTTTCGTCTGTCTTGTCTGTCATAAGCAAATGTAAAATTGATAAAGCAAAACAAATGTTAACAGAAGTTTTAAATCGTTATAAATTATGGGCCTTCCTTAGCAACAAGCATTTTTGTATAAACAAATAGATAAATTTGATTACTATAAAACAAAATAAAACTTATGAATACTGAATACTGTGGATGGATGATGGCTACTTTCTATCATAGCAAAAACATTGAGGTCACAGGATTATAATGAATAATCCAATTCCAGAAGTTTACAGCAAACAGAACATAAAATCAAGGTTTATGAAAACAGTGACTGTTTGTTTTAGTTTCAACTCATAATTTGAAACTTTTGAATGAAATTTAAATGCATTTGTTTTCCATTTGTAGTATTCATATATTAGGATAGAATTATAAGGTTTGATAAAATCATACCAGGATAGTAAAGTTAATAATTCAAAATTCATTTTGTGCCATTCCACTCATAGTACTCATTAGTAGCACCTCTGTACACTCTAACCCCCTATTCATAAGCGCTCTGTAGGCTTCTGCTAACTTAGCAATTGTTTGTCCTTATCTTTCGCTTTGACATATACCTTTCACAAATAAGGACAAATGATTGCTAAGTTAGCAGTAGCCTATAGAGCCTTTATAAATAAGAGGGTAAGATTTTTGGAGGGTCAACTAGGCTTGCGAAGGGGGTGGGGGTCATCTAAACTAAATAAAACACATCCTTACTCTGAATAATGGTGATATTAACTCAATTTGTGGCATGTCAAGTTTTTTCAGATAGTTAAAAAATATGATTTTAAAGAAAATTTGGCCTGGTCTGGTGTCTTTTAATAAATTTCAATAGAAAATGTGTCTGATTCATATAAACATGAATCATTTAAAATCACAATAATAATTCTGCTTAAGCTTAATCATTAAGCTTTAATGGCTCTTTTCATTATTGATCGTATATTGCTACATCAATTTATGCGTTTTTTGTTATACTGCATAGACAAAGAAACTATTCAAAATGTGAGTATACCAATTATGGCAAGAGAAAGGGTAATTTTATTTTAACTTGTTTGGTTTCATAACCTTACTGCTGATTGTTGGAATATAGCTGGTTTTTTGTTCACATGTTCACAATTTGGAGTTTGGCCAGACTATGTCACATTAGCAGTTTAATTATTACACCAGTTGAACAAACATCAATTAGTAACTGGCTAATCATATTGTTTATAAAACCAAGCCATGAAGGTTATGTTACAACTGGAATTATTTAGGACATTTATTACAACTTTCAAAAGCTCAACTACCTACCATAAGTCATAACTGTTACAAAATACCTTCATTTTGAATTTTTACTCATCAAATAATTTTCAAGATTCAACCTTAAATTCCATTTTATCTTGTCAATACTTACTAGAATCTTATTTATCACATTCATTTGCAAAGCTAATGGGAATAAGAGAAAACAGCTTCAATGCCTTCAATATTGAACAATGGGCTTGCTTATTACCCTACAAAAACAAGGAGCAACCAAAACAGCCAACAAGTATGACATACAGGTACAATCTCAAACAGGTAGCATTATATTTTACTATTGGTAAACAAGTTTTTAATCGTAATTTACGGCATTTACAAGAGAACTGACATGTAATTCGAGTCTAAAATAGCATCCTGAACACATAATCAGTACTGCCCAGCGTCTGATGCCACGAAGGCAAGCCATCGTCGAAAACAAAGTAATGACAATACTCACTCGTCTCCATCCTCGCAAATACCCGAAGTCTCATTATATTTCGTACAATAGTTATCGGCGCTATAGTTGAAAGATCCGTCTCTTTTTCTAACAGGTCTTCTTCTTCTTTGGTTATTGAAATGCCAATGAAAACATGTAAAGGGCCTATGTTGTGTACATTTGTGTTGTAAGAAAGACGGGCACTGCTCCACTCGGAATTCCTTTAGATATCTGCAAGAATAGACCACGGGGCTGAGTGAATGGCACACCACTAGAAACTACATTGTTTGCACTTTCACTTCACAAAAACGAGGCATTTTATTATCAAACTTACTTATAATGATTTGGTTTTTCTGTTTGAGCTGTCAACAAAGGCTTCGATTCCGACGGCATTTTGGAAAACTATTATTGCGTTGCGCTTCTCGCGTCGCGCAGGGCACGCTCACCGACGACCAATTAAAATTCAATAAGATCACGTGATGCAAAATATTTTGGAAAGGTTTAATTTGTAAACAGTAGACTAAAATAATGTTATTTTCGTATGGAAAGTCACACTCCATTAGGGTTTTAATGGCCTTGAACTTAAAATAATCTTATCTTCACTGAACCGAAGTAACTTTCCAACAAGAATAAAAGAAATTAATAAACTAAACGCAAACTATTTTTGACAGAATTGTCGAACTGTCACGTCAAATGTTTTCTAGCTATCTCTCTTTTACTCTAGAGATTTTTGTACTAGGTCTAGCTGAAACAAAAAATAGGTCGTTTCTGTTGTTATTACACTCCAAAACAATATTTTAATGATATTTAGCGGGTCAAAAAAACAAATTAATGAATATTATTAGTTTTTAAACCTAAGTGGTATTGTTCTTTGTTCATGCCTACTTTTTATAAATAAACGAATCAAATTGGAAAATATTTTATCGTTAATACGTGTAATAAATTCATTCAATAAGTGCTAAAAAGGATGACAGCAAAAACTATACGTCATTATATTATATTATATAGGATTTATTGGGAAATTACTTAAAAATGCAGAACTCATATTTCTAAGCTGTGAACATTTTTGTAACAGGATACATTTTACAACCAATAAAAAATGTTTCACAAGACAACTAGCGGGTAACCAATAGGAGGCCCTACATTTCCCGCCAATCACAAGCCTTGAATCGTTGCGAGGGAAACCAATGAACGATCATTGAACTAGCGTCACTGAACGTTAACCCGCCATTCTCTCGGCGCCATTTTGAGCATATGATCATTGTTGTGAAGCTCCGTGTGTAAATTGTGCTAAAGTTCGCTAAATCTTGATAAATTAACTCAAAAGGTGAATAAAACGAAGCATTTTTCATTACTTATCTGTTTTATCATAAAATTTGTAAGTAAAACGTGAAATATGAGCTATTTATTTAGCTCGAACATCGCTCGAGTTGCATTTTGATGCAAAAATAATTTATGATGTGCTAAGCTCTTTCTTCTTTTCCTTGTAGTGAAAGATGGCACGTACCAAGCAGACTGCTCGTAAATCCACGGGAGGAAAGGCTCCCCGTAAGCAATTGGCTACCAAAGCGGCGCGAAAATCTGCGCCCAGCACTGGTGGAGTGAAGAAGCCCCATCGTTACCGCCCTGGTACCGTGGCTCTTCGTGAAATCCGTCGTTACCAGAAGTCTACTGAGTTGCTGATCCGCAAGCTGCCATTCCAGCGTCTCGTGAGAGAAATTGCTCAGGATTTCAAGACTGATCTGCGTTTCCAGTCTGCCGCCATTGGCGCTCTCCAGGTGGGTTTCGAAAATATACTTAGTAATTACCACATGGTTTCTATTAATATACGACCTTTTCTTTGTGAATGAATGAAGGCAGGTTTAAAAATAATCATGATTAAAATTTTTTAATTATAAAACAGTATTGTAAATTCTTAGTTTGTTGATTTAATTGTATTTCTCATCATGAGTCATCAGTGGGTTATTAGTAGAATTCTATAAATTGCGCAATTTGCTGAAATTTTTTCTTTTCATTGCAGGAAGCGAGCGAGGCTTACCTCGTTGGTCTGTTTGAAGACACCAACTTGTGTGCTATCCACGCCAAACGTGTGACAATCATGCCTAAAGACATCCAGCTTGCCCGGCGAATCCGCGGAGAGCGTGCTTAAATTAGTCTTAGTACTTTATCATAAATTATTTGTAATTCAAGTATAATTAAATTCCATAACATTTTTCTATAACATCATCTTACATTTAACTTGTCTAACGTTCATAAGTAAATTATAAGAGGCAGAACTGAATTTTTTTTATACATACATTCTTATTGTGTAAGTTTACTATGTGTTCGCATTAGATACTGTTTGTTATCATTCGTAGACAATGAGTTTCTCTATACAAATCTCTTATTATTTCTTGATTTTTTTTTCAATGAGTTCACTAACAGTATCCTGTGCGAGACTAGTTTTATTTTTTAGTGACTGTAGCTGTAACTATTAATTAGTGTAAAAGCAATGTGTTTGCTGTGACAGTACGTGAATAGCAGTAATTTTGATGCACTTTAATGTATGTGTAATGAGAAAATTGGTGTTGATTAAATATAATTAGAACCTAAAAGCTTGTTTTAATTATCCTTTCTTGTAATTTCATAAACAAAATCAATTACTAGGAATTGATCAGCCTGACACCTAAAATAGCGGGTGTAGCATTTACATTTACACCTCGTTTAAATGAATACTGATCGATTTTTAATGGAGCAGTTTATATATACTCTGAAGCAAAAAAAACGGGTCACGCCCTGTAGAAAATTTTATGAAAAGTGACCCAGTTTCGTTTTTTCGAATATAGTTTGATTTCTGTAATTATCTAAGGTTACTGTTGGGAACACCGCAGTGGTTTGTATACAACTCAGCTGGAATTTATAGATACATTATATGTGTAGTGTAAATGGTGCAATTGCAGTCTGGTGGCGCCATCTAGATATAACAATTTCATGAAGTGGTATATTTATATTAAAAAGAAACTTAATTTTCGACTCCTCAAAAGTATTAATTTTTAAATAAAGAAAACTTCGTTTATTATGACTGTCTCTGCCTATAAAATATTGTATTCTGCAATTATAGTTCGTCCAATCATTTATTTTCTCGATGACAGCTCCCGTAGAATGTAACTGCGCTTTTTACGCAAAAATTAACTTTTAAATGCGAGGTATAAAAAATATGACAACGGCCTAATTTTGTTCCTTGATCTCATATAATATTCATCTAAGACAAATTGAGTCCATATATGCAGTGATATTTTTTTAAAGTGCGATAAACAATAAACGTTTTCATAAAGTTACATTCTATGGGATTACAATTACAATGATTAATCCCATAGAATGTAACTTTATGAAAATGTTTATTGTTTATCGCACTTTAAAAAAATATCACTGCATATATGGACTCAATTTGTCTTAGATGAATATTATATGAGATCAAGGAACAAAATTAGGCAGTTGTCATATTTTTTATACCTCGCATTTAAAAGTTAATTTTTGCGTAAAAAGCGCAGTTACATTCTACGGGAGCTGTCATCGAGAAAATAAATGATTGGACGAACTATAGTCTTTAATTTCAGCTGACACTTATGGTAATTTAGTCATGAAACGATTTGTTTAACATTCATTTTCAAAAACTGGCAACTCTTAATCAACATGTTTATTTTTTCTTGTTTTTTTGCTATAAAATTGTGTATATTCTCTTCTTATATTTGTGTGTCTTGCAAAAAGGAAAATAAATAAATGTCTTCTTTCTTTCTTTCTTAACATATGGGAGCAATCTCTTGTTTATATGTATATATGATAAGTTGGTAAATTCTTTTTTATTTTACCACAGAATTAAGCTTTATGAAGTGTTTGCACATACACCATTACCATTAAATGCTTGTTTTAAAAAATATATATAAATATTCTCACCCTAGGGTGGATATACACATACACAATGTCTGATGTTTCTAAGAACTTTAATAAAGCAAAAATTATTTAAAGTATTCAATAAGAAATAAATTATATTAATGACTCAATTCAAGGAATAATTATTCTGTTAATCTTAGGCCTATATTATTGTTTCTTGATGTATGGCACATTTCCCCTGTATTTGGATGTCAAAATATCTTGTGTGAAATTGGTGGTTTTCCTCCATTATTGAATAATCTCCTAAATTAGCCTGGCAAAGTCATAAAACTCATTTTGCATCGTGGACAGTTACTTAGAGAATTTAGACAACAGTTAACATTGTTCTAAAAGAACTTCTAAGAATGTTTGTTTTTAACTGTTGTTAATGACAACTTCTTCTATACATCTCCAGATGAAATGACTCAAGAGTACAGCTACAAGAGGGGAAGCACCAATAAAAACGGATATAAGATTTGATTGACTTTTATTTCAACATAACACTACAGTAAAATAATTTATACAAAACAACTACTTAAACTATGCCAATGCCTTCGACTCCTCATTTTCTATCTCTTTAAGCCTAATTTCGATGTCTGTAACACTCAGGCCATTCTCTTTGTTATACCTATAGGATTGTAGTAGCTGTTCCTTCTCCAAGCCTTTTATTCTTTCATAGAGGGTTTTGTTGAATTCCAAATCCACATCGCTTTCTTCTCTCAACACGCAGAAATATATTAAAAATACGGTGACACTGGCCAGTACTGAGTATGGTTGGTACCATGGCATATCCGTTGGCTTGTTTCTGATAACAATCGGCTTTATGGTCTTTCGGGCCGCAGGACTCGTTGAGAATTTGATAGGCTCATTTTCATTTACTTCTAGTTTGGTGCTAAAACCTCTGCCAGTACGTTGTTGCTGTATGCAAGCCCTTGAAAATTATACATCAGATTATATTTTGTTTTGATGACAGACCAGTCCTCACATATTTAAAAGAATATCTCAGAACACTGCAATATTATTGCTTGAAAAACTACATAAATAATACTTAACTTTTAAAAGTTTTACGTAAATAAAACCTGAGTTAATGTTTATATGCTAATTATTAATTTAGTTGCATAACAATTAACAATGGAAACTAAATTATTGTAAAGAAATATCCAGAGCTATATTCACCTCAACAGTCGAAAGTATCGAACCATTATTCAGCAGTTATTAGTAAATTTGTATGTAAATAAAAGAAACCATGCAAAATCGGAGTACTTTTTTCAGAAGGTACGAACGAGAACGACGTACGAGTATGACAATGACACTGTCACTGTCAAGTAAAAAAAAACTGTTTTTCTTTGCTTTGGATTCTAGCATTATTTTTATTTGTTAAATTTGTGTTAAATGAAAATTTACTGGTTTCTAAGCTTTCCGTAGATGTAACGTCATCTCCATCGAGTATCGCAGAGCGTTTTTAATCCTATAAGAAAAAATAACTGTATTATGGCAAATTATATTTAACTTTAGTCGTCTGCCACACATTTCGTCGATCAGTCAGACAAAGATAGAGCCTTTGCAACCTCTGACTGAGGGTCATGTTGATGACTGACGCAAACTTGGTCAGTTTTTTATTATTATATGCGTTTTCGTGACTTTCGCTCGGTGCCGCTGTCATAATTTTACAGCTAATTGAACTCACATGTGCGTCAGTGGCACCAAGAAGTCTCGGGTTTGGTAGGTAGCAGCTACACATTGGAATGTCATAAAATAAAACCAAGAAAAGTGAAACTTTTTTCACTTCAGTATAATATTATATTAGTATTAGTAGTATTATACCTACCTGATGAATTCTTCTCCCTTCTCCGGCTCGCCTAACAACCTTTCACGTTCATTCATAGCCCTGTCTAGTCTTTCCTTCGCAGATTTGAGGCGTTCCTCACCTGATTCCTCTTCATTATTGACTATAGGTTTCTTTAGTACGCGGTGCAAAGGCTCAGTGTTCATAGGCTTTGCCAGCAGAGACCAAATATCATACTCATCAGAAACATTCTGTACTGCAGAGCACAAAGATGAGCGAAGTTCCCAAACTTGTGAAATATTTTTATCCTATATAATAAGTATAAGCTATTAAAACTGTAGTGGCACAGAAAGATGTACCTACCTACTTTCATGATATTATGATTCAGATTTATGTAAACTTACTGATTGCGATCTAAGCGTTTCTAGTTCTTTATTGCAAGCCTCTAATTGTTCAGCAAAGGCATTTCGTCGAATTCGTTCTACATCCAAATGAGCTTGTAAACGATCGTTCCCTTTTGATAATTCTTTTATTTCTTCTTGATACTTTTCAATTTGTGACGCCTCGTCACGTATGGCGCGGTTCAGTGACATTATTGTTGCTTCGTCTGTTCGAGAAAGAGTAAAATAAATTGTAAAAAATTACGCATTTCTTAATGTTGTTAGTATACCTAATACTCTTAGCGACCGTGCTTCACTCAAGGTCTTTCCAATGACTTAATTCAAAATATTTCTTGTAGCAAAAAGTGTTTTAGCGAATCTAAATTAGCTCAAAGATAAAATTTTAGGATAGGTTAAAAATATTGAAATCTACTAACATTCTCGTTTTTCTTTTAGTTTAGCTTCTTTGTCTTGTTCTTGCAGCTTAATTTTTTCTATAGCAGTGCCCACCGATTTTTCCATGTTGATGAACAAATTGAAATATTTTTTATACGTATTATATTCGTGGCTCTAAATAAAACAGTTTTTTTTTCAGTTTCCCGCCATTTTTTTGTTTTTGTTTTAATTTCTTATGTTAGAGTTGATTCGGCTTATAGCAGTTTAAGAATTATCGTTTTGTTTATGATTTAAGACATTTAGATGGACATAAATAAAATGAGTAGATAAGGTACACGTATATATTATAATAATATATCAATATTATTTTTGGTATTATTCACAAATAAATGATAAATGCTTTTTTTGCATGGAACGAAACGGGTTTGTTAATTTCTGTTGCCCGGGTAATATTCAAACTTGATTCAAACAATCGAAACAATCCATGATTCCATGACAACTCACTGGGGTGTGATGGCAAACAATGTAAATTTTGATCATTTTATGAGAATTATCGAACAAACAGATTTAGAACTCTGAACAATGCAAACGCCGGACGCAGACGGTTACGTTAATGTCCAGTGGCCTAGCAAGACCATCCCCCATGGTGGCTTATTCCATACAAGAGTTGTGGAACCTTCCGCTGCGCAACAAGAATTCTTAAAGGGTAGGTACAGTACAAGAATACCTAGGTTGGTATTCCTATTCAATATATTTGTTTAAAATAATTAGGTAGGTACCTATAAATACTTAGTAATTCAATAGTAGGTAATTTTATAAGGTTGACATTTCGTTGTTTTATGTACTTAATCAACGATAAAAAAACTTAGAAGATAATAGGTAGTTATTGTGATATAATTAGTTCGAAGTAAGATAATTGAAATAAAGTTTGTATAGAGCGCATATTATTATGTACATAGTCACATGTCAACACTGTTTTTCTCCTACTACAGTACTCCTCGATGAGCAAAAGTTGAGTATAGCACAGCGGCAGAAGGCGCCATGGGCGTTGCGGCAACCGGACGAGCCAAAAGAGAACCGGCGGCCAGCACGGCAGGTCCCAGTAGTGCGCCCGCGGACTTCGCGCCGGCGCTCGCTGTCCGCCATCAGAGAGTCCGGGGTGTTTGAGCTAGACCCGTTAGTATGCCGAGACTCTTCTGAAATCTGCATTAATCAGTCAACTTTTAGGGCGAATAAAGCTAGTTAACGAAACATTTGAAACCGAGAGTTATCCTTTGTCAATTATGCTTTTGTCACGCTTATCATGTCATGATCATGATTCATAAATGGCTACTTAGGTCTTTCCGGCGCTGTTTAACTAGAAACAAAATCTGTTTAGGAAATTAATACTGTAAACATGCTGTAAACGATGCAACGAGTTTGGAAATATTGTCAATTCAGCGATCTTGCGTAGGTAGGTACTTAATTTGTGTAGTAAGTGATTGTATACCTTGTGCAGGTACCAGCCATTGAAACGAGGCGAAGACCGTGAGTTACTGAAGGCAAGGTTAGCGAACAGCATGGAGCATGGAGACACTCCAGAACAGCAGCCACCGCCACCACCACGGCTGGCTAAACCAAAGGCAAAACTACCCACAGACAAGGAGAAGAGAAACGAATGTGAGTTGTCGAATGCTTTTAATCTTAGGTACTGCTATTGCTATCTAAGAACGAGTAAGGTAGATAGGTTGTTTGTTATACCTGTATCCTCGTAGCGAAAGCCGTGACATGTTTTCATTCATCAAAATGCTAGTGATTTGGGGGGGGGTATCCACTAGGCTCCACTATTTGGATGGGGAGGATCTATATAGTGAAGCCTAGAGAATACTAGGCTAAATTTCCATCTAGAAGCAATGGAAAACTTGAGAGCGACAATGCAGATACCATGATGCCACCTTCTGAAAGCATTGGAGTTTTAGATGAGGAAATAAGCGTTAAATCCCACAAAGAATCTCCCGGGAGTTGATCATTGGTCTAAGCTGGAACTAGTATCCTAATTTTGATTTTCTTTTTCGACAGTGTTAACACAGATACGCGAGCGTGCTGAGTGGCTGGCGGAAATGGAAGACTTGGGCCACGCTGCGGGCCATCGGGACATCGTGCACGATCAGATAGCGGAGCGGTTGCGCGCTCTGGATGTGCTGGGAATCGACAGTCAGTTGTCCAGCGCCAGGTCCACGGATTCCGGGTTCAGCACCACTGGGAACAACGTGAAAACGGGGAGCGGGAGGTCGCAGGGAAGTGCAGCAAAGTCTAGTCAGTATCTGAGTTCTTGAGTGGATAATATAGGTACACTCCGCGCGCGCGCTCCGATGAAACGTTGAAATTATATAAGATCAATTAAGCGTGCTGTCGAGTGAAGGCAATGAAACTCAATATAGACTCGTAATGGGCGAGTGTGGGGTATGAAGCGACACTCGGGTGCGGCGCATACCATGTGCTTCCTCAGCCGCCGATTCTTCGGAGCTCGCGATCGAGTAGATGCTTGTATGACATAGATGTTGAAAAACTTTAGTGTAACCATTTCAAGTAAATGGGTCCGATGGGGTTGTGAGGTATGGAATGTGGTGTCGTGTGCCCTTAAGCTAGACAGCCGGTTTAAAGCTGTGCTTGGTGATACGATGCAGAAGCCGAGTGCTTTGGTGGCTTTGACAT
This sequence comes from Pandemis corylana, assembly GCA_949127965.1. Classification (NCBI taxonomy): domain Eukaryota; kingdom Metazoa; phylum Arthropoda; class Insecta; order Lepidoptera; family Tortricidae; genus Pandemis; species Pandemis corylana. The sequence goes on along the minus strand of OX421857.1, from coordinate 12,821,970 downwards.
GTCAAAAGTACATAATAACATACTGTCGTTCTGATATGAACGAAAAAGTTTCACTGCCTATAATTCAATCAAACTACTTTATTATTTACAGTTAGATCAAATCGCTCGACTGGCTCACAAGAAAAGCAGAAATCAACGAGAAGCTTGACGAAGGAACGCGCAAAAAAAGAGGAAAACGTATTTGCCTACAACAATGTTCCTACTCTACAATATTCTCCCAGAAGAAGAGTATGAGCTTTATTGTTTTTATTATTTTCTGACTAATTAACGACAGGGTATTTAGTTTCCACTTGTTCATGTACAAAATTATTAAAAAATTGTTTCATTTATTGAATTGTTTTAATTAGTTAGTCACTATAATCATCAATTACTATAGTTTTGCTTTTCTTTGTATGAGAGCCATCACTGGCTATAGATTTCCGTTTTTTAGTAGCTTTTTCTTTTTCTTTTATTTCAATGCCATTTGTTTCAAGATCAACTGGTGCTGGTCTGTCAATTTCAAACTGTGTATATTTTCTTACAGGCATTTTTAATGTGAAATCTGGATCTTGCACCAAATCTATGTTTGGGCCTTTCTTTATGTAGCTGATGGTAGAATATGCAGTGAAATGAAAGTCTTCCACAAGATAATTCTCAACTAATAAATAAGCAATTATATCTTCACCTACAGCACGAGAAACATTTGGTTCTTTGCCTTTATGCCTCAAATTCACTGGTCCTTTCAAAAACCAGGCATCTAGTAGTTTTTGTGCAGTTAATTTTGTATCCTGTTTGTCGGCATTTTCAATAATGCTGGCCAGTATCGTGCAGTGAGATTCCAGATTTATTGCTTTGATGTTGGTGTTGGGGTTAGAGCAAATATCACACATTTTGTTACAGTCTGCATTGCCCCAGTCCTCATCAAAGTGTTCAGCTATGAGCTGCCTCCTGCATAGTGTTCCATTGAGGCAGTATTTCACCATGCCATAAAGGTGGTCCAAGCTCCCTACTGAAGTGAACACCATTGTGCTAACCTTGAATAGATCTTGCATTCTGTAGAGAGTGAGACATTCTGCTCTGTTGCCATCTCTACCTGCCCGACCGCTCTCTTGGTAGTAATTCTCCATAGATTTGCTTATTGTGTGATGAATAACAAATCGAACATCAGGCTTGTCTATGCCCATTCCAAATGCCACTGTGGCTACTATAGCTTGGTAGTGTTTATCATGCCATTTTATATGAACTTTAGACCTTGCATCAGCCTCTAAGTTAGCATGGTAACTTGCCACTTTTAGCCCTCTCTTGCGTAAACCATTAGCGATTTCTTCACAATCTTTTATACTGTGCGTGTAGACTATACCACTCTCTCCTTTGTACCTATATTTGATTAATTTTTCAAGAATAGTCAAGCATTCTTCTTGTGATGTTGGTTTTTCCAGGATCTTATAAAATAAGTTAGGTCTGTTAAAAGTGGACTTGATTACTAAACATCCTTGTATGTTAAGAATCTTTTGTACATCAGTCAAAACATGGGCCGTGGCTGTGGCTGTCAAACCTAAGATAGGAACCTGCGGAAACATGTTGGATAATATTCCAAGGAATTTATAATCAGGCCTAAAGTCATGCCCCCATTGCGAACAGCAGTGTACCTCGTCAATAGCAATCCTTTGCAATCTGCCATCTGCAAAGCATTTCTGTAAGTTTGACATGAACCTTTTACTCTTTGCAAATCTTTCTGGTGTTACATAAAGGAGCTTGATAGGCGAGTTTTTATCCTTCAATATGTTCAAAGCAGCATTCGAGTCTTCTCTTGAAGTGTTGCTAGTTATGAGTTGGGCGGGAATGTCTTTCTTAGTGAGTGACCTGACTTGGTCTTCCATAAGAGACACAAGAGGTGAGACAACCACAGTGAGCCCTGGTTTGACTAAAGCTGGTAGCTGGTAGCAGAGACTTTTGCCAGCACCAGTTGGCATCACAACTATAGCATGTTGCTTGGACAAAGTACAATTTATAGCACTCAACTGATGCGGCCTGAAGGATTCCAGCTTGAACACATTCTGCAAAGTCGCCTTAACATCATCTGACCATTCGTAGCTTGTCCCTGCCCAGTCAACGCTTGCTAGACTGTCCGATTTTAATTTGTTTATGGAATTTTTAAGAGAAGTTTTCTTTTCGTGTAACTGACGTTGCTGATTTCTAAGCTTCGCTATTTCGGCGTCAACTTTGGATAACTCTTTGTCAAAATTTTTTATTTCTCTCTCTAATTCATCAATGGTCTTCATTTTATTTTAGCTCATTATATGGGAAAGTACCAAATGGAATCGTATTCATTAGTAGGTAATGAAATTAAACAAGATTCGAGTTTTGACTAAAACACTAAAACTCAGAATAAATAAAACAGAATATAACACAACGTTAACTGTCAGTCGAATTTGTCTAACTAACGCTGACGTTAAATAGTTTTTTAGTTCACCGGTAAAAGATGGGTAAAGGAGTCTAGAACCATAAGTTGATTTATCATAATAATAATATATTCTACTTGCAAAAGATCTTTTAGTCTACAAGACTGAAATTACAACTTCAAAGAACTGATATCATGAATCGAATACTGCGTAAGTTAAATCTAGTAAATCGGGTTTAAAAAAAAGTCTAAATTACGTACGTGTGTACGTTCTGCGGTATTTCACGATCATGCACCTTTGGCGGGAAAAGACTCCTATGTTTAAAATTGCGTTTTGATATTGCACTACTAATACTTCATAAGTTGAAACAAAAATTAAAGCTTTAAGATTTAAGTTAGACATAAATATAACGATATTTGAAACTGCAAAAAAGTTCATAACTAACAATAGTACACAAAGCTCAGACGCAAATTATTTGGAATCGAACAATTAATGCATGACTGGCTAAGATAAAATTATGCTATAATTAATATAACGTTTATTTATGTTATCCTTTTTTAATTTATTATGATATTACATTACATTATTTCGTTTGGCTGCACTATTAAGTGCATGAAATCATGCTTATTTATTTGATTATCCTATCAATAAACAAAGAGGAAGTGTCAATTACGGGGTCGAGGTATCAACTGCGCGCTACTCGTGCGTGATGGACTGTTTCGTAAACATGCAAATAGCGGTTTTTCTGTTCTTAAATATGTGAGTTTAAGTGAGAACATATTATATCTATAATGTGTTTAATTTTAAAATAGATGTCCGAGTGATGATCTTGTAGTTTTACAGTTTTAATCAATGGCGAAACAGCGGTATTGATTCTTGCTAGAGGCGGTTCCAAAGGAGTACGTTTGAAAAATCTTCAGATTGTTGGTGGGTCGAGCTTACTGACTCGTGCAATACATACAGCTAGGTCTGCAGGGCTTAATGATGTCACAGTATCTACCGATCATCCATTGATTGCACTGGAAGGCATTAAAAGTAAGTAGGTATAGATATTAGGTAGGTACTTTTACGTTGTTGTATAACATACCGACATAAACTTAATTAGCTGAGCATCGCTTTGATGCGATACAATAAAAATGTAAGTACAACATCTTTCATTATTTTTTCCATAGCAATGCTAAGGTCATCCGGTAAACTACAAAATATTTTAAAAACTACACTGCAGCTCGTAGTTACATCGCTTTGTTTTTTTTTTCTAAGAAGCTATTAGGTACTGTAAAAGGGTGCAGGCTGTTAGAAGTCCGTAGGTCTTAGAGTGGTGCCTGCAGTGGTTCAAGCGAAGGAGACTCAATGAAGATTCAGCATGGACATTGCATAACGTATATTTATCAAAATAATGTTCACAATGTGGTTTTGTCTTAATTAACAATAGAGCTAACACAATAACGTGCATGTCGTCTTGAGAGTCTTGAGACAGCAGAAGAGAGAAAAAAAACCAGAGACATATAGGAAGATGATAGAGCTTAAGTGTTACCATAAACAAAATACAATTAAATCTTTCCATGCATTCACATTGTGGACCCATACACTATCCAACACTTCCCCTTATGGTTCACAATGTGTCAAATAAAATAAACACAACTTATAAAAGAAACTCTACATTTGCTCTACTATGCAAAAATAAAGAGCTCTACATTCGCTCTACCATATCAAAATAAAGAGCTCTACATTGTCACAACTATATAAAAATAAAGAGCCCTGTCTCTACCACATAAACAAAAAAACTTTACTCAAGATATAACAATATGACTCTTTTTGTTCTGTGACAAAAACAATACACAAAATGTTTACATCTCCCAATAATACTAAATATGTGAAATATGAAAAATGAAGTTAAACTTTACTTATTTCACATTCACATTCCCCATTAGATCAGAAATATAAAACTTAAGTTACATTCATAGCTTGTACAAAACACTCATGCTTGACTCTACCTAAAGGTTTAGTTAACACATCCGCAAGCATTTGGTTAGTAGGCAAGTATTTTACATTTATTACATTTTTGTTGATAAGATCCTTAACATAGTGATATCTTAAGTCTATATGTTTAGTGCGCTTATGGCAGTATTCTTTAACTTGTAATAATTTTTGCGCACTTTGATTATCATTAAAAACTGTATACACCATTTCTTTACTATGTTTAGGTATAATTTCGGAAAGTAAACTTTGAATGAAAGATATATCTTTACACACGTCGCTGATCGCAAGGTATTCTGCTTCCGTGCTAGATAATGCGACACACCTTTGTTTACGTGCCTCCCAGTTAACTGTATCGTTGCCTAACTTTATAACAAAACCAGTATATGACTTCCTATCGGTGACGTCATTAGCCCAGTCTGCGTCAGTATAAGCATTTAAGAACCAATTCTTACTCCTATGAAAACATAATGAATAGTGAATTGTGCCTGCCAAATAACGCAGAATACGTTTTGCGGCTAACCAATGAGTTCTGTTAAAACAATTATAGAACTGGCTAAGTTGACTACAGGCGTACGATATATCCGGCCGTGTACAGACTGACAAGTACATCAGGCAACCAAGGAGCTGACGATAATTATAAGTGTCATCCTGCAAACTAACATTATTTTCACATTTCAGTAGTTTACAGTTTACTTCCATTGGTGTGGACACAGCCTTACAGTTTTCCATATTAAAGCGAATAAGTAATTTACGTATGTATTGGGTTTGATCAAGTCTTAAAATGCCTTTAACTCTATCTCTAGTAATATTCATGCCTAGGCAACTTTTAAGAGTACCCAAGTTCTTTACATTAAATTCACTTTCAAGGACTGAAACTAAATTAATCTTATTACAGCTATTGGAACTGCTGAACAAATAGAAATCATCTACGTACAGAGCAATGATTACCAGATCATTACCAGTGCATTTTATATAAACACACGGTTCACATTTAGACTGAATAAACTCATGCTTGAGCAAGAGACCATTTATTTTGCAGTTCCACATCCTGCTTGCCTGTTTAAGGCCATAAATGCTTTTCTTTAATAAACACACCTTGTTAGGATGCTTATCATTAAAACCTATTGGTTGCTCCATATATATAACTTCATTTAGATCGCCATTAAGGAATGCAGTCGCGACATCTAAATGATCTATATTTAAATCTAATTGATTAGCAATAGAGAACAAAATTCGCATGGTGCAGTGACGTACGACTGGAGAGAAGGTTTCCTGATAATCTATGCCTTCCCGTTGTGTGAAACCTTTAGCAACTAGGCGGGCTTTGTAACGGTCAAAATTACCAGAAGCATCATATTTTGCTTTATAAACCCATTTACATTTAATTATGTTCTTGTCTATTGGCCTGTTGACTAGTTCCCATACATTATTCTCAACAAGGGAATTGTACTCACATCTCATAGCGTTCTGCCACTCCATGCTACACGAAGAGCTCATTGCCTCTTCATAAGTAAGTGGTTCATCAATGAGAGGGTTCTCATTCAACAAAAAACTAGTGTCATAATCTAAAAGATGTTTAGGCAGTACATTACGTGTAGAACGAACGGGCCGACCAGTGCGCGAAGCGACAGTCACAGGACTAGTCACGGCTGCTGCTGGGGATGTGGTCTCGCTTGGCGACTCTAAAGGCTCTGCGCTCGAGTCGTCTGCAGACAACACAGCTGGGCTGGACTCATCTTCTATTGAAATAAAAATAATAAGCTTCTTCGTTGAATGTTTGTATTGAAGTAAATATAATTTTGACACACAGCTGATTATTCTATATATAAATTTGAATTGACATTGAGTTGTTATTAGTTCTAAACTACAACACCCTCCCCTCAATGGAGATAAAAAAAAAATAAACTACGTACCAATACTTACACAAAACAACAAACAAACAAAAAAACTTAGAAAGATCAAGTATCAATAAAGATTATTTGTATTGTATTGTACTGTATTGGTTAAGCCCATACCTATAATACATCTAAGGTGAGCTGTCCGCCTTAAGGGCTTAGTTAAGATGTCAGCTATCATCTTGTCAGTCTGTAAATACTTAATGTTTATGATACCATCATTAATCTTTTCTCTTATAAAATGAAATTTGGTATCAATATGTTTAGTCCTATTGTGGTGAACTGGATTGAGAGCGATTTTTTGTGCACTTTGGCTATCATTAAAAAGTACAACCTTATCAGCGTTACCCGTAATATCGAAAACTAACCTTCTTAAAAATATAGCTTCTTTTGCGGCGCTAGCTAAAGCCATGTACTCCGCCTCGGTGGATGATAACGCCACAGTTGGTTGTTTCTTGCACTCCCAACTAATCGGTCCGCCTGCCAGCGTAAAGTAATACCCAGTATAGGACCGCCTGTCATAGATGCAGTTTGCCCAATCTGCATCTGTGTATCCACATAGATACGAATCCGTTTTTCTGTAAGTGATACAGTAATCAATAGTACCTTTTAGATACTGCAAAACACGTTTTGCGGCCGACCAATGTTTCTTTTCGAAACAATTATTGAATTGGCTTAGATAGCTCGTAGCGTAGGCTATGTCAGGCCTTGTGTTCACCGCCAAGAACATCAAACAACCAATTAAACTCTGGTAAGGATAAGACTCGTCAGTTTCTTTACCTTTTTCATATTTGTTATTGTCCAGCGGAGTTGACATGTGCTTGCAATCTTGCATATTGAAACGTGCCAACACTGTTTGAATGTACGTTTTTTGACTAACGCATATTTTCTCGTCCGTTCGTTTCACATTCAAACCTAAACAGAAATCCAATTTTCCTAAATCTTTTAATGAGAAATGTTTTTCCAAATCGGTTTTCACGGTGACAAATGACATTTCTTTTTTATAAAATATGACAATGTCATCGACATAGACGGCCAGGATGACAGTTTCATCACCAAAACTTTTTAAGTAAACACACGGTTCCGAAGAGGTTCGTATAAAACCTATAGAAGATAGAGTTTGATTTAGCTTAATGTTCCAAGCTCGAGCCGCTTGTTTTAAACCATATAGCGATTTTTTCAACAAACAAACTTTTCCTTCTTCGCCTTGTTTGATAAAGCCTTGAGGTTGTTGCATGTAGACTTCCTCTTCCAAGTCTCCGTTTAGGAACGCTGTATCCACGTCCAAATGTTGCATTTTTAAATCCATTTCTGCCGCTAAAGCAATTAGTGTACGCAGAGACGAATTACGAACAACTGGTGAAAAGGTCTCGTAATAATCAACACCTGAAACTTGACTAAAGCCTTTAGCAACAAGTCTTGCCTTGTATTTTACGACTCTACCATTGGCATCCTTCTTTATTTTATACACCCATTTACAAGGTATGACCTTCTTGTTGGGTTTTTCAACTAAAGTCCACGTCTTGTTTTTAATCAACGAGTTAAACTCGTCTTGCATCGCAGACTGCCAGCTTGCACTATCTTCTGCTTTGATAGCTTCAGCAAAGCTTTGGGGCTCATCAGGTTCGCTAGCAACAGCAGCATTACAGTCAAAATGACTGTTATTTCTCTTAGCTATTCTGTTTCGAAGAGGGTACCGTTCTTCAGGCTGTATCATAGTCTGCTCTGGTTCATCTTCTTCGTCAGAAATATCTTCGGCGCTAAGAAATTCCGAAGTATTGTGAACTTGCTCCGTTACTGGCTCCAAGACAATAACTTCTTCTTCACTTTCAGTTGAGACCGTGTGAGTGCTCTCCTGAGAAGTGGAAGCAACTGGCAGCAGTGGATTCTGCTCCTTATTGTAAACCATATCCAAAATAGAACTGTCATGGACAGCCAAAGGAACAGACTGTGTAGTTTTTGCCTTTATATCTGTAAAATAATCTTCAAAAAATACCACATCTCGTCCTTTTACTAACCTTCTTGGACAACTAGGTTCACGAAATAAATAACTTTGTCGGTCATCTGAATATCCAACAAAAATATATTGTGCAGCTTTGGGATCCAGCTTCTTCCTTAGAGCATCTGGAATCTTCACCATCGCACGACAGCCGAAAACTTTTAAATGAGTTAGGTTTGGCTTTCTATTATGCCACAGTTCGTAAGGCGTCTTCCCGTCGAGAGCTCGATGTGGACATCTGTTCTTTAAGAACACGGCAGTTTCCACAGCATCTTGCCAATAACCTTTCGAAAGAGAACTATCTGAAAGCATACAACGAGCCTTTTCAACAATAGATCGGTTCGTTCTTTCCGAAATCCCATTCTGTTGTGGATTATAGGGCACTGTGGTCTGATGTTTAATACCTTCTTTACCTAAGTATTCAACAAACTGTTTGTTGATGTACTCGGTTCCACAATCGGATCGTAAGGCTTTTATTTTAAGTCCAGTTTCCCTCTCGACCATAGACTTGAACATACAAAACCTATTAAAAACCTCAGTCTTAGATGAAATAAAGTATATAAAAACCATACGGCTAAAATCATCTATAAAAGTCAAGGCGTATTTATTTCCCTGAAATGAATTTTCAGACATTGGACCACAAAGATCCGAGTGGATAAGTTCCAATTTATGTGTTGTTTTCTTGTGAGATTTAGATTTGAAAGGTTTTTTCGCCTGCTTACCTTCTATGCACGCGACGCAAGGGTTTTTATCAACTTCCGAGTACACAACGCCTAGATTATCCTTTTTAAGTTTGTCTAATCCTATACGACATAAGTGACCAAGACGTTTATGCCATAAACGAAAACTTGCTACATCACTTTGTACTTCGAACGCTGATAAGGGTTTGGGAGGACTAACTGTGCAATCCAGCGAATACAGTCCACCACAACAGGACCCATGCAAAACCGCATCACCTGTACACATAAAATTTTTAGAATTAAAAAATGTACAACCTTTCGTATCAAAAACAACACTAAAACCATTTTCAGTAGCTTTCTTAACAGAAATCAAATTAGTATTTAAATTAGGAACAAACACCACATTCGAAATTTTCGTAACATTACAGTCACTTTCCGTTTTAAAATTATTAACAATAGGCACATTACCTATTCCTGCACTCGATAAAATGTCTCCATTTGCAATCTTTACCTGACCAGTACAAAATTCTTTGTAATTTACTAGCCAATCAGATCTTCCGGACATGTGTGCACTAGCACCAGAATCTATGTACCATTTCTCAGACGAAATGTCTTCAGTACCCGCATTCAGCGCGCCAAATAGACTTGAGAGTCCCTGAGAGTTCGAACCTTCACCATTTAAAATTGATCTTGAAAATTCTGATAGTAACTTTGTTTTGATCAACTCACTTGTGATGGTACTGGTAGAGTTCTCTATGGCCATTATAAGAGGATCATAGCGAGCCGTTAATCCTCCTAAAAGAATCGCTGCGACAGAGGCGTCTTCTATTATTTTGCCTATGTCCGCCAGGTCCTGGACAGTCGACATAACGGCGTTGATGTAAAGTTCTATAGTATCAAAATCAGTTAAACTGTACCTGTAGAGTTTACGTTCAAGGGCTAGACGACGACCCATGGACTTGTCTTCATAAGCCGCCGCTAATGCGTCCCACGCCTCTTTTGCCGTCGTACTGTTTCGTACATGTGTGATTGCAGGGCCATCTAAAGTCAAGCATATTTTTGCCAATGTGACTTCATCTTCTCGATCCTTAGTACTTACGGGAACATCTTTTGAATAGCCCACAATAGTACTCCACAAATCTTCATGTATGAGGTACATCCTCATTTTGAATTTCCAAATAGCGTAATCTTGCTTACCGCTTAGTAAAATCCCAGCAAGGGAACGCAGACTAGATCCTTTTGTGTGATCTGACATTTCCGCACTTTTATTGAAAATTCGTGAAAATTCACTTTTAAGAGGTGAATTTAAATTTTGACTTCACACACAACTATACCACACTAAAGCATAAGCTTATTAAATACTTTTAAGAGCCTTTTCGTGCTGATAACGTATTGAAATAAAAATAATAAGCTTCTTCGTTGAATGTTTGTATTGAAGTAAATATAATTTTGACACACAGCTGATTATTCTATATATAAATTTGAATTGACATTGAGTTGTTATTAGTTCTAAACTACAACATCTTCGCTCTCTGTACAGTACTCTCCATCTGAGATTGACAAACAACCACTATTATTATTACTATTAGATACATTAATATTATTCAATTCATTATCATTTACATTAATATCATTATTTGAATCTATATTATATGTATCACAGTTCTGTTTTGTATCACAGTCAAAATTATAAAAATTTATCTCTTCGCTGTCAGGTTGTAAGGATTTTAAACTGGGATTGTAGAATTTATTTTCAATAAATGCTGCATTGCGAGAAATAATAACTTTTGTAGGATGTAAGGGATCAGCTAGTCGATAACCCTTAGTAGTTTCACTATAACCTACAAAGATATATTCCTTCCCCTTAGCGTCTAGCTTATCCCTTTTATGGTCAGGAACTAAAGAAAAAACAGTGCAGCCAAATACCCTGAGGTGGCTGAGATCGAGTTTCAATCCAGACCAAACCATTTCAGGAATTTGCCCAGACAAAGCAGCAGTAGGAGATCTATTTTTTAAGTATAGTGCTGTCATTACAGCTTCTCCCCAATAACGCTTATCTAGACCTGCATGTTGCAGCATGCAACGCACTTTTTCAAACAAAATTCTATTCAAACGTTCCGATATTCCATTTTGGGCAGACGAATATGGAACGATGGTCTGGTGAATAATACCTTCACGTTGTAAATACTGTTTGAAATTTAAGCTAGTATATTCACCACCATTATCGCTTCGCAAGCATTTAATAGGCAAATTAATCTGTTTTTCAACTAAGGCTTTAAATTGAATAAAATAATCCATTACCTGGGATTTATTTTTCATTAGATATCCAAAGCTTTTTCTCGTAAAGTCATCAGTGAATGTGACGAGGTATCTCGCTCCACCCCAGCTAGCCACTGGCAATGGTCCACAGACATCGCTATGAATGAGCTCCAGCGGTTGTGTTGTTCGGCTTGAGCTTGCTTTCGGAAAAGATTCGGCCGTAAGCTTCCCCTTGAGACAAGCCTCACATTTGTTTTGAACTGCATCCTGAAACACAACACCACAAACATGCTTTCTTAGCCTATTCATACCTGCAATATTCATGTGACCAAGCCTTTGATGCCATAAATCCACCTTGGATGAGGCACTGGCAGCAACAGCAGCACTCGGTGTCTCCTGCCCATCTCGCAGAAGCAAAGAATGCATCCTATTGAGAGAGTTACCCTCACATACATACCCATCTAATTTATAAATGCCATTAGAACAAGTTGCTTTTAATAAATAATTGCCAAAAGTTTCACAATCCCTATCATAAATATAACAACCATCATCTTTAAATCTTACAGTAAAACCGTTTTGACATAATTTGGATACTGATAAAAGATTTGCAGATAAATTAGGGACAAACATGACATTGTAAAAAATTCTAACCTCTTTGTTTATGACAATGTGAAGATCTCCAGTACAAGTGCTAGTCATTTGTTGATTATTGGCTGCAGCAATAACTTGAACACTAGTGTCTTTAATGTTTGACAATAAGTCTTTGTTGTTGCACATGTGACTCGATGACCCGCTGTCAACAAAAACTTGAGTAGAACGCTGAGCAAGGAAAGCAGTATTGGGCTCCTGATTATCTTTCTTCTTCTGTAGTTTGTCACGACGCAATTTGAAGCATTTGGGTTTAATGTGACCATTCTTACCACAGTACTTGCAAACTAGTTGTTTCTTGGTCACAAACGCAGTATTTGAAGAAGTTTCATTCGACCCATTTTTCCTTTGTTCTTCTTGTAGAAGTCTGCTCCTCACGAGTTCACTCTGAAGTGACGATGCCATACACAGCGTTTCAAGATTGGATACCAGTGAATCATATGCTTGTGGCAAGCCGCTAAGCAGGATTTCAGCTATTTCCTGATCTTCAATTATTTTTCCTATGTCTGCCAATTGATGCACAAGTGACATCACCTTTTCAATGTACTCAGACATGGAATTAAAATTGCTATAATCGATTCTGTGAAGTTGCCGTAAGAGGAGAACACGCCTGTATAAACCGCGATCCTCAAAAACATCCGACAGCTTACTCCAAGCTTCACTAGCGGTTTTGGCTTCACGCACGTACTGGTACAGACACGGTTTTATTGTCAAACACAAGCGAGCCAGCGCACGTTGATCGCGCGCGACATCAGCGCCTGTGATTGTGTCCGACGTCGATCTTTCGACTAAATCCCACAAACCTTCTAATTTCATGAACATTTTTAATGTGAACTTCCAGCTATGATAGTTGGAGGCTCCCTCCAACTTCTCCACCGCGCCAGATCCGCTCAACATAACAGCCGATGTTGGCGTGCTCGCGCCAGGCCATTGCTCCATGCCCGGATTCGAAATATTAGCACCGCCGGTAGCAGGCATCCTCGCTGAGCAATCTGCGCGTTAATTTCGCTTGTTCCGAAAATGCAGGCAATTGATGCACTAGGGTTACCTTGGGCTAGGCCGCAGAACCTGTTAGAAGTCCGTAGGTCTTAGAGTGGTGCCTGCAGTGGTTCAAGCGAAGGAGACTCAATGAAGATTCAGCATGGACATTGCATAACGTATATTTATCAAAATAATGTTCACAATGTGGTTTTGTCTTAATTAACAATAGAGCTAACACAATAACGTGCATGTCGTCTTGAGACAGCAGAAGAGAGAAAAAAAACCAGAGACATATAGGAAGATGATAGAGCTTAAGTGTTACCATAAACAAAATACAATTAAATCTTTCCATGCATTCACATTGTGGACCCATACACTATCCAACACAGGCTTCGTTAAAATAAGTTTATTTAGACTTCATAACATTGATTCTTGAAAGCGACTAAATAGCAACTGTCTACATGTCTTCGAATTTTAATTCAGTGGCGTAACTATAATGTCTGGGGCCCGTGGCGAATTCGTCAGATGGGGCTCCTTCCTCAATATAAAGAAGTGCTTCAGCGTCCCTTCTGTGCTCTAAACCAAGTCAGTTCGGGGCCCCGTAGAGCTAGGGGCCCCTGGCATTTTGCCACCCCTGCCACCCTATAGTTACGCCACTGTTTGGAATGCAGCACACATGATGCGAAGCAGCCAGTGCGCTACAGTTCTTTATGATTAGGTTTTGTTCATTACAGGCGGCGCTAAAGTTTTTCAAAGAAGTCCTGTTACTGCTACTGACTGGGCTCCTTCCATATGGGGGGCAGCTGAATTTTTAGATAGCAGGCTGGACGTTGAGGTTCTTCTTTTAATCCAAGCAACATCACCATTCTTGCAACCAAATCATCTTAATGGGGCTTTGCGAAAGATAAAGGATCCGAAACCGTTTGATTGTGTTTTTTCTGTAACAAGGTAGGTACATTGATTACATGTGAATGGTGCTACAAGATAAGTATTCGCTTATTAAAAAGATTTTGGTTTTAGAAGTTATAAATTACGTTGGAGACCTGTTGAAAATGGCGTCGTAGCAATCAATTTTAACATTGGTGCACGGCCAAGAAGACAAGATTGGAATGGGGAATTATTAGAAACTGGAGCGTTTTACATAGCGAGAAGAAATATCGTTTTGGATGGAAGCTTTCAAAATTCTAAGTATCTCGACATGTATAGTCATTACCCTTTGTTAATTTTTTTGCAAAGAATTAGATTAATGACGATAATTTCAATAAAATTGCTCAACTGAAACGGAATAATAATGAGGTGCCATAAGCCGTATTTAATCGATCAATATAAAATGTGACGCAAGTGGTAGCCGCCATCGTGGTTATAACTTTGTAAGGTATACTAGCTCAACTAGCTGATGCCCACGACTTCACTTGTGAAAAATTTGTTTGTCGCCATTCTGCGGGAACTGCGCAATTTTCCGGAATAAAAAGTATTCTATGTTTTTCACCGGGACTCATACTATCTCCGTTTTAAATTTCATCTGAATCAGTTCAGTGGTTCAAGAGTGAAGAAGTAACAGACAGACAGAATTCCGTTCGCATTTGTAAGAGCTAGTTTTCAGTGAATAAATCAAAAGCTTGTAGGTGCTAGAAGTAACAAAACGCAAGCACGCAACGGAGAGGAAATGAAACTGTGCGCCGCGCTATAACCTCAGAACAATAACTAAAGCATAGAACCCGGACTAAAATAAAAACTAATTATTATAGTGCGTTGCTTCTTATTCCAGTGCACTAAAACAATAAGTTAAAAAGAGACAAAGATGCTATTCACGAGACAGTCGTCTGTCTGTTCCGTACCAGGGTAACCTATACAAAGCGTTTTAAATTATACATGTATATATTTCGCTAGTGTAGGGAACAAACCGTCATTGATTAGTCTTCGTTCGATATTTTTTATGGGTATCGGGACGGTCGTGGATATTAATACATATTAAACGGATATCATTATAATGAAAAAAAATCTATTATGAAAATCGGCCAAGTGCGAGTCGGACTCGCGCACCGAGAATTCCGTTTCACCGTACAACAAAAACACATTTTTGTCCGTTCGTATTTGAATTGGTTGGTAACAAAACAACGGCAAAAAATCACGTTTGTTGTATGGGACCCGATAAATATTAATTTTATTTTGATTTAATTATCTATTTTTAAAGTGAATATGAAACTGAATATTTCAAGCGTCTACCTGTTGCCGCTATTGATATCGAACAAATATCGCAAAAAAAAACGTTTGTGGTATGGGAGCCCCCCTTAAATATTCATTTTATTGTTATATTCATATGTGTTTTATTCATAGTATTTTTTGCTATAGCGGCAACAGAAATATATCATCTGTGAAACTTTCAACTGTCGAGCTATCACGGCTCATGAACAACCTGTTGATAGACGGACAGCGAAGTCTTAGTAATAGAGTCCCGTTTTTACCTTTTGGATACGGAACCCTATAAAAGGAACATTTATGCATACCTATAGATTAGTAAAAACTTGCCAAGTCAAAAAAAAGTGAAATAGTAAAGTTATGGCCAAAGAAAGGGAACAATATGGAACAATAATGGAGTCGGAAAACTGAAAGAATTAAACATATTTAATCATATCTCTATATTTACATTTAATATCGATTGACAGTTTAGTCGATATCACAGGCACATCACTAAGATAACCTATACTGTTTTCATATTTTCTTTAAAATAATATGTAAATAGGGATATCTTTGACAAACAGGATTCAATAATGGTGTTATTTTATAGAACACACTCTCAATATATTTTAATGCGACCCTGAAGCTGATTAAAATCACTTAACGATGATAACTTATAAACGCATTATCATTTTGTTTTCTGGACGCATTAGATTTACATCCTGGCACTGCACAAGACATTTTCTAGTTTCACTAAGTAATTGGCTTTACCAATATTCGTTATTTAATCAATTTTTAACAATAATAAACAAAAAATTCTCCAACAGTTGTCAGTCATTCACGCATCCGAAGTACAATAAGCACATACAGACAAGTTAAGTTGACACTCAACACAAGTCATTGGGCTAAGAAATCTGACTTGAAATCGGCATCATATATCGGAACCAAGTGACGTAAAGGAACCAATTTTGACGTTTGGACAGGTACGAAACAGAAAAATAAGAAGAAACTGACAAGTTTGTTCTCTTTTTAACTTATCGTTTCAGTACACTAGAATAAGAAGCAACGCACTATAATAATTAGTTTTTATTTTAGTCCGGGTTCTATGCTTTGCTTTAGTTATTGTTCTGAGGCTATAACGCACGTCAAGTTTGACGTCACTGTCAGTCACTTCAACTTCACTTGCTTAGGGTTGAACTTTTCTATGACTTTTCTCGCGAATGGTAATGAGTTTGGTAGTCACGATTGTTTACGTGTAACTTATATTTGCTTTGTTTGGTATTGAAATAGCTCGCTACATCCTATTTGTTTTTCCAGTTGTACAGTGTGGGAAGTGTCGGTAGCGGAAAGTTTTGAAGTGGATTCGGTTCACGATCTTCAAGTAGCGAATGCCTTACTTAATTTTAACTTAGTATAAACTTTTGATCTAAAGGTATGTATGATTTAAATATATGTATATTGTTTATTTACATTGCAAGTTTACGTATTCACTTGGGCTATCATTCATACCATAATATTATGTACTTTATCAAACTTTATAAGTATGCCGTCATACTTAAATTCGTCCCTTGTTATTATAAAAAAGTACAGATGAACAATTTATGCCTCTATATTTTGACTTATTCTGTCTTATATTTTTTTACTACCTATTTAATGTTTTCCTAAAAGAAGGTTATCCAAGATATAGTATAATAAGAGTATTATTATTGTGTAAATTACTATCTAAAATGATAATGTGTTTTAACTTAACCATATCTGTTTGAACAGATGTGCACCATGTGCATTCCAAATCAATTTACGACATTGTCGCTAATTTATGATTTCAAAAACTTTAAAATGTAATTAAATATCATTCACCATGGGTAAAAATTTATACCTTCATCTAGACATATATACCATTGAATAAAATAGTTTGAACTGTTCCCCATAATAGTAGTTTATGCAACTGATACACAGTGGCGTAACTATAGGGTGGCAGGGGTGGCAAAATGCCAGGGGCCCCAAGCTCGACGCTCCGAACTAGCTTGGCTTAGAGCACAGAAGGGACGCTAATGCGCTTCTTTATATTGAGGAAGGGGCCCCATCTGACGAATTTGCCGCGGGCCCCAGACGTTATAGTTACGCCACAGCTGATACATAATAAGTGTTGTGATGCATAATCATAAGGACATTATAATGGGTTCTTAAGCAGAAAAAAACTAGCTAATGAGATAGATTTCACAGGTTATTACATACAAGTTTTGAATATATTATAGAAGACTTTTGATATTGTGTATAGATAAGTGTTTATGAACTGTACATAGCTTTGATGTTGTTAATACATACATACATACATACATACCTAAATCACGTCTTTATCCCTTACCGGGGACAGAGCCTAAGGTAACAAGACCTATAGGCCACATTTAGCATGATTGTGGGCGTATAGGTGGAACAGGGGAATCAAAATAGTGATGGGTTGCTAGCCGCATCGCCTATAACATGGTTCCTACGCCCATTCCCTCGATGGGCTTTTACCATCTGCGCTGGAGGAGAAGCAACTGGTACATTTTATGTTTTTTCGTCACTCCCAGACCAGCATTGTTGTTAATAATTTCTATTTATTTTTAATTCCAGTAACAGCTATGTCCAACACAGAGGTCATAACATTTGAGGACCTGGAAGCCACCGATGTGATCAGCGTAGAACTGGTGCCAGAACGGAAGGGTCTTATTCTGAAGCACTGCGAGTACTACGTCAGCTCCAGGAGACATGGTACTACTGTCACAAGGAGATACAATGAATTTGTGCAGCTGTATGACGTGCTTTACGCTAAGTATCCATACCGGTATGTACTTTAGTGATTTTCTTAGTTTTAGCTGTGTCATAGTTGATGTGATAATGATGTGATGATGTGTGGGGACGCCTGGCTGGATCAGGCGGGCTGTCGATCCGCTGTGGCGATCATTCAGCCCAGTTACCCTTGGCAGGAGCCGCCGGTTACTGTCCCAGCAGCGCTCCCACACAGCAACTCTCCTCAAATCTTCGTGTCTTCCTGCCGAACATAAGGACATCTTTTAATTCGATGTCTCTAAGCTCGTCCTCCTCCAGTTCATCGCTCCCGAATGCTTCGCGCCGCGCTGCCGCGTACATGACGCACTCCGTGAGGATGTGTTTACTTGTCTCCTCTTTCCCACAGTGTGGGCAGGAGGAGTCGCTCACTATACCTATAATGCTTAGATGCCTATTTAGAGTATTGTGGCCTGTGATAATGCCAGTTAATATTCTTAAGCTACTCTTACCTAGATTCAGGAGATACCTAGTCCTTTTGCCGTGTCATAGTTTGTTCTTGATGAGTGCTTTCTATATCAGTATTATGTGATAGATAGAGTGATTCAAGAGGAAGGCTCGAAGGAGCGATTACACCGCTGCGTATACGCAGTGACGTGGCGCATGCGTCACGTTCTCGCACCGTTCGTCACATTTTGTTGCGTAAACGCACCGTCGACGTCTTTTACGCACTGATGTGCCGGACCTTAAACGTTACGCAGACGAAGTCGCGGGCAGAAGCTAGTATTATTATAATTACTTAATAAGATTCAGATAAGATAGTCGGTACGTTCGATCAGTCATGTAGCAGAACGTAAAGATAAGAAGATTAACTGTAAAATACAGCCATTCATCACAAAATGAAGGCTAAGGGCACCACGCGTTAATTCTTACTAATATTATAAACTAGCTTCTGCCCGCAACTTCGTCTGCGTAGAATTATACATAAAAACCTTCCTCTTGAATCACTATCTATTAAAAAAAACCGCATCAAAATCCGTTCCGTAGTTTTGAAGATATAAGCATACATAGGGACATAGGGATATAGGGACAGAGAAAGCGACTTTGTTTTATTCTATGTATAGTGACTATGTAGTGATTCTACGCAGACGAAGTCGCGGGCAGAAGCTAGTAATTAATAAACTTAATAAGATTCAAGATTTAAAATTTTGTTTCGGCGCCGATCTTATAAAGTCGCATTTGACAGCTATACCTCTGGCCCTTAGTCAACAGTGGCGAGCAAAAAAACGATAGTCCACATTAAATTGTTCGTGCAAATTAAAGTATTACGATTAGTTTCGGTGCAATGTGGCATACCGGCGAGAGCCTAGAGGATACACGATAAACCATTCATTATTATTAGCTAACATTTGCGGATTCGAGATTACAGTGCGGTTACCGTAAGTTAAGCGCGGTAGCGGTGGAACGAGATAACTTCAACGCTACGAGTAGCCCTTTACTCCCAAGTTCGTTCCGGTCACACTAATAGTTATTACTAGCTTTTGCCCGCGACTTCGTCTGCGCAGATAACGTCAGAGTGACGACATACCCCATACATCCACTCATGTCTCCAAGTATAAGGTTTTTATTTCCTATCCCGTGGGAAATCCGGAAAATCCCTTCTTAGAGCACCTACGTAATCCTCTAGTAATATTATCTACTAATTATAGTCATAACTATTTACCTCGTGTTTTTATCCCGCGGGAAATTTGAAAATTCCTTTGCGCCTTTATACTAATCAAGGAATAATAATCTAGGTATGCCAAATGTAATGTAGCTTTATTGGTACAACATTTCGGGATTTTCCAATCCCGCGGTAAAATCGGGATAAAAAGTATCCTATATCAGTCTCCTGGTTCTAAGCTACCTCCCCGCCAATTTTCAGCCAAATCGGTTCAGCCGTTCTCGTGTTATAAATAGTGTAACTAACACGGCTTTCTTTTATAAATATAGATTTTGAAAATGAGAGGGACGGTGCGATACGAACTTCGAAAATCGACTCAATCCACAAGCCACGTTGTCAAACACGCTGGAAATCGAAATCGTTGTGTCTTTTTATCGCAATCTTATACCGTTGTTGAAAAGAGAGAAGTGGTGTATGTGCACGCGTTAGTTAATATCCCCACTCCGCCGTTGCATTACGGTTTTCCCGATCCAGTAGCCTGACTAGATCGGAAAAGCCGGTGTCGCTGGAAAACCGCTACGTATACCTAAACAACACTGTTCTATTCGAATATTCTCTATCTATCTATTTGAATACTTACACTTACACCTTTCAACATCCAAGTTAGATTAGTTAGTTTTCATAAGCACGATCTCACGATTGTTAACTCTTATTTGTATCCGTTTTCGTACATAAAAGTCTTCAAAGTAACGCCTGATTCGATGAACAAATACGTAATTAGTAATCATCATTCATCACTACCTGGAACCTCTGGGCTAGATAAGATACAGGGGGGGGGGGGGGGGGGGGGAAGGGAATTTCAAGTGTCAGTAATTTTTGACGAACCATGATGCGGATACTTTTTGTCAATGTATTCTTATTGACGTCCGTATAGTTGTGCATCATTATGTACCGACTTTTTTGAATAGCCTATTTGGTGTCCCATCTCTCTTTCTATATCCGTCTCTGTCTGTTGCGAAGCTTCCCCAGTCCGGCTTAAAATACTCCAAATCGTCCCGCCACCGACCTAGTCATAAGTCATTTATTC
This sequence comes from Pandemis corylana, assembly GCA_949127965.1. NCBI lineage: Eukaryota > Metazoa > Arthropoda > Insecta > Lepidoptera > Tortricidae > Pandemis > Pandemis corylana. Next base: position 12,801,450 of record OX421857.1, on the reverse strand, counting down.
GTCGCTTTCATGTGTACATTGGATCTTACAAGCTAATAAATTTCCCAACATGAAACAATGCAGCAGGGCACTGCAACATAACTTAACCTAATAATGCGATTAATTATTAATTATACTTGGGTTCCTTTGGTCTGCCTCTGCTCCGGTGCCAGTCGGTGGTAATTTTTGCCCAGGGATCTGGATGCATCCGGCAGACAAGGACGCCCACATGACATAATGATAACGCTCGCCTTCTGCCTATGCGCCATATGTGTATACCGGCTGCTAAACAACTAGCAATCCGAGCGGGTGACCTCGGAGATAAAATTCAATCAAAACATACTATGTTGCAATAATGTGTTATTTAATGCCTATAGTAATGATAAGGTTTCATGCATTACCTATACCTATAATAAATAGAGAATAAAAGAACTATTTTTGTTGGCGAAATTGTTCCTCATTTTTCGAATATACTAGTGAAAAAAGTGCATCTATGTCCCGCCGTCTACTCGATGCTCAGCCAGTTCGGGGCCCCTTGTAATTAGGGGCCCGTGCCATTTTACCCGTAATACCACCAAATAGCTACGCCACTGCACGCTTCCTTGCTGGTCTGGGAGCAAAAAAACATAGAATTTCCGTGCTGATGGTAAAAGCCCATCGAGAGAGTGGGTGAAAAACTTAGGTTCCCCTGGTACAAAAATTATAAGCAGGGGATCCAAATAGTGGAGCCTAGTGTATGCCACGGGTGCAGCTAGCAACCCATCACTATCATGATTCCCCATTCCACCTTTACGCCCTCATACTAAGCGTGGCTTTTGGGTGTTTTTACCCTGGGCTCTGTCTATCGTAAGGGATAAGATGTGATTTAATTGTCTATGCGTATACTGCACGCTTGCTTTATTTCCATACGATTCGTGATATTTGCGTAATCTATGGTATGTCTTATCTGTGGTCCAGTGGCTTAACTATAGGGTGGCAGGGGTGGCAAAATGCCAGGGGCCCCGAACTAGCTTGGTTTAGAGCACAGAAGGGACGCTGATGCACTTCTTTATATTGAGGAAGGAACCCCATCTGACGAATTTGCCACGGGCCCCAGACGTTATAGTTACGACACTGCCGTGGTCGTCACATAGCCCACCGATTGGTCATTGTTGTGACTGCATCTTTGTTCCCAGTGCCGTCTGCCGCCTGCCTCCGAAGCGCGTGGTAGTCAACGGTGGCAGTCCCCTGTTCCTCCAGCGGCGGCGGGCCGCCCTCCAGCGCTGGCTGACCCTGATGGCGAGGCACCCCGTTTTGGCCCACGACGCTGACCTGCGGGTGTTCCTGTGCGAAGCAAACTCCAGGCTCGAGAAGCCGAAGCACGATGAGTTCACGCTGGCCGGCACACAACAGAGCAGCACTGTGAGTTTATCTTGAAGTGGCTTGGAGATGTACTGAGAAGTCTTCAGCCTTCCTCCTTGTCGAATTTTAAATTTAGAACTGAAGAAGGAGGGGCAGTAATAAGTTTAAGCTCCCTCTGAGGCAAACCGTCATAGTACAGCGCTTCTAGTTTCTTAATGTGTTTGACAGTTGCCGAGTTTCGAATATACATGAATGAAAAAGTACATTATTGGTAATGAGAGCGAGTAGTTTGGACAGATGCTCGATACAGCTGTTGCATTTGCTCTAGATCTTAACAACATTATTTTTCATTCATGTTTGTTCAGAATACGGCTACTGTCAAATACATTAAGAAACTAGAAGCATTGTACTTAACGCCATTTGCCAATGATACCAACATTATTAGAATTAAAAAAAGACACTACGCAAAGTGTCCTAGATCGGTGTGGAGAGCCGGGGAAATTACGGGCACAAAAGGCATTGCATCTTAGTCCTCTAGGTAGGCAACGCATCTGCAATCCCTCACGTTGCGGGTGTCTATGGGCAGTGGTGATCACTTACCATCAGGTGACCCACTTGCTCGTTTGCCTTCCTATTCATATAAAAAAAAAAGATTTGTTCCTGAACATTACAGCAAGCGGTTGTGTTGTATGGTTGAACGCTCTTGTACCTAAATGTTTGTCATTGCAAGTTGTGATTCAAAATTAAGTAACAATAATATATCTGTTGCCTGCGACTCCGCCTGTGCAGAAGTCGCTTATCGCTAACCCACGGGAACTATGCAATTTTCTGGGATAAAAACTATATTATGTCCTTCGTCCAGGGCTTTAAGCGGGAAAAGGTAACAGAGGGACAAACACAGTTACTTTCGCATTAATAATATTAGTAAGGATTTATTCAGCTACTATTTAAAAAGAATTAAAACATTCACAGGGGTGTTCAGTCAATTTAACCGAAATATCTGCTGATGTACGAATGTTATGAATGTGTAAGTGTTTATGGATAATTAATTTCACAGAGAGATATGACGACCGAAGAGATGCAGGCAGCGTTTGTTTCAAGCCAAGAGCAACTGAGGCTGGTGCAGCTCGGTTTGGACAGGCTATTCCAGATATTCGAGAGAGGTTGGTCCTTCGAACCAGATGTTTTGGTCCTATGAACCGGATAAGTTAGTCTTTTGAACCAGATTTAATGATTTGTTCAATTGTAGCTGAAGGTCGTTGCGAAGCAGAGAAGGCGGATATAAGGGAACTGGGTGCGGGATTGAACGCGCTATCCGCTACTAATGTATCTGACACCACCCGTTGGACTCCTGTGAGAGAAGCATTGAAGGTTGCTGCTGAGTAAGTTGGCCTTGAAAATATTACTTTTTTTTTGCCGGTAGTGCAAGCAGCAGTGTATGCGCTGCTGTATTCTCACGTAGAGAGTAAGACAGCTGATGAAATTAGTGCTACATGTCTCTGTTTGTTCTATGTATAATCAGTTTAATGCATGTATGCATTGTCTAGCACCCAAAGTACAAGCTTTACTTAGTATGTATGTATGTATGTAAACTCTTTATTGTGCAAAAAAAAATCGTTTCATTTCATGCTCAAAGGCTTATCCCGTTAAGTGGCCCTTGAACCTTAGTTTAAGACTAGGTTAATTGGTATTCAGTGAACCAGTCAGCGCTCAATGCACTCGTAGCGTTCCGCAATGGCCAATAGATAAATTTTGGTGTTAAAATTATCTCGCTCTCTGTTTTTAGATTGGCAGTGGAGATGGGGGAAGCCACGGAAGAGGTGACCGATTTCACAGAAGACGGCATTGGGGGGCGGCTGTTGCTCGCTCTGGACGCTCTAAGTGCTTACAGGTACGAGCGAAGAGTACAACTTGCTGTACTTCTTCTTCTCTCCTTAATGGCGGCCGTAAGGCTTGGGCCAATGTCAGTTTAGCTTGGCAAGTGTGCGGTAAAAAATATAATTCAAAAATCTTGTGACAAAATGTCGGCAACGTTGTATAGTTGAATCATCGAGAGCGTGGAATTGCATATGTAGTAGTATTGTTTGTTTACAGGCATTCTATATTTGAATTTTCTATTTTCTTGTACTATCAGCATACAAAGAGGTTGTTATATATATATCGAAGAACTAAAAACAAAAATAATGTCAATGTGAAATTGACAATATTATTTACGTTGTGCGTATATTTTTACATCTGATTTGATTGTATTCTCAATTAATTATTGTGTCCGCTCGTACGACTACGAATAATTTCTATATTTTAAAAAAATATGGCTGTAAGTAATTTTGGTCGTGAAGAAAATAAATATCGATGTCAGGAAGGAGAAATGGATCAAATAACAGACAATTTTATTATCAATACTTGTGACAGCTCAGATGAAGAACATGATAGCGAATTAAAGAAAAATACAGAGGACTACTACTTATTCCACTTCTTGGGTATGTCATTTTATTAAGTTAAGAGAAAATTATTCTCCTTTTGTTGCAAACGGTACAACTACTACAAATGCAATTCCATCTTCTCGATAATTCAACTATACGGTAATGGTCAAAGACCCCCCCCCCCCCCCTGTCGGGTTCTTAGCCAACGGTCAATAATATCACTCAGAAACTGCCAGGAAATCATTAGCAGTTGCCCAGGGTGCACCGGACCAAGCACTGCTCGTCCCCCCGGACGGATCCAAAAACGAACCGCAGCTCTTGATCACACGCGGAGGTAACCCAACTCGCACTCCATACTTGCTGTAACTAAATTCCAAAAAAGTTAACAAAGATGGCCGAATGTCACACTCACAAATGTGATTGTTATTGTGACATTTCAGATGAAACCTAACAAAACTTACCTATTAATCTGACAGTGCCTTTATAATATCAACTTTTGGTCTATAAAAGTGTTTCAATGAAGTATCAATTGGTGCGAATAATATTTCAATGTATGTAATTAAATTTTTACATATATAAATCGCGTCATTATCCCTTAAGGGGTAGACAGAACCTAAGATGACAAGACCTAAAGGCCACATTCAGCATGATTGTGGAAGTATAGGTGGAAAGGGGAATCAAAATAGTGATGGGTTGCTAGCCGCATCGCCCATTACCTTGATGGGCTTTTACCATTTGCGCGGGAAGAGAAGCAAGTGGTACATTTTATGTTTTTTCTCTACTTCCAGACCAGCATGGAATAATTTTATCTTTAAAATAACAAATTCTTAAAAATGTAAGGCAAGCCGAAGGGCATTTATCTAGCCTCTAATTCTCTAATAGTCCTCTAATTCTGCGCTATAAAAATGCCCAACTGCCCTAAAATAGGCAACCCGATGGGAATCGAGTTCTATGGACGCCACGCCACTTATATGTACATCATTAAAAAAACGTGAAAATTTGTTGATGTAAGACTTTCATTTTTATGGCAAGTATAAATAAATAAATAAATATCTTGGGACAAATTACACCAATTGACCCAGCCCCAAACTAAGCAAAGCTTGTGCTATGGGTACCAGGCAACGCATAAACATACTTATATAATGTAGATAAATACATACTTAAATACATACAACATCCATGACTCAGGCACAAACTCGTATTCACCATACAACTGTCTGCCCCTATCGGGATTCGAACCCAGGACCTCTAGCTTCATAGTCAGGGTCACTAACCACTAGGCTATCTGGTCGTCGAAGTATGGCAACACATGGGTAGTTTTTTACAATTAATTAAAACGGGGAGTATGTTATGCAGTTTACGTAGTCGATGACTAGATGGCGCTAGGGGTACTGGTTCATTGACCCTATTATTTGTTCGTGCAGGGATCTCTGTACGCGTTTGACGCGCGGGCTGCACGCCGAGCGCGCGGCGGCGGCCGCGGCGGCCAAGCACTCTGCCGCCTCGCAGCTCTTGAGGGAGCGGCATCGGTACGCCCTCTGTTGCGCCTCTCAGGTAATGCCGAGTGTTTCCTCACCTTTTCAGTTCCGTTACCTCTATGACCTAAGTCACGGAATTAACACCTCACAGACGAGCTTATTCGTTGTTAAAATAGTGAAAAAAAAACACAAAAAAGATTTCCATAAATAAATATGGGGTAGTTCCCTTCCTGTAGACCTACGACGAGCTAAAACTCTTACTATTTTTAAAAACCAACTCAAATCTCACTATTTATCACTAATTTAATCCACTCCCTGTGTTTAGTACCTTATCTTTTCTTTTTGCTTCTGATCAAATCCTTTTCTATTGTATGACCTTCTTATTTTCATTGCTTCTCACATTTATTTTATCTTAAGTATTATGTTATGTGTATATGTAAGTATTATTTTATTTTATTTATTTAGCTATGTATTATATTTATGTTGATATTGTTGTTTTTGTTATCCCTGTCTCCAACTTATTTCTATTATTGGTTGTCTGGTAGAGATCGCTATTAAGCGATAAGACCGCCTATTGTCTACTTTGTTCTTTGTTTCTGTATTGTTTTGTACTGATTTGTGGTGTTCAATAAAGAGTATTTGTATTGTATTGTAGTTACAGTAGTCCTAGAAATTTGAAATTTAGTGTGAAGGCAGCTCTACATGCACAAATCACGGCTACTTACTTACCCTTACGGGGTAGACGGAGCCTAAGGTAACAAGACCTAAAGGCTACGATTAGCGTGATTGTGGACGTATAGGTAAAAAGGGGAGTAAAAACAGTGATGGGTTGCTAACCGCACCGCCTATGACATGATACCTAAGATTTTCGCTCGTTCCCTCGATAAGGTAGCTCTTATAGTACGAATGAAATAAATCTAAAAATCTTTTTTTGTGTCTGTCTATGTAAGTAACCAATATAAAATGACCTCCAACTGCCTACATTTCGCTTAAGAGCAAGGCTTTTATATTCACTTGCCAAATTTATACGAAACACTCGGTACGCGAGTCCGATTCGCGCTCGGCGGGTTTTTTTAAATAGACTTATGTATGTATGTATGTATGTAAACTCTTTATTGTGCAGAATAAACAAGACAAAATACAATTGACAAACACTGAGATACATGCACAAAGGCGGACTTATCCCTTTAAGGGATCTCTTCCAGTCAACCTTTGAGTGGATGAAAGGAGTATTATATTAGGGATGGACGAGTGAGTTTAAAAATTGCAAACACTGAAAGCCACAATACATAACTTTACCGAATATAATACATAAACTCCTAAAACCTACCAGTCAATAAACTACTTTATACTACCTATAATATATATCAATAAAATATACTACATAAAATAAATAAATAAAGAGCACAATAAACAAAGGAATATTTACCATTGATTTAAGAAGATGGTGCGGAGCCACATCTTCTTCAAACCTTATTGGTTGGTTAACTTATTGGTTGTGTCTACCCTATTCGTGGTATTCCAGGAGGGCCTCCTGTCCCGGGCCTACGCCCTGGCCGCGGTGGAGTCTCTCCCGTCCCTGTTCCGCACGCAGGGCTCCACGCATGCGCGCGTGGCGACACTATGGGCGGACTTGCACGCCGCCCTGAGGCACACAGCCAAGCACAAGCAAACCCGTTAGTATTGTATTAGTACCTAGTGTAAGGTCGGGGTACCTCCCATTTGTTCTATGGACCTGTGACGTCATAGAACTGTTAACATTTTTCTTTCCCAGCAGTTCCATGGTAGAACTATTGAAACAAAAAAATGTGCTATTTGTTCTATAGAACTAAAAGCACCTCAAATTTGTGATGGGAAACTTGAGGTGCTTTTCGTTCTATAGAACAAATATCACATTTTTTGTTTCAATAGTTCTACCAAGGAACTGCTGGGAAAGAAAAAGATTTACAGTTCTATGACGTCACAGTTCCATAGAACAAATGGGAGGTACCCTAAGGTCGCAGCTCAAGATTTGGGAAAAAAGCTATTTTTTATGACCAGTGGTTTGAAGGGAGTCATGTACCCCCCTTGGAACTCCTATACCTAATGCATTGTACGGTCGCAGCTCAAGATTTGGTAGAGAAAAGGGGTGTATTATTTTTTTACAAGTGAGTACAATTTGAAAGGAGACATGTCCCCCCCCTTGTATCTCTATTCCCTTTGATGTAATGGACGGTCGCAGCTTCAGATTTGGTGGGGGAAGGGGTTTTTTTTGCCATAAAACTGAATACAGTATTTTTGGAGGAGGGGGGAGTCATGTTCCCCGCTTGGACTTCAACTGGTGAGAGTAAAAAGAATCAGGATCTATACCCTCCCTAGCAAATTTTTGAACAGATCTTTTGGAGACAATTTCATTAAATTTTACAAAAATAACGATAGGTTGCCAGAGGCGGATCTATATAAGGCCCCTTGGAAATATAGGGTCCCCAGCCCCCATTGAAGCCTAGCACATAGTAGTTTTTGACAAAATAGCAATTTACTATATTAATTAGGTGGGCCCTAAGCCCCTCCGCTCCTGTATAATGGGGGAATAATAATAAAATAGGTTCCGTAAAATTACTCAACTGTGGTCCAAAAGCTCCCAAGTATAGTCCAAATCTGACTCATATATATTTGTTTAAGTGTGACTTTTATTAGAACGAGGGAGTTCAATGGTTAAATATGGTCATTAAAGGAACTAAAAAATAAATCAAGAATTTTACTTCTTGATTTTTTGTGTTTATTTTTACGGTACATACCACCCGCTGCTGCTGGTTTCCTGCTATGGATGGTGTAACGGTATAGCACGCATCACGGAATGACGAGGATCCGGGTTCGATTCCCGGCGATAGTTTTACTTTTCGGATTTTTCTGTTTTCTAATTCTCATTGTCGTTTAGAAATTTCACGAACGGAAGAATAAAAAAGGACAAAACAAAAAAAAATGGTAACTACGGATACTTAAAATCGTCTTGAAGTTATGGACCAAAGTTATAGTACTATAGTTGGGTAGTTTTACGGTTCGTTTTATTTATTATTTAATGAATATTTGGCACATTTGAAATGCAAATATTGATGCCGTCTACGGCAATCCTAGATTACAGTGCCAATCCAATGCACCTACATGATGACAAGTTAAAAGAATCTTATTTTACTCTCGCTTTTGAGAATTATTTTAGACATAAAATCTGCTCAATATGCATGGACCATATGATATGATAATTATTGTTATACTAAATGTTACGTAACTTAAGTTAGGAATTGTATCATATTAATAACAAAGGATTATCATAGAAATTAACTAATTATAAAACGATATCTATGACGAAATCAAGTCTTCCATAATAATAAGATAAAAAAACACCACTAGATTTACCTATTGTTTTTAATAATAATGTAACTGAATTATGTTTGATTGTATATTTACCCCCTTATTTTTAAAAAGCTAAGTAAGTAAGTTATGTTTTATCTCGGTTTCACAAAGGCAAAAGTCAAAGAGACAAATAAAGACATGCCGATGTTAATGTCAACAGAATTCTCCAATAACCAATAAGCTATTATAAATAAGTGGGTTGTTTTCTGGGGCCCGTTTCTCAAAGCTACAAGTTACAATTTTACGACTCTAACTGGCAACATTGGTCAAATCCCACTGATTGGTTGATGGCCAGTGTTGCTAGTTTACGCTCGAAAAAATTCAAGTTGCAACTTGTATCTTGAGAAACTGGCCGCTGATTGTTAAAAATCATGCAATTAGAAAAAATATTATTTTTCAAATATTGTTAGTAAAAAAAAAATCGATTTATACATAAAGTAAAATAATCATAATAAACTAAACATTATAATAAGAACTCTGGCATATAATTTAAGGAATAAAAATTATGGACCAAATTATCTATTATTCTGTGATAAAATAACGTAGCTGTATAGCCATAGGTATATTATACTTAGATTAAGGTTGACTTTCTTTTTGAATAATTAGTGAACCGAATATGATAAAACATGGGAACAGCTACCTCTTCCTTTTTTGAAGTCGGCTAATGACAATATATTACTGGCTCATAGTCTCGCGTTTTGTTTTGTTATTTGTGTTTTGACTTGAAGTTTGTTTGTAAACTATAATGCAGTAGAAGATAGTTTTAAATTTTATTCTAAGGTTGTTAAAGATTGTGTTGAGTGTACCTTTTGAAAGTATATATCATTATTATCCATTATTATGAAATTATAAAATTATTACGAAATAAATCAATAAGTATTAATTATTCTAAACATGACTATTATTTTGTTAAACCCTTGTTTAATCAATATACAATCATATGAAAGAATAGAGTAAGTAGAAGTGTAGCATGAAATTAGGCCTGTCCAATTCCAATAGTTTAATAAGTAGACTACAACGTCAAGTTAATTCGATTCTGATAGACATGAAGTTGGGGTGCGAGTCGGGGGGGAGGGGTCGTTTGACCGTGTTCTACCGTACAACGTTGCCGTCATTTTTGTCACAAGATTTTAAATACTGTATTTATTGTTTTGACATTGGCGAAATCATAGCACCGATCGATGGGGCCATATTAAAAAAGAAGAAGACTTGAAGTTTGCTACATGCATACATGGGGACCAATGACAAGTCAAGTAGGTGTCAGGGGTACAATAAATTTGACATTTTTAAAGTTTTTCAAACAATGTTCAAAGTTTGCTAGCTTCTAGCTCTTGTCGGTAATTACGTTCCGCAAGTACATGGCGTCTTTAGCGACGTGTAGGTAGAGGGTATTAAAAATATGAAGGTTGTAATGAATACAGTGATAGGAATCAGTAACGCCAAATATGTAAGAGTTTTGGAAGCAGATATTGCGTGTCAACAATGGATTGTGTATAATTGTTTGTTTTCGTTTACACTTAAAATTGTTGCAATTTACTAAATACAGTTAAAAATATACTTGACATCAATGAAATTTGGTCCGATTGTATGCAAAACCAGACACGTTTCCATTTCTATTGAGTGTAGGAGATTATTTACACTCTGTTATATGTAAAGTTAATACAACATAGATTTGGATGTAGTAAGCTGATTTTTGAAATCACGCAATTGAAAAATTACAAATATTATTTATATAGCATATATTATTAACTTATAAAGGAACATTTTGAATTAAGCTAACATTGCCGGCTTTATTAATTTTCTTACTTAAGTAGTCAGAAGAAAAATCTAGCAATAATTTAGTAGTCTATCTATCAATTTTCACCACTTCCGAATGGTATTGTTTCACAGATCATAAGAAATGGCTCTCAGGCCTTGGTCTTACTTTCAGTCTGTTATGAGTTCAAAAGTCCGGATCCAATCATAACATCGATTGAATTCTGTTCAGCTGTCATGTCCGGTATCGCGATTAGATCACCCTAATTGTCTATTTCACTAACAATGCTCTCCTTGCGGATGGCGCTTGTCTAATTATTCTTTATTATTACTAGTCTATGAAGTTTACAAACACATTTCAATTCTAGTGTCATGGATGAGCGATGAAATCATACATTTAGATCAGTCCTTTAGTTAACGCCTAAGCGAATGGAGGTCGTCCTTTGGCTTATCGGCCTTTGTTTGGCGTCGGCCGAATTCGCTCACGACTATGCGCATATCGAAGCATTCTTGGAACAGAAGAAGTTTCCGGTCAAGAGGAAATATCGACCGATGTACCACATCGTGGCGCCCGTCGGCTGGGTCGGCTATCCCGCAGGGTTTGTCTTCTACAAGTCTTTGTTCCATGTGTTCTATCAGTACCATCCCTACAACGGCGCGTGGGGTGCGACCCATTGGGGCCACGTGGCCAGCAAAAACCTCATCGACTGGAAGCACTACCCTGCCGCACTCGTCCCGAAGGACTACTACGAGAAACATGGCTGCCTCGCCGGCTCTGCCCTCATCCACAACCGCTACCTCACCCTCTTTTACTCCGGCCACGTTATAGCTAACAACGCGACGACTCAAACTCAGAACGTGGCCATCAGCGCCGACGCTATCATGTTCCGGAAATACCTGTACAACCCCGTCATCAGAGTGCCGCCGTTCGGCGTCGGCGAATTCAGGAATCCCAAAGTGTGGAGATACAGCCGGCACTGGTACATGATGGTCGGATCCACCACGAACGACTACCACGGGAAAATAGAACTGTACACCTCCTCAGACATGTTCAGTTGGAAATTCAACAAAACTTTGGCACATTCGTATGGTGACATGGGTTACATGTGGGAGAGTCCGGACATTATCGACATCGATGGTCTCGACGTGCTGATAATGTCCGTGCAGGGCATCGAGCCGGACGGCTACAGGTTCCGGAACAAATATCAGTGCGGCTACCTGGTCGGGAAATTCAACTACAGGAACCTGGAATTTGAGGACATGGAGATATCGACGACCACGTTCCACGAGATCGACCACGGGCATGATTTTTACGGGGCGAAGACCATGGTAGCTCCAGACGGGAGAAGACTTTTGATCGGTTGGATGGGCTCGATGGATGTCGAAGCGAAAGAAGCGAAAAATGGCTGGGCGCACATGCTCACCCTCGTCCGTGAGATACATTTGGACCGCTACGGCGCTGTACGCATGAACCCCGTCAGAGAAACCACGAAATTGCGGACCGAGATTCTTGAATCAGCCTGGTATTCCCCAGGAGAATCATTTACAGCTGGTTTTAAATCATTCGAGGTAGAACTCAATGCCACCACAGCGCTAAGGGACATTAACCTGAGTTTCGAATGGGGCATCGGGAATCAGTTTAAAATTGGATATTCTGCTGATCATCGCTACATAAGTATAGACCGAGGAGGCCATGATGGAGTTAGACGAGCAGACTGGTGTCCTTTGGAATCGGTCAACATCCGGATTTTCATGGATTCGAGCTCCGCAGAAGTGTACTGTGGGTTTGGGGAAGTGGTGTTTACTAGCAGGATATACCCGTATGGTCTGGTGAATGTGCGGATAGGTGGCGAAACCAACGTACATATCACGCAATACAAACTGCGACGCAGCATAGGCCACGATAAATTCTTGTTAAAGGAACTGAGGAATCATTATGTTAATAAATACAAGAGTAAAAAAGTATAGCTGAAATTGTTTGTTGTTTTATGAAAAACCATCACTTTGCCCCCGAAAACGAGCTAGGTTTTTTTTTGGTTTTGTGCATTATGCCTATTCGGAATCGAATTAATGTTCCTCAAGAAGGAAGACAACCGCACACGGGGAGACGAAAAACATGGATTATTTAGGGCGTTAACAGGATTAACAGGTTAACAGGTTAGTTACACACGATTAATTTAACTGACGTCCTCCGCAAATAATTAAAGTGGTAATTAGTACTTTTAAGACTAACACGAAAATAATGACAATAAGTACAAATTCAGACAGGTCACCGTCAAATTAAGGACGCTGGTGGCAAGAGCAAGACCTCGTGTAGGGTCCGTCCGGATAGCTACCACCATCTTACTTGCTAAGTCCGCCGCAAGCAGCAGTAGATAGTTGTGCAACGCATGCAAATTACTAGCACATGAGGTATTTATTTGTGTTTCGGCAACACATCTGTAAATGCTTCAGACGATTTTTTTTGCTAGATGAGATATCGCGTGTAATATTTGTTTAGTTTGCTACAGTGTGTGTGTGTGTATGATGTGTAATGTGATCATTTAATATCAGGTGACCCACTAGTTCGTTTGTCTGGCCTCTCTAACATAAAAAAAAATGGATGTGTTAATAGATGGTAGTTACGATTACGAAAAGCCTAAAACTAGTGGTAGTTCGCAGTGCGATTCTATGGTGGCTTAGAAATCAAATTGATTGACCATCATGCAATACAATGCAAAAGGTGTGTAATTGTGTACACGTGCCACCACAGAAGTCTGTAAATAATTGATTTTATTTTTCATTTCTCTTCTTGTTTACGAACTTACCGAACAGTTACAAAATGCAACCTAACAACAATATTGTGTGTTTTACCGCAATCATATTTCCTTTTCCCAACACACGAAGCACTTAATGACGGGAGTTGCCGTTTTAAAGACTGCTTTACAATCTTGCAACCCGCTTCCCAAATTCCCCCACGGCGTGGAGAAAAATGGGGTATAAACTTTAGGCTTATAATTTTTTTGTATAAGTCAGAGAAGTTATATGAGATTAGCAGTGGTCAAGCAAAAAGAATAGGAGTTTTCTTGAGACTTAAGATGTTTCGCTTTTTTTGTTAAGCTTTGCCTCGTTGTCGGCGGTTGGTTAGAGATTTTGCAGCGTTTCTTTGAGGCTATAATTGAACTACTATTACTACATTACGTAGTAGTTACATCTCACTGGAAGCTATGAATTTTCTACTACCCACCCGCACCTCTATCGGTCCCTTTTGTCAAGAACTCATTTAAGCGGTGTTCTATAGGTTAGGTACCTATATCTCATAGCTTGCTGTAGCACGTTTCTCTAGAGACAAAACTGGCTGCAAAGAATGCCCACACAGTGTCACGTCTGTAATTTGACGACAAACAAGACACGGACTGAGACCCCGTGGGTGTCTCATACGCCTACGCACTACGTGGCCCGTAACAATTTATCTCAGCTGAATGAAGTAAATGTCCGTTGAGATATGAAGCGACTTGGAAAAGTGACGAGATATTTATAAACCCGAAACAAAGTCAAGAGTAATGAAGGGCCTAGTGGTATATGTTTCGAGTTGGACCAAATTTCTTGCGGCATTTGCGGTGATTTTACCGAAAAGCGTTGGTACATACGCAATATGCACCTATCAACAAAACTACTATTCATTCACATTGGTACTTTAGTTACAAATAAGTTTATGTCATCATCATTCAGCTGGAAGACACACCACTGGACATAAGCCTTTCCCAAGGATATTTTATTGAATAAGGCGTTACATTGTGTCCATTTAATAACCTTGCTACTCCGATAAGTAAGTAGTATAAGTAGCGGAGTACCAAGGGAAATATATTTTGTACATTTCACAAGGATGTCCACAGCGAACAGTTTTGCTACCCGCAGCCAATCGCTTCCCAACTTGTTTAAGGCAAATAAAAAGTTACTTAATACAACTTTGTTGCAATGTAATGTTTACCAAATTTCAAGTCAATCACACTGGAAGTTCACAAAAAACGGTTTACAAATTTTGAAGTTAAATAAAAGCTTGTAATGACGATGGGTGCCGTATTCCACCTGTAATCCCAGATATAATAAAATTAAAGGTAAGCATTAATATTTCAGAAATTTCAGATCAAAGAAAGTGAAATGATTTCCATAAATACTTACCCAATCTTAATGAAACACGAAACAACCCGGGTGAACACGCCAAGAAATAAAAGCCTTTCATTGAATGAACCTTTATTACTTTGATACTTTGATCCGAGTCAACTTGACCCGAAATTCCACGTCTTTGATAAGTGGGTATTTCACGCCTCGCGTCTCTCGCCCACGTACGGCCCGTGTATACGTCACTTGCAGCTTGTGACGTCATCAGGGGCTTCCCAAAGAATAATGCATCAGACGAGATACTCCATAGATTGTATGATATTGCACGCCTGAATAAATAATGTCATTTGGGCTGTACGTTACCTCATAAATAAACTCGTGTTATTTTATGTCTTATGTTAAGATAAATAATAATAGACATTAAATATTGCTGTCAACACTTGTCGCATATTTTATTGTTGCCTAAAAATTCGATTACATGGAATTTGTAAGTTTCAGGGATAAAAGGTACATATATTGTACTTACGTTAACCGCGCATACTGTAGTAACCTAACTTCCTGTATTTTAAATTTTAAAGATTACCATAAAAACAAATAAATGTTAAATAAAAATCCAACTAACCTAATGTACTTGGTGAAAACAAGATTAAAAGTGTTTGACTGATCTGAAACAATCACTCTTTGATGAATGATACCAGCTTAAAGAGACATTTCCCACTAAAGCGGTGAATTTAAAATATATTATTAATATCCTCTACCTACAATTTTCAATGTTTTTGGTAAACATAAGTATTTATTTGTAATTAACTGTATGATTCAAAATATATATATATTTTTTACTTTACTGTTTTTCCTCTATTTAAAGCAAATTGTTATTTGCTCAAATGAGACAATTATAATATTTTATTCGTGCCCTTCAATCTATTTGGATAGGATGGTGTCGGAAGTGGACGGATCCAGTTTTAGTAAAATAAATTAAATATACATATAATGTTGTAAATATTGCGTTGGTAAAGAAAAATTTTACATGGTATCCCTAACTTGACATTTTGTTTGACGTAAAGGGGCAGGGCAGGGCAGGTTGGTCGGGAGGAGCTCAGAACAATAACTAAAGCATAGAACCCGGACTAAAATAAAAACTAATTATTATAGTGCGTTGCTTCTTATTCCAGTGTACTGAAACGATAAGTTAAAAAGAGAACAAACTTGTCAGTTTCTTCTTATTTTTCTGTTTCGTACCTGTCCAAACGTCAAACTTGGTTCCTTTACGTCACTTGGTTCCGATATATGATGCCGATTTCAAGAGTCTGATTTCTTAGCCCAATGACTTGTGTTGAGTGTCAACTTAACTTGTCTGTATGTGCTTATTGTGCTTCGGATGCGTGAATGACGGACAACTGTTGGAGAATTTTTTGTTTATTATTGTTAAAAATTGATTAAATAACGAATATTGGTAAAGCCAATTACTTAGTGAAACTAGAAAATGTCTTGTGCAGTGCCAGGATGTAAATCTAATGCGTCCAGAAAACAAAACGATAATGCGTTTATAAGTTATCATCGTTAAGTGATTTTAATCAGCTTCAGGGTCGCATTAAAATATATTGAGAGTGTGTTCTATAAAATAACACCATTATTGAATCCTGTTTGTCAAAGATATCCCTATTTACATATTATTTTAAAGAAAATATGAAAACAGTATAGGTTATCTTAGTGATGTGCCTGTGATATCGACTAAACTGTCAATCGATATTAAATGTAAATATAGAGATATAATTAAATATGTTTAATTCTTTCAGTTTTCTGACTCCATTATTGTTCCATATTGTTCCCTTTCTTTGGCCATAACTTTACTATTTCACTTTTTTTTGACTTGGCAAGTTTTTACTAATCTATAGGTATGCATAAATGTTCCTTTTATAGGGTTCCGTATCCAAAAGGTAAAAACGGGACTCTATTACTAAGACTTCGCTGTCCGTCTATCAACAGGTTGTTCATGAGCCGTGATAGCTCGACAGTTGAAAGTTTCACAGATGATGTATTTCTGTTGCCGCTATAGCAAAAAATACTATGAATAAAACACATATGAATATAACAATAAAATGAATATTTAAGGGGGGCTCCCATACCACAAACGTTTTTTTTTTGCGATATTTGTTCGATATCAATAGCGGCAACAGGTTGACGCTTGAAATATTCAGTTTCATATTCACTTTAAAAATAGATAATTAAATCAAAATAAAATTAATATTTATCGGGTCCCATACAACAAACGTGATTTTTTGCCGTTGTTTTGTTACCAACCAATTCAAATACGAACGGACAAAAATGTGTTTTTGTTGTACGGTGAAACGGAATTCTCGGTGCGCGAGTCCGACTCGCACTTGGCCGATTTTCATAATAGATTTTTTTCATTATAATGATATCCGTTTAATATGTATTAATATCCACGACCGTCCCCATACCCATAAAAAATATCGATTGAAGACTAATCAATGACGGTTTGTTCCCTACACTAGCGAAATATATACATGTATAATTTAAAGCGCTTTGTATAGGTTACCCTGGTACGGAACAGACAGACGACTGTCTCGTGAATAGCATCTTTGTCTCTTTTTAACTTATTGTTTTAGTGCACTGGAATAAGAAGCAACGCACTATAATAATTAGTTTTTATTTTAGTCCGGGTTCTATGCTTTAGTTATTGTTCTGAGGGGAGGAGGGTCGAAGGATTTCAATGAGTGAGTGTGTTGTATTATCTTGCACATAACTGAGCGCGAGCGGAGTGAGTTCAGATCGTAAAATCACGAAGGGTTGACGGCCGGATGGGATTTTCTGACATATGTTTACCCAATAAAAATTATAAGTACTTATTTTTTTTAAATCGAGCGGGCTGAGGCTGTAGTCAAAATGGGACGATACATCGCGTATTTTGCAATCGTTGTGCTATGTTTCGCGTGCGTAAACACGGATAATGCACTTAAATTTTACCAGGAAAAGGTAAGTTTAAAATCTTAAGCCTTGACACATTCACTTATTTTCTTAGAATTAAGTTTGACCAGCAAGGTCAGACAACAGGAAGTGATAATGATAACAGTAACGTGACCTTTCACTTTCTCCAGTTTTAACGTTACAGAAAATACAAGTTTGTAATGGTGACTATTGTTTGAGTGTTTGTTTTAATTGCAAAGTGATGTAACTTTGTGCTTGTTGCTGGCTGCAAAGAAACTTATTTTTATAAAAGTTAACATTTTGAATTTAGAACAAGTGGCTTTATTTTTTTTAATGCATTTTGTTTTGTGCCAAAGATATGTAAATATACATGAAACTTTTTTTTAGAATTTCCATGAAGCTCAGGAATTGACCGACCAGGATATCACAAATTTGGCAGCCATGTCGGACATGACACATTTCAGAGCTGTACTAGATGAAATCCTGATCCCTAGGGTAGTGGGGACCCCAAATCACGCTAAAGTAAACAAATATATCAAGCAACAAATGAAAAGTTTAGGCTGGTCTGTTACGGAGGATGCATTCCAAGACCAAACTCCAGTTTTTGGAAAATTGAACTTTAAAAATATCATTGCCAGGCTGAATCCTAATGCAGACAGATATTTAGTTTTGGCTTGCCATTATGATAGTAAATATACAAGGGAACACGTTTTTGTTGGTAAGTTTACAGTGATCCGTTATATTAACTCAAGTGAAAATTCTTTTTGTACTGGAACTAATGAAAATAGCTATTGTTTCTTCATAATAATATGACTTAAGAATTTAATATTTAAACTAACTAGGTATGTTTTTATTTTATTTCAATTGACTTGACCAAGGTACTATGGTGAAACCATGTAACTCAAAAAATCTAATTTTCGACAGGTGCCACAGATTCGGCAGTACCATGCGCCATGATGATAAACTTGGCCAAAGTTATGTCATCAAAGTTAAATAGACTCAAGGACGCTCACTTAAGCCTTATGTTTATATTCTTTGATGGAGAAGAAGCCTTTAGGCAATGGGGCCCTACTGACTCTATTTATGGGGCCAGGCATTTAGCTAAAAAATGGCAAACTACATCTTATAAGGATGGTGCCAATCATTTGCAGAGGATGGTGAGTTTTTTTTCTATAAGTTTATCTTATAAAGTTGCCACCATCAATAACACATCATCACACATACCATTCATCTAAATTATGTGCCATCTTTTATATGGCTATGGCTGATCTCTGAGTTTAATTCGTTCTTTTTAAATCTATTTTAGGCTAAAGTCAATTTAAATGGGTATGTTAAACATGCTCGTGTGCTGAATCGTATAAATATTTATTTTTAGTGATATGTAGTCAAGCTCTAGTCCAATTTTTTTTTGTCTTTATATTAATCTATTCACAACTCAGTTTTTTTATAACCTTGAGATTACTTTGTGTTCCTTTTAGGACACTATTCAATGATTAACATTCAAACTTCGTTTATCTCGTCACTACATCATCACTACATAGTATAAAATAGTCGAATTGCGCTGTCTGTCCCTATGTATGCTTAAATCTTTAAAACTACGCAACGGATTTTGATGCGGCTTTTTTTTTATACATAGAGTGATTCAAAAGGAAGGTTGATATGTGTAATACATGCATAATGCATAATATACCGTGCGAAACCGGGGCGGGTCGCTAGTGCAATATAAATCAATCAATCAAATATCTTGATAATAATTATAATGTTTAACAGTCTTAAAAACGTTCTTAAAACATGATGGCCATCCATTGTGCGTTATAGAAATCTAACTTTAGTTAAGTTCCCCAGGCGCCTTTTTTAAGTTAGTTACCCGGTTGTCCAAGGTGCATCGGCACAAACGCTACTTTTCCTCCTTTAAGAAGGAACCTTAACACTCGAGCTCACGAGGTGGTTATTCGCATTGCACCCAGAAATTTTATTTATAACATTTCGTAGAATTAGTGTTCTTTATTATTAAATATATTTCCTTTATCACAATCGCATCATATGTTTACGTTCTTCACATTTTGGGTTTATCCCTTGTTTTTTTTCCTCAAGTTCATGACATGATCTAACAACTTTTCGAATGGTATTGATTAGTAATTGGTAAATATATGGTTGAAATTTTAATATCAGCAATATTAATGATATTGTCATTAGTAAATTGTTGTTGCTAACGTGAGCTAAGAAAAAATATTCAAAGATAATCAGTCTTGTGTTCTACATTTCGCTTCTTAGCTAAGCCCTGTGATCTCATGAATTTCAAAGTTTCCCCTTGCCTTGTAAAGTCATTTTTAATAGGGCCATGTTATCAACTCTGCGCAAAATATAATGGGAACGTACGTAGATTATTCATCGTATCAGCGCCTCATGTTTTCTTTAGTCTCTTATCGTTTTCTTGTCCATAAATAAAAAAATATTACATCTTTTCTAAAGTCGTAACCATAAAGTTCATTGTAGTCAATTTGATTATACAAATCCGTTACTTTGACGAATTAAAAATAAATCTAAATACATTGATGTTGCACCATAAAGCTCGCTATTTTTCTTTTTCTTATTAATTTGATAAGTATATGCATAAATGGGTCGTCTAAACTTTTATTTTTCACTCAACCTAACAGGCGGTAGTAGTACTTTTTTATTTCAAATCTAGAAAATTACACTTATGCATTTTTCATCTTCAACTCTCAACCACAATAGGTACTATGTTGTATTATTTAAAGCTTGTCTGAAAGTAGAACATTCTTACCTGATGAATTAATGAATATATAATCAATTAACTACGGCCCAGATGTTTATCGATGGAAGCGTGGGCGCTTTTTAGTTCAAGGGGAATTAATCTTACGCTCGAGTTGGAAGGATTCGATCAATTGTGAATAAGAGGAAAACACGTAAAGGGCCAGATTTAGTTTTCTTTTTTTTCTATTATATGGTACTAGTTTATGCCCGCGACTTCGTCCGCGTAGATAAATCCCGTTTTTTTCCTTATCCCGTGGGAATTTCCAAAAATCCTGAAATTAGTTTCTTAGTTTTGTGATCACCTACTTTTGTATCAAATTTGAAGTCTAGTTATTATAGTTACTGAGATAGCGTCACTCGGAATCGAATATATA
Source organism: Pandemis corylana (assembly GCA_949127965.1). Taxonomy (NCBI): domain Eukaryota; kingdom Metazoa; phylum Arthropoda; class Insecta; order Lepidoptera; family Tortricidae; genus Pandemis; species Pandemis corylana. The sequence goes on along the minus strand of OX421857.1, from coordinate 12,780,885 downwards.
ATTCCCGTTTTTTCCTTATCCCGTGGGAATTTCCAAAAATCCTTCCTTAGTGGATACCTACATTGTATAAGGTATCTATGTGCAAAATTTCAAGTCTCTAAGTCCAGTGGTTTGGGCTGTGCTATCCCGCGGGAACTATGCAATTTTCCGGGATAAAAACTATTCTATCTCCTTTCCCGGGACTCAAACTATCTGTATACCAAATTTCAACTAAATCGGCCCAGCGGTTTAAGCGTGAAAAGGTAACAGACAGACAGACAGACAGAGTTACTTTCGCATTTATAATATTAGTAAGGAAGTAAGGATTCTTTGCTATATCTGGCCAGTAGACTGCGAGCCCGGCATTCTCATTATTATCCGTGAAGACACAGGTAAAGAGAGTAAAAAGTCAAGTGTTTCATTATGAGTTGTACTAAGTTACTTCAACAATATAATAACCGACGCTTCTGACATATTTCATAGGTTTTTAAAATAATTTGGTACAAATTACGCTATTTTTTTTTTGAAAAAAAAATCCTAGTTGCAACACCAAGTCCTAATTTTCTCTTGACGCAATTTTAATGAGAATTTTCAAATCCGGGATTGGGATTGCCGATCGGGAAACCAGACACTTGTTACGACTGGACAAGGGCCTTACCATGACTCTTAATGCTTCAATTCCGACTCAGTTCGGGTTTTAGCTGTGATTTTTAGTATGGATCTGACAGCGAGCAAACTTAAACTGAATCAGAATTGAAGCGCTTTAAGACGTCAAGGTAACACCCCTGGTACAAAGTCAGTCGCTAGTTACGTGAATTTGAAACCGATTCCGTGATCGATTGGAACAACTGAAAACCGATATCGCACTTTGAAACTGGCAACGTAATTTGTTATGTCTGCTTCGCGTCTTTATCTCTTTCTTACAATTAAAATTAGAATCAATCGGCACCTAGCTCGTCTTCTTAAAAGCGTCTCATCCAAAAGGTAACCGCATGCACAAGAATTAGAACTAGCTAAAACTTACTTTTTAAAACTAAGAATTACTAACTTGGGGCTGGGCAAAAATCTTAGGAATCAGGTTATACCTAGGCGATGCGGCTAGCAACCCATCACTATTTTGATGCCCCTTTCCACCTTCTTCAGACACTTAACTTCGTTTTCAGGACATACTAGTGCTCCTAGATCTCCTAGGTGCGCCGGATCCAGTGTTCTACAGCTACTTCCAGTCCACTGAGAAGTGGTATGTCCGACTCGCCAGCGCCGAGCAGAGGCTGGCTGAGCTAGGCCAGCTCGGGGCTTACTCCAGGGGCAAGGCTGAGCAGACGTACTTTAGGCTGAAGAGCTCTGGTGCCTTCATCGAGGACGACCATATACCATTTTTGAGGAGAAGTAAGTTTTGTCCTTCTTATATCCTAAAGCAGAAACAAAGACGGGATTGATATCAAATCTATCAGCTATAAAACCAGGATAAGATAGAGAGTGAATGCTTTAGCCCCTTGAAAGTTTTAAATGTAAAAGTGGTTATTTAAATATTGGCTACTCGTAAACGTCTCGAGGAATTTTGAATGGGGAAACAATTCGTCCTAAATTAGAACATGGAAGAAAATAAAATGCAGTCTTAATGAGGTAACTATGACGAATTAGTAATAGCCAGTAGCCTTCTATATTTTTAATCCTTGTGGTCATCTCGTCATGACCGTTGTTTAGTTGGTTTTTATCATGATTTCGAAGTGAATTCATTGGATTCATTTTAATAATATTGAAATAGACTGAATCTTGCTAGCCGTAGCAGTATCAAGAGAGTCCGTCACTTATCTTATCTGTACTATCTCGCTATCGCCTTATTTCAATACTTATGCAGTTACCTAATGAAAACATAAGATTTCCGTGAAGATATGGCTTTAATAGAGCTGTGGTGACCGAATTCCATAGAAATAAAGTTGCTAGCTTGTAGAATTACTTAATGAATTACACAGGACGCAACGTATTAGGCTGCGTTCCTAAGAAATATTGCAAGAAATTACGTTTCGAAGCTATAGGGACTAGAACATTCTCTCGTGTCTGTGAGAGAAAATATTATCTGATATATGATTTGGTTTTTCGTAACGCCCGGCAAGTCAACGTTCTAAGATACGATAACTTTTCTTATCTACTTATGTGTCACCTTAGGGAAACACTAATATTAGGGTTCCATAGTCAAAATACTCAAAATGTCGTACAACGGAAATCTTAGTTTCACCATGTGACAACCGTAAATAATTAGCGGAAGAGTGGAAATTAGTGCCATCGAGGGCTACTCAGAAAAGTACTAAGTTTTGTGCGTATATGTATATTATACTGAGTGGCACAAAATTGGGCCCAGTCTCCATGTAAAATTACCAACATTGCATAGCCAAATTTTTTGTCGCCGTGTATATAACTATAATCGTATCTGTAATATAACCATGTTTGTGTGGTGTTAGATAAATGCGTGGAATGGAACGTGAGTAATCGCCAAACGTATCGGCACTCGACTTGATGAACATAGTGATTGCCGTTCATGAGACCCAAATTCCTGATAAGCTTAACATATCGAGTGTGAAATTTTAGATAAGAATCGATGCCGCATTCTGTTCCGAGAGTGTTCCAATACCTTTCGAATTTCTATAGAAACAGCTATTTTTTCTTTTCAATCAAAGTATGTGTATTTTTTTACACGTTGTGGAAATGTAGCTTCACGTTAACTTAACGCATTCACTGCCACGAACGCATATATGCGTCATAATTTTAAGAAGTCGGGTTTGGCAGCTGGCAGCGAATGTGTTAAAGTTGTATTTTACTTCACACTTAAACCTAGGTACATTGAATGTAGAAATTATAGTACACTCATAACAAAATACAGTACCCGGCCATAAAGATTGCACTTCGGTCTTTGGAAAGAGATAATTGGCGTCACGTTAGTTAGAGCGAGACAACGCTCTACGAAGCCGGAATTAGCCGAAAAGACCGATGTGCAATCTTTATGGCCGGGTACACAAGAAAAATTGTCGCGAGTGCAGTACACGAAAAAAACATTTTTAGATAAATTATGTGTGGAGCTGCTCTCTATTGTCAGAAATTGAATAGGGTAGAATGTGTCTACAATATGCATTTTATACTGCTATAAAAGTGAACCGGGAGTAGCAACTTGATAGTCAGTTTGTCGCGATTCTGAATGAAAAGCACGATGATTATATGAAAAAGCGGACCGTGATTTCCTTTCGGCGCCGGACTGAATCGGACCAATTAGCAGCATTATTCACACGTACATTTTTTTTGGTATAATGTGATCTAATGTTATCTAAACTGTTATTCTATGTGATCAAATTCACCAGAATACCTAAAATAGATTTTCGAAAAATTTTAAAATCTTACTTACTACGTTTTGCTATGTGACCCGCCTGATGTACTTGCGCTGGGTGGGGTTGGGGTCCTTTCAATGTAAAGATCGGTAAATCGAATGTAGTTACTTACTAAAGATATCGAAATCATAATTGATATTTAGATCAAAACGAGAATGGGAGTTTCGGCGAAAAATATGGGTTATTACAGTCAAGGGCATAAATATTTAGCAAGTCTTTCCAAGGTATGATCCAAATAATAGATAGTTGACGTTTATACCATTTATTATCAATACACGTGCGTTGAACACGGTGGCAAGAGACTACTAGCGGGTACCTCCCATTTGTTCTATGGAACTGTGACGTCATAGAACTGTTAACATTTTTCTTTCTCAGCAGTTCCATGGTAGAACTATTGAAACAAAAAATGTGCTATTTGTTCTATAGAACTAAAAGCACCTCAAGTTTCCCATCACAAACTTGAGGTGCTTTTAGTTCTATAGAACAAATAGCACATTTTTTGTTTCAATAGTTCTACCATGGAACTGCTGAGAAAGAAAAATGTTAACAGTTCTATGACGTCACAGTTCCATAGAACAAATGGGAGGTACCCCTACTAGCGTGTCCGTCGAATGTAGCCTACCTATACAGTTGTCGCTACATAGGTATGCTATACAACTGTGTCACTACAAATACCTTACCAAGATGTCAAAAACATCTTTGACACGTATTTGACATGATGGTTGTATGGATATTTATGCCGTCGACTGACATATGACGTATATAAAAAAAGTAGGTTCGCTCATTTCATAATCCATGCTAATATTATAAATGCGACAGTGTATCTGGCGGTCTGTCTGTTGTCTTTCACGATGAAAGCGGTGAACCTATTTGGTTGGAATTTGGTATAGAGGTCGTTTCAGTTCTGAGGAAGGACATAGAATAGTTTATATCTCGGAATTCCCGCGGGAAACACAACAGCAACAGCTAGTAGACCGTATATTGATCAGTCGAAATTCGATTTCCAAGCAAGACACTTTGTTTTTAGGGTTCCATACCGAAAGGGTAAAATCTCGACCCCATAACTAAGACACCACTTTCCGTCTGTCTGTTTGTCATGTTCACTATAGTTTTGTATCTCATTTTCAAAAACGATGTATTTCTGTTGCCGCTCTAACAATAAATACTAAAAACCATTTTTTTTTATGTCTTTAACCAATATAAAATGACCTCACACTGCCTACATTTTGCTTAGGAGGCAGAGCTCTGCCAACACTGGACTATGTTCACTTGCCGAATTTGTACAGAACTGGCCGGTTTTTTTTAATAAACTACTTTTTTTCCAGACGTCGACGTTCTCCACATGATCCCTTCGCCGTTCCCGCATGTGTGGCACACGGCCGGCGACGACATGACAGCTCTGGATTTCAACACCATAGAGAACCTAAACAAGATCATGCGGGTGTTCGTCGCGGAATATTTGCACATGCAACCCTAGCGGTACCGGAGGCGGAGAGGCTGGCAACTCTGGAAGGTCATTGTTACTTAATGTGTTCTGCATGCCGAATTTGAAATTTGAATATGGAATTTTGAGATCGGTTCAAGCGTCGCCAATACAGTAAGCTTAAGGGTAAGGCCTGAGTGGCGAGCGTTCGACGGAACGGACAGCGGCATAGGGATCTCACATACATTTGCTTGTGTTTAACATGAACGCTGCACGCTCCGCTCGAGCGTTCACTCAGGCCGTTCACTTAGCCACTTAGCCTCATTAAAAAAAATAGCATATATCACCACATTTAAGTTATAAATAATAGTTATTGTTACTCTACAGTTGCAACTTTGAGCCTGCAATTTTCTTGACTTAGTTGTAAGCAACTCAGCTCAGACCAAATAAGATATAGAGACGGAGTTAGGCGAACGGCAAAGTGAAGCCTTTGTACGCCTCTGCACGCACACAAGTGCAACAAAGGGTATCAACGTCGATAGATTACGATCGATTAGTGTGGAAGCTTTGGCTGCAGTAGCGTAACTATGGGGTGGCAGGAGTGGCAAAATGCCACGGGCCCCTAGCTCTAGGGGGCCCCAAACTGGCTTGGTTTAGAACACATTGAGGAAGGAGCCCCATCTGACGAATTCACCACGGGCCCCAGATATTACAGTTACGCCACTGTTTGGCTGATCGACGGATAAACTAATCGATCGACATCGATTGATTGGTGAGGTCTAGTAGAAACTGTCGATCGACGTACACTGTTCCATTCTACCATCGATCGATGCCATTGATCAGAAAACTACTTGTATACGACGTGCATAACGCGTGGCGTAGTTTCAATTAAATCGGCCTCACTCTGTTGAAACTCCGCCTTTAATTTTTATTCAGTCCTGAATCCAGATCTATAGGCTAAGTGCGATATTTTTGGTACTTAGTCTATGAACTGATATAGTGTTAAACACATTTTAAACGGACGTCCAATTCGTATTTTTTTAAAGTATCACATTTAATGAAAAGTTGTAGTTATCTTAAACATAACCAAAAAAGCTGCTGTTTGGAAGTTTGCGTTACCATTGGATTGTTTTAAATTTAAATACTGTAGTGTTTGTGGCAAGACGCATTTGTATAACAAAATTAGTAGTAAATTATCTTTATCAAGTTTTAGTTAGGAATAAATTGTATTGTTAATGTTGCCTCAGCCTGAGGCCCTCAGGCGAAATAAATAATAAAGATCGAGTTTTGCGAACGGCAAAGTGGTTTCGGTTTAAACTAAGATTTCTTGTACAGTCAAGGGCATAAATATATGTATGTTACCAATACGTCAAAAACATATATTTGACGAGTTTGGCTGCATCGATGTTTATGTCTCGACTGTTTTAGTTGTTAAAGTGCAACCAAAAGCAAACAAAGCTGATCCTAGTATAAACCGGCCTATCTTTGTCGTCCGCAGAGCTCAGTCTTGACTTTTTATTTGGTCTGCAGTTGATGCTTGCTAACGCAAGCACTTGCTACATTCCATGTATTTTAGACAATTTTAAATAGGTCACAAAAGTGATCTGATCACAATTTATATTGTTAAGAAAATATTTTGTAAGAAAAATATTTTGAATATATTAAATTAATTGTATAAAAATATTCTTGAATCATATTGTAACTATTTATTACGTACCTGCATATGTTATGTAAACGAAAACTGCTTTAATAGTGTTATATTCATGCTCTTCTAATTGTATAGGAAATCAATCTGTAGTCGCCCACAGACCAGTGGCGTAACTATAGGGTGGCAGCGGTGGCAAAATGCCGGGGGCCCTTAGCTCTACGGGGCCCCCAACTGGCTTGGTTTAGAGCACAAAAGGGATGCTGATGCACTTCTTTATATTGAGGAAGGAGCCCCATCTGACGAATTTACCGCGGGCACCTGACGTTATAGTTACGCCACTGCCACAGACAATGGCGTAGCTAGAAGCGGCGTGGCGTCAAGTATATCAGAAGGCAAGCCGAAGGGAATTTAAATAGCCTTTTCCTTTAATTCTGCACAATAAAGTGCCCAGCTGCCTTAATAGGCAAGCCGGTGGGATTCGAGTTCTATGGACGCCACGCCACTGGTAGCTAGGTAACAAAGGGCCCTGGTGCAAATAAAAAAATGGCGCCCCACTACCATCTAAACTGGTTAGGTTTTCGAAAGTTCAGTTCGTTCGAGATTTTCTGATACGGATTCGTGGGTCCTAGGAACTGCACCGCCTAGCCCCTATAGCTACGCCACTGCCCAGATATATTACAGCGGCCTGGGTTCTCAAAAAATCACACGAAGTTCCACCAATCAATTTACCTGAAATTCATATCCCGATTCCTTACTCCACATACTTATTCTGTTCGTATAGACTACAAGCCCGTGGACAAAAAAACATGTGAAATGAACCAGCGTGAAACACGCTTAGAAGGCTGTTACTATATCATAAAATAACTCTGAGCGCTATACCGTCTTTTCTGAGCGGTACAGATTTTTTCCCATACATTGGAAAAAAAATTGCACTAACTTCCGGCACCACCACTTTAAAGCGGCACTAGGTTTTTCGACATTTATTTTTAATCATTTATAAGCTATAAAAACGCCGTTAATTAATAATTAGTCGTAATTCCTCACTTGTACCTGAGAAATTCCATAAATGTACCGCTCAGAAAAGACGGCATAGCGCTCAGAGTTATTTTATGATATAGTAGGTAACAGCTTTCTAAGCGTGTTTCACGCTGGTTCATTTCACATGTTTGTTTTCCATGGGCTTGTAGTGTAGTGGAGCCGTGTCCTGTGTGTTACGAAAATAGGCTAATGTGGTGAAGTGACTAATGACCTTGCTACTCGTAACCACACAACACGCTTGGGGAGTAACTTATTGGTTTTTGTTTATGGACATATTCGTAATACGGGATATGGCGGTCGGGACGCTTCGCGGCACCCTTACCCTGTTACTAACTTGTCATGTAACTAAAAAAACGTGAAGAAATCTAGAAACAATTTTTACCTACTTCTAATGACCCGATTAACTTGAAATTTAGGCAATGCGTTTATCAATCAAATAGGTACAAGTCGAGAAGTTTGTATTTTTGTATCACAAATACTTGTAGAACCCCGGTCGCTCTTATATAATCTGACTGCGGAATATGCATTTGACTTTTACAATTCACGTGGTTGTATGTGTGTTTTAATATCAGCGATTTTCGCTATACTTTGTATACGATATATTGACGATAACTATAAGTACAGTGAAATATTTCAATCGCACGTACTATTGAGATTAATCAAACATTCCTAACCAATTGAATGCCAAGCTTATATTGTAAAGCTAGTTCGAATCTTATGCCTTTTCGTAAAAATAACTACTACACTTCTACTCTGTCGGCTATATCATACATTGGTGTCCAAGCGTCCGCTAGAGCGTCCACTCATGCGGGACTAAAAGCAATGTATGACTTCAACTCAAGGCATGCGTTCAGTAGGCTTATTATCTAACTCGCTCGCAATTTGACAGTTCATGTATGGGCTGACAATTGGCATCGGAATCAGCTAGCTGTCACATTCATACAAGAACTGTCAAAATGAACACGATGGCGATTGCGAGCGAGTTAGACCATAAAGGTCCGGCCACCAGTGCGTAAAAGACGTTGACGGTGCGTTTACACAAAATGTATTAAGAAACGGCGAGAACGTGACGCATGCGACACGTCACTGCGTATACGCAGCGGTGTGTTCGCACCTTAAGCCTACTGGTTTGGTGCAATATTATAATATACCATCATAAGTAGGTACTGTCAGCGTCAGATATGTATATCACAGCAGCGAAAGTGACCTAAATAGGCACAAGGCTTTTATGTTAAGTGCATGTACTGATACATTTTGACAGTTGATGTAATGACCATGAATGTATGAGTTACAATTCTAGTTTGTTAATTGTTCCTAAGCGGTTGTGTGAATAAATGTTAATGTTGGTTTTAAGTGGATAAAATCATATTTTGTGATATTTTACAAATCATAAATATTTATAGACATGTATATTTATGTATAGATAAACAAACAAAGTTACTTAACATTTTATTGCAAATCCAATTCAGCTTATACGAAGTTACGTACTTAATTACAAGGAACACGATATTATTCAGAAACATGTATTTTATTGTTATTTATTAAGCCATGGTGGTATAAAACAAATCGCTTATTTACAAAAAAATATATAAAAAATCGTTATGTTTAACATTTGAAATAGCATTTCTAATAACATGGAATCATATAGACGACAATTTGTGCAAAAATCGCAAACTTATTAGACAAGAAAAGACGGTTTATAAAAGTAACAAAGTTCCGATAGTATTATCGACCTTGTTTCTAATTAATAGGGTGTTATGTTAACAATTCAAATAGTACATGTCATTACAAAATGGCAAAAACTTGCTGACTTATTATAACCAGGATAAGATAGAGCAGGCCCTACTTCACCAATGCGACTATTGTCGGCGACACGTGACAATTTAATTTACATAACAAAACCGACGAGAATCTACGTCGGTTGGCTTCATATTGGAGACGCATTGTATTTCAAATTGTCACTGGTCACTGACAATTGTCGCGTTGGTGAAATATAGATGTACTCTGTCGCTACTTGTCATCATCCGTCCATTTCCATCTTTCCAGGCTCAGGAAAAAGCTTGATCGTTTATTTACAATCCCAAGAAACTAAAGAATTGTGAAATTTAAAGAAGGATAGTTGTTCAATGGGGATATCGCTTGTGAATTTGCCACTAGAGGCGCTAGTGTCGCGTGAGGTCCAGTAACATTAACTTTTCACTGGTTTTGGCGGGCTTCGTGACATAAATTATAATTTCTTTCATTTACCTGTTGAAAAATGATCTCCTTCGTGAAATTATCGCAAATATGGATTATTTGGCGATGAATGTGAACGCTTTGAAAGCGATTTTTTTTAGTACAAAACGGAACTGCACAACATTGCGGCATAGCTATTCGATATGATGGTAGTTATTTATCACTACATAGTATAAAAAAGTCGCTTTCCGCTGTCTGTCCGTCCCTATGTATGCTTATATCTTTAAAACTACGCAACGGATTTGGATGCGGTTTTTTTAATAGATAGAGTGATTCAAGAGGAAGGTTTATATGTATAATACATGCATAATGTAGTAGTGAAACACTGATTGCACCCGTGCGAAGCCGGGGCGGGTCGCTAGCAATTATTATGCTTATTGAGATTTAAAACTTTGTTTCGGCGCCGATCTTTTAAAGTCGCCTTTGACAGCTACACCTCTGGACCTTAGTCAACAGTGGCGCCAACTGGTGCGCAAAGAAACCATAGTCCCCATTAAGAACCAGGAGATTACACGCTTGACTTGAACCAATGAAAAGGTTTACACGATATGTTTCAAGTTTACTGTGCTGTGACCCTTTTTATGACTAAATGTTTGTTGGTGATCGTACCGTGCGCCTTGTCGGTGGTTTCGTAAGCTGTCACTGTCACTCTATTGGTTATAGTGTGGGAAAGGGACGTACGATAGTGGTCTTCGCGTACTTCTGCGATTTCACGAAATCTCTTGAATCTTGGATTTGACATTTGGATTTTGGCTCTACAAGATGAACCTTTACGTTGACGTATATAATTGTAGCAGTTTGGCTTCAACTAAATTTATTATTGAGCACTGAGTAGGGTTGCCATTTGCCTGGATTTTTCCTACTTTGTGGGAGGCATGTTTTGTGTCTAAGTGAAACCAGAACAATTAGTAATTTATAATTAACTGGCCGTCCAGGGAAAATATCGAATGTATAAAATGTCCACAGCTTTTGAAGTCGTGTTCGAGTGTCGACAATTTTGATAATGGCAACCCTTTATTGAGCTTAATTTTAGTCAATCAAATATTTTCAGATCGAAATGTAAAATTAAATAGTTAAGGTTCAATATTGTACCTAGTTCGTTAATGTATGGTTAATTTAATCATATGTGTTTATCTTGCTTAACTTGGCGTCATACTAAGCTGCGTATCGATTTCGCACTATGGATACTTTGCCGGCGCGCGGCAACTCGAACATTGGCGCGCTCGAACGTGCCGCGCGACGATTCATGTCGGTTTTTGACGGCGCGGCAAAGGACTGTCAGTGCGTTATGCGCGCGAAGTTGGGACGGATCTTTGCATTTTGCATGAACACTCGGTTGATGTATCGGCAGCCTCGCTACCAGCGACTTGTGCGCTTAAAATGGCTCGCGAGCCAAAACATAGGTTTCCCGCGGTCGAACAATGCTCGGGCGGCGGCCGCGCGAAGTCCATACGCAGCTTAAAACATTTTAAAACTTAGGACCTGCTATGATATTGTCATATTATTATACAGGATGTATCTCAGAAAAAGGAATTAAACAAACTCAATCCTGGTTCTAGTTTGTTTAATTAGAAATACTTCACCTTATTTAAAATGATGATTCTAATCACTATTCAGATAAAACAAGGTTGAATAATAAAATAAACAATACAAAAATATCCTATAAATGAATTAAACAATATTTGCGTTAAAAAAATAAAATGTATTTTACAATAAACTAAGCCAACATTTATTTTTATTGATATATGCTACTTTAAAACGACAACTTTCCATTGGATGTTTTTGCCAAAATACATAATTATCGGTCAAAATAAAATAAAAAATTATTGAATTTTATTTTTTATAATTTGCAAAATTTTGGAATAAAATATTTCATTTATTTCCACGAATGGAATAAGTACAAAGAGTTCAAAAGTAAACGAGTAGGTGTGTAACTGTGCAATTAAAACATGCAACGTGAAAAAAGTATATTTTACGTTTAAATACATATATCATAAAATATACTTTTTTTAACAATAAAAGATTATAAAAATTCAATATTGACTTTAAAAGTACCCCATATCCATATAAATAATAAAGCTTTTTTTTCTGTCTGTTCATTTCATACCAAAGCAAACAAAACTAAAGATCGGCAAGACGCGTACAAATAAGTACTATTATTATCTTTAAAGAGTTACGTTATTTTTAAATTTACCCGCTTTGTAATGTCATGGTATCCAGTACCAATAGATTTTTGATCGACAAAGCTCCTTGTATCAGTTACTTTCCACAGATTCCAAATTTGTATTAATTACCACCATGTATGAATCTGGGCGACTCTCGAATCTTCCCCACCATGTTAGATTTCATCATAGAAGGTTTCATAAATTGTGCAAGTCTACAAATACACTACCTTCTATTTAACTGATCAGTTCTGATTGACTTATTCTTTAAAGCAACCTATCGTGATTTACATTTACATAATACTTCAATAGTTATTTAAAATATGCTATCTAAGAGCGATCCCTTGAATTTATTTAAAGTTTTCTCCTCCAAATCGTTTAGTTTAGAATCAAGATCTTTTTTAGATCCATTATTTACTAAATCTTGTATTGTCTCAACATTAGTTTCTTCTAAAACAGATACATCTAAGTCCTTAGAATTACTTTTACCAACATCATTCTCAGTTGCCTCCTCATTTTTATTATTCCCAGTCCCAGTATCAATGCTCTTATCCCCTTCATTTTCATTCCCCACACAATTATCATCATCATTTTCATTGCGAACAATATCATTGATCGCATCTTGAAAATCAGCTGTATTCACTTCAGATACACATTCACTCATGACATCTGCCACAATATCATTAACCTTAACACCATTACACGTAGCACTATCATTTTCACTTCTAACTCTATGTATTTCATGGACAGTTCTATCATTAGAATCAGACTTTGACATCAATGTTTGGAAATCCATGAAATCTTCGACACCATCAGACTGTACGGGTGTTTCGTTCTTAATGAAGCTTTCTATGTCCATACCTCTTTCTTTATAGTAATCCTTGGAAGTTATGGTGGAGTTTCTTTCTGGTGGATCTATTCTGGGTATTTTTGCCGCGTGGTTGGTCTCTGCTTCTATTCTGGCTTTGGACCTCTTTATCTTAGTTCCGGTTGCATCTTTGTTTTTACGCGATATTTTCGGCGGTTCAATTGCTAGCGATGTATATGTCTGAAAATAAAGGGAAATTGTTAGATGTGGATATGAAATGTCAAACAGACAATAACGACTCGTTCGAAAGTTTATTACATAATGTAGTAGGTAATAAAAGTAATGCAGCTATTGAAAAATACATTGATTTTCCTACTAACAGTAGCATTTCAAATTTCACAGATACTTAAGCAACTGTGCTTTATTATTTTAGTACCATCACAATTACATGATTCTGGGGAAAATTTTGAATCTAGGACCAAATAACCCCACAGTGATATTCTTAAAATTTTCGAGATGTAAGTAACACAATATATATATATATATACACACATATATCACGTCTTTATCCCTTAAGGGGTAGACAGAGCCTAAGGTAACAAAACCTTCGGGCCACATTTAGCATGATTAAGGGCGTACAGGTGGAAAAGGATATCAAAATAGTGATGGGTTGCGAGCCGCATCGCCTATAACATGATTCCTAAGACTTTCGACCATTCCCTCGATGGGCTTTTTACCATCTGCGCGGGAAGAGAAGCAACTGGTAAATTCTATGTTTTTTCTATACTCTCAGACCAGCATGTAAATGTAAAAAAATGAATGTGATGTAAGTAAAAATCTGATAAATCGGGCATTTTTTATTCCCGCACATTTAATTAGGGGGTTGAACCGCCGGACATTTAATTACTCATTGTACGTACAGGGGATTAGGGGTCCCTAGTAACGGACCTATCCCTAATCCTGCATCATGAAGCTTTCGGAACGGCACATAACGGAACAATTCTGCCAAACATCCTTATGCGCCTGGATTTCTACGATTAATCTTACCTCTGGTTTCTTAAAAGGCGTGAAATTCTTTCGTCTAAGGACTTTGTCCTCAAAGAATGCGTCCAAAAGCAGCGACTTGGCGACCACATCCTTCGGATCGCCCTTGTTAGGTTCGAAGTCTCTGACGTTGAAAGTTTCCTTTGGATTGAGCCACTGATATATGGATGAAAAGGTGTATAAGTCTTCCTGCAAAATTGAAAAAAGACATCATTCTTTAGAGAAAATACATCACACTTTACAGGTTTCGTTTGGATCTCTAGATAGCATTGGTGTTTTGGAGAGCGCCGTTTGATGTATGTATAAGAAATTATATATTTCAGATTCATTTTGAGACAGTGTACATTAGATTAGAAAGAATAATAGCTATAATGTTTTGTTTGTTAATGTGGTTAGCCAGTGGCGTAACTATAACGTCTGGGGCCCGCGGCAAATTCGTCAGATGGAGCTCCTTCCTCAATATAAAGAAGTGCATCAGCGTCCCTTCTGTGCTCTAAACCAAGCCAGTTCGGGGCCCCGTAGAGCTAGGGGCCCTGGCATTTTGCCACCCCTGCCACCCTATAGTTACGCCACTGTGGTTAGCTTTTAAAGGTCGGTCAGTAGTGTGACGATGCGAAGCAGTCTCGACATCGGTCACCAGAGCCGCTTGTGCACACTGAGTGATTTCATGTCTGATTCTAAAGATATCTCTCGTCCAGGGGTGTTACGAATATTCGCATCCGCATCCGTAAATGCGGAATATTCGCATTAATTCAGACATGTGCATCCGCATTCACATCCGCATCAATCAATGCGGAGTTTTTACGGATGCAGATTCACATCAACAAGACTCGACAAGTAACTACATGTTAAGAAAGTGGGCGGAGCCAGAGTGGCACGTGCTTCGCGTTCGTTTACATAAATACTATTATGCATTTAAAATTTAAATAATTATCCTTTTAAAATCCCAAAATCCGCATCCGCATCACATCCGCATCCGCATCCGCATCTGCATCCGCGGATGTCTAAATTTTTGCATCCGTAACAACCCTGCTCTCGTCCACCGAGGTCAATAACACTGCCCTCCTAAGGAAAAACGCAGTATGTATGTACATATGAGCTGCATACTGACTTACTGCATTTTTCCTTTGGACGGCAGAACAGCGCGTTAACACTTCCCGCAATTTAAGATATTAGATGATAAATAAGTTCTATACAAGAATCCTTACCTTCATGTCGTTATGCGTCATCCATATCTTGAAGGCGGCCAGCGGCCGGTCGCGCAACGTGCCAGCGTCGTCGACAGCCACGGCCCACTCGCGCCGCGCGAGCGCCGCCGCGTGCGGCCGGGTGCTCACGAACACGGCCTTCTTCACGTAAGGGTTCGAAGACTCGAAGATCACGTCTAGAACAATGGAGTCAAAGAGTCTATTAAATAAATAAATATCTTGGGACAAATTACACCAATTGACCCAGCCCCAAATTAAGAAAAGCTTGTACTATGGGTACCAGGCAACGGATAAACATACTTATATAATGTAGGTAAATACATACAACATCCATGACTCGGGCACAAACATCCGTATTCATCATACAACTGTCTGCCTGCCCCTACCGGGATTCGAACCCAGGACGTCTAGCTTCATAGTCAGGGTCGCTAACCACTAGGCTGTCTGGTCGTCAAACCATCCACCACGGTATCATCGTCTAGGGCAGCATTGCTTAACCTCAGGTCGTCCTATACTTTATAATTACTGGAAGTTAAATAAAACAGGGTTGCGGGCTTCAAAAATATTTTCAGTTATGGGTTGCCAGCCAAAACAGTTAAGAACCACTGGTCATCCCCATCACACCGGATTGAGGGCAACGCCGGTAGGTTTTGCATCTACGAAGATTTGAAATTCCGCTCATGCTGTCCCTTTCAGTTTAATTTAAACACTTGGTGTGAGCGACGCGGCATGAATTGGACTTCGAATTTGTGAGGAAAACATTAGGTCAACAGGAAAATAACAAAAAAATATTTGGCATCTCAGGCTAACACATTTTGTCTTAGCATGCGCAACGACATTTTGTATACAGGATGACTTCCTAAGTCGTGAAAAGAAACCACATTTTCCGATACCGCTGCCCAAGATTAACACGGACCACTAGTGGTAATCGCAATTAGTCAGCCCCTCAATTAATTAAAACAAAATAAGAATATCAATCCCTACTTATCATCATCTGGTCACCCTACTCGGCCCAGACCACGTGACTCATTTGCATTTTTACCGCGGATTTAAAGTCTTTATTAATACTAGCTGTTGCCCGCAACTCAGTCTGCATAGAATGCGTTTATCGCTATCCCGCAGAAATTACGCAATTTTCCGGGATAAAAAGTAGCCTATGTGTTATTCCAATCTATAATTTATCAAGTTACAAATTTCATTAAAATGAATCGTCGAAATGTATGTACGCGCATAACTTCCAAACAACTGCACCGAATTGGATAATTAATTTTTAGTTGTGTTTGTTACTGTTTGGACAAGGTTTGTATAAAATAGCATTTTGCAACAAAAAACTGCAGCGGGGCGAAGCCTCGGGCAACAGCTAACTAGTAAATAAATAAATAATCGATTTTACTTGGTTCCATGGTGTTAATTTATTTAGGTCCATGGCGGCGTTAACTAACCATCAATTGACCCACTGGTTTGTTTGCCTATTACATAAAATCTTGTTCTCCTTTAGAATAACATCTGGCAACCATAAACATGCCAAACATAAGTTAAGATTTCGTCTTGAAGTCAAAGGTGAAGTTGTCAAAATAACAATGGCAGTTACAAGTTTAGCATATTTTGCCTTCAAAGATTGGGTGACATTAATTGAGTGGCCTAAGCCTGAACTGGGGAATTTAAAAAATGACTAGACTTTTTTTCTCCGATTTTGGAAATTTTTGGTTATATTTGCTCAGGATCAATACTACTGTTGTTTCTCATACAAGAAAAAAAGTGTTCCCAATCTTACATAGTAATTTTCGCTGTCGGCTCTGTAACCTCTATATACATACTTGTATGCAAAGTGACAAAACACTGACCTGGGAACACATTTTTTTCATACGAGAACTATGAGAATCAGTAGTGTTGTTAAATACACCCCCTTGCAAAAAAATCAAGGACCTATGATTTTTCAGATCTTTAGGCATGCACATAAAATAAAAAAACAATGTGCCCGTTTTTTTGAAAGGTGTAGTAGAAAAAGCCAAAAATGTCAAAATCTATCCCGGCCCGGCTAAATGTTACTCACCATCTTTAAGCTGGGTCCATCGCTGCAGGTGGTCCCGCCAGTGCGCCAGCTCGCTGTCCTTGACCAGCACGAGCGCCGGCGCCGGCAGCAGACGCTTCACCGCGCTCAGGAACAGCACCACTTGCAGGGTCTTGCCGTAGCCAGACGGGTCGTTCAGGATAACACCCGGTTTCTTCTGCAAGTATTGAAGGGCAATGAAATATGAGCGGATAGCTGAGTGGTTAGAGAATCTGTCTGAAGCTGGAGGTCCCACGGTCGATTCCGGTTGCAGAATATAGGTATTATGTATGAATAGTATTAATATATGTATTTAATTGTGTTTAATGGAATCTTTGCCTATAGATTGGGACAAGGTCAATTTGAGTTGTTTGCCTAAAGAGCTGTAAACAAACTATTTAACCTAAATCTTGTTTTATTATATCTCAATAAAACTAACTCAAATAAAATTATGTTTATTTAAAGAGGAAATGGGCAAAATTCTTAGAAATCATGTTATAGGCGATGCAGCTAGCAACCCATCACTATTTTGACTCCCCTTTCCACCTATGCCTACAATCATGCTAAATGTAGCCTTTAGGTCTCGTTACCTCAGGCTCTGTCTACCCCGTAAGGGATATAGATGTTATTTAAATTAAATTTAAATATGATTACCCTGAGTGTTTCCTAAAAAGATCCGAGTTAGTCAACAGAGTAAAAACAGTTGAACATTATGAAAATACAAAACAAAGAGAATAAAAAAACTTTGACATACAGCGGTCTAAGAGTTAAGAGAAATTTTCAAGATTTTACAGTTCCAAAGTGCAGGATGGTAATTCCAAGAAAGTATACCTTTTTGAATTGTGCATAGAGAAATCGAATGCCATCAATCTGATGCTGAGGAAGTTGGCAGTGATCCACAAAGACATCATCTTCCCTCGAGAGGTACAATCGCTCCGTTATCTTAATATCAGTCATTGTTTAAGATTACCTGGAAGAAACAGTTTTGTTGGAATTTAAAACAAGATCTCTTTCTACGTAAGTTTAGTGCTTGAAAAAAAAAACAAAAAAAAAGTGGCAATGGCAGTTGAATGCTGTATTTGTGGGTATTTGTATATGAGTTGAGTCACTCACTTGGCCATGCCAGTTCTACATCCTCAGGAGTCCCTCTAAGCTTTATAAAGAACTAATTAATAGCAAGAATAACTGCCAAAATATATACAAAGAACAAATTTAATAACAAAGGCCAAGATTCTTATCATAGTCTTATTGGAAATTCGAAAGCATGAGTATGTCTGTTACTTCACAGTAAACAGACAAATAGTTTGTGTTAGTAAACTTAACTTATTTGTATAATGAACACTTGACGATTACACGACCTTAAGTGCGGACTTGCTTCTTGCCCAATAGTATTATAAGACAGCCAGTACGAGAATTAGAAGTTTTAACCGCTCATTCAGTAAATCCGTAATGACGAGTCAGGCAATTAACCTAAATGTTAACTTACTGTTAAGGAAGACGGAATAGTCTTATCATTTACGACGGCATATTCTGATTCAATCGGTTCAATATTGATAGAGTCATGATCAAAATGTATAGCATTTCCAAATAAAACAAAGCGACGAACACAGAAACACTTGTTTTGTGCACTTCTATGTCTTCAAACTCCTGCATGATATGCCTGTTACGGTAAACATGATCCCAAAACATGGACACTGTTTCTCTAACATTCAATATGCGCGAAACACGCTCGTTGGTGATGGAACTTCGCTTATGACTAAACTTTTAAATACATTTTGTGTTAAAATGCGATGTATGTAAATGAATTAATCTACAAAGCGAAAACACGTCGGTTCCGATGAAATATTCTCTCTCGCACATTAATTAAGTAGGTATAAGCTACAAATTTGACGTGGTATACACTGTGCGATGTTGGCGCTAGTGTACTACGTAAAAGTTGATGTTCGTAATGATAATCACGACTTTCTAATTTTGCCGTTTACGAATGTGACAGCTGCCAGCTGATCACTACCAGCATTAAAAATAACAATGTGACCATGGAAAACACTGAAGTATTATAAGATTATAGGATAAAAAACGGATAAAAGAAATCATACAAGCCATATTTATTTATTTATAGGCAAAGATTTTATGTAGAACAATTAAGAAGTAAATGGCGCCCATATTGATTTCTACTCTTTATTGTCGGTTCTTGTTACAGGGTTCACAGAGTACATTTGTATATATTGACGGTGTTCCCACGGGTTGAGGGAGCAAAAAGTGATCCCTAGTTTTATTACTAAGCTCAACATTTGATTTTGAGATAAAAAACCATTCAGGAGCTGTTAGGTACTTAATTCCTAACTTGGTAAGTAGCTAGTTAATACTCTCTGGGGTTAGAAGGAAACAAACAAGAGTTCATGATTTGGACATAAGAATGTTTGATCTAACATTCATGTAACCTGCTATGGGTGGTGTAGGGGTATAGCACGCGTCACGGAATGACGAGGATCCGGGTTCGATTCCCGGTCATAGCTTTACTTTTCGGGCTTTTCTATGTGTTCTCATTTTGAGTGTCGTTTAGAAAATTAATGTAGGGAATAAAAAAAACATATAAAAAATAAAAGTTTATTCAGAAGTAAAACATAATAAAATTTGATTTTTACACAAGTTAATTGCACTTTCTCTTACACGACCTACATGATTTAATAACGGTTTGACAGAATTAGTTGTTTTTGAAGGTAGGTGGCCTCTTCTCGACGAAAGCTGTCATACCCTCTTTGCGATCTTCCTGCAAAATAACATTGTTTTATTTAAAACAATTATACTTAAAAAAACATGAACTCTTGCATCATAATCCAAAAAAAAACATTTCTATTCAGCCATAAATACTATCTCGAATTTTAAAACACTTTTATCCACAGATGCCGATAAGAATAAGATTCCTATTGCAGTGTCCTTAAGAATGTTAGTACGACAGCAATCGATTGATCATAGAATAGATGGATTGATTACACACGGTGCTACTCGCCAGTTCTGTTAGCTTGAACTTCGCTTGACACTCTACCGCGTGTCTAGATTCACCCAAAGTACGATCGCGCGTACCTTTCACCACACGTGTTTCTGTCGCTCGTGCGTAATTATTTCCCATCACTGCGAGACGCTGCGAGCGCGAGAGCAAATAATTACGCAGGAGCGACAGAGATAGGTAGTGACAGTTCGTCGTACTGTGACCGTACTTTACACGGCTAGAAAAGCATAGGAAGCGTACCGTAGCGAAGGATCCGTAGAACACGGACTTCTCGAACTCGAGTCCGGAGCGCAGCGTAGTCTCGTAAGCTTGGTTGACAGCTCGCTTCGCCATCTTGACGATCAGCGGCGAGTGCGTGCCGATCCGTTCCGCCAGCTTGATGGTCTCCTCCAGCAGCTTGTCGACCGGGAACACGCGGCTCACGAGGCCTATCCAAAACATAAATCACATAGTTGACTATCTAAGAACTTGTAGACATTGTTGCCGGCTATTTAATCTCCGCGCCGGAACACAACAGCGCAAGGGCAAGCATTGCTGCTGGCAGAACTAACAGTAGCAATCAGGAGGACCTTGCACGAGGTTCTTATCTCCCGCAGATATTTAATTTTTCGGGCAAAGACCGCCTAAACGAGATTGATGACTGTGGATGAAGCGAAAGAAATATGTCAGGATCGTAGCAAGTGGAACAAAGTAGTCTCTGCCTACCCCTGTGGGAAAGAGGCGTGACGGTATGTATGTATATATGTGTAAAGACCGCCTAATCGAGATTTTATCCTTTCCTGCAAGTGGCTGTACATGGTTATACGCATACCCATCTTCTCGGCTTCCTGCGCGTCGATGAAGTTGCCGGTGAGTACGATCTCCATGGCCTTGGACTTGCCGACGTAGCGCGGCAGGCGCTGGGTGCCGCCGGCGCCGGGGATCGTCCCGATGTTGATCTCAGGCTGCCCAAACTTGGCCTTCTCTCCCGCGTAGATTATGTCACAGAGCATGGCCAGCTCACAGCCGCCACCAAGCTGTTAATCGAATATTCAACGTTCTACTCTGGTAATACCGAAGATACAATCCGAGACGATATAATAAGGGCATATTTAAAGTAAACGTACGAGAGGATGGACTGCAATGAGGAGGGAACGTTATCATATCAGTATTCTGTCAATACTGAAGAATTGATCTAGCTAGTAGCTGACCCGCAAGAATGAGAAGGCTTCGGCAATAGGTCTCACGCGGGCCCCCTGCGAATGTAGCAATACATATTTCCACGTAATGTGTACTCACAGCGAACCCGTTGACGGCGGCGATGATAGGCTTTCCACAGTTGGAGATGTCCTCCCACTCCCGCAGGAATCCTGCTTTCTGGTTGTCGGAGTATGTGTTGTTCTGCATCTCCTTAATGTCAGCTCCCGCCGCGAAGGCCTTCTCGTTACCTAAATGAGTAATTGGTATAATTAATTGTGTCTAGCGGACACCCACTAGACAGGCTAAGCCTTAGTGTAATGGTCATACGTAATCATTACGTCATTATGTCACACTGGCAAATAAACTATAAGTACCTGGATGACCGAGCTTTCTTAGTGTATTACCTATGGTACTACTAAGTGGCACTACAGACCAAAATAAATATCATAAATGGGGGGTAGGTTTAGGTTATGTTATATCTTCAACAGGCCCAAAATACCCAAAAGTAGGAGCTCCGCGGATGATTTTGATATTTATGTTTCATTACTTAAATTACAAAACCTAGATTTTGCTGCTTGCAATTTGAATCGTTTTTTGGTGCGTTTAACTGGTATAATTCCGCTAACGCGAACGTTAAAATTTCGTTCTCTATACTTAATGGTAAGCAAGACCGATTGAATGAATACGATGGCGATTGCGAGCGAGTTATGTAATAGGCCTACAGCAGTCCCTTTACTAGCGGGTTGGGATCAAGAGTGAGACATTCTCTATAGGACTTCTTGTACTGCTCTATTTTCATACTTATTGTTGGCATTTCAAGGTAGGAGTGAATTTCATCGTTCCGAGTAAACCAAGGCTCTCCTGGCCCCTATGTCACCAATTCGACAATTGCCGGTGAAAGTTACAATTCGAATTGCAATGGGTGGTCAATATGAAACCAAGCGGCGTAGATTCTCGTAGAGTTTGTAATGTAAACAAAATCAGAGGCGTCTTTATCTACGGTGCAGGGTGTGCGACGCACACGGGCGCCGGGTCTAAGGATGGGCCGAGCGCCCTCTAATGCGACACCTCCAAAGATGCGTCGCTCGCGGCGCCGGCGCTCTCAAAGACCCTGCGCCCGTGTTATGGCCGACGCCGGGCGCGCGGCGCGTAGCAAAGCCAGGCTACTTACTCCTTTTCCTACTCTATTTAAATTTACACAACCCCTTCCTTCCTAAAAAAACTTTTTGCTTCCCGACAACATTTAAAATTGCACCATTTGCATCCGAATTTCCGTTTGAAAATATAACTGTTAGTATTCCATTTTGACCCGGCGCCTACTAGACTAGAGGGCGCCAGGGTACTGGTTGCACACGAGCGCCACAAGGGCTAGAGACGCCTCTGAACAGAATCGTCACTTGTCACCGACAATTGTCGCTTCGGTGAAATAGGGACCAGCTATTACTCTCAGCTCAGACTCACCGGTGATGATGATGGTGTTGATGCTGTCATCACCGTCGAATTCCCGGACAGCCTGGCCCAGCTCCACGAACAGTGGCTTGCAGAGCGCGTTCAGGGCCTTGGGCCTGTGCAGCTGGATGAGCCCCACATTCTTCTTGGTGCCGACAACTTCTGTTTTGATGTTTTCATACGCTGGAGCTGAGTGGGACGAATGAGAATTTTTAGTCAGGAAAACAGTAGTGTCCAATGTTTTTTGCCGAAACTGAAACCGAAACCAAAGGTTCGATTATAGTTTCGGCTAAAACCGAATCTTTTTTAAATATGATTAAAATACAAAGATGAATAAAATGTCAGTTACCCATTTACTTTTACGGTTTTACCCATTACAAATTAAATTTTTCTATATGAGACTGAAAATTGGAACAGAGTAATCCGAAAAGTAAAGCTATGGCCGGGAATGGAACCCGGATCCTCATCATTCCGTGATGCATGCAATACTATACTGCTACACCATTCATAGCAGGAACCTTTATAATATGGTGTTTGTAGTCAACTTTGATACGCGAGTGATCCTTTTATCATTGATAAAAATTAAAGAGTGCAAATTTTTGGTAGTTGTTGCCTCCTTGTTTAGTTATATAAATTTCAAGGTAAACAAGATAGTTGCAAGTGAAATTAGGTAACATTACGCTTTTTTGTGTCAGAAATTACCAGATAAGATAAACAATATGTGAGCACTTTAAATTAATGAAAGTCATGGTCCAACCATTTGGTTGCTCAAGGCAATCTGTTCTATTTCGGGTTCTGTTTCACGGGCATAAGACACATTATTGGTCGCGTGTCTGAATAAACTGGTTTTATCATATTACAGTTTGCTTGAGGTATAACAATAAGACATTTATTGGACCAGTCCAATGTCTAAAGTTTAATTTGTGTATTTTTCTATGGCAATGCAATTTATGGGATAGATAGGAGGGGAGAACGAGATAGTGAATACTGAATACCCGCATGTTAAATGAAATAGCCTTAGGACTCAAAAACATTATTAGAGACAGTATTTTTATTACTCCTTTTTACATTTTGTTTCAACTGCAAATGGAACAATATCTGTATCCATAATTTCTTCTATGCTGGTCTGTGGTCTGGGAGTAAAGAAAAAACAGAATTTACCAGTTGCTTCTCATCACGCGCAGATGGTATAAGCCCATCGAGGGAATGGGCGAGTCTTAGGAATCATGTTATAGGCAACGTGGCTAGCTACCCATCACTATTTTAATTTCCCTTTCCACCTATACTCCCTTAATCATCCTAAACATGGCCTTAAGGTTTTGTGGCTCCGTCTACCCCGTAAGGGATAAAGACGTGATATATGTGTGTATGTATATTTTTTCTTTTTTTTCTGGCTTGCGCGGTTTGCGTATTGCCACAGACGTACAAAAATATATAAATAATTTACTTATACAGGTGTTGCTATTTGCATTTATTTAATCATCTACATAGGTAAACATTGTATCATAAAGTAGCACAGTAACAAAAATGTATAGAATAACGGTAGATAGAGATGGACAATGTGAATCTGAATATTTTAGACAATAAAAATCAATACTTTGTTTTTCAACAAGTTATACAGCTCAGCTTATGTTTGTCTCACCGACTTCTAATAAGGGTTCTAGATTGTATGCCGCAACCGCTAGCCTACCTATTTGGCCTCAGCAGCTCCCTAAATAAATGTTGTATTGAAAGGGACTAAACACTTCTATTTACATCTGATATCAATATTAGTGTCACAAGCTAATAAAATCAACATACATACACATACACACAAATCACGTCTATATCCCTTACTGGGTAGACAGAGCCTGAAGTAACAAGTACTAAAGGCCACGTTTAGCATGATTGTAGGCATATAGGTGGAAATGGGAACCAAAATAGTGATGGGTTGCTAGCCACATCGCCTATAACATGATTCCTAAGAAATTCGCCCATTCCCTCGATGGGCTTTTACCATCTGCGCGGGACGAAAAGCAACTGGTACATTCTATGTTTTTCCTTTGCTCCCAGACCAGCATGAAAGAGTAAAGAGCATAAAGTCAAGCAACTTGATAAAATAATTACTTAAATAGGCAGAACAAAGTTTAGAAGCCCGTCCCCATAGGTGACTTTACATAGAGAAACGTTATTGTGTCATGTCTTAAATACGAGTCTCGAATAACAGAGTAGTGTAAATAAGTAAATACTAGTAACGTGTATTTACACCATATGCTAGGGTTTGAACTAAATGTCCGGTTAATATTAATAACAACATGCATTGGTAACAGACAGTAACTGCCTACTTGTTTGCGGTAAAAGCGATATCATCATTAAACTTTAAATAATTTATTACCTGCACTGTAGAACTTTACGAAACCGGTATTGGATGCCGCCGCCAATCGTCCTCCGAAAACATGCTTGCCGACCAAAACACGTGTTACAGCACCGACTGAAGCCATTTTTTATGTAATACTTTACAACTACTAATTCTGCCGGCTTCTTTAAACGAAATGGACTGATAAATAAAGTTATAAGAGGACTTCGCTGAACTTTGATACAGTGATAAAAAGATAAGAAATTAAAAAAGGAATGTGTCAGTGAACTGTCAAACGAAAGAGAGGAGCAATGTAAGAAAAAGAGATGGAAGAACTTTATAGTGAGAAGATTACAATGTGCTCATGTTACTGCAAAATTGAACTGCGTAAATCTTTTTCACATTTGTCGGATTATAAAAAAACGTTCCATTTTACTTGGAAGAGAATGATATAAAACAACAATCACCATTTTATTTTTGGACGAACATGATTTGAAAATGTATAAATACATTTTTCGATAATAATTTTATTAAATTGAGAATTATGTTGCTCTGACAGAAGAAATTTCAATATATATATTTTATAGTACATACAGAACAGAAGTCAGAGGTCAGAGTGGTCTCTCCTGATAGCTGCCTGCTATAAATAAAGTGGAAAAATCTTTAAAACGGAACGTTAGGAACAGGAATTCAAAAGTAAACAAACAAAAAAAAATCGTGGGTTGTGGATTGCCGCGACAAATTGAGATTGAAAGAAATTAATTAAAGATATTTTATTAGCGATGTCTAATAATAAAGTAAAATACTTCCTTTTAACCGGCGATCCTGGTTAGGTATCAAATTTATGAGGTAACCTCTAATTAATTCGCTGTTTTTATTTCTTTAATATTATTTGTCGTGTTTTATAGGAGTTGGTAAGACAACTTTGGTAAAGAAGCTATGTGCGCTGATTCAAAAGTGCGGTGTGCAACCCTCCGGGTTCTACACCGAAGAGGTGCGAAAGGAGAGAACCCGTATGGGGTTTGACATTATATCTTTGGAAGGCGAAAGAGGCCGTTTGGCGCGAGACCAGAGCCTTCTAACAAACCCTGTTAATCATAACGTTGGAAAGTATGGAGTGTTGGTACCGGAGTTTGAAAGTATTGCACTACATTGTATAAGAAAGGCAAGTTCATCTTAGAAATACCACTGTCACAATCAGTTAATTCATTGTTTCTAAAAGCTTTGGCGTCAAAGATTTCCGATTGGTATTTTGACTGATGCATAGATTTGAAAATAATATCAAGCTTAACTGGACATATTTAGAGGTTTTTGTGACAAATGGTATTCAGCAGTACCACTTCTTCTCAAGCACCATTTTTTTCAATGGATTATTTTATTATTTTATGCACATACCATACTTTGATCCTAACTTTTTATGAACAGTGCCGTAAATAGCCTTTTCTGCGCCCTGTGCGAGTTTCTTTCTATAACTGCGCCCATGGTTTTTTTAGATATTATAGGTACCATAGAGCAATGCTATGTATAGGCCTACTTTATTTCATTAAGGGTGATAAAATACAGCACAAGGAACTTGGTGTTGGTGGACCAATTGTCTAATATTGTCTGGCCATTTAATTCTTGCGCCCCCCAGAGTCTACACCATGTGCCTGGGCACTGGTGGCACCGCCCTATTTACAGCACTGTTTATGAAGTTATTATTTTTGTAATAACACTTGTTTAAATAGCAAACTAGAGTGCAAAAATTTGTCTACACACAAAATTTACGAATTACATTAAATAATTGGAATTTTATAAATAAAACAACTAACAATAGGTTAAGGCACTGTATTTAACTAACATTTTTATATGGATCTCGGTCTGAAATAAAATTATTTTATTTGTTTATTTTTTATTTTAAATATCTGCCCTTTGTTGCTGAACTTTTAGAAATTAGTATGAGATTGTGAACTAAAATATTTTCATGCATGTTCATAAAATTTAATCCTTTCATGTTCCAAGGACTTGCCATTTTTTTTAATTTTTCTTTACAGCCAGCAACAACACCATCCCTCCTTGTAATAGATGAAATAGGCAAAATGGAGTTTTTCAGTGTACCATTCAAATCAATGGTGAGAGGGATCTTTAGCCCTGGATCTGATAGCTTTGTCCTAGCCACAATACCAGTGAGGAAAGGAGATCCCCTTATTGAGTCCATAAGGAATAACAAACAAGGCAAAGTTTGGATGGTGAGTACAAAAAAGGAATTTTTTTTCCAGACACACACAAATCACATTGTTATCCCTTATGATATGAGGTAGACATAGCCTAAGGTGGCAAGACCTAGACCAGGATTAGCAAGATTGTGGGTGTATAGATGGCAAAAATGGAATCAAAATAGTGATGGGTTGCTAGCCAGTGCCATCCACAAAGACTCATGAATTTATTAAAACAAATCTCAATTAACTTTATAGTAATATGAACTACGGTGGGCGAAATCCTGTATTGCATCTACTATACATACATAAGCGAGGTAGACAGTGCAATGAAAATACTAATTGCTCTCTCAGATTCGAAGATCAAAGTTCGTATCATACATCCTCCTCCCTCATATTAATGATAATGACTATTAGTGTGAATGAAACGGCACTACATGAACTTTAAATTTCTAGCTTCTGACTATTACGCTAGGGCAGGGGTTCCCAACCTATTACCCTATGCGCCTCCCTCAAGTTTATGCTAAAATACTACTCCCTCCTTGTCCCAACTCAACTACGATGGAAATGAAACAAACGGTCTACAACATACTATATTAATGATTAGCGAGAACATTGTGCTTACACTTCTTCTATAATATAAAAATTAATCGCAAAATGTGTTGCTAAGCGCAAATCTCGAGAACAGCTGAACCGATTTCGCTAATTCTTTTTTTAGAATGTTCCTTGAAGTACGACGATGGTTCTTACGGCGAGAAAAATTCGAATAATTGCCTCATTAATAAATTTATGAATTTTAATAAATACCTAAGCCGCTCGTCGCGCCCCCCGTTGGATTACCCTACGCCCCCCAAGTGGGGCGCGCCTCACTGGTTGGGAACTCCTGCGCTAGGGTGTACATGTATGATACAAGTATGGATCCGTATTTAACTACACTATCTGACTGCAGCTGTAAGCAGTATGTAACAATCACCTTATAATTAATTAATAACGACAAATTAATTAATTAACAATTTCAGGTAACAAAAGAAAACAGAGACCTTATTGAAGAGGACATAATGAAAGAGTTGAAATTTGCACTTACTATTTCACAATGAACTTGTTTTGTTATACTTAGGACATACATTAAGAAGTTAGTAATAAAAATACTTAAATAACATTATTATGCTTTTAAATTTTACCCGACTGCGCCACAGGGAGGGTTATGTTTTTCGAGTGTATGTATTGTATGTATGTGGTTTTCTTTGGCACGCTCTAGAGCCTAAACATCTCGTCGCATTTGAGCTTGATACGTAACATTACATTCGCCTTATAGTCCGGGAGGCAGAGGCTTTTGAAACAAGTCATTTTAAGCCGGCTGATGTTAATATAGATAAGAGAATGCATGTGGCTCATGACGAAATCGATCGTCAGCTGGTCCAGTTGCGGTGGATGCGAGAGTGGGAAGCTGCGGAATATGTTAAAAAAAAAAAACCGAAAGTTATTTTAAGCCACATGAAATTTTGTTCATGTGTAATTGACATTGATTAGAATTAAAAAAAAATAGTCAGCTGCACGGCAGACGGGGGATTGTGCGTCAGCTGAGCGTGCGAACTTGCAAAAAAAATTAGGAAATAAAGTTATTTTATGCCGATTGAAATTTTTTTACAAGATTTTAGACATATACAGAAATGTGATATTGATAATCAGCTGCATATATAGTGGGGGAAAGACCGTCAGCTGGAGCAGGAATGTATCACTGCGCGCATATATCTCTACGACGCGCGGAATTTTCAATGCTCCGACTGACGACTTTCCCCCCAACGTTCAATCAGCTGACGAATATTTTCTTTTTTCTATATATTAACACTATAATATTTATAAATTTCATATGGTCTTTCAACAATTTATCCATGATTCATGGAAGTGAAGCGGTAACATCATTAATATGATTCATATTAGTTTGTAATACTCGGATTTATTGAAACGTAATTTAATTCAATTATTTTTATTACAATTAACATAAAACCGGATGGCCCAGTGGTTAGAGAACCTGACTCGATCCCCGGTCGGGGCAGATAGCTATTTGTATGAAAAATGCGAATGTTTGTTCTCGAGCCTTGGATGTTTAATATGTATTTAAGTATGTATTTATCTATATAAGTATGTTTATCCGTTGTCTAGTGCCCATATTACAAGATTTGCTTAGTTTGGGGCTAGGTCAATTGGTGTAGCATTTAGAATGATATTGCTGAAAATCATTCAACTCCGACGGCACTTTCGCATCAGTCATTGCCAAATCATTAGTTTGACGTATTTCTAATATGTTCTTACACTTCTGCATTGTATCAGCAGTGAAAATAATCAGTTTTTCAGTGCTTTTATTACAAAACACACAAAATGGTTTTACTGATGCCATGTTCTTTTCGAATAATTAGCACACGTTTACTTAGATTCAGTCATAGCGAAAAAGTGGCCGTGTTGCTTATTCTTATAGCTATATCTGTTTTAACTTCTTTATTAACGTAAAATAAACCTTAAGTCTAAGCAACAAAGATTCAAATAATTATAATTGTATATAATACTTACGACGTTTCGTCCCAAGACGAGCGAAAGCGTTCGATAAACAAAAGAAAAACTATCTTCGTTTCGAAAAGATGTCATTCTTTTTATTTATTTTTTCTTTCTGACTATGAAGACTTTAGCCAATGTCAAAGTTAGGGAAACTGTTAGTTAATATGATAGGAGGTTAACGGGTAAAATTTAGGGTAGGAAAGGATTGGATTAAAAAATATACTTAAATGTGGTAAAAATATATCCCAATATGAATGTTATACTTTGATATTGTTATTTTCTATGAAAGATGCTAATCTATATATAAAAGAAAGTCGTGTTAGTTACACTATTTATAACTCGAGAACGGCTGAACCGATTTGGCTGAAAATTGGTAGGGAGGTAGCTTAGAACCAGGAGACGGACATAGGATACTTTCTATCCCGATTTTCCCACGGGATTGGAAAATTCCGATATGTTGTACTAATAAAGCTATAGACATTAAATTTAGCATGCCTACACATTATTCCTTGATTAGTATAAAGATGCACTTACAAAGGAATTTTACAAATTTAAGGCGGAACAAAGTTCGCCGGGTCAGCTAGTATCAAGGGCGTCGCCAAGGGGGGGGCAGGGAGGGGCAGCTGCCCCCCCCCCCCCCTAGAGATTCTAAAAAAGTTGCCAAATATATTGCAACCAAAGTCCTAGACTAGTCATAGAGAATGAGAAAAGTATGAATTGTAGTAGGTAAAGTCAACTTGCCCCCCCCCCCTGCGCCATCGGCTGGCGACGCCCTTGGCTAGTATATATATAGAAACGAGAATATATTCGTCAGCTAAATGCCCGTTGGTGGAAAAGTCATCAGTCGAGCCATTGAAATAAAAAATACCACACTACTGAAGATGCATGTATATAATGTGTACTTACTATATAAGGTATACCTTGGATAAATTGTTGAAAGACCATATGAAATTTATAAATGTTATAGTGTTAATATATAGAAAAAAGAAAATATCCGTCAGCTGATTGAACGTTGGGGGGAAAGTCGTCAGCCGGAGCATTGAAAATTCTGCGCGTCGTAGAGATGTATGCGCGCAGTGATACATTCCAGCTCCAGCTGACGGTCTTTCCCCCACTATATATGCAGCTGATTATCAATATCACATTTCTGTATATGTCTAAAATCATGTAAAAAAAATTCAATCGGCATAAAATAACTTTATTTTCTTATTTTTTTTGCAAGTTCGCACGCTCAGCTGACGCACAATCCCCCGTCTGCCGTGCAGCTGACTATTTTTTTTTAATTCTAATCAATGTCAATTACACATGAACAAAATTTCATGTGGCATAAAATAACTTTCGGTTTTTTTTTTTTTGACGTGTTCAATGGAGTCTCACAGCAAGCGCCCCCGCGGGTGCGTCAGCTGACCTTCACTTTCCTTATTAGGGACAGCTTCTTTACTTGTATTTGAAGTAACGATCGGCATAAAAACACTTTTCAAAATAGCCTCTGCCTCCCGGACTATTAGTCCTGAGAGTGACACTGGGTACACCTAAATTATTAAAATTGATGCAGTCAGGTTTTTTTTCTTAAATTATTTATAGCGATAAGTAAATCAATATAATGCAGTTATGTTATGCTATTTAAAGTTCTGTTAGTTGTCTTAAGGAAGAATGTTATTTTTGTAAACTTATCTTTTCAAAATTTGGTTAGCTGGAAGAGATCCCATTTTAGGGATATACCTTTGTACTTCTTCCTGTTTGCTGTTGTGTTATTTATTTATTTATTTATTTATTTATTTTTTGATTGTCACATATACTAAGAAACATTCAAGGTGACCAAAAAGCTCTGCACAACATACTATTTCTATGGTGCACTGAACTATTTGGCCGACTTGAATGCTTCAAACTATATGATGCTAACTGTGCATACGTGAAATGTCTTCCTTACACATTCATAGACGAAAGTTTGAGTCATAATCATTGGTGGATCAAAGTTTACTTGCACAATTTGAAGAGAACAAAATAGGTATTTTATTTGTTTTTATAACGGTAGGTATGTGTGCTTAGCAAAAATAAAATTTTATTATAAACAAAAAAATTGTGTGCCTTCACGTTTGCAAAAAAATAGACTTACAAAGAAAAGTATAGCTAAGATTTATAAAAAAAATTTGTACTTCTATTCTTAAAACCATCCTATACTTAAAACTATATATTACTACACATACAATTTCCTTACCATACCAGATTCTAAGACGATACGTAAAATCTTTTTCTCTATCTACATATTACCTATAATATGTACTAAATTTTTTTATGGTATTTCATTCACATGTAAATTTATTTTTACTAAAAAGAAACCATTTTATTTCATTCAGATCAGCTTCTCTCAGTAAGATATAGGGACAGTTAGCGAATTAGACGAATTAGCAATAGCGACGAATAAAGAATGAAGGGGATTGAGAAGTTAACAAATATTGGATGAATTAGTGATAATGGTTATATTGGTCTCATGGGGATGACCTTTCAAGTATTTGTGATGTATGCCCCTGAAAAGTAAATAGGTTTACTAAGACATAACACACAAATAGAATTACTATAGCAGCCTTTCGGCTTGGCCAAGTATTATATTGAAAAAAAAAACCCATTAGTTCCTAAAATTTGTTCTAATTTTAACATTCTCATTTAAACTGTCATGCATCCGGCTTGTTTTGATTTGTGAAATAACACTATTTTAACTAGGCTTACAATCAACTGTCATCCCCAGATAAATCATCAAACTGTCCATCTGACTCATACTCCTCTTGTGGGAAGCACCTTTTGTCATATTTCACTTTGTCCATAACTGGAACAGTGTGGTTATCCATCGGACATAGATTACCGTCCTTCATCTTCTGTTTCACGAAAGACAACCAGTATGACTCCTGTTTTGGGGGCGTGTATGCGGTAGGGTGGGGCTCCCAGTGTGTATCAGAGTCCCAGTCTTCCGGAGAACTTGGCGGCTGGTTTTGTGGTGGATTTACTGTAACAACGAAAAGTTCTAGTAAGAGAAAATCAATTTTTTCGCCTTATCAAATTGTAATTAGTTAAAAAAATGTGTACATCTTTTTGCAGTTTAGTTGAAGGAAAGATATTGCATTTTTTATTTTATTCTTGTATGGTGAAGTATTTTATATTTTTTAGATATTTACCTTCTGTTTGTGCTTTGCATAGGCTTCTCATAAGCTCCTCATCATCACTTGTGTCAGGCGAATGCTCACGTTCTGGCTTTTCTATTTCGTATTTCCTGTAAAAAACATAAAAATAATTCAATGGATAATTAATATAATTTATAAGCACCAATATTTATTGAAGATTGCAGTAGACAAAAACATGTTAAATGAAAGAATCTTTCTTTTTTAAATTGAATGCTAAATAAAACCCAGATGTACAAATGTGATGGTAACAAATTATTTTTGTTAAAGCTTTAGATTTTTTTTTAAGGAATTTAAAACATAAAGCTATGGAAATAAATAGGTGTACCTTCCACTCTGCCTGTCCTCTTTTTTACATCTCAACTTTTCTCTCTTTTCCAAATAATCTTGGTCATCAGGCTCTTCAAAATAATTTTGTGCTAAATCAATCTTGGGGATGTCTTTTATCCCATCTGGGAACTCGTATATATTATTATCATATAGATCCAACATCTTCAAATTTTGTAAGTCAGTTATGTTCTGTGGTATCATGCAAAGTTCATTGACATCCAAACATAGGACAGATAGCTTTTTCAATTTGACTATATTATCAGGTAAATATAACAAGTTGTTGAATGACAACAAACAAATCTCAAGGTTTTCCAACTCGCAGAATTCGCTAGGAACACCACTGAGATTGTTATGGGACAAATTTATTTCTATCAAGTTTTTAAACATGTTTATCTCAGGTGTCATGGTGTAAATATGTGTATTGGCTAAGTTTAAGCGTTGTATATCACAACATTTATTTAGGCCTTGGCATGGGATTTCTAGAAGGTAGTTGGCAGCATAGCAGCTCCAGTCTGGCGTTCCCAAATCTATAATTGAAGCCTTGGCTAAAGTGCCAAGAAACTTCAATTGCTTTCCTAATCTACAATTGTACAAAATAACATGCGTGACTAGAGTATTATATCGCAGAATCTCATCAATATGCGTTTGTATTGAAATTGATATGTTCACATTACAGCTTATGTCTAGTTTTGTTAGGTTTTTCGGCAATTCTGTCCACACCCACAAAGGAGGGCCCTTGAGAGCATTATTAGAAATGTTACAGGTTTCTAAAGCATGGCAGAAGCGCGGCGTATCATCAAAATATTCAATTTTGTTGTAAGACACGTCTAATATTTTCAAGTCTTGGATTTTCAATAAAAGTTTTGGAACCTCTGTAAACTTATTATGCGATAAGTTTATGTTGCGTAAACACTGTGGAAGTTCGATACTCGCATCAAAGTCTTCAATATTTTGATTGCTGAAGTCTAATTCCGTGGTGTTATGAAAGTTTCGTGGTGAATTTAAAGCAGTGAGCTTAATTATTCCGTTGCGAGCAGTCTTATCTCCTTCTAGCCTTTCTTTTTCTAACTTGGATTTATCCATTATTTAAAATGAAATGATTTTAAGGTTATTGCAACTATTTTTTGTTATATTTGCCAATTAATTATTTAGGAAAGTGTGACTAAAAACTGCTCCAAAAGCCAAAATCGAAATATGCCACACAACACACATGACAAATATGACAATGACAACAAACTTCAAAACGGTATTTTAAAATTTTCCTTGACAGGTATGACATAGGAATTTAGCCCATACATTTAGCCATAACATAATCATTTGTGAGTTCTTTTGTGTTCTGCTTTAAATGGAACGGTACATTAAATCGAACGGAGATCAAACGAAAGTAGTTAATGGTTTATTACTTTTATCAGCTCTTGCTCGCAATTTTGTTTTCCGCGGGAACTGTATACTTTGCCGGTAGGTCTAAAAATAGCCTAGGAGAATAGGCCGAGTTTGAGATAGCAAGATCTCAAGGACTACGTTGATCAGGGATAGTGGTAGTTTAGGTAGTTTTAGGTGGTTTAGGTAGTTTTAGTTTAATAGTTTATGACTTACGTATTCTTAGGTACCTGATAGTGATTACCCCCTACCCTGCCACCCCGTAGGTACGTAATGATAGCGGTCAGTTCAAATATACTAGTCTATTGGGGAACGGTTGGGGACCATAGAGTAACTTTTTATATA
This sequence comes from Pandemis corylana, assembly GCA_949127965.1. Lineage (NCBI taxonomy): Eukaryota > Metazoa > Arthropoda > Insecta > Lepidoptera > Tortricidae > Pandemis > Pandemis corylana. The sequence continues at coordinate 12,745,961 of OX421857.1, read as the reverse complement.
GGTACTAGGACGACGTGTTCTGTAACTTTAAAAGTACTTAAAATGAGGAATGATGGTTATAGCTCCTTTTACATATTATAATCGTTGCTTATCAGATAAATAATTTATGGAGCAATTTGTAGACGAATTGTTTATTGTTTATTAATTAAGCGTAATTTCTCTAAGTCAATTCAATTCAATTCAATTTTTGGTAATATAGCTCCATCGATACTATCGATGATTCCGCCAATGTCGAGGTTGAAGAAGACACTTTTGTTTTTAATCAGCCGTTGTTCGGTAGCTTCGTCGTGCGGTACTCGGATGAGAATCTAAAATGGACAACACATACATAAATAGTTAGACTACCTACAAATAAAAATTCCCATTCATATAAAAAAAAAAAAAAAAAAAATACAGTTTGTTATTTCTCTAAGTCGCTTATCCATACTGCACAAGTCAGAAATTGGCCATGTGACATTTTGGTACACCATTCGGAATGCTTACGAGTATGTATAGTCATCTTTTTGTCTCCAGAAAATTAAACACACTATTTTTTGCTAATCGACGATATGAAATAAAAATCGGAAAGAAAGTGTAAACAATTTACTAGGTAACAATAAGTAATATCATAATGAAATCCTGGAAAACATATTTAACTTGTAATAGGAAACTTGTAGACCGGGACCAGTGCGTCAGCTTCAGCTTTCTTATCAACTTCCATGTTTTGTAATCATTCATCTCGATTTCATAAACAATAACAATGGCAAAATTTCTAAAGGTACGCAGGAAAAGTCTCGTATAAACAGAATTATGTAAACTTTGGGCACGTTACCTGCTAATTTCCTTTATTGCTTAGCGTTAGACGAGGCTGGTCGTCTACAAAATGATTTTTAAAAAGTATTTTATTGCTTTTTTTTCACTAACTTTTATAGTATTAGTAAATGCTGGCAAGAATTCGGATGAGAGGCCGGACATTGCCAGGGCGGGGAAAACAAAAAGAGCTAAAATGGGTAAGTTGGAACGCCTGTTAAGTTTACACACGAAATTTAAAATGAGTTTGCTATGGTTTTCTGCAGGAGCTACTACGTAGTCCTTAATTCTTTATTTCAGCTCAGAAAACAGCAGTTGGCACCTTGTCCAACGTCATTACTCAAATCCAGAATTTGCCTTCGATGGATATGGGCAGAAGATTTAGGTCGCCTTGCAAAACTGGAAATAGGTGCGGGAAGGTAATGTCATAGAAAAATATGCACCTACTTACTTAAATAATACCTTTTTACACCATTGAAATATTGACAAAGCCTTGTTCGTTCTCAATTCTCTATTCTCAACCGCCACCCGCGGCGAACAGCTGCCCGTCGCCGTCGCCCGAGCGTCTATATGCTGTGGTTGTTAATGTTCAGGAACGATCGTTCTCGCATTCCCCGTGCGAGGTAAAAAACGCGGCGGGTGAGAACGACCAAGCCCTAACGTTATTTAACTTTTAATTAAATTCTAACATGCAGATTTAAACCAAATGCCACATCGTTGCCACTCTCTGTTCAACTTTTCTAGCTTTTTATGCTTCTTAAAAGGCAACCAACCTCTTTCCACATACATATCAGTGTACCAACGAGGTGGACGGATGATGATGACGGGTGGTGGATGCAAGCCGCTTCGAACCGAGGCAACTGGAGGTCTATGGGGGAGGCCTATGTCTAACAGTGGACGTCCTATTGCTGATATGATAATGATGATGATCAGTATCCTTCTTGCACTTGGGCTTCAGGTAATTAAGAGGCTGATGGTGCCAAAGCTGGCGCAGCTTGAGAACACCATCATGGGCATCATGAAGGAGCTGGCCAAGATGCCGCCGGGCTCGCGGCTGCCCGACAAGTTCACCAAAACCGAACCCATCAAACTGATGCTGGATCAGAATTACAAGTGAGTTTGAAATACAATAGTCCATTTCAATCCATTTAAAGCTTTTGTAAACAAACAAGCCCCCCAAGTTCATAATATAAAATTACTAGCTTCTGCCCGCGACTTCGTCTGCGTAGAATTATACATAAAAACCTTCCTCTTGAATCACTCTATCTATTAAAAAAAACCGCATCAAAATCCGCTGTGTAGTTTTGAAGATATAAGCATACATAGGGACATAGAGACATAGGGACAGAGAAAGCGACTTTGTTTTATACTATGTTGTAGTGAAATATGATAATCATAGTAGTAATAGTAGTAGAGACTTTATACATCTACTATAGACTAATATAACTTTAGGGTGCCTACTTAACTTACATCCCATTTGTAAATGAATTACAAGTTAAATAGAGTTTAAGTACCTACTCATTGTTGTAATTTTTTTTTGTAATGGCTTTCTGCCAAGTTTCTTGCGGCGCATTCTTCTTGGCAATGATGGTCTTTCCGAATGCGCTGGTAGTTTAAAAAAAGACACGTAAAAGAGCCATTGGCGGCCTATTTGCAAAATAAAGTTTTTGACTTTGATTTTGATTTATGAAATGTCGTGAGATAAGCACCTATTAAGTATGATTCTTAAACATGGCGGTGGATGTGATGCTAATTGCGAGAGTGATTGTGTGGGAATATAGATAGCAGGCCCCCTAGTAAGCTCATGCTGACTAGGTGGCTCATGAGTTTTGACTATCTCGGAACAGAGCTTCTACTGCAAGTAGCTCAATAATTCATGTATCTAAGTATACATCAATTTTAGGAATATATACAGATTATAATATCTATTCAAATTATATTTTGCACACTTCCACATACCCACACACACTCACACATACACATCACTTACGTAAGCATGCACGCGCGCACATTATTCCGCAGCAATGGTGCCTATGCCTAATTTAATGAGTAGGTAACTAGGTACTTCTTTACTCGCTTTGTACGCGTGCTGTTATTTTTATTATTCTCTGTACGACTTGTAGCATTTAACATTGTATCTGTATGGAAGGGTCCTGTAACACAGGGTATCCTAGCACAGGGCCCTTAGTTGTAGCTATCCTCCTGTATAATTTGCTTGGAATAAACACTTTTTCATTTTTCATAGATGAAATTGGTTTGTTTGCAAATTCGTTATTCGTTCGCGGGGATATAAGGCCTAAACACCCGATGCACGTGCTTCCTTCCACTCTGTGCGGAAGCGAGAAACGGTGAATTTCCTGTAGTGCGGCGGTCGTAGTATGAGTATTTCTGCACGTACAAAAGAGACAAATGTAGGATTGAGTTTAGAATTTTAAAAGCAATTTGATAAAGCATTGAATTTGTGCTAAGGTTTTCCGGCCCGATAACGCACTGACTTATATTTTTTTATGAAAAGATAATAGGGTGTAATTTATCCCCTTCTTCACTAGAACCCCAGAATTTGTCCGTGTAACTTTCGTCCACAACGGATCTTTTTCCAGTCTAGCGTAATTTTGTACCTATGTTGTATTCGGGTACTTCCGGCAATGGGATAATTCCGAAAATCATTAAAATCCGTTGTAATAACAGTCTCATTACGGAAGTAATCGAGTAATAGAAATGAGACTCTTATTAAGTACAACAGAATATGACTGATTTTATTGATTTTCGGAATTACCCAAATACACTTATCTTTTATGTGGTCCAAAGTTTCGGCCTTCACCCTTCTCGTGGGCAATTTGCTTGCACTGATTAAAATAATAAAATCCCTAATAAAATTTTCAGGCTTTTTGCATGTTTTACTTTAGCTTAGCTTTAGTGTCTATAGCCCTTGCATGCTAGTTTGAGAGCAAAGAAAAAACGTAGAATGCATCAGTTGGTTCTCTTCCCCCACAGATGGTTAATTCCATGGGTAAAAATCTTAGGAATCAACCTTTGCGCCCACGTGCTACACGCTAAACGTAGCCTTTAGGTCTTGTTACCTTGGGCCCTGTCTACCCTATGTATGTTAGCTCCAGTGTCTCTGGTTTTAACATTGCTCACCGTTTTCAGAGAGGACGTGTGCATGGACAAGCTGGAATCCTGTCTGAAGGAAGACAAGCGTCGCAAGAGGATCCTGAAGAAGCTTTTCTTCAAGAAGTACAACGGTCTAAGACAGGACCTGATCGGCTACGGTGGCCGAAGACTTTGGGGCGGCGAGGGCAATCTCTTTTATAGGAAATAGGGCTTTAGTGTTCGATGGAGTTCAGTTGAGGATTAAATATATAATTTTTGCTATAAGACTTTTTCTTATTAAATAAACGAACCTTAGAACAATTAAGTAAAAGTATTCTTAATGCATACATACATATATCACGTCTTTGTCCCTTACGGGGTAGACAGAGCCTAAGGTAACAACACCTAAAGGCCACGTTTAGCATGATTAAGGGCGTATAGGTGTAAAGGGAAATCAAAATAGTGATGGGTTGCTAGCCGCATCGCCTATAACATGATATCTTAGACTCGCCCATTCCCTCGATGGGCTTTTACCATCTGCGCGGGTAGAGAAGCAACTGGTATATTCTATGTTTTTTCTTTACTCCCAGACCATCATGGAATAATATTCTTAATTATTCTTAAAAACCTTGAGTAAATGTCCCGAGGCAAAATTACCAAGCACAGTCAAGGGCATAAATATATGTACCTTACCAAGACGTCATAAACATCTATACACCTTTATACATACATACATACATACATATATCACGTCTTTGTCCCTTACGGGGTAGACAGAGCCTAAGGTAACAAAACCTTAAGGCCACGTTTGGCACGATTAAGGGCGTATAGGTGTAAAGGGAAATCAAAATAGTGATGGGTTGCTAGCCGCATCGCCTATAACATGATATCTTAGACTTTCGCCCATTCCCTCGATGGGCTTTTACCATCTGCGCGGGTAGAGAAGCAACTGGTATATTCTATGTTTTTTTCTTTGCTCCCGGACCAGCATCGAAGAATCTATTGAAAAAACCGCATCAAAATCCGTTGCGTAGTTTAAAAGTTTCAAGCTACATACGGACAGACAGCGAAAAGCGACTTTGTTTTATAATTATGTAGTGCTGATATTGAGAAGAGTTAACGACCATCTACTCACAGGGAGAAAGAGAAAACGCCAGGATAAAATTACCGTGGCATTTAATCTAAGGTGACGGTATTACCAACTTGGAGGCTACTACAAAATTCGATTTTCGAAATTCATATCATACCTTCTCTCTTAAGATAATGTCTATTGGTGTGAGAGAAACGGTACGGAGTCAAATTCGAAAACCGAATTTCGTTTAAAGTCTGATCAAATAACATGACTCCCTGGCTACTTATTCATCATTTATAAAAAACCAGTCAAGCGCAACTCGGACTAGCGCATCTAGGGTTTCGTACACGAATTCGGCAAGTGAATAAAAATCCAGCGCTAGCGCACGCGGAGGTAACCAAACTTGCGACCCAGGAACTTGCGAGTCGGGTTACCTCGGCCTGTGATCAAGAGCTGCGGTTCGGTTTTGGATCCGTCCGAGGGGAGCAGTGCTTGGTCCGCAGCACCCTGGGCATCGGTTAATGATTTCCTGGCAGATTCTGAGGTATATCATTATTCGTTGGCTAAGAGCCCGACAGGGGGTGGGGTGTTTTGACCGTGTTCTATCGTACAACGTTGCCGACATTTTCGTCACAAGATTTTTGAATACTGTATTTATTACTTTGACATTGGCGAAATCGTCGCATCGATCAATGGGGTTATATTAGAAAAAGAAGAAGATGAATGGCATTAAGACGTCATGGTAAACAGTGGCGTAACTATAGGGTGGCAGGGGTGGCAAAATGCCAGGGGCCCCTAGCTCTACGGGACCCCGAACTGGCTTGGTTTAGAGCACAGAAGGGACGCTGATGCACTTCTTTATATTAAGGAAGGAGCCCCATCTGACGAATTTGCCGCGGGCCCCAGACGTTATAGTTACGCCACCACCACCACCACCACCTGCTCAGATCTGTTCTGTTCTCCAGTCCATTATGGTTGCCTGGTAGAGATCGCTCTGTAGCGATAAGGCCGCTTATTGTTACCTTGTAATATTCTGTATACCTTTTTTCTGTTTTGGTTGTTATATGTGGTGTTCAATAAAGAGTTATTGTATTGTACTGTATTGTTACGCCACTGCCTACAGACACCTAGTATAGAGACATCTCCCGAATTAGATGTAGGTTTTTTATAGGGCAATTACCCGATTACCTAATGTTAATTTACGGGTAGGACGTAATTTTTTGCTCTATCGGTAAGCTGTAGCTTTAGTTCCCGTGCGTAATTGTTGCACAACCCAATCAGTAAAATCAACACGATTACTCCACAATAGGGCCTTGCGATAAACAATAAATATTTTCCAACCTCTACTTTGCCACCGGAATTTCAAAAACTGTAGTAGACTCAAATCGACTCTACAATACAACGGCGAAAAACGTCTCTGTTTTATAAAATTATGTCTTGCTAAAAACGTAAAAGAGTTAAACGAAATTTAAACTTTAAATTATACTTTAGGAAAATTTGAATAGAATATTAATAGTGCACAAAAATGAGTGAAACGAAGTTAAAGCTGCAGATTGTTTTAATAGTTCTAAGCGTAGTTTGCAAAGGATTTTATTGCGTAGACGATAGTAAGTGCCTTTAAAATAAAATAAATCTAATCAAATTTATTCACAAAGAACATCGTAGACAGTAAGATTTTATGACATGAATGTATGTATTACATATTCTACCGTTATTACGGCGTGTAAATATTCTAGCTAGAAAATATAATATATAAAAAAAACATAAGACCGTGAACATCAAACATTTTACAGTTCCTCCAACGCCACTTTGATTATCTATGTTAACTCACTCTATGTTGCTCTTTCATGGTGAAACGGCTAAACCGATTTTATTGAAATTTGGTACAAAGATAGTTACAGCCTTGGGGAAGGACATAGAATAGTTTTTATCCCGGAAAATAGCATAGTTCCCGCGGGTTAACGATAAGCGAATTCATCGCAGACGGAGTCGTGGGCAACAGCTCTAGGATCAAACTAGTATGAAATTTATTAATTGATTGATCTTTTAACTATTTTGATGTGTGTATTTCCCACGAGCTTCTTCTATGGATTGTGCTCAACTTCCTTCCCCGGGGCATTAAATCACGACAAATCACTACATAGTATAAAACAAAGTCGCTTTTTCTGTCCCCAAGTCCGTTTGTATGCTTGTATCTTCAAAACCACACAATGGATTTGGATGCGGTTTTTTTTAATAGATAGAGTGATTCAAGAGGAAGGTTTATATGTATAATACATGCATAATATACCGTGCGAAGCCGGGGCGGGTCGCTAGTACATATTAAAAGTAAAACCGAAAGAAGTTGGAGTTTCAGATTAGGTATCCACCAATCGTATTTTTATTTCTGTAATGTTATTTTACTGATTAGTAGTGTTCTATAAAGAATATTTGTATTGTATTGTAAGACGATAGAGTTAGTGCTGTTACCGTGCCGTTCTTGATATTGATTGGCCAAAGAGACATTGCATTTACGATAAAGTTCACGATATTTTTCAGATCTTCTATTCACAGTGACGCGTGCGCCGCGCTACTTCGGCATCCTGCAAGATCACCGCGGCCAGCCTCTTTCCGTCGAAGTGTCTGAAGAATACATGGACCAAGACTACATAGCAACTAACAGGTAAGCGTACTCCCAAATCTGTAGTTTGAAATTATACTGTCACTTTCACTTTGATGTGAAACATTATTAGTGTGAGTGAGACGACGTGATTCGAGCTTCATATTAAATTTGGGCGGTAAGATCGGAGTTGCAGAGTAGCAAGAGGCTTCAGATAGACTTTTTAACGAGTTCTTTAGAAGTCACTTCGCTTCAAAGGTTATAAGTGGATTTTAAGATGATTTTAATCCAGTTGCATTGGTCGGATTGACAGTAGTCAATTAAGTATAAAGTTTCGATGACAATACTTCCATGCTGGTCTGGGAGCAAAGGAAAAACATAGAATGTACCAGTTGCTTCTCGTCCCGCGCATATGGTAAAAGCTCATCGAGGAAATGGGCGAAATTCTTAGAAATCCTGTTATAGGCGATGCGGCTAGCAACCCATCACTATTGTGATTGCTTTTTCCACCTATACGCCTACAATCATGCTAAACGTGGCCTTTAGATCTTGTTACCTCAGGCATAGACGTGATTTGTGTGTGTGTGTGATGACAATACAATAATAGCGTACCGTTACTACCGTTAGTCAAAAACTAGTGTTCAAAATGAAATTGGTGAAATGCTCATTGAATTTTCTTAAGCGGTCATAACAATAAATTCGTATCTTTTGTTTCAGGAAAAGACATAAGATTAATTGGAACAAGTGAGTTCGTCAAACATGAAAATACATACATTTTCAGAAGCTGACTTAGAGGTTATTTTAAAATGCGTTATGTTAATATTTTTCAGAAATCCTTTGGAGATGGATGATTTTGAAGACGACGATACAGAAGAGATTTTCGATGAAAAGGACAAGGATGTGAAAGTACCCAACAAATTTAATCTACAAGCCGGGCCTGTATAGAAAGTTAAGTCACGAACGTAATAATAAGTTTGTTAAATATTGGATGTCTGATACAAGCTTTTTTTACTTGTATTGTTACCCGTCCTACCAATGTATACCAAATTTCAAGTCAATCCTACTAGAAGTGGGACTTTGCGTTGCAAGATTGACTCACACATACACACAAATAATATGTTAAGTTAAATAAAATGCTTGTAAGAAATCACACACACAAACAATAAAAGGGAAATGTCGAGATAAAACGAGCTTGTAAATAAGTTTAAGAGTGTATGAATAAAGAGACTGTAGAATAGTTTGTTTATTTTACCCGAACTATTAATCACTTGAAGTTTCAGTAGCAATTTTTTTTATGTCGGAGTCTTTACGTTTTGCATAAACAGTTCGAGCCTTGTTAGTTTTTTTAGAGTACTTAGATTGTAGTGATGTTTTATTGCAATATCGTAGTTAGGTAATTGGGGAGTTCAAAAGAATACTTTTCGTTTTGTAATATTTCTGAGTGCTTACCAGACTTAGCTACTACGGTTAGTTAGCCACTATAGAGATCATAGGAACCACTAAATCAAACGATAATAAATAAAAACAAAGTAAAAATGTATTAGCAAAAGTAAAAAATATCAATATTCTAGTGCACTTCCTCGCTGTAGAACTGGTCGATATGCTTCTGGTCCTCAGGGGCTGGCCGGTCATTTGGGAACATGGGCATCCTTGCCATTTCGAGGGACTCCTCGGAGTAATCCGTCGTTTCGTCAGAATACTGGTCGTCTATGTGCTCCTGGTAGATTTTCTCGCATTCGGGAGGGTGATCGCTTTCTAAAGTGCTGGGGTGGTAGCCTATAGCTTCTATTGGTCCAAGGGTAAGATACGGGACTTGAGTTGTCACCTCGAAATGTTTTCCTGTCGGAAGGATTATTAAATTAATTACAACAAAGAAGTAACACCCTTGTCTCACCGGGACGCTATGGCGACAGTATAGCCCAACAATTCATATAGAATATAGCCTGTCACTCGGCAACGTCTGATTTATATAGGATATGCAGATGGCGACGCCACCATGACGTCCCGGTGAGTCAGGACTTTAAGTGGACAATATTGGTATTTTTTCTACGAGTTACGATGGAGAAATAGTAAGTAGGTAAATGCTTTATTGTACAAATATAAAGAAATAAACACAACTCACAAAACAGATTAGATATATGAACAAAGGCTAACTTATCCTAAGGGATACCAGTTAACCTTTGAGTAGACGAGAGGAGCGTTTAACTAGGAAAGTATTAAACTAGAAATAGTGCGAGGGAGACTTTAAAAACCTTCTAGTATCAAGTGTATGTCGGGATTATAATTTCGCTTCCATCGTCAATGTAGAGGCGCTTATGTAAATACAACTAAAAATGCAAATGATTTATTTCTCAAAGGTATAAAAACAAAACATTAGTTATAAAAGAGAATGATGGGTCGCGTCTGACAACTGACGAATAAGTGACGGAGTATTTTGATCTCACGATATTTAAGGTTACAACACACGATACTTCTTAATTCCTTAATCGCATGTCAGGTATTTGAGAGCACCCTTCAGGACCATGGACGCGACTTCATTAAAAACAAACACATGTACATAGCTTTCGTGTTTCCTGGGAAATGGCAGACTATAAAGGGCCTCCGGCGCGTTTGACAAGTGCTCTTACGATCAATATGGTCTGGTATGATGACGGTTGCGACGGTCTTGGCCACCTTTTCGTCGTAGTACTCTCCGAAGATGTCGACGGTGCCGGCCTCGACCATGTCGACCCCATGGGGTCGCGGGGAGCAGTCCTCGAAGTGCCTCCGGCCATCTATGTGTACGTGGGGCTTCTTTGGCGGCGGGATTTCAGTGAGAGGCACGAAGTTCCGCTGGACGTTCTTACCGACAGGTTTTATTTTCACTAATCTGTGGGGATAAGAATGTTTATATGCTTAGGGCCTGTCTCACCACTCTCTGTTAAGTTCCAGTTATCTTAAGTGTCAGTTATCTATGATTCCGTCTCTGTTTATTACTACGAAGCAGACAGAGCCGTCATCATAGATAACTAACGCTTAAGATAACTGGAACTTAACAAAGTGTGGTGTGTACGGTCCAATACCGCACAGCAACTCCACTCTAACTCGCGTCCTACTTTTGACATGCGTCATAGCGTTGACTACAGCAATATTGCGCTAATATAAACAAGTATTAACGATTACTCCGTTACTCTAGAAACAAACCTTAAAGATACATGGCCTCACTATACTAGTTGTAATCTTTATACAATTAAACAGTCATAGCTTCAACCTATCAAGTTTAACTTATAACCTTCAACCTTAACAAGGAGCCCTACTGAAACTCGGCAGCGGCCCCTACATAATTTGGTCCTTCGAACCGGATATGAACCAGTGACCTATGGATCAGAAACAGGTCCTTAGTGTAAGTTTTCAGTCATTAAATACATT